>CM066215.1:623731-1247463 GCA_033675125.1 Athetis lepigone | reverse complement strand
AGAGTTTAAGCATTACTTATTCTGTGGTAAAGCTAAGGTAATCCAAAACAAGAAAACATTCAATTTTTTTCATAGCTTCAAGTGACAACGTAAAAAATACTTACACAAATAGAAAGGTATTTCTTAATTTCACCTTTTTTCTTAAATTAAGTACAAAGAATATAACGTTACAAAATAATGTTGCAATAATTCCGTTTAATGCTGTCATTTACCTTCCATTCTCCGTTTGAGAGGGAGATAAGTATCTTTAGCAAGTTCCCGCCAAAAAGACGCCATCTTAAACATGGTCCGATTTTGGCGGCAAAATGCACTATAAATCTGTTTGTCCGGCAGGTAGGTGATCATGCAAGTACATACTTGGGTTTCGCAATTTATTTAGGTATTAAGTTTGTTTTAAAATAATTGTGATAACGTTTGTAATTGATTTAGACTGAAATCCCAGATTAATGTGTAGTAAACTACTGTTGACTCAGTATTCAAATAAATAAATTTTTGAAGCAAACGCAGAAAGTAAAATAGGATTATAATTTGAAAAGTATGGAAATATCCATAGCCAACTCAAAAATTTAACATTAGCAACACCTATCATCTATTTTATCTGTGACAGCTTCCGTGTTACATTGGCTCGTTTTCTTACTGCATTGATTTATTTTAGTGGAAGTGCTTCGTCAAACTTGTGTAATAATTCTTCAAACGTATGTTTTACAAGTTCCACTCTGTTAGAGAGTTGTAAAACATGTTGTTCAAGAAAAAGATCGTTTAGCATCGCGAACTAAACGATACTTTACTTTTTAAACCATAAACAAGCTTTTATTCCCACGTGAAAGCATGTCATAACATTTTTCAGCCTATTTTATTGTTCTGCAATAATATCTAGAAAATACATTTGCAGAGTTGTAAAGTTTGAATTTATAGATGTGTTCAGGGCTGTGTTGGAAACGTGAGTTTGTTACCACAAACTGAGATTGAATTTTTGTTGCAAAGTAAAAAATAAAAAGTCCATTCAGGAATCTATTCCGTCAAAGTCTGTGAAGAACACTAGACATTTTCTTTTAGAAAGCAATCACTTAAAACAAGAATATTAGCAGCTGGTTCACTAATAATTTATATTAACTTATTCCAAAAACAAAATGATCCTGTTTTTAGCTCGGGTAACCCTGCACCTCGGCGCACAAGGCCGGACGGGTCATTGTTTTATTCGTTCCGTCTCGGTCCGATTCGCCACGCACTTCGCACGCACACCAGCTTAACTTTTGTAAAACGAGACTCTCCAACAAAGTTCCATTTCTAATTCACTTAAAACTTCGAACCGAGGGAACCGCGGAGACGTGTAACGAACGTTCTCCTTGATTCATTTTTTCACGGAAATTGCACGGAGATTTTAAAATGAGTTTTTAACTGGCAACATTTTTGATTACGAAACCGTCTTTAATGTTCAAAGTTGGGGATATGAAAAATACATTATAAGCACAGATTATAATCTAGCAATTTTTTTTTCTGAAAAAGGTTGGTAAAAAGTTATGGCCATAGGTACTTGACATGACTTCATGAGGTCCATGTGTCTTGAAGCGTCTTAGTTTATTAGTTTAGTACCTGAAACAAATAACAATCAGAAAATTAATTAAGTACTTCAGCCTCTAATTGGCAACAAAATCAACCTACTCGTCTCTTAAATTATTATCATTATCACACACCGAAAGAAACTTTCTAAGAAAAACGCAAAGCAATATAAAATAAAAATGACAAACCTACATGAAGGTACTAAAATATAAATACAAATTATTACACCGGTTCCTTTAAGCACAGACTAATAACCGAGCGATAAATAAAAAGCGCGCGAAATGACCTCATTAATTGTTGAGCGCATGCGCGTCGTGTAATTTGAGCTGTCATCTTTAAGTGGCGCTCAGATCGCGAGGGCGGGAAAACAGTAAATTAGGAATTGGTGGTCTATGGTCATTATTGTCAGTGTCAGTGAGGGGCACTGCTTGTCAATAATTAATTGACATGGATTTCGCAAAACAGTAGGCGTTGCTTTGCGAAATCCACAACTTAAAGCTATAGTTAAATAATCAAAAAACTTAACTACTATTTCGGAAGCAGGTAGCCGAAATTGCAGTTGGATTTTTGGATTATATTTTTTAGTTCTCAATTTTTTCAAATTAATATAGGTCGGCCATTCTCCGATAAGCAAATTTTACGTGTCCGCGCTTGAATAATCCGCACTTGTATCATATTCAATCATCCAATATTTTTTATATGTTAGATAGCATCCCTATCTAGCCAAGACAAAATAATTTAACCTAAGTTCAAAAACCTCTGTTCTCTAATTACCGTAACGTGTCCGCACACTGACTTAATGTTAAAACTTACTTGTAATTTTTATGACTAACAGATTTACTTTGATCCATCTACCATTTTAAATAGTGTTAAACAACGTGTATAGCATAGTAAAATATCGAGTCACTAGAACCAGTCTATAAATAATTATCATTAAATTATCGGATGTCCGATCGAAAGTTATAATTACCGTGACATATTCTGTTCTCGAGTGCACATCCCTAAAAAACAGTATTTGGCACACCACTACCGCGCGGGTCTCTTCTCCTCAATGGGTACCGCAGCAAAACAGCAGTTGCACGTCTCTAACGTTAGTGTACCGCGAATGAAGCACGCTAGTATATAATTACCGTAACCTTGGTTAAAAACTTTTCTAATTACCGTTTTACATAATTATAATATTTGATTTTTAAGTTAGACCCAAGTTGATCAAGTGAATCGAGACAGTATTTTGGCCTCCGTACGTTGTAATAAGCTCATATTTGCATACTTTGTTGTTTCCGAAATTTTTAAGAAAATCTATCGATATCTAATTACCGTATACTAATTACCATATGTTTATAATTACCGTTGTATGAAAAATTAGTTCTTATTTACTAACTGTAGCCTCAAATTGATGGGTACAGAAGTCAATCTACATACAAAGCGCGCTCGAGCATCACCCGCAATCATCAGTGATGAGTTGATGAGGCTGTATATATCCCGCGGAAATGTGGAGGACGAGGCTTTTTTTTTCAATGCTAATAGGCCAGTCAAATTAGGGTTTCACCTCGGAATGAAAGATAATAAGCTGAAAATTGGTATGAGCCTGTGTCTCGTCGTTCTAAATGTTGTCTCAAAAGTCACAATTGTTATCGTGTCCGCGTCTTGAGATATTTGAGGTCAAAGGTCACAAGAATCGGTTTTTCGCAAATATCTCGTTTTCTATTGCTTAATGAAATTTGCACCTTTTACAAAAAATGTGGAGTATAAAATTCGCCACAACTTGTACCTTAACTTTTTTTTCATACGATCAACCGTTTTTGCGGTAGACCGCGAATAGTGCGCCGCGTACAGTCATTGTATGGCCTAATGCAAGGACAAGCGTGAGTTACGGATATCAGTTCGTTGAATTACGTTAGTTATTTACTAAAAAAATATAATTGTTAAACAATGCTCATTTTTGATGTACACGACAGTAAGGGAACATAAGTACATACATTTACATAATATATTTATTATACATACAAATATTTATTTCATTTATATTGAAATGTATGTTTAAGTATTAAAATATTTTTGTTGATTTTAATTACTCTTCTTGTTGTCGCTGGAAAATCCTCATCATCGGTCATACTCATCTCCAAACCTTCCAAAATTTCAGGATCGTATGCGCTTTCTTTATCGGGATTATTTGGATGTAGTAAAGAACCGTTGAGGCAAGCTTGTCCATTGCACTGGCCACAAGCTAATTAACATAGTAGCCCTGCTTTTTTGCATCCACAGCGGGAAGCACAACCGTGTTTGCAATTACAAAATATTATTTTTAGTAGTTCGGCTTGCGCTGGAGGCAATAATGTTTTTATGGACTCCAGGATTTCATTTTAGAGTATCCAGCCCCATTCTTGAGGTTCTATGTTTCGCCAATTGGGGCAAAACATGTTGAAACATTTTTCACTTTCTTACCTACATTTGCATTTATATGTATAATGTTACATTACACATGTTTACACAATTATATACCTATATCTTATCTTAAGTCCTTCCCTAATCACGTTTGAATTTGGTAGTAGACTCGATTTATGTGTTGTTGAGCTGCTGCACTTGTTGGTTGAAGTATTTATAACTGTACTGGTTTATATAATTTAATTAATTATATGAATTGCGTGTAGCGTAAATGATCAATGTCGTCTTCAGGTTTTGGAGCATTATATAATGCCAACAAGATACGCACTCCATTTTCATATAATGTTTGTATGGGGAAGTTTTCTTGTTGTAATGCTTCCACCAATTTATCCAATTGGGATTTTTCTTTGACAATGAATTGAACATTTTCCAGCGACAACAAGAAGACAACGAAGAAGATGAAGATAACTTCCATTTACAATTTTATTTGTAATTAAAATCAACAAAACATCTTTTAACCTTTCAACGACCTACCGACAGCCGGCTGTCGGGCTGCTATTATCTTTCTATTGTGTCTCAAATCACGTGTGTTCGAAGGATTAATACTTGAACACACATTTCAATATAATTATGTATATTTAATGATAAATATATGTATAAAGTATGTTCCTTTACTATTGTTTTAGCTCAAAATATAACTAAAACATACATTTCAGAATATATACTATAGTTAAATAGGAATATTTAAATATAAAATTATATTTAAATTATATTTTTTCAGTAAATAACTAACTTAATTCAACGTACTGATAACCATTAGTCACGCTTGTCCTTGCATTAGGCCCTACATGACTGTACGCGGCGCAATCTTCGCGGTCTACCGCAAAAACGGTTGATCGTTTGAAAAAAAAGTTAAGGTACAAGTTGTGGAGAATTTTATACTCCACATTTTTTGTAAAATGTGCAAATCTCAATAGTCAATAGAAAACGAGATATTTGCGAAAAACCGATTTTTGTGACCTTTGACCTCCAATATCTCAAGACGCGGACACGATAACACTTGTGACTTTTGAGACAACATTTAGAATAACGAGACAAAGGCTCATACCAATTTTCAGCTTATTATCTTTCATTCCGAGGTTTACCCCATTTTTTACCTAATTTGACTGGGCTATAAGTCTCTCCACAACCGCGAGGCATACAACCTCCGGGAATATTTCCTTAAAGCTGACGTGGGAATGCACCGAGATGTGGTCACTGTGGACAAGGACCTCACTCTGCTCTCCTTAGCTAAAGAGAACTGGCGCAAGCCTGTAGTGCTTGAGACGAAGGATCGTAAGGAAGTATGGCAGAGTAAGGTTACACGGACGGTTTTTCCGGGACCTGGGCCCTGCATGGGCCCGATGTAGACTGTTTAGCGTCTGTTTAGTGGCTACGATTTGGTAACTTATTTGGGAAACCGGAGGTTTCGTCTGTACAATTATGGATGAAATCATCATAACGAAGAATTATCGGAGATTTATTGTGAAAGATGCTACGGTTGACTTATGTCGGGCGTGTCACCTGACGGGAGAACGATTCGACACATTATCACTGGTTGTTTTCGTCTTGCTAACGAAGAGTACTTGAATGGACATAACCTAGTAGCCAGGATTATCAATCAGCGGTCATGTGCCGATAGTTGTTTCTGCCAATGGTTTAATAGCCAAGAGTCTCGACCAACACCTCTCTCTCGGAGGCTCTCGTTAGATGGCTGGATCTTTCAGAAGCTTTTGGACACGGCTCGCATCGTTAGGAAGTTCCTCCCTCTGGAGCTCTGATCACCGGTAGCTGAGACCCTGTTCCTGATGCCTTTGGGCTACTTAACTGTTTTTTTATATTTTTACATGTTTATGTTTTTTTACATCATCTATCCTACTCTATCCCACTCTACCCTACTCTATTCTACTCTAACCTACACTCTCCTAAAGTAACCTAATTTTCACTTTTTTTTTTCATAAGAACCTCCTCCAAACAATAACAAACACAACAAAGAATTAGTGAAATCGGTCCAAAGATGACAAAGAGAAATAGGGATTCATTTTTATATAAATAGATGTATACAAATTATTAATGTGTGTTATTTTTATTATATTATATCATATTTTACATAGAATTGACGGCATTTTCTAATTACCGTGGCATTAGATATTAAACTTTTCTAATTACCGTACTCATAATTTTTTTAAGTCTCAATAACTAGAAAACTACTAATAATTAAAACATGCCTCATTGATTATTGAATTCGTATTTTTTATTAGTTTTATATTTTAATGAGTTTAGGTAAAATTAGTGAAAAATAAAAATGGTTACGGTAATTAGGCAAATAACGCCGAATCGGAGAATGACCGAGGTACTCTATGTCACTCCCATAACTGAGACGAATTCAAAGACACCTCATAGGTATGTCGAAATCCGTTAAACAGTTTAGGCTGTAGACTCTACAGCTGTGCCATAGAATGAGACATACATACATACATATACGCTAGGAAAACATAACCCTCCTTTCGGCAGTCGGGTCAATATATAAACCAATACCAGACAATTACGAGAATGGCACCCCTAGCTGATCAGTTCCACGTCAAAAAGAATGTTTCAGTGCTCACTTGACAAGTTAAGCAGTAAGGTGAACAATTTAAAGGCAATACATTTTTGCATGTCGTACAAGACGTACTTAGCAGGGAAAATTGAAGATCAGTATTGAAAAAAACAAACTGAACGTTATGACTTAATTTAGAATTAATAAATAAAAATAAATATCTTGGGACAATTCACACACGGTCATCTGATCCCAAGCTAAGCAGAGCATGAGTTATGGTAACCAGACAACTGATAAACATACTTATATACTTTAATGATTACTGAAAATTTGTTTATAACAAATTAATAAGAGTATTACTATCCAGATTAAAAAGTTACATCAAAGTATTTGTCACAGTACGTGTACAAATACACGTCAGAACATCTAACATACATAAAAAATGGAGCACTAACAGGCCAGTGACCGTTGCAAACGAAATTAGGTTAGGATGAATGGTGCAATGCCGCGTTCTCCTGACATTTTTTATGTAGGTTCAGCCGCATGAATGAAGCGTGAAAATCTCGTTGAGAAAATGTAATGGTCGATTGCGTTGGTGGACTGCCAGCTGTCACGGACTATTAAGGACGGACTGAATGAGGGCTGACACCTTTGTTACAAGAAAACTGCCCGTTTTCCCAGTTACGAAGAAATGTTAAAATGTTTTTTTTAAGTGCCTAAGGGTGAAAGTGGTGCTTTCTTAAATACAGCCGTCTTGATGAGATTGCATGCGATAACATCAGTTCAGTAATTCTGTAACGAAATTGTTCTTCTTTTGAAAATATAGCAACCCTTACACTTAAAAAAGATGATTCATACAATTATTATTACACTCTGCATATAGCGCACACGATAATAAAAGTAAATTTTAATATTTTTATCGTACTGCCGATATTTTCGGCTGTACAAAAATAGACGTGAGATATTAAAAAGTGAAGTTTGTCGATGGCACTCTGCATGAATTTATTTTTAATGTCGCCTACTGAAATGATAATGAATCACGACGAAATGTCTCATTTATTAAACATCATTATAATTTATGTTTCGAAACCAGTTTGATTTAAATATTTTTTCCGGGATACGGATACTTACCTACTTCGTTATGACACAGATTATATTAATTTAGAACAGATACCAAATTATCTGTCCGCGTATTGGTTTCTTCAGGAAGACCTATTCTTTTACAATATGAATTCATGGGGTTAAATAAGAGACTTTCTTGCTAATGTCACTACGTAATTAAAAATCGGTTTTCAAAGTCGCTTACCGCTGTCTGTTTTTTATATGTATCACAATGTAATTATACTATGTGCTTATTATAGTATAAAAAAGCCAGGACTTTCAAAAATTTGCAACACCAGTGTGAAGCTGGGGCTGTTTGTGATACAAAATAAACAACAATTAATTTCTTTACAGTTAGGATTTAGGTTCAAAAAGCGACATAATAGTTTTTTTTTGCACTACAAATCCCTGTAAAGTTGCTGGCTATTTGGCCATCGCACCTAATGGCTTTGCGGTGTAATGCCAAATGTTCTGTGTCTAAAACTGCCGATTACCGCCATAGACTAACGTGCTGTGTAGGTGTCGTGTACAACGACCATTACAATACAGATTATAAAAACGAAAACAGACAACAGTGCACAGAAAAATTATAAAAAAGGTTGTAAAAGCTTAATACCTAAATTAATGCACTTTACAAAACATTTTATCCATTCTAAAGCTACGTATTAAAAATATCGTTCATATTTCATGGCGTGTGGGTGTTTTATGATATATTAACGGTCGCTGTGTGCCTGGCTGATTAAAGATTGCACTCTGATGGATGGAAATGGGAAAGCTCCGGGCATTGAATAATAACTTGTAATAAATATAAAATGAAGATGGGCTAGGTGCTGTCGAGTTTACTAAGTTGAAGAGACTCCGGTGCGCAATACTTATATTTTGATGTAAATGAAATAATAATCGATAATCGTGTTGAAGTGATATCGAAACAAGACAAGTTGGTAGGTTGGACTTTATTTTTATTTTTGCTTACATATCAATCATCATTATCAATGCCACAAACTAAATACCTTTAAATACTATTACAGCATTTCATTTCCGATTTCGGACAATTTAACACTAGGAGTCCTTTTTAATTATTAGGTACATTCAAAAGAAGTAAGTACTTACTAGAAATATTTAGGTAGTAGCTGTTATAAAGCAAAATGGAGCAATGAAAGTGTGTCCGCCAATAAACTAGGTGAACTAATCTTCAAACGGCGACAAACATCAGACGCACACGCTCAAACAAACTTTGGGAACACCGGCCAATGTGCGATATATTCTCGCTTCAACTTCATGCAATAAGCCGGTACAAATGCTCTGATATATTCAGAAACCGGACATTCAGCCCGACTTGAGATTTATTTCCCCATTGACCAAAAGTGAAACTCTGTAGGCGGGTCCGCCATTATCTTTTTCACTTCTCTCCGCAAGTATTTGTGTACAAATTAATAATCTATAAACATCTGCTTAATCATAAGGTAATTTACCATATTTTTGTCCCGGGGCAGCAGTAATTTAAGCTGTGATGTCCGAGTGAGCCATATTTCGCAATCACACACAGCACAGCCGGTGGCATCAATGTTATTTATTAAAATTGAAACATTGTACTGTTTGCTGAATTTAAATATGGCGACCATTGCACGCACTAAGTACGTGGTGACATATTATAAATTATCAAATATTTGGGCTATTCGTTTGTGGAATCATTAAGCATGATTAATTTTGACAACATGGCTTTCGGTTTGCGAAATGTAATTAGCGGCCTAAATGAATTCAATGAGTAATTAAACTTAAATATGTTACACAGACCATACATTAATCAAATTGCTAAACTATAAAAATAAAACTATACGGATTTAATTTATTGGTAACAAAATATTAAAGAAAGACCGACATACATGTTGCAAACTATTCACGAATTTGCGGATAGACGTTTATACATAAAGCGGCATCTTCTCTAAGTGGCCATAACGTGTCGAGTTTGTTTTACACAACAATTAAATTACTACCGCCCGCAGATTAAAAAATATTGAATTCTCTTATATGAAGATTGTACTCACGATATAAAAAAAAAGTGAGAGGTACTGCAATTATTTTTCTACACACGAGATAATGGAAAACATTTTAGCTCTAAAATTACACATACAGCAAGAAAACCCTTAACGTAAATCAAGAAATCCTTCGTAAACTTCCCCACATACGTAGATCACATCGTTAAAGATTCTTCTGACATGCAAACTGGTGTAATTATGTGAGCTCGTGGGCCGCTGCCCAACCGCTGGGGCCCGCGGCGACGGGGCCCAACTATGCCTTACAAGCTCACGGAAGAAGTTGAGGGAATATATCGACGAGATTTGTAGTGCGGAGTTAAGAGTTAGTTATTTGAGATACGAAATTTATTGGGTGATGGTTTTTAGTACAAAGTATATTAATTCAATCTTTAAAATACTTATAAGATTTGACACGAATAAAACGCGCGCGACATGCTGTTGTCCATACCAGTATTTAACGATGATTTATCTAATAACATCGTTAGGTAATAGTTTTGAACGCACTGATTAAATTGCATACTCATTTATCACACATTTATTACGTGAAACACATGATAGATTAGTGGCATGATTGATGATGACGAGAAATTCATAATAAAATTAACTCTAATAACATTACTTGCAGCATAAAATTACATTTAAACATAAAACAAAAACTCCGGTATATCCTAACAGATAATTTGGTCGGGTTTACCTCCCGAGGCGGGAGTGCAAGCAAACAAAACGACTGGTGATTGCTGCCCGCAGATGATATGATTGCATGAGGTACTGGGCCTAGAATACTGCCCTGGGGCACGCTCCGTTACAAAATTTTACGCCAACTAATATCTGGTGTAAAATGATACAGAGGGAGGCGTATCGTGCTGTACAAATACTTTTAGTTTTGATTGTGTTTTGTTTTGTACTCTTTTTAGATTGGATAGATATTTATAGCTAAAAGAACATATCAAAAGCGTCTGACAATTCCGTTTAATCAAAAATTTAGTTAAAAAGAAAGTTTCAGTAACATTATTTAACATTATTTTAACTTGAGTATGTCTTGATGTAAGTACTATGTTCTGAAAAATACCTATTAAAATCAACGCCTTCTCGATCTTTATTTCCTTTACCGTTTACTGACAAAATACCCACAACAGCGTCATTTCGATAACAAAAGTGCATCGTTACACTTCAATGCACAGCCCCTCCAAACACCTGATGTCTCAAGCTCCGATAAAATTGCTCCTCGATACTTTACGAGAAACATCTAGAAATCGGCGAGGCTATTGTATAAATAACAACGCGAGACAGCTCCCTTCAGGCGCCATTCGCTTATAAAGCTATCTTTCTTTGTCACGAAGTAAATGCAAAAATATTGGCGCATTGTGCGAAAAATCCCAGATAATGGTCTCCTGGATGCGGTAGCGAATGTGAAGATAAAAGTGTTGTTTTAAATCGTGATCGCTTTAAGGTGCAGTTGCAGTAATCGTAGGAATCAAGTAAATTGCCTGTCTTTAAGCTTGTTATATTTTGTAAGGTAAAAATCTTCGCATAAAAAGGAAACATCGCTATTAAATTAAGTAACTTTAGTAAAAAAAAACACGAAATCGTTTGTTGCACACATCCATCAAATTCGTTGAATATTCTGACATATCATGCATACGTTGTCACCGTTCAGTAGTTACTTATATACAAAATTAGAAAGATCAATGGTTTTCATAACTCTCATACTGATTCTGACACATTTGTTTCTGATTTAAAGTACAAAGCTAATGGACTAATCCAAGTAAACTAAGCAAACAGAAAAACAGATTACCAGAGTTAATTGCCGCTCTAACGAGTTTTCTGATAAAACACTACCGTTTCAGATGTTCATTTTTAAAGTCCTCAGAATAATGAACTTCGAGATTAAAACAATTCTCATCGTACTAAAGGTTGCTAATCAAAAACGCCGACAGGCAACCATGAGGCAGTTACTTATAAAGCTCTTATTTCGAAAGTAGGAGAGTGCATTGTCGCCTGTAATGATGTCAAGTTTAACATGGTAGACAAAAACATGCCGGTTCTATTAAGGTGCCGTCGTAAAAATGGATAATGTCCAGTGCAAAGGGAATGTTCCACGAGGCAACTTGAGTTTTCAATTAGAAAACGGTTAGATTACAAGTCTGTTCCTTACTGTTTTGTAATAAAGTTTGTAATTAAATGGGTGTAAGATTTAGTTTGGAACTAAGTTGGTCGCTGGAACAATGAAAGTACAGAGTTTTGTGAAAGTTGATTCTTGTGTCACAAGTTTTAAGTCTACTCTACGGATTACTAAAGTCACGTTAAACGAACTTAAAATTAATTTGAGATCGTTTACCGCTTACATATCCGATAAAAATCTTAAAGACGAAGTTAAGTGCTGATAAGAAGAGTAATTACTGATAATGTAATTTATGAGGCAATTAATTTTAAAGCGAAATAATGTTGTATTCATTAAAATTGGTTAATGCGTTTTATTCCCATTGATAAACTGTTAATTAAGATTAAGAGTGCATGAATAGACATAAAGTATTAAACAGAAACGTGATAATTATCAAGAAAACAGTTAGGTTAAAAATAATGTATTCAGAAAAAAACACTTGAAACAACAAACAGCGAGAAATGATAATACAATAAACTCAAGCTTTGAGATGACAAGATAAGTATTTATGACGTATGATTCAAAATGAAGAAAGAAACGACGAGGACAGACATGAAGGATAAACATTAATACAAATGAGAAAGCGATGTCTTAATTTAAGAACGTAAGACCAATTTGCTTCCCAAATAAACGTGAACATTAAATATAAACTCGGAGAGCGTTTCACGCATTCCCGTTCGCTGATCTGGAGACAAGAATCGAATAAAAATAAATCGAGAATCGAGACAATCGAACCAGCCCGATGCGCGACTCGACTCATTGTAAATATTCCGCCGTAACCGGATGGCAACATTGCTTTTGTTTTTTAATTTTATTGTTTTAAAAAACTTCATCTGACGCTTGAATGGACGCTGAGTTTCCGATTGGACGCACATCGATGGGATTTTGGGCAACTTTTGGTTTGTAAGTATTTGAGCTTTTGGAAATTAAATTGGTGTACAAAAAATTTCTATGGTTGAGAGTATATACCTGATTTTTCATTTAGGAAATCTGGCGACAAAATCATAATGTATTCTTTTCCAAAATGCCCAATGATCTCTGTTACTTTTGTAACATAACCTCATTGGGACAATAAACAATGGCAACATTTTAATTGCGACTGTTCAAAAGAAATTAATCTGTATTATTATTTGTGAAATCTTTATTGAGCCACCCTTACCCGGAGTTCGAAGCGGTCCAAGTGATACGATGATCGAGATAACTTATTTGATACAAAGCAAACAAAAATAAAATTATATCAAATTCCCTTTTTGTATTAAGACGAAATTGAGCTTAGAGAATAAGAATGAGAAATGTATTTCCATAGTTTGGCGCATCATTTTGTTGGTGCTGATCTACGAAGAATTGATGTAAACATTCAAAGGGTTACCTTCAAGATCTGGCTACACGGGGATGACAATATTTCACACATTTATTATGAGCTGAAATTCCCATACAGGAGCACTGCAGTAACTGACCGCGCTGGTGTGACTGGGCCAAAAATAGATCTAGCTTTCAAGTAAGAGGACTCCAAGCCTTTAAGTCAGTCACCCCCTGATTCAAAGGCAAAGACAAGAAAGGCAGTCACGTGGTGGAGACATAGTCCATCAAATACAGTTCACAATTTCATTATACATTTTTGATGGCACTTTTATGCAGTCTGTGGATAGCACAAGTTAAAGACGGAAAGCGTTTGTGTTGATCTGAAAGTAGGTGGCATCTCGTCTTTTCACAACGTGTCACATCAACATTCCGTGTTGCTTACAGTTATTTGTTTCAACTGTAATATCCATTACTTTACTTTTCTTCTACAAAAGTATTATTCTTTAGTTTCTTCAGTCTCTTACAAATTCCACGCGCCATTCGTTCGATTTTTCTTCCATCACTTGCTATCGTGGATCTCCGCCACAGGCAGTGTGCGCGCGCGCAACAAGACATAAAAACATCGTTCCCGTTATTATTGATATGCAAACGTATTCAGACATGTCCTGGAAGACCCGCTTTTATGTTAAGGTTCTTTGTTAAAGGAAGAAAAAGTGTTGTAAGATTTTTGGGGAAAACTGATGAGAATGTCGATTCGGAGCTTTCACTTGGATTGTTAACACCAAATCGCCTGACAATCGTCTGATTCCTATTATTCTATTAACCAACAGAGTTTAGATATCATAATTTAAACACAGTATTTGTAAAATTGATGAAGCTTTTATTATGGAATGAATGGCATACCTACTGAAAATAATTTACGCTTTTAAAGAACAAAACAATAATAATACTGGGTTAGACATTGAAATAATCTAATTTTAGCATCTTTCTCAAAAATGCCAGACGGGATCTCGATAAGATGTAATCAGTATGTTTGCAAACATCTTGTGAGATGAATAGTTTTCTAAGATGTGTTTAGATAACGTTCAAAGCTCTTAACGTTGTGTCATGGCGTTTTTAAAAAACTTCTTTGATGTCTTTGCCAACGCTTACAGGTAAAACTAACAAAATAAAAATATTGTTGATATTTTCTTACTTTTATTCACCTTGATCTTCAAACCACTCAGAAACCTATCAGTTTTGTAATAAATCAATTTACATATGTGGAATGTTTTTTCGAAGAATAAACAGAGAGAAGAAATGCTCATATTGTGCTTGATTTACATCTCTTTCTGTTAACTAAAACCCTGAAAAGAAGTCATTGTACTCATTATTCTAAATAAGATTTACTTTGAAATCAAACCTGAAAATGCGAAAAAATATATCAGTAAAGATGTTAGCTTGAATTTATAAAACTGACAATGTAACCGACTCCTTGTTCCAAGTGAAAAGTTTGAGTGTACTAAAAAAAATTAAAATTAAAGATTTGCTGTTCCTGCAGCTTTTCCCTGCGCCTTTAGAAGTTAAAATAGTCTGTCGTTAGGTGTCATGAAATTTCTTAATTGCCCTTATTTTCCATTCCGTAAAAAAACTTCTACATAGTATAAGAAAAAATTAAAAAGAGCTGAATAAAGGTTCATTTTTTCGATTTTAAGCAGTTTTGAAATTAAGGGAAATACGAAAACATTTTTACTATAGGTATTATACATATTTAAACATACTAGTAATCTGTAGGTGTTAGAAACAACATGTTCAAAAAGTGGTAATTTCTACAACTACATCTCAACATTTACATCTAAATCTTACACACAAGCAAACTAAACCCAAGCATTAAAATATCTAGAAACCATAGACACACCTCTATCTTATTTACACGTCGTAGATCCTTATCGAGGAGATCTTATCTATGGATTAGCGTAAGTATCTGTGGCTAGGTTATTGACTAGGTCTAGTTCTGAATCCAGGTTAGTAAGGTACTAAACCTGTTTATAAATGTTTGTTAATTAATTATTGTTAATGTGGCAGCTGTTAGACATGGCTTTTAATTTATGTGCAGTTAACAGGAGACTTGACTTTACATAAATTATTGAGAGTAGCCTTTTATGCTGATCATTAACCGTTTCGCGTTGTGAATAAATTTCCGTCTTACTATGATAAATATTGTTAGTTATTAGATATCTGTTGTTTATTTTTTTATTTTTTATAAGTAAGTTTGTGTGACAGTAAGCGCGAATTAATTGTTTTTCTCTTTTTTAACCGACTTCAAAAAAAAAGTAGGTTCTCTGTTCGACCTGTATGTATGTATGTATGTATGTATGTTTGTCCGCGATTATCTCGCGTTTGGCTGAACCGATTTTGATGCGGTTTTCAGCAAAGTGTTTGTTACATTTTGGGGAAGGTTTTAGTATATAACACTAATGGATATCCCGTGACGTTGCGCGCATAGTGCCGTTTTCATTTTATAAAATTAAGTTTATTTTGAGAGCTACCCTAAAACGTACTCAGACACTGAGACTCTAACTAAAAAGTAAAAAATAAAAAGCTTTTTTAAAAAAAGATAACCGACTTCAAAAACTAAAAGCTCAAAAATAACTATTTCGGAAGTCGGTGGCATCTCTTCTGCCGGTCGGTTTGTGTTGCCACCGACTTCCGAAATAGTTATTTTTGAGCTTTTAGTTTTTGAAGTCGGTTATCTTTTTTTTAAAAAAGCTTTTTTTTCTTGTTGTCAATTTCTTACTTCCTTCTTCTTTAAGTCAGTCAACAATTGTTTAGATTACCAGCATTAACATGTTTATTTTTCATAATCGGCGTCAATCATATTACCTCTCACACATAATAACAATGAACTACATTATAGGAAATTTGCTTTGGAAGTATAGATAAGTTCTTTCAGAGAACGCAAAACTTAGTTAAGTAACGTATGCGTTTGCCTAATTTTGTCTGCAATTAGGTCACCACTTAATAGTTTGTGAATCCTTATTGAATCATGAAACACCAATAACTATACAATACGATACATTTCTTTAGTAAATGTATTATGGTATACTGAAAGTACTCTATGTAGAGTCATTCTAACTATTAAAGAAAGAGAGAACACATTCATCTTTAGAACAAAACAAAACACTAATTACACTCAAACGTTACCCTTACATGTCTCAAAGGCCAGTATCACACTATCACTCCTATGTATCACGTTGTGATAGTAATCTAACATCTGACACATTACGGTACGCGGGACACTGGGTGGGTAGGCAGCGGCAGTCGGTGCGTGTAGATAGCGCTTAAATTACAGAAAACATGACAACACAATTTGTTACGGAGATCTTATTGGACGACTTCACGCGGAGTACGTTGAGGTGGATAAGAATCTTTTTTGGAAAATACTTAAAGGATAATTTGTATAACTATATTTATTAAACGAGTAATTATGTATAAATTAAGATTGTGCATGAAGTTTTTGCATACTTTTCTTCATACGTTTTGGATAACTTCTGAGACGTCCTTTCAAAATGAGACTAAAATGTTCTTTATTCAATCGAAATCTTATTTAAGCGACAATATTGCCTCCTTGGCAAAAATTACAGGATGTCCCACTTGACTATTTGAATTATAATTTTAAACAGCCAGTGTTTTGATAAAAAAAAAATTAAATTTATCAAATAAAAAATGCAAAAGAAAAAAATTCGAAGCACCCGAGAGCTATACTTAAGCAAACCAAGCATTAATATCCAATAACATTAATGGAAGCTCACAAAGTCTACTACTTATTCAAACAAAATAAGCGTTCCAGTTTCACAAAATTCACTTTCAACTTGCCACAACTTTTTCCGCCAACAGAATTAAAAAGTTCCTTATCCTACTCTGGGAATCCTGGTAGCTCACCATCTAAGGCCCTCACTAATTGCAGGGAGGGCCTTAATTGACTGTTATTGAATTAGGATCACGCCCCTCACTCGCATGGACGCACGTACGATACGGAACGATATCGTACGATAAATTGTAAAGCGATACCGGTGCGTGTGAGTTAGACTTTGCCCTGTTTAGATGTATGCGAGTACCTTTTGAGAGCGATGAATGAATAGAAGTATGCAAAGGTAAGAAGCTTTATTTGTAAAATTGTAAGATAACTTAGTAGTCGCTGGCCTTGCTCGCGACAGACACACAATCTGACGGTTTTTGTTTGAGAGATAATTGAGATTTGACTACTTACATTTGACTACTTACAGCTTGTTCACATTCGCTTAGATTGTTAGAGTTGGTGGTACATACCTGTAACAAAAAAGGCTTATTATTATTATGGCTATATTGGTTGGAGGAAAAAGAGAGTCAAAGAAAAGTTTGAGAGTTGAATAAGAATGATATGAAAGAAAAAGGAGTCGATGAAATGAAAAAAAAGCAAGTAACACAAAGTAACATAAGACTTTATCAGGAAAATTATGAGAAGACGATGATAGTAAGTAAGAGTTTTCAAGATATCATTCAAATGAACTAAAACAGAAAAATAAAAACCGATAACATTTTTCTCCAAAACCCATTCAATAACTAACGGGTCACGGTGTAACCGATGTGTGGCTGCGCAAACAATAACACTCGTCATAGGCCAGACGTGAACGAACACATTTATTGATAACTTTCATGCTCCATGTTTTTTGCTGCCGCTGGGAATTGGAAAAACTGGGCGTGCATTGTATATACGTAGGGTAGGTATCTAGTATTATAGTTGGTTATTGTTAAATATCTTTGTGTCTATAAAAGTTTTAGTTGAGTTTTAAGTGTTATACTTGATACCTGTAGGTGCAGTTATGAGGTATCCAACGTTCGTTTATTTAGTAACTAGCTTCTGCCCGCGGCTTCGCTCGCGTTAGAAAAAGACAAAAACTAGCCTATGGTACTCTCCATCCCTTCGACTATCTCCACTTAAAAAATCACGTCAATTCGTCGCTCCGTTTTGCCGTGAAAGAAAGACAAACAGACAGACAGACACACTTTCCCATTTATAATATTAGTATTGATTTTTATATTATTTAATTTTTTTTTACCTTTTTGGTGGTGATCTATGCATCCAAAACTACTGCAGCTAGAATTGCCTAGGACGCAATATTTGGAAATAAAGTACGGCAAAAGCCTTTTAATAAAAAAGCTTTTTTAAAAAAAAGATAACCCACTTCAAAAACTAAAAGCTCAAAAATAACTATTTCGGAAGTCGGTGGCAACACAAATCGATCGGCAGAAGAGAAGCCACCGACTTCCGAAATAGTTATTTTTGAGCTTTTAGTTTTTGAAGTCGGTTATCTTTTTTTTAAAAAAGCTTTTTATTTTTTTTACTTTTTAGTTAGAGTCTCAGTGTCTGACTACGTTTTAGGGTAGCTCTCAAAATAAACTTATAATCTTATAAAAAAAATCTACAATCCAAGAAAGCAAAACGCGATAAATGCGGGCAACGTCACGGGATATCTATTAGTGCTTTGCTGAAAACACTTTGCTGAAAACCGCATCAAAATCGGTTCAGCCAAACGCGAGATAATCGCGGACAAACATACATACATACATACATACAGGTCGAACAGAGAACCTACTTTTTTTTGAAGTCGGTTAAAAAATAGATTATAAAGTCGAACTAAAAATCATTCATTCATTCACACATTCATTAAATCATTTTTGTCAAAAAGTAAGTCTGTCACAAAGTTGAAACTATTTGCTCGTTCTTAAACAGTAAATTTCTATGGAGAAGAACGAGCTAAAAATTCCATGCACACACTTTTAAAATCAGTAAAATATTACAATACTATTTGGTCACAATGTCACAATATTCAAGTTGAATCTAGCTGCAATGTGACAACAACGTAACAAGTCATGTACTATCGACAAAATTGAATCATGACCCATTTCGACGACAAATCGTTTAAAGCTGTCAAAATAATTCAAAATTCAAAAATTCAAAATTCAAAGCATTTATTTCACTTAGACCATTTACAGGTACTTATGAATTGTCAAAGAGTCGGTCGGTCTGTTAGTCAGAAAAAGTGACGCTAATTGCCTGTTCCAAAACGTAGATCTCTATGGAGAAGAACAGGCAAGAAACTCCACGGACACTCTTTTTAAAAATATCATGTTTTACAAAGTCTTGGTTACATTTTCTTTTTGGTGCTTCTACATGTGAAAACAATGTAAGTATATAACAAAATAAACAAATACAAAATTAAAATAAAAAGTCAAAAATAAAAAGTCATGGCAGTTAAGAGATGACCCATCTCAACTGATAGCGCCCGTTCACGAGCATGACGCGTGACATCAGCACCATTTAGCTCAACCATTTTGAAGGGAACCGAATGATCCAACGCACTCGCCACCATCAGTGAGACTTTTTGAGCGAGCATGACAATGCTCCTAACCGCCATGTCTATTTGTGTCAGTAGAAAACTATCGTAATAAATCGCTGCATCGTACTCACATTTACAAAAACTCAAATATGCATCTAAATTACACAAACCAAAGTTTTGTACTGTAAATAAATATAAATAAGTGAAATTTAATTGCTTATAAAACTTATAATAATAAAGATCTTGAATATTAATGTCAAAAATTAAGGGGACAAGAAACATTTTCTATCTTACAATGATTAAAATTTCTAATTTGTGAGCTTATGTGGAGCAGGACCAGCATTTAGCCAAGCATGTTTGTCATTGATATAATCTTTTAACTTATAATAAGCTTGTTTACATAGCGTGCGCTTAATGCATGTTTTAAATTTTTTCTCATTTAGATGGAGAATTTCGAGTGGTATTTTATTATAGCATTTTACACAGTACCCCATAAAAGAAGTGTGGACTTTTGACAATCTAAAACTTGGTTGATCCAATTTGTTCTTATTTCTGGTATTAAAATTATGCCTGTCACTTATTTTACTAAAAAGATGAAGATTTTTCCGAACGTACATTATGTTTTCGTATATATATTGACAAGGTACCGTCATGATGTTAATACTTTTAAACAAATCCCTTAGAGATTCGCGGCTGCGGAGATTATATATAGCACGGACAGCCCTCTTTTGCAATACAAAGACGGAATTATATCTGCGGCACGTCCCCAAAGCAAAATACCGTAAGACATCACACTATGAAAGTAGCTAAAATAGACTAGTCTTGCGGTATCTACGTCAGTTAATTGCCGGATTTTTCTGACAGCGAAAGCAGCTGAACTTAACCGCGCTGTAAGAGATGTTATGTGAGGGCCCCACTGCAGCTTTGAGTCGAGCGTTATCCCCAAGAAAACCGTTTTTTCGACGAATTCTAGTATATCCTTATTCAATACAACATTACATTCAGTACTTCTAACATTCGGTAAAGTAAATCTTATGCATTTCGTTTTTTTTTCATTTAGTACTAAATTATTAACAGTAAACCAGTTATGAACCTTAAGCATAGCGTTATTTACGTCGTCAAGGTGTTGAGCCCGTCTATTCACTTTAAAAATCAGTGAAGTGTCATCAGCAAATAACACCATTTGAGGTTGGTTTTCCAGCAAACTTGGTAAATCATTAATATAGACTAAAAAAGCAAAGGACCCAAAATTGATCCTTGCGGTACTCCCATTTTTACCTTTGAGCCCAGTGAATTTACACCATTAATTTGAACCTGCTGCAGTCGATCATTTAGATAGGATTTTACTAAACTTAGCGCTAATTTCCCGAGCCCGTAATGCTCAAGTTTTAAAAGAAGTGTTTCATGACTCACGCAATCAAAAGCCTTGGAGAGGTCGCAGAAAATGCCAATAGCATCCTGCGACTCTTCCCATGCTGTAAAAATATGTTTAATTAAAGTGACACCGGCGTCAGTAGTACAACGACCTCTGGTGAAACCATACTGTTGATCATGTAATATATTATTGCTGTTAAAATGACTGAGCATCTGGTTAAACATGATTTTTTTCAAATACTTTACTAAAAACCGGCAAAACAGATACGGGTCTATAATTATTAGTGTCTTTGCTATCTCCAGATTTAAAAAGTGGGATTACTTTGCTATGCTTCATTAGATCCGGAAAAACTCCTTGATCTATACACAAATTAAAAATACAAGCTAAGCATGGGGCTATTGTCTCTATAACCGATTTACACACATTAGTAGACATGCCCATAGATTCTTCAGTAGCCTTGATTTTCAGTTGCTTAAAAGCCTTTTACCACAACTACAGGGTTAATATGTTTAAATTTAAATTCCATGTGGCAGGCTGAAACATTTGCTTTTAGCAAATCAACGGCAAGAGAGGGTGAGGAATCTAAACTTTTAGTGGTTTCAGTTGGGATATTAGTAAAAATGACATAAATTCCTGAGCCACATCAATGTTACTACTTATGAGACCACGCGACGTCTCCAGTGTATAATCAATATTGTTTTTCTTATTCCTATTTGTTTCATTATTAATAATTTTCCATACGGTCTTTATTTTATTGTCTGCTGACTTAACCTTGTTGCTAATAAATAAGGCTTTGGCTGCCTTGCAAGCATTTTTAAATATTTTTGAATAATTGCTAACAAACTTATTAAAAGTGTCTGTATTGTTATAAGGCTTAAGGCCATACAGCTCAAAAAGTCTATCCCTGCTTTTTCTAATACCGCGAGTTGCCCAGTCCGAGAATACAAATTTCCGGCAAATAGTTTTGGTTTTTTTCTCGAAAATATTATTAAACCCAGTTTGCACGACTGCAAAAAATTGTTCATACAGAATATTTCCATTTTCCATGTCAAAGCTTTGGCTATTTAAGTTATCAATCAAAGTGCTATTAAATTTATTTAAATTACTCAATGTTATTGGTCTATACTGAATCTGCATTTTTTGTAATGGTATATAGGACTCAAAAGACTAATAAGACTAGACGTGTGACATTTTTAATACAAGTTTACGCAATTGTCGACCTAAGTGAATTTGAATGTCTGTAGGAAAATAAGCTTATGGTGGGTCATGTTTCCATTTGGTCGATTGTGTATTAAAACGTTATTCGGAAACATTTCCACACAAATACCAAGTGAACTCGATGCCTTTTCCAAAACCCTACAGGTCAGAGAACGATTTTAGTTCCTTTTATTTTCACCGGCGGCGCTGCGAGCGCGGATTGGATCCCAGTCGATTGGGAGCCGAGTGGGTTTCAGCCATGATACTTTCAACCCTTTAGCGCTGCTCTTTGTTTTGTTCCTACTTCTAACCCCGTCTGCCAAAGGTTCTGCCATTATTGCGCGGTTATTGAAAACATGTGCAGTCGCTTGTAGCTGCTTCAGTTGGGAACGAAGATGCATCGTTTCTGCTTATAATGGAAAATAGACGACAGTTGACGTTTACCTAATGCAAAGTGAATTTTAATGCTTTATCAATAAGGGTTATAAACGCCATTTACTTTGTACCAACACATTACAAATTAATTAATTAATTTATTTAGTACCTACATGGAGGACTTACAGCTAATAAAACCAAAACAGAAAGGAAACCATAATCGCTAGAAAGCCAATTACAAGAGACGATTCACTGATTCATTGATGATTATGAAATGCGAGAGCTTGTTTGTGGCGTTTGGTATAAACTGATCCTGATTTAATTATTTTTTTTTTTTTGTAATCCACAATCGTCTGTAAACCGTCATATAAACCAACATCCTCAAGAATTCGTTGACAAAAGCTAGCAAAGCATAAAGCTGTAAAATTATTCCATGGAGAATTGAAAATTGTGTTCGGAAAATACCTTTGTTACAAATCCATAAAAGCAAACACTAATTACAATAGTGCTTTACTCTCCCAGTAATGAGGAAGTCTAAGTAACTTGTAACATATTAAATTACAACTTAGTAATGTGCCGTTCAAAACAAATTCCATTCTACCATGAAATACTCACGCAAACTAGCATTTTCCCATAACACAGTTATGATTGAAGTGCATTGGCGAAAGCATTAATATTCCGGTCGTTACGCACATTGTCCGGCCGCTGCCATTAATAACCGAAACACTGGACAATTTGTGTATAATTAACGAGCCGCCACAGAATATAAAAATGTATGTACTTTTATGAGATAATGGGGATTTAATGTTTTAAAATGGAGGAACAAGATGGTTTTGCGGTGGAATAAGATATTATCGTATAAAATTGTTACTTTGTAACCAAAACCAGAAAGGCTTAAGTATTGTAGAAAATTTTGTTATGGAAAATTTAATTTTGATAATCAGTTGTAACAGTCACTTATAATATCGGGTGTTTTAGTTTCTAGGTGTCAAAGTGTCAGTAGACTTTTTTGCAAACTGGAAAACTGATGAGGAGTTTATTTCGTAATTAGTTTAAAATAATGTAAAAAAACCATTTAAAAATTCAGTTTTCTGAACATCTGTGGGCATGCTTCTGAACATCAATGCTCAATCTTTCTGCCTTATGCCTTAGATCTGAAGAAAAATAAATAATTGCTATTATCCATTAGTACGTGAAAAAGTCGAACTAACGGTCAAATCGCAACCTATATTTAAAACATTAATATGTAAAGATCGTAGAACGAGCCGTTACGTAGTTTCTACAATTTATGCATGTAAGTGGTCAATCCGTATATTTTGGAGTTTATGACCGTGGCTGGCCCGATGACCATATCGGGCATAGCGCGCTTAGTGGGGCAGTGACAGGCAGGGACAGCTAGGGGCAGTCAGGGGCAGATAGAGACAGTCAGGGGCACTGTCCCTTCGATCGAGCGACGCTAATGCGGCACGCGCGCTCAACGTATTAATTTGTCATACTGTCAACGATTTTATTTAGGATGGCGTGAGTTAGAGGCGTAAGCGTTGAGCGTATCTATCAGTGACACTATTTAATTTGAATTATAAATTAGTCAACTGAATGGACCAGTGTTATCAAACTTAAATAGTTATGCACGTTCCGAACTTTTAAACATGTGGGAGATGTTTGGAACATATTGATGTGTCGGACCTCTAAAGGATAATAATGAAATAGTTTCCAGGGTAAAGATACTAACTGTATATAAATAGACGGTACTAAGCACTGACTTAGACTTAGCCATGTTCCGTCTCTATCGTGCACTTGACGTTCGGCAATTGTGTAACAGTGACAGGTATAGTGCTAAGCAAAATCAGTGCTTACATAGTAGGTAACGTCTATTTATCTCGCCATTAAACTTTAAACGTCTGGCAGACCTTCCCCCCTAGACAAGTGGCATTGTAGAATAAATAGTTGTTTAGCGAAAGCTTATGACAATTCCATACATTTGACAATCTATTCGTTTTTGTTATCTATTCTACAATGCCACTTGGCTAGGCCCTCTTATCACCAAAGAAACCTGACAAAAAGTTTATTCTTGACACATTAAAGACACGACATAACACATATTGTTACTCAAAAAATAAGTAACACCTACTTACTCTCACATCTTACATCGTCCATATCAGCATAAACTCTAAATTGGGAAAATGAAGCAAAAATCATCAAACATCTCTTTTTGTTGGTATTCTCTTGTTTCCCATAATATTATTTGTCCTATTTTTATTTTCCATAATCGTCCCTGCTCATAATATTCACTTGCACTAATTTCATTTATACTAACAACGCGTGTCATAACAATTTACTTGTCATAACTTTCATTTGCCATAAAATGAGTTTCCATAATAACATATGCCATAATAATTAGTTTCCATAAGTAATACATTCCATAATCGACACTTGACATAAGCAACATTTGATATAATTAATAAAAAATTATACCACCAATAAGTATAGTTAACACCCCGACTAGTAGGCCTAACCAATTTGCTATAGTTTCTGTAACAATTAAATAATATTGTTGGTTAAAAATTTAACATGCTGTGCTACAAAAGTTAGTGACAGAACCGAATTGTTGCAAAACCGACTCCACGTAGTCTTGTTTGTCCTACCCCTAGAGTGTAATTTAAAATCGCGTAGGCGCGTAGGGGCGAGGCGGCCCGCGGGCTGAGGAGCAGGCGGCTGCGAGCGAACCGCCGCGGCTGAGGCTGGCCGGCGAAGCCGGCCAACAAGCCGAAGCTGCGGTGGTGAGCGAAAGCCGTCTGCGACGATTAGTACGCGTGGGGCCGCCGGAGACCCGCAGCGCCGGAGCCGTCACAGAAACCCTGCCTGCTGCATGTTTTATGCTCGCTTGAATGCTGCATGCTTGCTTGCATGCTTCATGCTTGCTTGCTTGCTGCATGCTTCATGCTTGCTTGCTTGCTGCATGCTTCATGCTTGCTTGGTTGCTGCATGCTTGCTTGCATGCTGCATGCTTGCTTGTTTGCTGCATGCATGCTGTATGCTTGCCTGCATGCTGTATGCTTGCTTGCATGGTTCATGCTCGCTTGCTTGCTATGCTTGCTTGCATGCTTCATGCTTGCTTGCATGCTGTCGTTAGGCTGCCGTCCGATTACTAAAAGGCCGTTAAGTGACATTTGGTCAAATTTGAGTTATATATACCACGTGATAGAGAAAAATTTTCTCTATCTTCCAGTCTGGGTCATATTTTTCTATCTCCATTTAGGCCAGAGATACGGAGATCACTCCCACGGCTAACTGCACTATTTTTGCGATCGGTCAACACTTAAACACGGTTATGTCACATTATAACACTATAATACGGCTACACGCTCGTAACCGTTTATTTAAAACTTATATTAATACAAATTACAATCTTAGAAAACGGTTAAATAAAAGTACAACAGTATAAAATCGTTAAATTACTTTAAAGGTTTTTAAATGATTTATTGTCATACAAGGCGCATTGACATTTCCGTCATCTAAAAGACAGTTTTCTTCAATTACCACTCTACAAAACCGTTACTCACACTTAGCTGGGTAGGCGTTGGTAAGCCAAAGTGATTCTGGAGATTATACAATTCTAAAAGACAGTGACCGTTTTTAAGTTGTGATTGTATCAAATAATATGACAATAACTACAATACAAAAAACGGCTAAGTGACGTTCCAACGCTAAAAGACGTCTATCTACCTTCACGAACGGATACCCCCGCACCTCGCACACTCCAGTTGTTCGCAACTCAGCAGACGGGTAAGACGTGTCTGTGAGCGATTGTTCACATTCCCGCCAAAAATGACCACGAACGAGAGGTAAGGATTCTGTTTAAATGCACTTCTCATCAAAAAAATCGAAACACCTTCGTTTTAATTTGTTTAAACATTGAAACACCTAATTTAATACAAAAGAGTTTTCATTCCATGAAAAAAACGTTATTGTATAGCTGGCAATCTGGCTATTACAATGGTAAGCGAAAATTTAAAATTCGAAATTATAATTTCATTTGTTTATCCTCTAAATGAAATGAATCACTATTTTGAGACAAATGTGCGTCTACAGTTGGAGAACATTTCACGTTCAAAAACTAAAAAATTGCGTTTATCTTTAACGTTTTTGTTTTTAATTTGTTTACTGTGACTTTAAGACGTCTGAAAAAAAAAATATTTTTTAAAACATATGGATACTTCGCCCACAGAAGCCGCCTAAGTGGTGGTATTGCTGGATTCTGGACTTAGTCAGCGTGTTGTGGCTCGAACATGGCATCTAAGCCTGTCATCTGTTCATAGAGTCTACAACCGCTATTGAGAGACTGGTATGTTCAAGCGCCGTTCTGGATCTGGCAGGAATCGGGTCACTTCTGAGAGAGATGACCGATTTATTGTAACAACTTCTTGGCGAAACCGGCGCCTTAATGCATTTCAACTGCAGCAGCAGCTTCAAGTTGTACGAAGGGTCGCTGTAAGTGACTCTACAATTAGAAGAAGGTTGAAGAAACGTGGACTGCACACAAGCCAGTAAATGGACCGAAATGAACTGCAGACCATCGAAGAGCGCGCCTTAATTTTGCACGCGAGCACCTAAATTGGTCATACCTCCAATGGAGCAAAGTTCTCTTCTCTGATGAATGTAAAATCATGTTCTATGGGAACGACGGAAGGAACAAGGTCTACAGAAGAGATGGAGAACGCTTTGCACAATGCTGCATTGAAGAAAGGGTCAGTTATGGTGGTGGTTCGTGGACGGTTTGGGGAGGAGTCAGCGCTGACGGTAAGACAGAGCTTGCCTTCGTGTCTGGGCCAAGTCTACCTGCTTTGAACTGTCCTCAGCCTCACGTGATGCCTTAATGCACACCTTATCGGACCGGGTTCACATTTATGCACGACACGCCAGAGCCCACACCACGAGCGTCTAAAGGTATTGACAAGGCGAGAAAAGCATTAATAATAAACGTTTTAAAAGATATTAGCGCACCTCACAAAATAAAATTCTGGCACGATATGCCCGAATGTGTGGAACGCAACAGCACGGCTAAAGAAAACTGATCCAATTTCTAATTTTGGATCTACAATGGTGCCGATTCTCTTGTGCACAAACTAACGAAAATTTAAGTTAAGTGCATCTTTTTTTCTCTTTCCGTTGAATTATGAAAAGGACTGAAGATCAAATATTAGTTAAGTCCTGTCAAATTTAGACACTCCATAGACAATTTAGACGCAATTTAAAAACATGGCGTCTAAATATACGTCAATTTTCATCAGGCGCTGTCTAATTTGACAGGATTAAACTAAAATGTATCTTCTGTCTGTCCTTTTCTTTAAGAAATGAAAGAGAAAGATGCACTTAACTTAAATTTACGTTAGTTTGTGCATAATAGAATCGGCACCAATATCTACTTTTTTTTATTCGAACCCTTTTTTATATTAATCATTTTTATAATGTTGATTTGGTGCCTAAGCGTAGCTTAATAAATAATATTATGTACATTGTTTACAAGCTGGTATACATAATGTTAAAAACACATTATTGATCTCATTAGAGAATAAGTTAATGTAATTCTAACAAGAATATAAAATAAGTACAAAATACCATATTATGTAACAAACTTTGTAATATTTTGAATGCGATTTTAATTGGTTTACATTGGTTTGTGATTGACGCCTTCGATTTAAAACTTTAATACTTTAACCCCTTTACATTATATTTCTAAGCTATATACAATGCCGCTAGTCCTTAATTTTATAATTATGTTGGTTGCTCTTTCAGGGTTAATTTCTGTTTTTATCCCCCACAAATGTTTGTGAACTCTTTTAAAATTTAATAATTGTTTTAATTTCTTTATTTGATTAAACATGCTTTAAGTAGAAATATGTATGTTTTGTTTTAATTACCTAACTGTTACACTTTACACGCACACACATTTAAAAGCACAAATAACCTAGCCCAAATTTTAACACATAGTCGTCCATTTGACTTTAGAGCAATATCAATTTGCTAGTAATTCCAAAAGTAAAAGGCAGTTATTGTGCACGTATTATTCAGAAACTGTATTTTAGATCAGTAATATGTATAATATTAGCATCTCTAAACAATAACATAGACAGTTAAAGTCTAATAACGATTTTTCTCAAGTACAGCTAATTGAGTTTCAATCAATTTAATATTCTAAAAAACGGTTAAGTGATTTAACTGTTATTTAGCTTTGAAAATGCATTAAACTGTGACTCAAAAGTAAATGAATGGCGGTTACAATTGCGTTACAACGCTATAAGACGGCTGTACTTCAGCCAGCCGTTTTTTAGTATTGTAAGAGGCCCCATCATACAATAGATAAACAACACTAAAACACAAAACCTTTAATCAAAACAATATAATTAAACTTAGCACTCATTAAAACCCATAGAAAGAAAGCTTATCAGATACCAAATATTTTGGTGTAACAAACATGGCTGTATGTCCAACCAATGTCTAGAAACATTAATTCCCACGTTTTCGTCAATATCTCAAAATGAGGTTTATTCACTTAACGGCCTTTTAGTAATCGGACGGCAGTAGGTTGGTATGCTGGCAAATGAATATTATGGTAAATAAATGTTATGGATAATGACATTATTGAAAATGAAAAGTATGGCAAACAAAATTATGGATTTTAATTATTATGGCATTTGATCGATTATGAATAATGAAATTATGGGAAATGATATTATATCATTTCATGATTATGGCAAATGAAGCGTTATGTCAAATGAAATTATGGCAAATACGATTATGGCATATGAAATTATGGCATATTAAATTATGGCAAACATTAGTAAACCCTTTTTGTTTCCTTTTATCGCCGTTCAAATGGTCGTAATTAAATTGCAAAAAAGTTCGCCTACCTCCGCGCTCTCTCCTTACTTGCACCGTCTAAGTGTCCCCACGTACCGCGGCACAATAATGACAGGTAGAATTTCCACTCGATGACACGGGGCCCAACACTACACGCGCCACATAAATATGTAATCACTATCAGTTATCACGAGCCACTGTTGTGAGCTTGTTGCAGCTACCTTACGAAATACTTGTTTTAAACAAAGCTCTAACACATATAAATAGACAATGTTTGTCTTTTGTAATAATTTTGAAAATACTGAAATGGTTTCAAGCTTTTTTAATAGATGAGAGAGTAATTCATGAGGAGAGCGAGGGACACTAAGCGTGTATTACAGTAGAAAAACGAAATATTAGAAACTTTATGAATAAGTTGATAAGAGCTCGACGAGAAATATACTATGGTCTGGCCTTTATCTAAGAAGTCGAATATTCAGTTAGTCGGCTTCCTATCATTTTTCTACCCTCATCCAAAGTTAATTCATTCCGCCCTATTAACCGTCATAACCTACCTGCCTGTTCTTGCTTATCGTTCATCACCAGTGATCGGAATTTGGGTGCTATTACTACCAGTAATATGGATATGTCCTATAACTCCCAGGAATCCTCTTTGATTCTGAAAGATTCTTGGAGATTATACGTTTCTTTTATGTTAATTCATCACATAAAAGAAACGTATGTTTGTACATATTACATGTACCTCAATTATTCAGATTTTTTAAAATAGCCCCTTCACATGCCCATAGCAAAGCAAAGTCCTTTTAAATGGTCCTGTCACCAACACCAATTTCAAACGTCTTCTACTACACATAAACTAAACCAGCTCCTTTGTAAACAGTTATTAAATTCAGAATCAGCACTGAGATTTTTAATTTGGCGACGTAAATCAAGTCAGCCCATTTATTCCATGAAATAGAGATGTCATTACTGTTTGCATATCTGTAAAATAAGCTATGATGCTTGCACAAAGAGTCCATATTTGTACCTTGGCCAACGAATTAAACTGTATCCACCATATTGGATATGCAACCTACTTGATTGTTTATTTACTAGCGTTTCCTTAACAAGTTGAAACATAAAACAAGGCGTATTTGGTAAATCTGAAATGCCCGCAGTTACAATTACGTTAGCAGTTTAAATTGTAACTCTACAATGGAATAAGTAGTCGGTTGTGTTGAGCTGGTTGTAAATGCGAGATACTTGCTTTGGATTGCTATATTAGTGTACTAGGTTATGCCTGCGGCTTTGCTTACTTTAATGTAGTTATTTGGTCTTGTCCCCATAATGCTAATGATTAGTGGACTAAAAACCTGTGATTTAGCGGTTAATACATATTATTTTACTTGTTTTGATTCTTTGGGAACAGTATTTTGTTTCTGAATTAAATCACTCTGTACCCAAATTAGTGCAGAAAAGAAAAAAATGCATTTTCTGCAAAGTTTATACAATAAATAATAATAGTTACGTCATACACATTGAGTTATAATGTACTACGTACTAGAGGAGCTATTTCAAACAAAATATGGCGCGTAATTTGGTGACAGCGGAGCAAGCGCAGTGCAAGCGGGTGCCATAGATAACACCAATGCGCGCAGATGCGACATATTTTTGAAGTTGACTTCTATAGGCTTCTTTAATATTATGTGCATTATGGGTATCGTTATAGAAATAGTTATATTTAAAATAAGAAATGTATAACATAAAATTATGTGGAAAATAATAATATAACAAAATAAAAAAAAAATATTTAAAGGGTAGTGAGGGAGTGTAGTGTCGATTGTGTGAGATAGAGTATCACAGTGTCGGTCAGTGTATACGTGGAACTTAACAGAGGCAAAATTAGTCAGGAAGTCGTGAATTTAGAAGATACATAAGTATATTCAGTTGCCTCACAATATCTTGTATGATGTTATATAAAAAAACGAATTTAAACTGTAAAATTTTTAATTCCCATGAAATAATATAAGTACTCTTTTTGACTTTGTGGTGTATTTCTCGTTTTCCTTGAAATGAACGGAACAAATTCGTGAATATTCTATTGGCAATCACGTAACTTTGCTGCGATTCTTCTGAATAAATTTAATCCATAATTCTCTAGTACTAGGAGTTAGGACACGGCCGACGAAACCTTAAAAAAAATATATTTAATAAATAAAAAATATTAATATTACTTTATACATTTTTTCTCATGATTATTAATAACATTTTTTTGTTCGTGATTGTTTAACGTTACCCGACGATAGTGTCCATTCTGCGCATGCAACAAATATTTTACTCTTTGATATTAACATCAACATGGCCGCCGTCGAGGTGACACCGACACGTCATACTTTCCAATAATAATTACAAATAATAAAATTAGGCATGTTTTAAAGATAATATTTTGAACTTACTGGTAAAAAATCACTCCTTGAATTATATTTATATTTCTCAAGCTGTTTGAACAGTATCTCAATGCACACGAAGGCATATTTTTTGAACAAAACTTTGCACTCGAAATCGTCTAGCTGCTGCAAGCGCTCGACATAGACTAAGCGAGTTAGAGTGCATGCACTCTAACTCGTGTTACAAAAAATTTAGTTGAGGTGACTCCTCTAGTACGAAGTACATTATAACTCAATGGTCATACACACAAACTTGCGTTCGCATTTATATTATATTAGCTATGATTATTCACTAATGTGAATGTAATTGTCGGAGAGAATTCAGAACAAGCATTTCAAATGTAAGTAGGTCCAAAGTCTTTAGAGGCATATTGAAATATCTGTGTAATTAAATTACCTACCTCACAAAAACCACTGCTAAAGATACATGAAAAGAAACATGAAATAATAAACCAGATTCAAAAATAAAAATAAACAGAACGATCTAAAAACGCAAATAAGCAACAATCAAGGAAAAGTCTCGGCTTCCATCTTGTTTTGTTAAATTGCGCGGAAACAACGAGCTTGTAATTTGTCTGTGGTCTATTCCGTTTTCCCGCCATTATTTATTATTATAAACTGTCACAAAAGAGTCCGACAATGATGACCCCTCATTATCAGTTGATTTATGTGAATATAAGTTATTGTTAAATGTGTGCCAGTGAAATGGATTCGAATATAATGATTTATTATGATTCTGAATACAATATGAATGCAATTATTCAAATTTAGGTTCACATTACTAATGTATTGTCTTCTTGCAGCCTGTTCTCCGCTTTTTTGAGGTCCCTAACTACATATCCGACCTTTACCATCTAGATACTAATGCTTTTAGTTTTGCAGTGACCTCTATGAAAAACTTAGAAAGTATCTATAAATTGAAAATGCCACATTGATATCTGCCCAGTTTGGGACTCCAAACGTTATGAAATAACATTACGGGCGCCTTATACATTGGCCCATCACGAAATTCACATTGTGGGCTAAGAATCTAGGTAGACATAATGTCTTTGATCAACAATAACCAAGCTAGATACTTGATATTAACAAAATTAATACACTGAGGTTGTTCTAAAAATACGACAAATTGAAATATATCGCTGTCACCAACTTTCTCTTCATCTAAGGTTCTAATTACGGCAGATCATAAACATCGCAGTTTACGTCGTTTGCGGGCAGCGCCGCGGCATAAACATAGCACTTTACAAACTGAGCGACGCTTATCAACTATTTGATCTGTGTTAGTGCCCGCGCTCACGAGACGTGTGCAACACGTGTAATGAGCTCAATTAGAACTGTATTAAGATGCTAATTATTGATAAAGTGTTATGTAATTTGTGTTGCCTTTAGAGGCGATTAAAAATAATATGGTTTTTAAAGCTCTGACAGCTCGGAAACTTTAAAAACAGCACTTATCTAAAACATTAAATAAAACTCCCGCTAGGAAGTTGAATTAAGCAACTTTTAATCTACTCAACAATCTTAAAATAAATTGACACATAAACATAATAATAATACTCAAAATAATCTTTCTAAATAAACTCCTGCTAATAAAACTGTCAGCTTTACTACTAAAATCCGCCATTCGCGCTTGTAAATCAACTTCAAAGCTTCGACAAATTATAACAAATGCTTATCATGGCGTCAACACAACCCGGTTTGATGTCGGAAATGTTGAAAGGAAGGGTACACGGGAACCCTTTGGGAACGAACGTCGTCTGTCAAACATTCTGACGTTTTGGAGTCCATGTTGTATCAAACAAGAAACGGGAAAGGATTACTTATTAAGCACGCAAAGGCTTTGCTAAAAACTAGATGTTTCTGTTTATTATGTTCGTAGAATGAACTGTGCAAGCTGTGGTTTTAGTTTAATAAACTGTGGTGGTAATATCTACTTCAGACACTCAATAAAATGTTTACATAAAAAAATGCTTTAAGGACAACTAGGAATTGCAACCACTTTCATCTTGAATTACACATAAATCCTATTGTCAACTTGCAAGTTGTACCCATAAAATACTCCTATTATTTTGTCTCAAGTAAGTAAGCGCTTAACCAACAAATCAACATTATAATTTAGTGTACTTATGTTGTACAGTGGGCTGGGGCACTTATAAGGATTTATTGTAAGTTATGCGTGACACCTGTTGACAGTGATCGCAATATTAATTCCCGCCTGAACATGGCTTACTTTGCGAATATTATAAGTACTTATTTTATTTTTAGACTTGTTATTTTAAAACATGTTACACTTAATCAAGTTTCTTTAGGCTGAATAAAAAAAAACAGGGCTAACAGGTTGTTAAAGAAAAATGCGTGCGTAAATCATTTGGAATAAAACCTCTTTACTGCAAAAATGTACTATAGTACTCAAAATGCTGGCAGTTTTTCGTAAATAAAAATAGGATGCCATATAATGTTGCTTTTTTATTATCTTTTTAATTATTTAACAGCATTTTATCTTTTTTTTTTACTCACTGGTGCCAGTAACTAATACTTTTTTTTCAATAAAAACTTTATGGTCTTTAAATAACTTTGTTTCATAGAAAATCTGCGGCTATAAAATGTGTTTATTTACGAACCGACCATTATCTGTGATTATACTATCTTGGCATAGTTAATAAGGAGTAATATGAGCTTATGTTTAACTATCATTTAAAATGACAGCCGATAAAAAGCGCGCATAAACGTTTAGTTCTTTTTTTAGTGCGCTGTTAATGATGATGGTAGGTACACTTGTAATGCTAGTTTTATGATTTTATTTTACAGATCTTTCAGGTTTAAAGTATAAAATAAACTTATTTTTGACTGTTTCAGCCTCTTAATATTGTAAATATTTTTAAGCTCTTCTGACAATACCGTCAGATTATCAGTCAATATAATCTAGCATTCAAAACATTCTGGTATGATCTATTGGATAAATAGTAAAAATATTTTACCATCGTAAATGATGTGACAGATCAGAATCAAACTTAAACAACTTACACAACCTTTTAAATTCACAATACACAAAAATGTAACCTCAAACGGCTCCGTGCATCCACAAAGTGTCAAATGACATTACATCGACAAAATGAAATCATAAAACGCGTTGCCGGGCGGCAGATTAGTCGCGCGATACGCGGCCGGCCGCCGTGCGATTAATTGTCGCGATAAGCCGCGAGCGCGCGGCGAGCCTTCAAGCGTTTTTTTGGATTTTTCACTTTTATGACATATTCGTTCTGAATGTGTGACAGTGTAAAGATGTGATAAGAGTGACACACTTCGTGTGAACGGTACGAGTGTAGAAATGACGTTTAAGTCGTGCCTTGTGTCAAAAAAAGGACGTGTAAGAATGATTTTAGTTTTTTTTATGAGTTTACCGTTCCGTGTTGCTTGTTGATTAAACGTATGATGTGCGAATAGGCAAATTGTACAAAACTTTTAAAACACTTCTGATATTTTGGTATTTAGGGGCGTATTTATTTTTTATTGATATTTTGGTATACTTATAACAAGTTTAGTAAAGTATTTCAGATGTCATTAAGTGAAAAAGAAATGAGTATATTAGCAATACAACAAAAAGCATAAGACCACAGATTATGAAATTACTAAATAGAAACTATAAACACAAATAAACATTATAATGCCAAAAGGGCCACAGATCTGCATAATGTCAGATGACAACATAAGGTGGACCATCTGACGCTGATTTTCAACTGCAACGAGTGCCATTCGTATAAACACGTTTGTATTTCCTATCCAATGACATAAAAAAGTTGCACATAAATCTAGTTACCAAATCGAGGATAGACTAGATCATTCTAAAACGTGGACATGAGACATGTACACGTTTAAAACAAATCAAGGATGGTAAGATCCAATCTTGGATAGACAACACAAGTTTACACTGGTGCTGATTCTCTTGTTCACAAACTTAACTAAATTTAAGTTAAATGCATCTTTCTCTTTCCATTTCTTAAAGAAAAGGACAGAAGATACATTTTAGTTTAATCCTGTCAAATTAGACAGCGCTTGAAGAAAATTTATGAATATTTAGACGCCATGTTTTTAAATCGCCTCTAAATTATCTATGGAATGTCTAAATTTGACAGGACTTAACTAATATTTTATTTTCTGTCCTTTTCTTAATTAGATGAAAAGAGAAAGATGCACTTAACTTAAATTTACGTTAGTTTGTGAATAAGAGAATCGGCACCATTGAAAGCCCTAGCCGTGGCTTTACACAGAAGATTCACAGATTGACAATCGACAGTTTATCTCTCACATTCCTCAGCTACCTGGCCCGTTCAATTTACATCAATAAATTAGTAAAGAAAGTCTATAAAACATGTCCCGTCGTGAGCTAACATACAGACAAACAGACACTAATATATATAGCTTTGATCAAATCGCGCCCGTCGACACATCAAAGGCGAGCTGTTCATAAAATTATCGATTGATCGATTCCGCGATCGAAAACCTTCGATACTATTCTTGTTTCGATTCTGGTTATAACAAAAATACACTTTATTTTAATAATTGTAATGTGTTTGAATGTTATATTTAAATGTTTTTTTGAATTCTAAAACTGATTCTTTTTTCAGAATTCGTTCAACAAATCTGTCTTTACAATACCGAACGTAAAAACCATAAATACGGATTTAGCAACGTGAAACAGTTTATCAAAGTGAAAAATTGTTATTTAATACAGCAGGGTTTTTGCAGGTTGCATCCTTTCCGCGACCCGCGTGCACCACATCAATCATCCGATGAAAAAGAATCTTTTTAAAAACAAACAAAAAGGGCGCGAAGCTGACTCGTCTCGCTTTTTAAAATGGCGGGCACTGGTAATGCAGTATTTTATGCCGGTTAACGAATGTTTAATGCTCATGGCATACTTTATTTTTTGTTATTTGATATCTACCTCGTATATAATCGACTAATTGACCGAAAATCTGATGTATGTGTGTTACTTACGTCAGTAAAGAAGTTTTATGTTATTTAAATCCTTTGCAATTTGTAAGGAAAAGGTGAAATGAGGTTTTAGTATTCTGTTCGAGTATTGAGTGTCAAGAATATAGAATAGACATGTATTTTAGTGATGCAGCTTCTGTATGTGACCTGCATATGAAGTGGCTCTCTAGAGCACTCAATAATATTGAATATCGTAAAGATTTCAACTGTCTCTAGATATGGTTTGATTCTAAGTGACAAGGTACGCCATGTTGAATATAGATTGTGTAAGTAATGTTAATTGATTTTATGACTGCTAAGGTTTATAATAGTTAAACAAAAAAAATTGTTATCATTTTAAGACTGATGTGTAACTCATCTATAAATCGCAGGTTTTTCACAAAATTAGGTTTTTGATGAAAAACCGGAAGATGTCAAATTTTAAACTCAATTTCATCATAAACCTGTTACAATTCAGTTTTTTTTATCAAAAACCTTAACTAATTTAGGTTTATGATGAAGTTCTGGGCAAAATTGCTTTGTTTTATGACAAAATCAATTTAAATGAAATAAATAAAACAATCTATCATCATTGTATGAACCTAATTTTGTGAAAAACCTGCGGCATATATAATATACTAAATCATGTCTATGAACTAACGTAATAATGTAGTTGATGCGTTTACAAACTTTCAAAGTTTCAAGTTTTTGCCTAAAGTAGTATTTAAGTTTAATGAAAAATTAATAAGTTCTCAATACATCAGAGATTGTTGTTGTATCTAAAAACGTATAGGTTTATTATTTTTAATATACAGGCAAATTAAAGTAAGGTATTTTTTTAACAAAAGTTTTTTTTTTTTTTTTTTTTTTTATTCTTTATTTAAAGAGCTTTGTCAAACATGACTATGCCGCTCTATTGGACCTTATGTCATAACAATATACCACTTATATCTATATAATGTTCTTACAATATTTTAATCACTGTGAACGTCGTCGCAATCCAACTTCAACAATTTTGTATAATAACGATGCTTTTTCGGACAGAGGGTATGCTAGTACGCTATTACAACATCCAATATCTTGTAGACATAAGCCTTTAAACAACATTTGGAATCTAACGTCCGCGTTCCGGTCACATTCCATCATAATATGTATAACATCTTCAATTATTCCACATTCCGAGCATAAAGGTGATGGGACCTTTTTCATTAGAAAAGCAAATTTATTAAGTGGCATGTGCCCAGAACGCAATCTGAATGCTGTAATCAATGTATTTCTATTTGCAGTGGAATGCCCAAACCACGGAGACTTCCAAGGTTCATTTTGTAGTGTTCTGTACCAAATTCCTTTCATCACAGATCTTTCGTCAAAGTGTTCTTTCCACATTTTATAACAATGTTCCTTAACTAATGGGATATATTCAGTAAAGTAGGGAAGGACATTAACGGGTACGCCATCACAAGAAGCCTCTTTTGCAAGTATATCTACTCTCTCATTACCGGCCAATCCGATATGTGACGGGATCCATTGCAGGATGATCTCTTTCGAATTCGCCTTCAGTTCAAATATTGTTTTTATAATACTGTAAGCTATCGGGGTGCCTCTCAAACAAGAGGTACACCGAGCCACATGCTGCAGGGAGCTTTTGGAATCGGTAAAAATGACAAACTTATTAAAATCAATTGATTTTATATAGGACAGAGCTTCGGATATGGCCATCAGTTCCAGATACATGATGGATACATTCATGGAAATTTGGAATTTTGAAAATGAATCTGTTTGTGGATCGAAAAAAGCAGCTCCCATGTATGTATGGTGACTATTGGCTGTTGTATCTTTAGACCCGTCGGTAAATATTTTATAATATGCTGAATATTGTTCTAAATATAAGGAACACATGTTTTTAAGATCCGTTATCTGGTAGCCTCGTTTAGCCTGATTCATGCCTTCAATTTGATAGTTAATTATATTTGTCAAGTCATACCGATTTAACCAATAATCTAGATTGTATAAATCTAGCTGCTCCGTTGAGTAAATGCCAATATCTTTAAATTTTGAATAAATTTGGATTATCACTGGCATTTGTTTACGTCTCCAATACCTACGGGAGGTAAGCGAATTTAGTTCGTTAATTATTTTAATTGTACCGTTATTAGTTGTTGATCTGAACCAAAATTTCCCAGCAAGAAATATTCGGCGAATTCGTAAAGGTTGTAAACAAAGCTCACTCTCCATAGTGTGAATGGGAGTACTTTTAACAAAACCACCAATAATACGTAAAGCTTGGTTTTGCAATTTATCTAATTTATATAAATTTGAATGGGAACTATTACCATAAAGAAAACTACCAAAATCTAATCGACTTCTGATAGTTGTTATATACAATCTTCTCAAATGTTTAGGGTGTACTCCCCAACCAGGACCTGCCAATACTTTAAAAATATTCAAGAATTTTTGTGTTTTTTCATACAACTCATTAATATGTTTATTCCATCTCAACGAACGATCCAGCCACATACCTAAATACTTTACATTTGGTACCTCCTGTAATGTCGTATTATTTATAGAAATATGTCTACTATTTATCTTATTTCCCTTTTGAAATATACACATTTTGCTTTTTGTAGGAGACACACTTAAGCCTAAATTTTCTAAAATATTTACTAAAATGTCTAACGAATCTTGAAGCGAGCTACGGACACTGTCTACATTTTTCCCTGAAACATATATGACAAAATCATCGGCATATTGGGAAACAAATACATTTTGCATAATTTTACATATATTATATGTTGCGACGTTAAATAATAAGGGTGACAGAGGGTCACCCTGTGCTAGTCCTTGTCCGGTCTGTCGCATAGAACAAATATCATCATGCCTTATTTTTAAAATTCTTAGAGTTAGAAAATTCCATAAGTAATTGCATATCTTAAAACCAACGCCAGTTTTATCTAAAATGTCAAGTAAAGAACATATATTAATATTGTTGTATGCATTATCGATATCTAGGAAACACGCCAAAGTAATTAGATCTTTAGAGAAACCTGACTGAATCCTTGTTACCAGTCTGACCAAACTGTCCAAACAAGATTTATATTTTCTAAAACCTACCATATCGGGTGAGAAGAATCCATTTTTCTCAAAATACCACTCCAGCCTTCTATTAATTACTGAATGAAATATTTTACAGACGCAAGACATTAGGCTAATGGGCCGAAGAGATGACACTAGCATGGGGTCGCGGCCAGGTTTAGGGATTGGCACCACGCAAATATCTCGCCATTGACAGGGGATGAAACCAGAAGTTAGAAAATTATTAAATAGTTTGAGTAAAATACTTTTTCCATTTTTGGGTAATTGTTTTATCATTGAAAACGATATGTTATCATATCCTGGTGCGGTATCACTGGCCTTAATACATGTCTCTAATTCATGTAATGTTATGGGGGATTCTAGCTTCACATTTCTGGAGTTGAACGATGGTTTACAAGGGCTAACATACGCAGGGCATAAGCTATTCAATAGCGCATCACATTTAGTTTTATCTGAAAATGTATTATTATTAGTCTTATTTCCTTTAAACCATTTCATTTTCCTCCACATTTCTGTAGTTGTTGTGACCTCATCCAGGGAGTCGCAGAATTTGTGCCAGTTTTCTGTTGATGCTTTACGAATATACTTTTGAGACTCACTTATACAATCTTTGAGAATTTTTAAATTAGAGGGAGAAGGATTTTTACGGAAGGTTGAGAGGGCTAATCTTCTTTTTGCGACTAAATGAGAAAGATTGGGGTTCCAATACGGCTTTGGGACGAATTTGCTAGCTGGGTTAAAATTAATTTTTATATAAGGGATGTGTGCGTCTGCAACTTCGTTGATATGACTGACAAAATTATCATAGCTCAGTTGAGGGTCTCCAGTTGCGTCAAAGTTAAAAAACCTTAGTTCAAGATCAGATTTATAAGCGTTCCAGTCCGCGTATTTGAAGTTACGTTTCCTTGTATAATTGGGACCACATATAATAGGGGTAGATATATTAATCACTAGGTGGTCGCTTCCCAAAGATTCATTCGTTACTTGCCAGTTGAAGAAGCATGCTATATCGGAAGTGGAGAAAGAAATATCCGGGGAACTCTGCTGTACATTGCCCGCAACTAATTTGACTCGAGTATACGTACCATTGTTAAGGCATACAATGTTGCTGTCCGATATGGAATCGTATATTTGAGATCCTCTCACATCCGTTTTGTATGACCACGTCGGGTGATGCGCATTAAAATCGCCTAAAATTAAAGTCTTATTATTAAATCTCGAAAATAAGGTGTCCCAGTCCGTTCTATGTGTGTGTACCCATTGAGGGCAGTAAACAACAATTACATTATCAATATTCCTGCAATTAAAAACTTTAACGTGTAATATCTGAATATTTTCGTTAGGATGAACTATATTACATAATTGTGCTTTGATAGATTTATGTGTAAAAATACAGACTCCGCCGTAATTGTCCTCACGATCATTCCTAAATATATTATAATTTTTAATTACCAGTCGGCTTTCGGGACACAACCAGGTTTCACTAACTGCAGCTACATGAATTTTATTTTGATTTAACAATTGCTCAAACAATAAGCGTTTTGGAGTCAAGCTTTGCGCATTCCACTGCAATACATTAATCACAACAATCCCAGTACCTACATTAGTATTAGCCATGTTTTGAACTAAAAATTGAATCTATTAATTTTCTAAAGAAGGTTTTGTCAGTAAAGTGTTCTATACATTCTATAATAGCGGAAATACAGCATTCTATAGTGATTTTAAAGATGTTTTCAAATTTTTGGGTAATTGTTAATCTCTTTGAAAATATAATTAGTTTGATTTTGTTAAATAACGATTCAGATGGCTTACTTCCAGAGCGTGACTCACTCGAATGTGGTTGCTTAGCGCACTCATCTATAGCTATGTTATTGTTAATATGTGTATCGTTACTGTTATCTCCGCTGCGTTGTAAATCCTCAGTAGCTGTGTGCACCTCGGCGACCGTAAACATCTCCGTGTCCGCTGTATGCTCCGCCGATATCTCCGATAGTGATTCATCACATGATGATTGTCCCGATGAACTACGCTTCTTACGTTTAGTTGGTTTCTTTTTGCGTTTGCTTGACTTATTTTGAATAACATTTGTTTGTATAGGTGTATTAGTCACTACTGCTGAGTATGTCATGGGGTATGCTGCTTCATTTTGTGCCAATGTTTGTTGTGTGATTATATTGGCCTCAGTTGTAAATGGTTGATCGACGGGTCGTGGTGAAAAGGGCGGAACGTACAAGGTTAACGCTCGGCGGTATGTACAGTTGAATTCGGCCATTAACTCTCTGATTTTCTTTTCTTTAAGGTAAACTGGACACGTTTTTAATAAAGCCATGTGGTTACCTCCACAATTAACGCACTTATATTTTGTGGTCTCGCAGTTAGGGTGATGTTTGCCACATTTCGGGCAGATAATTTTAAGTGATGGACATATTTTTATTCCGTGACCAAAGCGCCAACATCGAGAACATTGTGTTACCGGAAAAACATACGGCTCCACAGCAACTCTTAAATTAAATATTTTAATATATTGAGGGAGGGACCCTCCTTCAAAGCATATACGCACACTTTCACTATCTACCCATCCTGATTCAATGTTTCGTCGTTTTAGTCTTTTCGCAGATACAATGGTGGCTTCATTGTACGATTTAATGCATTCTAAGAGGTCCGCTTCGGATAAGTCAAGGTCGATATTCCTAATAATTCCATATGTTGCATTAACTTCCCATGTTTTCTGTATTCTCCACTCTTTTTCTGTAAATTGTTGACATTTTAATAATTTCTCCGCTTTAGTTTCATCATCAAAACTAACAATCACTTTAAAAGCGTTGACGAATTTAACTCGATTAATTCCTGATATGTTATGCGAATCAAATAGTTTGGCTAGTGCGAAGTGTTTTGGTAACTTTTCCGTGCTAGTTATACTAACATCTATTTTCTCTATTTTCCTTCTTTTATCTCTGCTTACTAGCGCCCAGCCTCCACTCTCGCTCAATCCTCGTTCTTCTGTATTGTGTAAGTTCTCATCATTGTAAGCTTGTTGTAGACTTTCTCCTGTTCGGTCTTCTTCTTCCATACTATCTGACTCCAAGTTCGCGTCATGCACAGAATTCGTACTCATATTGGATAGCTGCACCCGGCGCGATATTGGTCGACAGCGCGCGAGCGCGCCGTCGATAACCGGTTTCTTTGTAATAAACAACTGAGTACAACTTATTACTATACACGTCCTAATCACCCGAAGAGGTAATGGACACTGTAACAAAAGTTAATGTCCCTACAAACCTTATTACTTCAAGTCATGAACGTTTTCTTTGGCATCTCAGTAAATACTACATAAATGCAAATTCTTAATGTTTGCACAGATGTAGCAATCTAGCTCTGAGTTTAGTAAGTAGCTACTTACTTACAAAAGGTACTTGTAACTAGCATACGTAAATATACCTACATAGGTAGATTATCTAACTTAAGAATTTCTTCAGTTATAAATAAAGAGAAATTTGTTGTTATTTTTTGTTTAATTTGGAATTGTCTGACAGGCAAAAATCTTTCTGCATGTATATCAAATAAAAGCAAAAATAGTAAGACAATGAACCAAAGACTTTGGTGACACCGGCGGTTTTTATATCTGCATTGAAGTTTTGGCTCAAAATCAAGACATAACATCTTTTAAACAATATTTTATTTTGGTCCTGGTAACCCGATTAATTCAATTCAATCCATTAAATAGTAGTTGTAACATTTTCTTTGCTTTGAAATCAATGAAAAGTTTAGAACCGCGTAATATTTTTAGGGCTCGGCGATTTGATAGCACATTAAAATTTCGGCAATTAATCGGTAATATCTACGATATACATTTTTCATACAAAATACTTGGGTTATGTAGAATATCAGATCTACCAAAGTAACGACAGAAATACAACATTGTGCGTTTCGGACATAATGCCAACAGTAATTTGACGTTTGTGACATTACGCATAACTGTCATTTTACGTTTTTGACATTTTACGTTTTTCACATCGTTTTAGACAATACGACTATTCTAGCAACACATTTCACAATGTTACGGCTTTTTCAATAAATCCCGTTCCTACGTGCCGGAGTCGATAAATAGTTGTTTTTGGGGACAAAATTAACTCCACTTAGCGGTCGCATTTAGCCCTGTGTTTACACTTCGCGCTTTATAGGGTGCTAATGACACGCTACACGCATGCGCGCCCAGCTATAATTTATAAAGTGAAAATTTAAGCAGAACTTTGTGGTTTAGTGACTTATAAATTAGGAGTTTTTGTTCTACGCTGGTGGTATTAGAAAGTGGTTTTGTTATAACAATTTAGAGGGGTGACACACTTAGTTGCATTCGTTTTGGAGTTGGTTGTCGCAGTTTGCAATACAGTTAGCAAAAATCTGTCAAAGAAACGAAACGTACCAACTTCTGTTTTAGTTTAACCTGTCGACGACCAACCGACAGCCGGCGCTGCTATTGTCTTTCTATTGTGTCTTGAATCACGCGAGTTCGACGGTTTCAATTTCAATACACCTTATTGATATTTTGGCGTGTAAAATATCTGCCCGTATTTCAATATAAGTATCCTGAAAATGCAATTTCATCAGTATTAAAAACTCTTTTTTTTATAAATTCTGACAACACAGACTGTTTGTGTTTAAGAAATTAGATGCCTTTAAATATTTTTTTATAGTTCTTTTTTCTTTATTTTAAAGCATCTTCTTCGAGTTTTTAACCAGACAAAGCCAGTATGTTCCAATATTTTAAGGTCCTTCCTATAAAACTTGCTCCGTGTCATTGAGCTTTTTACAATCTGCTTTTAAATATCCGATTGAAAAAGCTCAATGACACGGAGCAAGTTTACAAGCTACTCGCGAACTCGCCGACTAGTAGCTTGAAAACTAGCCCAGTGTCATCGAGGCTTTAGGAACTGAAGAATTAAAAACTCTTTAGGTGTATAGAGCGTTGGTTCAAAATTTCTATGTAGATACGCCAGTAAAGTCTGTATTTCAATTTAAACAACAAAACAACAGAAATTCTTGCATTCTCTGAAACAAACCCAGCACTATATTACCAGATAAATAGCTGGAGCATACCACGTTACAATTATATCGTCACAGTGTGTGGTACACTGGACGGTGACAGATTTACTGACATCCAGTACGGTGCGCACGCAGCTTTATATCATGGCCGGCGTTCCCGAGGGAAAAGTTTGGTAATTCGATTTAATTTTGTTTCTCATATGTCATAATGACCTTAACCTTACTTTACGTTATTATTATTTTTTTTCTTAGTGATATAATTTTTATTTCCAGCACACATTTTTTAACGTATGATCTTCTTTTTCTAAATAGTTTTAGTTTGTCTTGTACTTGTCTTAGGTGCATAATAATGAAAACATTATTGATCCAGTCGCCCTCCCTCTTAATCCTCGTAACACCTACCGCAAAATAGATACGAAACGAAAATAAAACACACGTGAGTAGGACCTAAGGTTTCTCAAAATACAAAATTAAATTACCAGACCCTATCACGCCTCAGTAAAATCCCTTAAAACACACTGGGTAATAAATTTACCCCTGACCAACCCTTCAAAGTCACACTATCTGCGTTACCCTTCTGACTGGTAATCACAAAAAGATCCCACAATTTCCCATAAACCTCCGTAATATTCAATAACTCAATATTGAACGCCATTACTTGGACCTTTGGGTGACAAAACAGATAATGTGCAAAAGTTTAAGTCTTTAAATCTACGAAAAATTAAAGTAGTGTTATTGTGGTGATATTACGTGCACATATCACAATGGCTGAACACAGCCAGTGTTCTGTATAAAGATGCCCACTATTATTAAAAGAAAAGTCACCTCTTTACTTTATTGTACTAATAAAATTTATTTATTCAGACAGCTGCAATACTTCTTAGTGTTTCAGTTTTGATAGTTCAGTTTATTAATAAACAATAGTAAGCAGGGATTTGGTCCGCTGTATTAATTTTCACATGAGAGGAGAATCGTGCCTATTAGCTATGGGACTCAAGATGCCGTGGCGACTTCCACGCAGCCGACTGATGAAAGATGCCGTCTTTTTACGCCAGATAGCAGCGAAGCCATCTGAGTGTGCATCAGTAAACATTCCAGATGCGCACAGAAACATGGAAATACTATTATATACATAATGGCATAAATGCATCTTTTAATCTTTCCCTTTAAAAGCTCTTATTTAAAATGCTCTTAATTTGCTAGAAATATAAAATAGACCTTCTGAATTCACTGCATTATACAAATCAGAATTTGGAACCCTTTTTCGGTAGTTTGCCCATTTTATGGCGGTCCCACAATCCTGTGTATGTTTATTTGGTGGCAGAGCAGCGGTGCCTTATCTGTGGTGTTACAGTCGTAAATACACTTGTGACAAGCAACGTGGGGGTATTTTGTTATAGTGTGACATCGAGGCTTTTAAAATATACTCTGTTACAGGTTTTAATATGTTCTGTTAAAAAAAATGCTTTTTAAAGTATAAAAATATCAGTAAAGGCTTATTTAGATAGAATATAAATAGAATTCAGAAAATATTAAATTACTAAGGTATTTTTGAACAATGTTTCACAAAAAAAACTCGCATACCTTTCGTAAAAATATCATAAAGAAAGTTATCTTTAAAATTCTACACGAGTAAACGGAAAATCGAATAAAAAATGTTAAGCTTGCTAATTTGGCGCGCAACTGGAATGACACCTGTCAAATTTGACAGGTTACAAGTTGGAAACAAGCGATGAGCGGAAGCGGTTCTTGAGGGTATCTCTCTCTATATCTAAATTCCGGTATCGAATGGCATTGGATTATGTTTTAATAAAACAGAAAAGTCCTATAAATAGTAAATTTTCACTAAAACTAAACTATATATTCTAAGCTTCTTCTAACTTTTTCCGTTAACTTAATAAATAAAAGAATATTTAACTTCTCCAACTAATTCTGTATGCAAGGACAAAACATTGAACTAATTTCCCAAAGGGCCATATTTTCACACTGAACAATAAGGTGCCTTTGTATTTCTTACACGCATATAAAATGAAACAAGCTACATAATTAATATTTATATCATGTTTGTTGCCGAATGTAATTAAATCTCTCTGATATTGTGCGGCCAGTTTCATTGTTTTCAGCGATATGAAATAAAATATTGATGTATCTCTATTTTGAACGCTGTTGTTATTTTAATGAGTTTTGGTTAGGTTTCCTTTAGCAATTTCTGTAGCCCAATAATTGATGATTTAGTTACATACAATTTGTTTATAACCAAAGTAGCGCGCTTTGTAAATTAGCTCCTTCGTTGAAGTATTACCACTTTTCTTATTTCTTAGATGCTTGTGTAATTCCAGGCACGTGAAACATATCATTTTTGTTACTGGAATGGCAACACATTCTACGAGGCCCATGGTATTGCAGCTGTGTATAGATAGACTGCGGTGACCATTTTGCATCAGATGGATGCTTCTTTAACATTCAACAATATAAAAATGTATCGTCATCTTCTTTTTATTAATTCTATAGCTTATCTGCCAACCAAGTTTTGGTGATCATTGGTTTAAATATTCTGTAGCAGTTTCCAGTTCCATTTGAACAACAAAAACTAAGTTCACGTAGCTGCGTGCTGTTATCACTTGTCCCCACATCCCTTGCTGTCAGTGATCCCAGGCCGTCTACCCAGCCGCACCCAGCGTCACTCGTCAGCCGAGCAAACTCGCAAAATTTGACGCACCGTTATGAAGCAGCTTTTCGCAACTTATTACTAAGTTTCATACATCAAACTTAAAAGTTTGATGTATGAAGTTACTTTAGTGATATATTTTGTATCAATATTCAGTTTCCAGAGATACTAAAACTCACACTCACAACGTATTCTGCCTGCTCTTATCACTTGTCCTCACCCCTCACTGCCAGTGTTTGCTGGACTCACGGCGGTTGTACACCAGCGGACACTCGTCAGTTCAAACCTCGCAAAAACTTGACGCACCGTTGTGAACAGGTTTTATGTCATCGTGAACTCCGGAAAATATTAGACAATGGTGCCGATTCTCTTGTGCACAACTTAACGTAAATTTAAGTTAGGTGCATCTTTCTCTTTCCATTTCTTAAAGAAAAGGACAGAAGATACATTTTAGTTTAATCCTGTCAAATTAGACAGCGCCTGATGACATTTGACGTATATTTAGACGCCATGTTTTTAAATTGCGTCTAAATTATCTATGGAGTGTCTAAATTTGACAGGACTTATCTAATATTTGATCTTCTGTCTTTTTCTTAATTAAACGGAAAGAGAAAGATGCATTTAACTTAAATTTACGATAGTTTGTGCACAAGAGAATCGGCACCATTAAAGTTTTGCTGTTTTTGGGCGAGTTTGAAACTAAAATGGAAGTAAAACTGACATAGGTTGTAAATAGTTGTAATATAATGTGCTGTTGGGACCGACTCGTCGTTAGTTTACCAGGAATTATGTTCTATTTAATTGAGGCAAATTCTAAGAGAGAATAACTTTAATACCTATTAATATTTAAATCTTCTTAAAACCTTTTAATACAACTGCTTAGCAGCTTGAAAGATCAATGTTTGCAAAGCTTTGGCAAAACACAATTTCATGCTAGAATCTCCAAAAAAACTTCGCTATAGCTATATTTGTGTGAAGATCATACTGAAGATTAGTTTAGTTTATCTTTTACCTACATTAAATCTACCTATCTAGATTAAATATTTTAAAAGACTTCGGACTAAGTAGGTGAGATTTCGCTCTTACAGAGTACAGATTTAAAAGATCAATCTAAAGATCCAAGCCATGTGCGAAAGATCTTCATTAAGCCATCATCCATCATACAGTCGCAGATGAACTCATCTCAACAACACAGTAACATTTGACTCAAATAACATCGAGATCAAATCAAACCATCAATCAACTTTACGTAAAAACCCAGTCTCATTTACAAACATACAAACGTACAGTCTTGAGCATCAACATTTATACATTTAGCAAAATTGAAAAGTAGTTTTCTCTTGAAATTGTTATTATAACTTACAGCGACATTTTTATAGTAGACTATATTCAATATTTAACTGTAAGTTACAATAGCAATTTTAAAAGAATATTGCTTTTAAGTTTTGCCAAGTGCATACAAGTTTATGTTCACGACTGTACACAGGTACACACCGTTATTCGATTCAAAAATAATTCGCGAATTGGAACGCTCGAATATAACTCTGAAGTAGTGTAACCCTAAATTAACTCGAGATGAAATTACAATTGGGTCCAAAATACCCCGATGTCGGCTCGATTGTTCAGAAACAATGGGTTATTAGAGTTTTTGCCAATACTGTAATGACGAGTTGGCAAGATGGTCATTGCGACCGACCGACCGGAAAGTACGGTCGGCAGAATCACGGTTACCTGGAAGGTATACCTAAATTAGTTTTAACAAGGTTTGTTTTTGTCGTAATTATATATTTGATGCCGTTATTATATTGTTGTGTTTTCTTGATGGAATAATCCGGTAGCGAAATTGCATGAATATAATATTTGTATTCTTGTCTGAAATATGCGAAACTATACCTACATTTAACAAGGTTCAACTTAGATAAAGTTGGCAAGCATACCTAGTAATTTTGTGTCGATTTTTACAATACTTTTACACTCTTCAGCAAGTTTACAAATAAAAGAAAATTACTCTTAAAGTTCAATGGAACAGCAATACAACACGAGCGGAGTGTGATCATTATTTACTGAGAGATTTATAAACGATTTCTTTTTTTTATGTAGGTGTCTCCACACCTACATAAAATAAAGAAATTGATTTAAAAAAACATAAACAAGTATTTCGAAACAAATAAACAATTATAATTCTCATCATTTTCATTTGCAGTCGGTAGCGCTCAGGCGCGGCGTCATTACACGCAACAGGAATCTCCCGCCAGTTTATCTGCCGCCACAGACTACAGTTATTACAGTAATGTTTCAAGGGTATACCTGACAACTTCAAGAGTTTTTACACTGAGACCAGCGACAATTTTGAACGACTGTCACGTTTGCATCAATGAAAAGTCAGCAGTTTTTGTGTAGGAGTTAATCAAGACTACTCCTGAATGAGGTTTAATCCTTCGAACACACGTGACTTGAGACACGATAGAAATACAAAAGTAGCCCGACAGCCGGCTGTCGCTTCGTCGTCGAAAGGTAAGTAAGCCTGCGACGCTTATACTTGCATATAATGATTATAATTCCTCAAAATTCCTTCCTTATAATGATTATAATATTTCCCCATCAAAAAGTTACCATGTTGAGTCAAGCTTCTAAGGCTAGCCGCACACACACAATAATATTGACAATAAAGTACGTATTGTCAATAATATTTTGTGTGTGCGGCCTGTATTGCGGTATTGGATAGATAGAATCTAGATTATTGACAATCTTGTATTGACAATATTATTGTGTGTGTGCGGCTAGCCTAAGGTTTTTTGTCCACCACCGCCGTTACCGTCACGTCAGCTGCAACGAAAGACAGCGAGACGAGTTTAGTATGAGGTGACGTGACATGCGGTGGACACGTAGCTATATAGTACATGTATGTATTACCTCTTCGGCACCGCCATGTCGTTCTCATTGACGTGACGATGACGACGGCGGTGGACAAAAGGGTACTACGTACTACTACTCTACAGGCCCTAATTTCACAAACTTCTCTTAAGTCATTATAATATATGGGTAGGCCGTCTCGCTTACGTCACATGGGCGTGAACTGAAAAATGTATTCACTGTTCATTACTTTTCTGTTAAACAATATAACTCTTATAGTAGCGAAACGGCCGAGCCATTTTGACTAAAAAGGTTATTTAGTCTGAATTATTGTTTTATTTCAGAACTATAATCCACGCATGCTGAGATCACACGAATACGTAGTCGATTAGTTTTTTCGCAAAAATCTGGTTTTCTTCATAAAAGTCAGTTTCTTCAGATGTCTAAAGTTAACTAAAAAAGTGTATATGAATTGACTTACAGAGATATTGAATTGAAAAAGAGAGAATTTAATTGATACACAGACAGACAGACTTTCTTGTGGTAAGCATCGCACTGCCAAAACTAATGAAGGTAGAAACATGTAACGTGTTTAGAAATTTATTTTTATGACGTAGCAGCATAAAAATAAATACACGTGTATTACCTCTGCCTGTTTTACATGAAAATAGGCGAGCAAAGCCGCAGGAACTAGCTAGTGAACAGCAAAATAATATACAGCATTTATCCCACAAATACAAGTATTATACAAACCCATTAGTAATCATAATTAATATTAATGTATAGTTGAAAATGTAAACAAGGAAACAAACAACCAAATTACAGTTCAATAATTCGGAAAATTACTTGAACCCATGATTGAGCAATTATTGTAGCAAACAGAATTAATTATCCACAAGTTATAACTTCGTTCACAAATAATATTATTACTTACCTTCGTTGTATTTGTAAACATAACTTATACGCACTAACCATAATCATGCATATATATATTGTAACGTGAAAGTTCGTCTGTCTGTTACTATGCTTTCATGGCATAACCACTGAACAAATTTTTACTAAAATGAACTTCAGAATTCTAGGCAACTTTTGCCACGATTTCATTCGAATTAATTCTTCGATACGAACGCAGATTTTTCGATTTATAGACGTACTTACTAAAATTTTCGTAGTTTTACCGAAGACTGGAGGTCTAGAATAATTACCTGTAACAAAAAATATTGTCATAAGAAGAGATTATTATATAAAATACTGTGAAGTTTTTTTGGGACAATCCCACCACACTATTCCCAACCACTGCAACTCCTTAAAGCCAGAATCAACAACAGTGGAGTCCGCCAGAAAAGCGCCGAGCAATGAAGCTCGACGAGTCCCGGAGAAACGATTCAACTGTCTTGGATCCCGCAACGAAATTAATCAGAAAAGAACAACGGAGGAGTAGAAAAATATATTTTTTCCACTTCCCTCCGTAACAAGCAGAAGACAGGAGAAAATACTGTGAAGTGTGTGCAGTTCCTTAGTTTATTACCTAGTAGAAAAATAAGTCGTTACTAATGTTATTGTTAATGAATTTGAATGAATTGATTAATACTATTAAATGTATACAATATTTACAAACTAAATTACTAAACTTAAAAAAAAAGGAAAAACAGTAACAGTAAGTGTGAGGCCAAACGAGCGTAATTTTGTGAGTCGTGAGTTGCAGAGCAACTAACAACAACAGCAACAAGAATTTCGTATTCTGGTACGGTGCAGATCACTCATATTTTGCGTTGCGAATCTTTTTCTATGAAAGCGACCGAAATTCTGTGACTCACGACTTATAAAATTACGCGCTTTTGGCCTCACTTTTACAGTAGTTAATGAAATGCCTGTAAATGAAATGTAAATCAAACTTACCAAATTAAAGTAGCTAATTAAAAACGATAAAACGACTTTATTTTTGTAAATAGGTCAAAAATTACACTTTTACACGTTATTTATTTTCTTATTTTATTCGAACGATGGAGCCGGTGTTTCCTAGCTGGACTACTCTGAGAAGAAACAACCGAAACAAACTCAGAGGTCAAAGTCTCTTTTGAAGTCCATACAATATTGTATTGCAACCAAACCCCTCAATAAATGTCTTGATTGAGCAACAAAAACAATTTGAACAAACACGAGGACCTCATACCCATAATCACATAACAATAATCCACAACAGAAATACCACAATCTGTGCCCACCTATTATTTACACATCCGTCATTCTCCGTAACAAATAACAACATCTATTGAGACATAAACCTTATCACCTCGAAATAAAGAAGCGTTTCGATTGATTAAGTTCCATAGTCATTATTGGTAACAGAAGAGATTAATGACAATTTGATTGTAATTACGGTCTGATAATTGTAATAATTGAATAGTAATTGGATTTATTCGGATGTTTTGTAATAAGTATGTTAATGGTAGCTACTGATTGAAATAATTATGCAAGGGTTATCAAGGATAGTAGGTACATTAGATATAATAAGGCCTCTTATCATAAGCATTGATCATGATGCTTCCTCGAGGCATAAAATCATAAAATCATATTTATTTTGTAAATAGGTTATATATATAACACTTTTACACGTCAATATTTTGCAGACTCGCGATATCATACTTATGTTAAAATATAAGCCTTGGCACACGATGGTTTAAAACTACAATTTGAGGCATTTATTTCACTTTAGGCTATTTACAGGCACTTACACATTGTCATTTGTCAATGAGTCGGTCTATTAGTCTGAAAGGTGCTAGTTGCTTGTTCCCAAGCGTTGGGAGATTTCTCCGAAACTTTACATAGTAATATAATATGTATGTGTGAAATATTGCCCGCCAGCTATAAGCCTACTTAAATAAATTACCTTACTTCTTAATCTAACCAAAAAATAATAATAAAAACCTAGAAAAATAAGAACCATCTAGCTTTAAAACTGATTGAAAACCTTGGTAAACATGATACTAAATATACACAAAAGCAACAAATCGAAGATGATATATTTTGGCATCCATGGTAGGCGTGACACACAGGTGGAATGTCCTCCCACCTGTGACGCCCACGGAAGAGATGCGACAGGCTATTCTTAGCACAGGTGACGAAAAGAGATGTGCTGTGACCTACATAATTATACAGACTGACTTTTAATTCGCTAAGTATCTTACAAGACTAAAACGGCAAAATTTATCCTAGAACTTACTACATCAGACAAAAAAAAAGCTATTAGGTATATATTTTTTTCTTTTGTCTATACATTATAGAGTATTAGATTTTGCCCGCGACTTCGTACGCGTGGAATCATAGTTCCCGTTCCCGGAGGATTTCCAGGATGAAAACTCTCCTATGTTACACCAAATTTCATTCAAATCGGTTCAGTGGTTGAGGCGTGAAGAAGAGACAGACAGACAGAGTTACTTTCGCATTTATAATATTAGTATGGATATTCTTTTGCACAGAGTGCCATATTTATTTTTGGTCATATTTTAACGTTGGTTGAGTAAGTAACAGTTGTTCTTTTTCATGAGTATTTTATATACTGAAAGATCAACGGTAAACAACTATTCAACTATGAAAACATCCGTTAAACAATCGGAAAAAGCTTCTCCCATCTAACCAATAAACAACAAAATGACACTCAATACCTTCAAACAATACAGACACCATAACACAGTGATCTTTGACCCATTACGGCGTCTCAATTAGCTCCAGACACGGCTTCTAATGCTGCTGACCCCGTGACAAGAGCCGGCGTGAAGCAGTAAACATAGAACAAAGAGTTACCTACAGATAGTGTTGTAGTGTTTACGACGTTATGAAATATTTATTACACGTTATTGCTGTTTTTATGACACTATCTTTGATTTTAAAATGTTGCTGTTATGTTTTTTTTTATGGCTATTTGGTTTTTTAGCAAATGATAGTGCAAAAGTTTAAACATTGACTGCTTAGAAAAGTGTTTTTCCTCGGAAATTAGAAAATTTTATTCGATAGACATTTCATAGGTAGATATATTTTGTTTTAGTTTTGTAACAGTTTGATTTTTACGTTTCTTTCTAATTATTAAAATTTATATTAAAATCTTAATCAAAATCGTCTAAATACTGTAGAATATAATGTAAAAGGGGTCATATTGCACAACGCAAGAAAGTTTTATCTCAACTATATGTACCAACCTGTTTATTTTCAAGAACCTGTGTAATTAACGGTGAATAAGTAACAAAATAAATAAACAAGTGATACGCAATAAATAATTAAACCTTATTAACTGGCAACACTACAACCAGCTGTCATTTTCCAAACATCCTTATTTGACGTCTATTTTCCCTCCAACACCCGGACGCAAGAAAATGTACTGTTTTGAAGTTAAACAAACATTAGACTAAGTTAGTGTTTTATAACAAATATTTGCAACAATCTTAAGTGTAAACTTAGTGTTTATGTAAACATTTGTCCAGCTAATGCGTCTCGGGGCAAATTAACAATGTGTTTGTTAAGAGCTGCTAAATGAAGCAATAGAAGAGTTGCATCTGGTAGGTATACGTCAATAAACTGAGTGATGCATGGCGAGGCTTTGCGTTACTCATTGCTCATTGTTTTGATGAATACCTACAGAGAGGGAGCGAAGCACATTTTTTCACATGAAAACTCTGTATTAATTAAAAGTGAAAAATCAATGTCAACGTTTATTAGACAATCAATAGAAAGTTGAAAGTCATAAGATAACTGTATTTTTTTTATCTAATCGTGGGTCGGTAAGGCTTTACTATAACTTAAGTAAAAGTAAGGTTTGATTCTTTTAAAATAGGTAAAAAATATAATTTATTACATGCCCCATTTAAACAACGAAAATTAAATAAAGGTAGCACATTATCATCCTTAAAGCATGGATCTTCTAAACTACACTCTTCCAACCAGATGTGAAGCTGTTTACAAGTGTAATTTCCGCGACAAACTCAAGACAAACAGTCATCAATTTAATGTCGTTACTAACAAAGAACCATAAAGCATGCTACAAGCCGCCATCTTGACTTTAGAGCATTGTTTGTGGTCGTCAACCGTTACATTTTTGAATTCCAGATGACGAATCGAGGAAACGAAGTCATAATGGATGGAATGATTTATTTAACTGGTTTTTTTTTATTAACCTATACTGTCCCACTGCTGGGCAAAGGTCTCCCTCAAAGCCTTCCATTGGTCCCTATTTAACGCCTTATCTTGCCAATCTTCAATGAAGGACTGCAAGTCGTCCCGCCAATGTTTCTTGGGCCTCTCTCGGGGACGACGCCCGTCTTCCGGATTTATTAAAGATAGGTATTTTAATTTTGTTTTTCAATAAAGCAGCTGATAGTGTGCTATACAATTGAAAGACACAAACAGATTTTGGACTCTTCTACCTCCTTACATCTATTATTTATTTATTTTAAATTATTGAATCTTGAAACATTATCGTCATTATCAAAAGATGGCTCTTAGTTTTGCCACAGTTCAGCCCTGTACTAACTTATATTTCAATTTAAACTAACACACAAATCAGTATTTGAAGCAAAGCGGGTGCGATAGGCTCTCAAACATACAGACAGACAAATGTTTACGGCATTAACAATGTTAGCGTGTTATGGCTCGGCGATGTTTACATGCACACGTCGTAAAACAATGTTAGTTTGTAATTAACTTGTTCATGTGCACTGACCTTTTATTTTTGGCCTGAACTTAGGTGACCTGGGAAAGTAACATAAGCTTTCCGTGTTTCCTTTGTGAACGGATTAGGAAATATGTTGGCGTAAAATTCAGGCGGTTTTTTTCGGAGGAAAATGTAGCGAAAAGGAAGTCAAATGCCCAGGACTATAACACAAGTTTACATTTATTTTTAGCCTATACCCAATTTCTTTTCCAAATTTTTTTGACGTGAAGGTTACTTTTACGGTGAAAAAATTAAGAAAAAAATTTGGGTTAAAAAAAGTTAATTAATTCTTTTATCTGTTAAGTTTAAGTTTCTTTCGAAGATTCACTGTAGAAGAAACAAATAAGATTTATTTTTATGAAGTAAATGTAATAAATAATTTATTTAATAGAGTGCTCTTATTACAAACACAAATTTCAATTTTTGATTATTTGTGTACTCGTACGTAAAAAGTTATATACATAAAAGGTTATATATATTATAGATATACACAAAAACAATTAAAAAAACACACACGTTCCATTAAGAGCTAGAGCTAGCTACACGTTTAAATCAAAGCAATCGTAAAAAGAACATATTTATTATCTATCTTAACTCCAACGATATCCCTGACCAGTAAAGAAACGCACCAGATTTAATTTACACCCGTAATCCCAAAATGAATTTCAATTTTAAAAAGTCCTTTAACATTTTAACCGCAAATAATTTTGTCAACTACCAGAAAAAAATTAACGCATCGATACATCGAACTAAATGGTCCTAAACAAACTTTTATAAAAAAAATACAACTTTCTGAACGCCGTAAATTGAACTTTATCGGTTTACATATTAAGTTGAATGTTTCTTAGAGCAAGTTTGGATATAAAGCTTTTATAAAGTCATCTTTATGAATGACTCGTCGCGTTCGTATTTTGAAAAAAAAAAGGTTCTTTTTGTTGCCACGATGTCTGCCGTAAATCGTCGTCCATTGAGAACCGGCGACTCGAAGGAAGCTAAAAAAAAATAACAAAATAAGATGGCGGTGTAACTACCTGCTATTAGATATTGAGTGAGTCGTAATATTTTAAAGAATTCTATTCTACTAGAAAGGCAATGTGATTTGAATATTGATTTTTATTGAGAAGCACTTTATTTGGAATGAAACTAGCAATTTTATTGTGAATTCATATAGGTTTTCCTTTGCCTTTCGAATTGAAAGTCCGCGCGATTATTCAACAGAACAATTGCAATAGTCATACAAGGACTTCTAAAGAGCCACAAATGCTATAATAACGCCGACAAATGCGACACTGAATCTTACGAGTTACAAGCATCCAGATCCAGACACCCACATAAAACAAGCAAAGTGAATAATATTCATTTACGCCAGACAAGGAACCGAGAAATATTAGATTTTATGATTGCATCCCAAGTGGCATTCTCTTACACTGTCGAGTTCTAAGAAGAATTTAATTTTACAGATTTCAAATTGATATTTACGCTTTCTTGAAGCTAAAGTAAAAATATAGCAAACTTAAAGTTGGAAAGTAGAAATGTCTTTGCTTTATACGTACGCGGGAACTAGCGAGGGAATAATAAAACATTCTGAGAGCTAAGCCAAGAAAACCATTACACGAAATCTCGAAGTAAACTGCTACAGAGCCACTCCGCAAACCAGAAAATATTAGTCGGTGTAAAACACTGCGGCGTCCCGTGACCCCGTCCGCAAAGTATAAAGCGGATACGAGCAGCGAATAAGAAGCGAATAATATTAATTTACACCCCGGCACGAAGTAATAGATTTTACTACGCCAGTAAATTCGCTTTATTTAGAAACTGCACCCGATCGGGAGACCGCGGTAAATTATAATTATGGACGTTCGGTTATTTCTTTACGGCGTTTTTTATGGCGTATCTATGTCGTTAAACTAACGTTGTAACTTGTGATTTGAGATCGTCTGCTTTTGGGATTATTTAATGTGCTGTCTCCGGCGTTTAACTGTTCAAACATCGCAGCCCATAAACGTCCACGGGGAAAAAATGTTACACATTAGTTTAAATAAAATCCGGAGATATCTTGGAGCCAATTTCTTTATTAAGTATCTTGTTTGGAGTGCCTTAACGATGTGTCTGTACGAGCTACCGGTCCATTTCTGCTAATATTTATAAGTGAAATCGCTAAAGAACCCTTTTACGCTCCTAATCACACCATAAGAAGACTCATAACGTTGTAACAGCTTGCTAATGGTAATAAAGTGCAGCCCACACGGTCTCAACCCTAACCGTGGTCTGCGAGCCTGGTGACTGGTCAGGCTGGTGTTGTCAACACTCACAAAGCTAACTGCTTTGTACGGTGACGTTTACGGGTCCACCAATTACGAGGGAAGCGATATAGCGCGCAATTGTTATGTTCCAGCAATCGGATTTGATTTACGCGGACGTTCGTTAGGTGTTGGGACTGGGATGATTCAGTGAACGATTTTTGTCGTTACAGTCGCTGTTTGGTGCTTGTTATATTTTGTTTTACTCTTGATGAAATAAGGCACTATTTCATTTCATCATACCCTTGTTAATTAACCCCTATGGCTACTTCCTAATTATTGTTCTAAGATAAGTAATTACTAATACTAATCTAATCACTTGATCTTGCTTAACTAAATAGTACAACAATTCGGTGATATATTCCAGTAATTATATAAAAAAAATTAACAGAACTTTAAAAGACTAGATACTAAAATCTGTATAATTAAAGAAAATAAAACAAATATCCTTCAAGGTAGACCCACAAAGGTCTTCAACCCTCCTACCACATCTAAAAACGCATTAAAAACTCCCTAGATAACTTTAGCGGCATCAATATAAGTCTAGTCGCTCTAAAACTCGCCATTTATTAGCCGTAAACTGATTAATTTACTATCAAACAGTCAGAACTCATTACGTACTAAATTACGATTTAACGACAGCTTTTGGAATTAAATTGGTTCCAGACATATTGCAGTTTTCAGACATTCATTGGTCTGGGGGATAGTTTTTTTTCGAACCGCTACGAGAGTAAACTGCTGTAATTAGCTTTAACAATACAGACACATAAACAAGGTCTTGTTTATCAAAGGTCTTGATAGATACGTTCCAAGCTGACCTCGTCTCCATTTCATACCTTTTAAACCGTAAAATCCGTACTAATATTATAAATGCGAAAGTAACTCTGTCTGTCTGTCTCTTCTTCACGCCTAAACCACTGAACCGATTTGATTGAAATTTGGTACAGATATAGACTGGGACCCGAGAAAGGACATAGGATAGTTTTCATCCCGGAAATCTCCCGGGAACGGGAACTATTAATCCACGCGGACGAAGTCGCAGGCAAAAGCTAGACCACAATAAATAGTAATAAATATCCTGTGACAACTCACACACCATCTGATCCCAAACTAATAATGGGGATAATGGTACTATGACGATGGGTTTAACGCAAGAAAGATCGTAAGATCGCCAAGAGTGGCGCTACATTACCAAGAGTGATTTGGAGTGAGCAAAAGCAAGGATATTTATTGAATTGATCCTCTCAATAGTTAATCCCGTTTATTCTTCGTACCTTATTAATTATTTTTTCATTGAATAACGACCAAAAGCTCTAATTGAAATAATCTGCCTTCAACATCGTTTACGAATCAATTAAAAAGTCCGGAATGTATGTCAAATAACACATTTATTATCGCCAATATGAGTTCACATGGGAGTTAAGCCTAGTACAACTGAACATATTACACGCCTGTTTATAATGAAGCGCTAATTAGTCGCACCGTGCCGCGACTAATTCGGAGTAGCGGCGGATCTGAAGACAAGTGTGGCGGATTGATTGCTGATCTCTTATGGAGCGCTTTGTCATGGGTGATGGATTTTTAAATACTCTTTTAAAGGTATCTCTTAGCTACAGATATGCTGCTCTTAGCTGTATATGAGAGTAGAATAAAAGTGTTTAGACGATGTACAATATTTTCCGTCTTCTTAGTAGAACTGCAGAAGCTAGAAATATGTGCACTTTTTCTTTTTATGACGTAGATGCGCACTAAGAAACGATTTTTGGAATTCATTCTTTAATAGGGTTTATTATTAATAAATGTATGAAAATTGGCAGGCGGTAGAAACAGCTACAACGATATTTATTTGTGAATATTGATATTGCAAATTTAATTGTTGATTGGTGTTTGTTGATGTGAATAATGTGATGGTGTGAAATGAAAGATTTGTGATAGAAATGTATCTAAATTAAAAACCTCAATTGCTTTAAGAAATTCTTGAATTACAAAACCCAACCGATGGGCAGATAAGCTTAAAGACACTTTCCACCGCCTTTGCTGCGTCTAAACATAAACATTACTAAACAAATTAACCACAAACGATGTCAATTTACATAATTTGACACTTTGCAGAGATCGAACCACGAGCAGATATCTATCAAGAGTCGACGCGTTGATGACATGTTAATTAATACAACTGTCTGCTCCGGTATCGGGTGTCAGGTTGCGAGGAGACAGTCAATCTACGAGTAGTATGTGTTAGTTGCTGTTTACTGTCGACACGAGAATTTGTTGTTAGTCATTAATCGATAATTAATACTGCGCGGTCTTGATGTGGGATTTAAGGGTTATTGTAGTTTGTAGAGTTGTTTCAGAGCAAGTGTAAGGCCGCTATCCCACTGGCGTTTTAAGAGCGTAAGCGATTCTTCAACGTCTGAGGTCACCCACCATACATTAGACACGCGAACGTCGTTGATGTTATGACGATCTCAGACGTTGGAAAAACGTCCTAAGTGCATGGAGGCCCTAAGTGCATGGTTTTTAGTAAGTTTAACTTTTTGGGGGGAAAACTTTGTCAAGAAACCTGAACTTATAGAGTCTGAATTGCCCATGGGTTTTAAACAACTACGAGCAGAGGACTTTGTTCTGCAGTGGGAAAATAATAAGCCGGTATTATTGATACGATGAGACTATTTTCTAATAACTTTGGATCCACCATGTATTAAGTTTAGTTGGTACACAACACAACTCAATAAAAACTGTTGCAATAACTAAATCATTCATAATAACAATTAAGATTCTGTATAGATATAGTTATTTCAGATAAGATATTATTTAAAAATGTCCTAAAAACGGTTTACACTGTTTAGAGTCAAATTCTTGAATATCACAATAGAAATTTACTGCAACATTTAAACTGAATCGGTATGCCTTCTAAGTCAAGAAACAGCTTCGCGGCTTACTGTGATAGATCGCGCCACCTGTCAGTTCGGACGTCAAATGCGCCGGCGCCGGGCACGCAGTGCTACGCCGCGTAGAAACAATGCTACGCTATCTTACATATACAGAACTCAAACTTAAATCATTATTTCTAACCGACCATTTAAAAGGCACTTTAGAACATCAAACACAAAGAGAAATGAATCGTGTCCCATTCCCAAAAGTTGATTCGTATGGAGAAGAATGGGCAAGAACGCCATACTTACTCTTTTAAAATAATGTTGTTAGAATAGTATTTGTATATGGTTAAGTGTGAAGAGTAGAATGTGTATAATGTCAAACCACCGTAAAAAAAGTTTATAGATTTAGATGTTTTTTTTTAATAGATAGAGTCATTCAAGAGTAAAATTCATGTGTATCTTTAAAAAACCGAGTTTTTTAAAGATTTGTGAAGCTGGCACCGCTGTGAAGCTGGGACGAGTCGCTAGTAATTAATAAAATGCGCTTACATTTGATTTTGATAACAAGCCCGTATAGATAACAAACAAAGTTAAGATAGGCTTTGCTACTGATACGTCACGTTTGATAAGTACTGCTAAATAAATTGACGTTTTAATAAAAAGAAGTTTAATTAAAGGTACTCAGAGATTATACTAGAAATATTATGTCGGAAAGTATTGAAAGCCCTTAAAACTTAGTACCACACTTATGAAATTAAAACTTTTAAACAGAAGCTTAGTTCAGTTAAATTCTCGTTTATAAAAAATATTTTTATTTAAAAATATTTCTTATAATCTTTCAAAGTTATAGCAATTTTAAACTTTAAAAGTTTTGAAGGCCTATAATTATTTTAATAATAATAATACCAGCCTATAACTGTCCCACTGCAGGGCAAAGGCCTCTTCTCATACAGAGAAGGCACGAGCATTGATCACCACGCTTGCTCAAGACGGGTTGGCGATTTCGGAATTATATTAACTACAAGTCCAGGTTTCCTCACGATGTTTTCCTTCACCGATGTCTGTGATGTCTAAGATAAACTTTAGAAAGTATATATGAATTGAAAAAGTCACATTGGTACTTGTCCGGATTCGAACCCGCGACCAATAATAAAATTCAAAAAAATTCAAAATTCATAGCATTTATTTCACTTAGACCATTTACAGGTACTTATGAATTGTCAAAGAGTCGGTCGGTTAGTCAGAACAAAAAAAGTGACGCTAATTGCCTGTTCCAAAACGTAGATCTCTATGGAGAAGAACAGGCAAGAAACTCCACGGACACTCTTTTTAAAAATATCATGTTTTACAAAATCTTGGTTACATTTTCTTTTTGTTGCTTCTACATGTGAAAACAATGTAAGTATGTAACAAAATACACAATTAAAATACAAAGTCAAAATAAAAAGTCATGGCAGTTAAGAGATGACCCATCTCAACTGACAGCGTCCGTTCACGAGCATGACGCGTGGCATCAGCACCATTTAGCTCAACCATTTTGAAGGGAACCGAATGATCCAACGCACCCGCCACCATCAGCGAGACTTATAATACGCGGGCGATAATTATTTTACTCAAGATTAAATATACCAACTTAAATCCATAACACTTAGATAAATTACGCAAGTAAACACAGCAAGCTTAAACGCCCCAACAAACAAAGTACAACCAACAATTCAAAATTCATAACACAACCTTAGTACCTTGCATTCCTTCCAATAAATTAACAAAATAAATTACTTAAGACTAATTAATTTTACGCGGCCCGCGGCCCCTCCACACTGGTCGCACACGCCTCGTCTCGGGAGGAAATCTCCACTTAATTAACTTATTGGACCATTATAGCGGGGCCAGAATATTGAGGGGGGAGGAATAATGTCGTGAAGATAATGAGAAGAGCTGATGAGAATAGAAAGTGCCTTCATACTGGCTCGAGGGTCTAATTATAAGTATGGAGATTTTTTTAGCACGAGAGGCCTTCTTGGTTTTCATAGCTAACTTTTTCCTTACGCATAATGAAGTTGCAAATTAACCTTCCGACGACCAAGCGGCTGTTGGGCTGCTATTGGTGCTGATTCTCTTGTGCACAAACTAACGTAAATTTAAGTTTAGTGCACTCTCTCTTTCTGTTTAATTAAGAAAAGGACAGAAGATCAAATATTAGTTAAGTCCTGTCAAATTTAGACACTCCATAGATAATTTAGACGCAATTTAAAAACATGGCGTCTAAATATACGTCAATTTTCATCAGGCGCTGTCTAATTTGACAGGATTAAACTAAAATGTATCTTCTGTCCTTTTCTTTATGAAATGGAAAGAGAAAGATGCACTTAACTTAAATTTACGTTAGTTTGTGCATAAGAGAATCGCCACTAATGTCTTTCCATTGTGTCTCGAATGACGTGTGTTCGAAGGATTAAAAAGCCATATCTAGAATTGATAGCTAGGATCACATTGAAAAGAAAATAGAAAAATAGGAAATAGAAAAAGTCTGCCCCCTTAGACAAGTGGCAGTGTAGAATAGATAGCGAAAACGAATAGATTGTCAAATGTATGGAGATGTCAAATTGTTTAGCGAAAGCTTATGTCAATTGCATACATTTGACAATCTATTCGTTTTCGTTTTCTATTCTACAATGCCACTTGTCTAGGCCCTCTGTTCTTATTTCGTTTTGTGTGTATTTTTTTAATTTTCATAAGCTCCTGACTCAGCTTTCGACAACTTTTTATTAAAATTATGACCTGGTCTAATCTTTCCCCGAATTTTGAGCTTAGCATCACTTTTATTTCCTCGGCACACTAACGTAAATATAATAATAATAATAATAATACCAGCCTATAACTGTCCCACTGCAGGGCAAAGGCCTCTTCTCATACAGAGAAGGCAAAATATAACATAAACCTAATGGAAAATAAAACTAGGTAAGTGCAGAAGTTAATTACATATTTTCTATTTCGGCTCATACATTTTAAAATTTCTTATTTAAATAATAAACCTTCTATCTGCATGTGTGTACAAGTTTTTTGATTATTCTTCTTAGTAACTATACCAAATACAAATAGTCTATAGTGGTATAAAATGAATTATTAAATCCAATCACCATTCTACATTCCCAGGGTGCTAGCAGTGCCCTTAATGAACAATAACTGTCTAACATGATTACTTCAAACTACTCTAAACTACTGAGGGAGTTCCCTTATTCAAATGTTATACATTAGTTCCGCCCCAGCTTCAATAACTTCAACTGGGGATATAATTACATGTATTACACAAGGTTTCCCCGTCAACAAAACTAAAGATCAAATCGACATGTTCTCAGAAAACAGATAAATAGACACATTTTATTCTTTTAGGAAAATAAAGGAATGTTTCCTTTAAGTAAAATAATCTATCTTTAACATTAAAATAGTTTTCTTCCAGGGCTCACGAAAAACGGAAATCTTTTCAAAGTTAATCGTTTATTTTTTATACTATAACTCACAGCAACAGATATTCTTAGGATAAGAAATAAAAGAAAAATGGTATAAATGGCAATAAAAAAGATTACTATAACTTGAAAGCGTAAACATAGAACATATATACCTACGTATCAGTATCACGTAGATCTCAAGCTCGTTATCCGATAATTCAGTCATTACCATAATAACCCGCGACAAAGGGTAACCGATCAACCTGATGGGAATTAACCTCAACATCGGAGCAACTAGCCGATCGCTTGATCGCAGTTTTGTAACCAGCTATATGGCTTTCGCTACGCTTCAGCGTATGTGTTGTGTTTATTATACGCAAATTATACGATCGTTGGATTGAAACGGCCAAACGGCTGTCAATTTTTAAGTTTACCCCTTCTAAAAATGAGCTATTCCACGTTTCCCCCGTAAATATCTCAAGAGGGGAAAGGTGTAATCGAATTAAAAGACTTCAAATTCTTACTAAGGGGAAAAGAAGCTATATTTCAAATAACTGTTTTTTATTAGTAGTTTTGAAGCAAACATTTCTTATTTGTTAGTTTTATAAGTTTATTACGTGCTAAAATATTTTTATAGCGTTGTAACAATATTTGTCTAATGTTATAATGATGTTAAGTGCGATCGTAAAAAGAAAAAAAATATTTGCTTTTGTAAAGCATAACTCTCCTTCGTTAGTCAGTTAAAAAAATTACATCTAGATCAAATTTGCAGTATTCCCGTTTGAACACTTATTTTTTGGGCACATATGCATTGACCACTAACTTGCAACCATAATTAATTTGATGAATATTAGTGCTCAAAAAATAAGTGCTCAAGCGAACCAATTTTATTCCCCGTTTTGCGAAGAAGGGTTATTTTACAGCTCAATGTATTTTCAGTTAATATTACCGCTTACGAAGAAACAATTCTCCTCTTTTCATAATATACAATAGTTATATATTTCAGTAGATACCTGAAATATCACCAAAAACTTTACCAATCCCTTATTCCATGGACATTCTCCTTACAATGAGCATACAAAATATTACGTACACTTCCGCTCAGACGCACATTTACAAACATTCCTATTATTTCCTATAGAGACGATTGCGAGTAGTTAATCTTAGTGACTGCTCACGAAGCATGTCTGTACATAAAAGGGATCGTCCCTAGGGCCGAGAAACTACACACGGTCAGGGCCGGGTCGAGTTCGGACCGGGTCTTCTCAATTTCGGTCCGGCTCGTGTTGCGGGAACTGCGAAACTATTGTTGTAGTGAACTTTGAAAGTGGATCTGTACTGACAGTTTAGTTACGCGATGGCGTTTAGTTTTACTAAGTACTTGTCGTTATAGTTAGGTTATAGTTTGAAGATGTGGTTGGAAGTTGAGATGTAGGCGTTGTGCTAAAGTGGGGAACGGAGACTAGGACCAAAATGCTTTGAAGAAAGAGAAACGTTAAAGAATTGTTGTGTTCAGGGTATGAGAGTAACTGTGTAACCAAAGGCACGTAAGACGCCTCCCGCCTCACCCAAGGCGGGAGGAGTTATTTGATGATCTACCATTACCGTGTATAGGACGACAATGGTGCCGATTCTCTTATTCACAAACTAACGTAAATTTAAGTGCATCTTTCTCTTTCCATTTAATTAAGAAAAGGACAGAAGATAAAATATTAGTTAAGTCCTGTCAAATTTAGACACTCCATAGATAATTTAGACGCATTTTAAAAACATGGCGTCTAAATATACGTCAATTTTCTTCCGGCGCTGTCTAATTTAACAGGATTAAACTAAATTGTATCTTCTGTCCTTTTCTTTAAGAAATGGAAAGAGAAAGATGCATTTAACTTAAATTTAGTGTAGTTTGTGACCAAGGGAATCGGCACCTATGCATAATTCTACAAGGCCTCTAATATTACAGAAGTGTATAGGCGGCTGTGACCTTTTAATACGGGTGTAGAGACTAGGGACAGCTGTAAGTTTATCAATGCTCGGCATTAAATACGAAAAAGAAAGTAAGTAGGTACTCTAGAAGCAAGAACGAGCAAAAAACTCTAAGAACTCTTGTTACAACCAAGGTTTTACAAAATCCTTGCTACATATTTCTCGATGCTTCCATTGTGACAGGATCATTCAACCCACAGAGCTACTAACTTAAACCTACACTAAAATGATATCCTTTTACAAATACATAAATATAACAAAAGCTGGCTTCCCGTGTGCACTGGCGTACCCACAAGTCAGGCTAGCTACTATCCTAGCTACTGGCCTAGCTAGTGGACAGCACAATGGGCGATGACAAACAGACTGCATCTACATACAATACTATTGCAGTAATCGTATCGCGGATTGTATAATAGTTGTTTATTGTATTAGTAGATAATTTTATAACGATATATGGTAAACGGTTATGTAGAGAAGTGAAATAATTATACCTTCGAACACACGTGATTCGAGACACAATAGAAAGACAATAGCAGCCCGACAGCCGGCTGTCGGTTGGTCGTAAAAAGGTTAAATACTTCTAAATTTTAAAAAAATGGTAATGTGACTGATTGACTGGCTTTTAATATATCAACCAAGAGCAGAAATTGGTATTCCTAGAGACATGGTACTTGGAGGATGTCTTTTTTGTGAAGAGTAGGTGTCCTCTAAAGATTTTTGAAAATTCGACTTCTAAAGGAATAAAATACTGGAATAGTAAGTTTATAAACCGCTGTTTTAAGTTTGCCAAGTGCATTTTGAAACGTTATTGGTTATTACCCTAGTCATTATAATAAACAATTTGCACAAATGGCGGTATTTAGGTTATTAGATCTGTCCTTTGTAAATGCCGCAATTCCTTTTAAACGTTAAACTTGAAATTTTCGAGTAAGATTGTTTTCTTACTTGAAAATTTCTAGAGTCTAACTTTGTTAGTCCTGTGACAATCGGACAAACCGTTAGGCAGACAGCGTCTGCGATATGCGTGCCTATATTCTAACAAAGATACAACAGACAACTTTTTTTTTTGACAACTCACACACAGTCATCTTATCCCAAGCTAAGCAGCGCTTGTGTTATGGTAACCAGACAACTGATGTACATACTTATATACTTTATAAGTACATACATATTATAGATAAATTACACCCAGACACAGGACAAACAATCATGCTCATTACACAAAGTTGGTCCTAGGCGGGAATCGAACCCACGACCTCCGGCTCAGCAGTCAGGGTCACTAACAACTAGACCAACAGGCCCGTCAACTATCCGCTTAATATTACTGCCGACATTTTTATCTTTATAATTTAAGATAGACGATATCAGATAAAAGATTTATAAACTCATTCCGTCTATGTGAATTGAATCGGGAATGAAGAGAGAAAGGATAATTTATCAAATTGTGGAGTTAAATTGAAAAATGTAATTTTCTCATATCTGATCTAATCTACGATGGAGTCTTTCGTCTTGGTCGTGGAATAATGATCTTATACCTATACATTTTATAAATTGTAATGTTAGATCGATCTTAAGGTAAATAACGATAGATTTTTTCGTAATATATGTGCTTTTTAAGTTAATCTTGGACATCACTGATCAGTGGAGGAATACATCGTGATGGACTGGACTTATCCAAATAATAATAAAATAACCAATGTATAGAATTTACAGAATAGATGGATCCAGAATAACACCTAGCCTGCCGGGGTTGCGGAATGTTTATAATAGTTACCGTGACCCTGGAACATAAAGGGCAACCAAAGGAACATGACTGGGTTTTAGTCAGTAAAAGTCTGACACGCCTTCCCGCCGCACCCAGGACGGGAGCAGTCATTTGATGGTTTACCACTTACCAAAAAAAAATTAAAAAATAACACCTAGGCTACATATCATGCTACAGTTGAAACCGCACGGGACATAAAAAAATAGTAACAGTCCGTATTCGCCAATCCGCTTTGGGCAGGCGTGGTAATCAATGTCAGCCTTCTCTCTAAGAGAAGAGGTATTTGCCTTGCAGTGAGAATTACTACGTATACATTATAAATACATCAGCAAACTTCCTCACTAAATTAAAAACTTCAAAGAGATCTAAAATCTCAATACTGTTTACCGTGCTGCTTAGAAAAACCATCAAACATTTCCACTAAAATCCTGACATAAATCCGAAAATAATTAAAAAGCTCCCCTTTGAAACTGAGAAATAAAACAAATATCCATTAATAAGTAAACAACGTTGGGGCTAATAACTATGCAAATTCCGTCAAACAAAACTGGCGGGAACAACTAGTGCGGAATACGCGCGTACAAATTATTGGCCAGTGAGGGTTGAGCCCCCGGTCCCCGCTGGTTGATTGAGCTGTGGGAGTGGAAGGGGAAGCGTGTTGGAAGGTGGAAGGTCAGGCTGAGTGGTCGATAGTGTTGGGATACTAATGAAACGTCTGGGTCACTGGACGCCGCGGGCTTCGGGAGCGTTGGTTGCAAAAGTGATGGTTGAATGCTTAATTTTTTTGTTATATATTTTTTGGGTTAGGTTTTCACTATTGATACTGTTTAATATTTAAAATCCGTATTAAAACTATTAACATTGATCAACTTACTTGAATCCCGCGAAACTTAATTCACAACGAACTACTGATAGATTGAAAATAAAATTGCATTGGTAAGACGACGATAATATAATAATCTATAACTATTCTTTCTATTTTTAATTACTACACGTATTTAAGTTTCTGTGTGGTAAAGCCTTACATGCTTACAATGTCAACACAACTCCTATGACTATAAAAAAAAGGTATAGACACCCATAAATAAATGTACCTTTTAATTACAATTTATTGCACTATTTCAAACAAAATACGCACCGACTTTTAAAAAATCCAGATTCAAAAATGAAAACGAACACATCGGAACAAATGCACACTCGCTCCAGGGTTGCCAACATCAACAATATCAACTAACAAACGCCGCGCGCGCCTGTACCGTCAAAGCACAAATTCATTTAACCGAAGCTCTGTAACTCTAGTTCAACTAGGGTTGCCAATCGTACTTTCAAATAGAGTGTTGTACTATACAAGTCAATTTTTCAAATGCTCAAAACTAGTCCCTTCTTCTTGAATACAAAGTGATAGCTTTTGATTATTTCGTTCCCTGACGATTTTTTGGTCTTGTTGTGGTGAATATTTTTTTATTTAAATGATGCTTACTACTCTAGTAGGTATATTATTTAGTAGTACGTAGTTATGATTGTCAATTGTATGTCCTTACGGCCTCAACGGCAATGTAAGCTTTTAACTTTTCAGAATAAAATTTTACATTAAATGTTAAAATTCACGGTCTTCCTTTTATTTGTGACACTATGTTATTTAGCAAAAAATAATCCTTATGATGAAACCCTTCGATCGGTATGGTTAAACTACAGGGTGGTTATTTTTTACTCGTGGAACAAGTTCGATTCCCGGCCCAACCATTTATTTTTTTAAAAATCTTTGAATTCAATTTAAATTGTTTTTAAAACTTAAATAATGTCTTCTTTCAGTAAAATGTTCTATCTACAAGATTTAAGGTACTTTCCCTCCATGTGGCATAGCCGTGGGACACCCTGTATTTCATATAAGCAGTATCTATATGTAAAAAAATGTAAACAGGCTGATTGTTGAAATATTATATCAACGCACAACCACGACCGCGCTGTCCCTAGATGTTCCTTGTAAAGAGTAGGTAAAGCCATAGATAAAATTGTGGATAGAAGTTTAAGATCCACGCGGACAAAGCTGCGGGCGAACGCTAGTAATCTATAAAGCTCTAAGAGTACGCTACAATGCTCATTTTATTACAAATTTTCTTTACTAGTACGAGTTATGCTTATTTACAAATAGAGTTAAGAATCGTACGATTATTTTTAAAATTACCAAAAGTTGTTCTGTACTCTTAATCATACTCTAAGCATTGCTCATCAAAAAAGTTGACAACCCTAAGTTCAACCCTACAGCTACGAGTGTAATGTCCACATTTTATTGGCGTTTGATTTTCCAAACTTTGGGAGGGTTAATAAACAGTGACGAAATTATAGGGTTATTAAATTTAATGGTCGTGAAAATGAAAGCGTCTCGAGAATTTTGATCTTCAAGGGTTAACATCGTACCTATTGGTTGGCTAATTAAATAGATGAAATATGTATTGCTATTCATGTATATTTTATTGCTGAATTAAATTAATCCTAGGTAGGTATTAATCCTTCCTTTGAACCGGAATGGAAGATAATAACTTTTTCTTTTGATGAACAAATATTTTTAATGGAATGTGAAACAGAGTGGTATGTTCTTCATTATCCTTTGAAATAGGAGGACTCTCCAAACCGATAAATATTATGTCTGGTAGACTACCGCCCCAAGGGTGTTGTCGGGATTTTATATAAATATTATTATTATTATTTTTGCCCCGTCAAACTACAGTGCTATTGATTTCGCTTACATTGGTGTTTTCCTGGGTAAGTCACACCCAATTATAACCATCAACCAATAATAATACTTAAAACAAAAAATTAGAGATAAGTGTCCGTTTTTAATAAGACCACAGATAACCAATTAGTACAATCTATGGCATTGTACTAATTGGTTATCTGTGGTCTCACCAATGTAATAAAATAATAAAAGAATAGCAAAAATGCAACTGCTACCGCGACAATTAAATATGCAGTATAATAACCATGAGCAGTTTACATAAATACAAGAATACCAGCAACTGGCAACGACCTCTTTTTGTTTAGTATAGAAAGAGTCAAAGTGGTTTGACGATTTCAGACTTATTATTATTATTATTTTTCCTCATGACGAGTTCAAAGTAAATAATGTCTGCTCGTGTCCGAATGCCGATCCCAAATCCTGTGCTTGAGAAAGGGTGCTTCAACCACACGACCAACCAAAAACCGACAAACACAACATTACCCAATCAACAATATAGAAGAATAAGCTAGACCCATAAAAAACTCAGGTTTAAAAAAAACCCACTAGCACAAAAATGTTCCACCACCTCCACATGAGCTTTACGTAAACTTCCTTACTCGTTACTCCTTGCATTAAACATACGATATCGATTGCGCCCCCCTCTCATTATATCGATTATCGTTCACCTCCACTCGATTGTCAAGCGAGTGTTTCGCAACTCGACTAACATTCTCACGAATGGCTGGATGAACACGATTCGCGGTAATGGCGGTATTTGCTTTATTAGACACAGAATCGTGTGTTCAACTGTAAATTAGTTACTGTTGTGAGGTAATGCTTATGTTTTAGACATTACTGGTTGCTGTTTAATTTGCTGGGATCGTGTGCGCAATCAAAGCTGGGTATTCGTCGCTACTGGTTTTAATGGAGCTAGTAGCGATGGCTGTAAATTATTTCAAGAGTATCAGACGGAATGATGGCTCAATTCACCAATATTCGAAAGAGTGAATTGCCTCTTCGGGGACTTCTTCGCTCCTCATCGATTGTAGCGTAACATTTTAAAGCCTTATAGCCAACGTTGGCAAAAAGGCTTCGAATAATACACATTTATTTTTCATCGTACTACAGGTTAGCTACTGCTAAGTTAAGTTTTTTCTGTCGCCTTCTGAGAAGCTAATACTTAATATTACTAACATCGCCATGACTCATTCCTTCGCTCATTTTATGGTAATAATATTTGCCACCCTCTACTTCCAGGAAAAAGTTTAATATTGGCAACATTTCAATTGTATCCCCTTTCTCATCTCGGGCATAAAATACGTAGAAAAAAATCTTTAGCCGCACAAAAAGTACTAGTAGGAGAGATCCCACAATCCCATAAACTAACTACCGTAACTAAGGCAAACAGCATTAAGCTTTAACAATGAACACTCATAATTTGGTTAGGGGCGAAAAGAGCCTATCTTCAAAATATCACACCGCACACTCCCGATCAACACACGAAAACAGTTTAATCGATCATGTTACCTGCCTATTTACAAACATTACTCTAAGATCCACTTATCCCAAAATTCGTGAACAATGCACACAAAGGTCCGATTCATCGTTATGGTAGAATACATTACAGATAAGGAGAGATGAATCGCCCTCCATTGACGGATCGCTTGCTGGGCAGCTGGGCAGCTCTCGACTGATAACGACACTAATATGAAGTTACAAGGGTTCACAGTTCACCGGAGAAAGCGTTTTCTTGGCACGATAGGTTCAATCTTTTGGATGAATCTCAATGAGGGTGGGCGAAGATTGGGCAATGAATTGATTTCTTGGGAGTTCTTAACAGTGGTTTATGATAATGGGATCTAGTCTACGTTTTTCTAGTTGCAATTTAGTTGTAAGGTGTTAAGAATGTCAAGGATATTGTTACTTTTATAATATGCAGTAACTCGCATTCTCTTTTCAGTTGTAAAGGCAGACGTTCAGTTCGTCCCGCCATCTCCTTCGTGGCCTACCTCGAAGGCACTTCATGACTTTTATGTTACTTTGTCATGATTTACACATGTCTTACCAAGAGCAATTTAAGTTAGCCGGTCCTTATTCTAGTACCTTTTTATTAAAAGCAAGACAATTGAGACAGACGCGGCCGCAAACACAGCCCTGTTACCCTCATTGCTCACATCACCGACAAACACACAGATGGACCATTAATTTCCGCTCGTGTAAAAGGCACATCATGCTAACTATGTCAGTATTGCGTTCCACTGATATTAAAATCATAGCGGTGACGTTACATTATTTTGCATCAGTCGCGACGGCTTCAATAAAAACGCCATTTGTCTCGGTTACAATGCACTGATGAATTCAATTTGTCTGGCTGTGTGTGTCCGTTTGCACAATTATGCGGTTTTACAGAAGGTACACTTCGTTTCTACTAGTTTAGAATAGTGAACGCACCTTAGAATAGAGTGAGGACCCTTGTTTCCTCTGAGACTTTCATCACCCAATATGTGAACTTTAACTGACATCCTACATCGCGCAATCACAGGCATGACATTAGCATCTTTACAAAATTTCAATAAATGCCCTCGGGCAGTAACCCCAGATACGATCACCCTCCACCCTGGGAGAGAGAGAGACAACTCCAAAGGAGGATCCTCCAACCAGACAGTTGGAGGATCCTCCCTTTTAATGGAAAATAAAGAGCTCTCCACTCGGTTCCTCATCTATTTGATGGCTTTTAAAGTGCTCCTGAACAGATAAGTTTCAGGACTAGAAGATTGCAAGAAACCTTCATCATTTCAGAAGATCACTTCGTCTGGTATGCCCCACTATTTTGCCTAGACTTGAAGAACCTATGAAAATGAAATGCGACATATTGAGCGACCAAGAACGCCTCCTGGAGCTGAACTTCTGAACCTAATACAGTTCGTGACCGAAGTTTCTAAGTAGTGCTTACTAATGCCACACTAATTCGCCGTCTTCCCGGTATTTCCTAACTATTCTGGACGGTTATCGACTAGATAAAGGTTAATAGAGGTCAGATCACTTGATCGCTGATGCTATGTAAAGTAACGTAATAATGATTTAACTGTAGTTTGGAATAGGTTTTTAATGATGCAACCATTTTATGCTTTAAATGAGGTACTTAACGTTATGAATTTATTATTATATGCCACGCCCGTGGAAGGCGTTTATAGGAATTTACGAGCGCCAAAGTTACGTGAGCTGGTCGTACGGCTAGTAAGTGGTCAGTTTCTTTGTTGCTTGTGTAGGTTAACAGTACTTACGTACCTGTCGCATATAAATTAATTTCAAAATTACTTTTTACTAGCTTTCGATTGAGCTTTTGCCGGCTTGGATGTGGAGGAAACTTCCATTCCCTATTTTACACCTGTAGGGTTTAAAATTTCCAAAATTCCTTAGTGGATTCTTAATCTTCACAAAGTATTTTGATCTCTAGGGCCTGGATTGGGCAGGGCGTAGATATACCACCCAGTAAGTGGGTCAATTTACCATTTTAATATATCTATTGACTAGTTGATTTCAGCGGTTCCGCCCGCAAACACTCATCTTACTTTATTCCTTTAGGGGTTCAATTCACTCCTTTACGTCATAATAAGATACTACTGAGAAAATTTAACGCTTCTAGCTTCAGTAGTTTCAGTTGGCGTTTATTACCTCTAACAAGACAGTGTATTTACATAATATAAAGACAGCATCAATTTATGTGAAATGAACTTCTTACTTTTTTAGCATCATAAAACTATGAATGGGTACGTTTTTTTTTGCAAATTATTCTTAAATTTATATTAAATTTCATAACATTGCATTAATGTGCCACTGTGTAAACTCATTTGTTTAATCTTAACGACCTTTCAGTAAGTAGCTAAAGCTAATTGAATTATTTGTAACGCACTCAAATGAGTATCATTTCACCATCTCAGTTACAAAACTGGGCACAACATGCGCCCAGTCTTTCGTGTCCAGTCCTTGAATACATCGAATGAATAATCAAATAATTTCGTACTTTTAAACAGTTTACAGTTACTTAAAACCAAAGCACAGGTACTCGAAGAATTCCGACTGTGCCAACGTTCCCCATTGTGCTCTCAACGCACAATAAGCAATATCTCAACTGCTCGCCAAGTGTGTGCCTTCGACACAACAATATTAATAATTTAAACCATGTTGCGAATGGAAATCGCTTTTAAACTACTTAAGCTATTAATTTAACAAGCATGTGAAAACTGTATACCTGAAAATAATGTGGATTGTAGAAAGTGCAAGAGTTCTAATTATACATAGCACATCATATTTTGTTTTGAATAGTTTGCAGTAATTTTTGAATACAGCCTGAAGAGTTAAAAAGGATTAGTATTGGTGAGAGAAAACGAAAAGCCAAAAAAAAAACAATATCCATTTTTAAAAATGCAATACAAACTGCCTATTTAGCTAAATTAATAAAATGGTAAACTAACTGACTGATTGACCGACTGTTGATATATCAACGCACAGCCCAAATCGCTGGTCCTAGAGTGAAGAAACTTGCAGGGTATGTTCTTTGTAAATATTTTTGGAAATTCCTACCCTTGAGGGACCAGGGGTAGAATCGGGGATAGTGAAGCCGCGGGTAAAAGCTATTGTTCATTTTTATTGAGCATGATAATGTAAGTATTTAACGTAAAAGTAATATTTGAAAATTTAACCAATATCCGAGCTTTGGTGCTGAGTAACGTTTATCGCGGCTTTAGAATAATAAAATATTCCATTTACCAAACATCACAATAAAAACACTCATCCATATTGAACAAGAAAAGCTTTCAACAAAACGATTTAACTGACAAAAGACATTCTATCCAAATTCACTCGTCAAATTTTAATAATGGCCGCCAGCGCCGATAATGTTGCCAGTCGAAAAAAATGGAACAACGTTATCTTTATTTGAATTATGTCTTGGAAAATGTAATTATTTACCGCAGGGATTGTCAGCCCACGGTTCGATAAATCAAATGGTGTACAAGCGAGTGTCTGTCCGTCTATATTGTACTGTCTTTACTCTAAAACAATGAGTTATAGCAATTTATTCGTGAACGTATCGTTTTTACATATACACCGACAATCGGTCCTGATGGTATTTACTATGGGTGAACAATTCATTTGTTTACTCAGTTATGTAGTAGCTTTTATTATAAATACTAGCTGACCCGCGAACTTTGTTGCGCGTTAGACAACAAATGATCACATTTTTTACTTTTTAAATTAGGATAATTTTAAAAAATAGACTATTAATAAATTCAGTGATACTTTATTTGCTATTTATTTTTTGCATGGATTGCACTTTTCAGTGTAGCATCCTTTTTTTTTATCAAATGACGTCTCCAGTCCTGGGTGCTGCGGGAGGGCGTGTCAGACTCTTACTGACTAAAACCCACTCATGTTCCTTCGGTTGCCCTTTAAGGTCATAGCTCATTACAGCCATCCGGCAGCCACTCCGCACCGACTCGCCTCCTGCGGCTAGTATTCTTTATATGGACTTGTATGGACATGCGCTCACTATATCAACTCCGTAGCGTCACCGGATCGCCTCGGTTATAAGGCGACTCGGTGCGGAGTGGCTGCCGGGTGGCTGTAATGATGATTCATCTTTTATAATAATGTACTCGTCGAGTTTTCATTATTATTAAGATGTATTCTGCTATTCGGGGCGGGGACCAATCCAACGAACCAAAAACCATAAAAATTGGTCTAGCCGATCTCGAGCTATAAGTGTTGTAACAAACCCGTCTTTGATTTATATATATAGATTAAGTTAAGATGCTAGCACGTGTAAAAGGAAAAAACTTTCCTCTTACACATTTTTCAGGAAAATAACATTTATAATTTCTGACGATTCACGAGATACCGTTAGGTAATCCTCTTCGGATTTAGCCCAGACGCGTATTTCTTTCACCAACATCATTTGACACGACGCGTGACGCGTTTTACAAAAACATCTATTTTCCTCACAAATTCAGATCATGTCTGCTACAAAAAGCGCCATGAATGAGTATTTCAAGTAGGAATTAATAACACTAATCTATTATTACACATGCTTAGGCCATTGCCGCAACGGCCAGACGCGGTTCAGCCACGCGACGTTCTATTTTCAAATTATTACAAAGCGTCGGGCGCGTTCCGATTAATTTGTCATACTATCATCGCGTTCCGTGGCAAGGGAATGTTTATTTTTATTACAAACAGCCTAATCTTCATCTCGGTGAAAGATTTATAACGTGTAGCGGTTAAGGCAATTATAATTGTGGGCGCAGCCGAGGAATGTAGCGTATTTGTTGCCGGCGACGACTTTTTTTATTTATTTAGTTTAACTTTGCGGAAATTAATGTTTGTATTCGTAATTGTTGTGTCAAGTTAAACATTTAATTTGGATGATTTATTGTTGTGTAAATTGGTGTTGTTTTAGCACTGCTTTGCTGCTTCGTGAGAGAATCGCCATTAAGCGGGCACGTTTCTGTTTTGTGTATTAAAAGTTAGTCTTATTTACAGATTCCCCGAAGGCGAACACGGAAAATTGGAAACAACAAAGCTAACTTGTGCTTTTTTTCTTTAGTTTTACCCAGGGGCATGATTGTTGAAGAGGATATAATTACGTATTATTTTCAATCAATACAGGGAAGGGGCTGGCGTGTCGATAATGCCGAGTGTCGGCTAGAGGTGTGATACCGCCTAGAGCTGGTGCACTTAAACCCCCCGAGATCTAGGCAGGTGCGAGTGAAGAGCGATAGCGAGTATATCAATTAACATCCATTTAACAGCCCTGCTAAAAACAAATATACTGTTACAGTTGACACTGACACAGTTATATGCCATGGGTTTCTAGCCTTAACATTTCTGTTGCGTAAAACTGAATATAATTATTATTGCTTAAACTTTATAGATTAGAAAATAAATCTCTTCTTTAATCAAATTGTTAATTTTGTACCAATTCGAGATTTAATTTTTACAAGCATATGTTCAGCTGTGGATTGTTGCACGCTAATGATTATGATGATGATGTTATACCAGGAAACTATGAAAAGTACCCTAACTAACAATTATAAATAACACAAACCGCTGCACGCGTATAACCTACACCAAACAACAAATGCATAATTCTTGGCTTAAGTCACGAGCGATGACTTTCAATAGTAATATGATGGGATCAGTTTGAGGCAGCTAATGCGTTCGTGTGTTCCAAATCATTAGGTAGATCGAACGAGATTTATTATAGGCTGATGTGGGTATACATAACGGTTAATTTATAGGTATGTATAAGGTTTATAGTATGTGTAGTATAGATTGTGTTGGTTGCCTTTGATAAAGTTTAAGGCGTGGATACCGAGGTGAATACCGTCGCTCATAACAACAACTGCAACAGTAGTTGGTGTTACGGTACGGTCAGAACCTACACACACAGAAAAACCTGTTTTATATATTTGTTAAGATGAAGGTCAAAACCAAAAGCGATCTATTCAAATCACATTTTAAGGCATAGAGAGAAATTCAAATACTCCTAAAAGAATTGTCTATGATCTTTTTTTTTTTTTTTTTTTATAACTTATGGGCTTGCTCTTGGTCCCAGACTAGTTCGAAGGCATAGACGGGCCCACGATCTTAATAAAAAAGGACTTTTAATCCCGAATCTACATAATCCGATTCTCGCTGCTACCACTAGAGTATCTACTAATAAATCTGTGAGATTATCAGTCTCCTTTATAATCTGTGGAACAATGGCGGCCACTTAACGGCCACTATCGCTTGATCGCACAGATAACAGATAACTCGTTGTTTCTATTAACTACTCTTAATTTATACTGATTATAAATCTTTAGTGAGTGAGAGGCTAATGTAAGGTGTTTTGTGTTGAGCGGAAAGAATTTGGTCTTTTAAGGAACCGTAAAAGTAGGTCGTATACCTAATTTAAATTGTCTATAGACGCTTTTATTAGGTTTCAATTAAAACTCTTAGTTTAAAAATAAATACGCTATTATAGCAGCAATACTAATTACTGAGAGCACAAAATAAAAGCATATATACGGTCGAATTGAGAAACCTCCTCCTTTTTTTGAAGTCGGTTGAAAATCGACCCTATAATAGGGAGGCCTGGGCCGCGAAACATTGTAAAACATCTGTGGTTTTGAGTAAATGAAGTGTTTAATACCGAGTTTAGGACTATTATTACACATTGAAAACCACAAGAAGATACTTTACTGTACTACCTTACACCCCTGTTTTTAAATACTGTTACTGGAGATTTATCACACGGGTCCCGTTCCTAGTTTAAACTCCAGTAGCCCAAGCACGAACAATTTGCGGAAAATTATTCGTATCGTTAACGTTTTAGCATTTTATATGGAACGCGTTCATGTTTCCTTAAAAAATGCTAACGTTAACGATACGAATACTTTTTCGCAAGTTGTTCGTGCTTGGGCTACCCTGTTCTCATAACAGTTCTAGCAAGAAGCAAAATTGTACAAATAACCATCAGTAACAATGTCTCTTTATCAGAGGAATAAATTATATAATACTAGCTACTGCCCGCGGCTTCGCTCGCGTTAGAAAGAGACAAAAAGTAGCCTATGTTACTCTCCATCCCTTCAACTATCTCCACTTAAAAAATCACGTCAATCCGTCGCTCCGTTTTGCCGTGAAAGAAAGGCAAACAGACAGACAGACAGACAGACAGACAGACACACTTTCCCATTTATAATATTATGTAGTATGTAGTATGTAGTATATAGTGTAGTATATAGTATGGATTAATCTACATGCAAGTATTTATGATACCTAAGAAAACTCTTACAAGCAAGGCTTTGGTAATTGGGTCCCTGTAGAACCCTTTAAATACAGAACTCTAAACGCCGAGAAATAAGCAAGCCAAAATTCACAAACATTTAGACATCAATAAGTTTCCATTAATAAGTTTACAACCAGAGATAGTCTCAACAATGATTTTATTCCACTGATATTCAAAGACGAAATTAATCAAACAAATCGATCGTCGATTTATAATTAACAAAACAAGCATTGAGACGGTTTTATCTGGATGATTTACGTCTGTAGTTAACCTTCTGACCACTGTGTGCACAGTGGGCCGCCACCCAGGTCGCCCCTCATAAATTCTTAATACTCATAAAATATATAGTTTTTATTATCGGCATTTGTGTGTTATTGTAGATTGTACAAATTGCTTGATTTTGCGTGCAACTATTCGAATAATAGAGGGCCTATGCATATTGGAGAGAATATCATTCTGACCTCCCGAATTAACATAATTGAACGTTCACCATATTTTCCAATGCTCAAACGTAACTTTAAAATAGAATTAATGAGTTCGAGTTTTATGAAAATAAGGCTATGTTTTTCATAAAAATCAATCAGTCATGTAATCCATACTAATATTATAAAAGGGAAAGTGTGTCTGTCTGTCTGTCTGTCTGTTTGTCTTTCTTTCACGGCAAAACGGAGCGACCAATTGACGTGATTTTTTAAGTGGAGATAGTTGAAGGGATGGAGAATAACATAGGCTACTTTTGTCTTTTTCTAACGCGAGCGAAGCCGCGGGCAAAAGCTAGTTATTTAATAAAAATCAGCCATATTTGAATCGGTTTCGCATATAAAAAGTTCTGTTTTAATGAATTTTCCTTTAAGTAAAGTATTTATGGATTTTTTTATTATAGCCTTAGCAGTTTAGTACATGAAGTGAGTGATAGATAAAAAGACGAACACACGAGTGATACTTTAAGGGTTCTATTTTTCATTCAAACATTCGGAAATCTATAAATAGACCACTTGGTTAGATATGAAAGCAAATTTCCGTTCAATACAACATGGAGGTATCCATGTGTAGGAGTACCTATTTGTGTAAAATGACGTCAATTTACGCTTGAATGAATCCCTAAAAAATGTTTTTGATGCTTTTCGAAGTGAGTTATAAATAAAATGTTAATTTTTCTCAATATTGAAAATCATGTATTAATAATACCAGCCTATTACTGTCCCACTGCAGGGCAAAGGCCTCTTCTCATACAGAGAAGGCACGAGCATTGATCACCACGCTTGCTCAATGCGGGTTGGCGATTTCGGACTTATATTAAGTACAAGTCCAGGTTTCCTCACGATGTTTTCCTTCACCGACGTATGTGATGTTTAAGATAAACTTTTAGAAAGTACATATGAATTGAAAAAGTCACATTGGTACTTGCCCGGATTCGAACCCACAACCTCTTGCATGAGAGGGCGCCTTAACCACTAGGCCATCACGACATTAATCGAATAATAATTGAAATATTAATTGAGGGATGAGGTGTGAATGTATTAATTAAAACAAAATAATCACTGTGAATCGAACGCTGTGCTAGAAAGCTCGCAGAACCTTTTATCCTGAATATATACTTAATCCCGTAATCTTTACCAGTTGTTACAGGTCTTAAAAGCTAGAAACTCGGACTTCAGATGAACCAAGGCATATCGTGTTGTCCAGGAAGTGGGTCCTGGAGGTCTGATAGGCAGTCGCTGCATGTAAAACGTTGGTATACAGCTGCATCAGGTTATTCAGGTTAAATTCGAAGCTGACCCTTAACTATTTAGTAATTTGTGTCCTAACATAGTTGGGAAAGGGCTAAGGAGAGGGGGAAACTGATATCCACCTAAATCGCAAAATCCCTTGAAGTTTATATTACATGCAAGAAAATCACAGCTTTATCAATTATATCCTATCTAGTTGTCAGACTGCGCAACTTATAAACGTAGTAAATAATTAAGTGCGAGGCGGTTAGTTACGAGCTAGGCTTACATAGATTATCATATTAACACCGATAGATAAATTCAATTAATTTTTGCTATTGCGTTAGACGTTAAGACGCCGCTGTTGGAGTTAGCTGCGCGCACGCATCTCGATAGTACCGGTTTACAATAATGTATGTGTAGATATTGTAGGAAGTCTAGGAAGCTATATTGACCTGCGTCGATATCGCCAACATAGAGAATGTCCCTTTCGTCTGGCAACAATAAATCGCTCTCAGAAGTAGCACAAGAAGTAAGAGAAGATATTGAAACCTTGATAGGGAAATTAATACTTTATTTTATTGTACCACCAAAATATTGCTGCAAGTAGCTATTTTATCGAATAGCAGGTGTAGGATTTTAAACAGATTGAAATACAGAATGAATAGTTAATTATAGACTCATCATATATTTACAGCATCACAATTAAGTCATCTATTCACTAACAATACATCATAAGCTCGTCGATGGAGCAGGACTTGTAGCAGCACTCGTCGACGGGGCCGCGCTTGCCGCGCGCGCCCACCAGCGCGGCCGCCGGCGGGCCCCCCCAGCCGCGCTTGTGCTGCTCGGGCCCCCAGCACAGCACGGCCAGTGCCTCGGACAGCCGCCGGCCGCAGTACACGCTGCGCTTACTGTCCGCCATGCTGCCCACACAGCACAGCACGGCCACGCACACCAACACTAACTTCAACATGGCGGCTTTACTGTACATATTATGTTCTACTGCGCGATGTGATGGTCTCAAGGGATGAGGTGTGAATGCGACTTTCCCTTTAATTACTACCCTTATATACTAAGGGATTGCTCATTAATATGCAATTACAAATCCGAGAAATTACTATATGTAGGTTGTGGCAGTAATACTTCCCACTCTTTTCTATAATCTGACGTAAACTCAGTCTAGACTTCGATGTAGATTACTTGTTTACCTGTCATTAAACATTTCCTCTATCACTGAATATTAAAAATAATAAATTACACAATTTTGTTGATTTTATTAATGCTTTTTGTTAGGCTCATTGTGCTTGCTAAAAATTAAATAGACTTAATGTGACACATTTAAAAAAGAAAAATAATTCACAAAGTATTTGTTGTTCGCTATCTCATAGTCGAAAATCATAGTTTTCAGAATAATAATGCATTTGAAATTGTGGCAGAATACAGTAATTATTTCTTATTCCCAATAAAACACGTGTTTATATTTTTCTTCAGTATGGATCGGAAACTGCAAAGCATGATAGAACACTTTGAGTAGGATGTATCACCTACACATTCTCAGGTGCCAAAACACACCAGAATATTAATGAGCTATACTTTAGTATATAAGAGTAGTAATTAAAGGGAGAGTCACATTCCAACCTCATCCCTTGAGACCATCACATCGCGCAAAACATGTACAGTAAAGCCGCCATGTTGAAGTTAGTGTTGGTGTGCGTGGCTGTGCTGTGCTGTGTGGGCAGCATGGCGGACAGTAAGCGCAGCGTGTACTGCGGTCGGCGGCTGTCCGAGGCGCTGGCCGTGCTGTGCTGGGGGCCCGAGCAGCACAAGCGCAGCTGGGGGGGCCCGCCGGCGGCCGCGCTGGTGGGCGCGCGCGGAAAGCGCGGGCCCGTCGACGAGTGCTGCTACAAGTCTTGCTCCATCGACGAGCTTATGATGTATTGTTAGGAAATGGGTTATTTGGAAATTAATCTGTTGTGTGTAAAATGTAAATGGCATGTGATGTAAATATATGGAAGTATGTGAATTCTAGAAATAGTTTTATTTCTCGCCCTCGTCTACTTTACACTTCGTGAAAAATAACGGGAAACTCTGAAACTCTTTTTTTTCTGAGGGTAGGAAATCATCAAATGACTTCTCCCGCCCTGAGCGGGGCGGAAGGGCGTATCAGACTTTTACTGACTTAGACCCACTCATGTTCTTTCGTATTCCGCAACCCCTAAAACTCTTTAGATTGAAAAAATTTAACCAACGCTAAATGACCGTATCTAATCCAACAAGTAATAAAATACTCTAATAAACTCAACCTGTACCATGATAAAAGCTAAACCATAAACCGTGATTTCCTTCTAACCCACCATTGGAACCACCCCGGCTAATCTAAACCTCCTCAATTACAATAACTATCACTTTGGTCACCACTCCACACAAACGACGCACTAACACTCGCCTTGTTGTTCAACACACAATCATCGTAAATTATCAGATTATCACAGAATCAACACAATTTCTGCACTCGTTGTCGATAATATCATGTTTAGAAGATAAAGATTGTCACAACGTTATTAGTAAGTCAATTTTTTAGGTTTCTTGAGTAAGTCCTCGTTAAGATATGTGTAAGTAATATTATTGTTACTATTTAACATCATTTAAAACGCAAAGTTCAAGCGAGTGCATTAAAATATTTTCGTTACCATAATGTGCGAAGATCTCAAAACCAGAGATCGAAAAAGTACTTTATTTTGGAACCATTTAGGACCAGGTAAAAATTGCTTTATTTTGGAACCAGGTCACACCATTGATTTATTAGTTATTTACAAATAAAAACAGCTAGTCAGCACGACCGAATGAAACCCGGAGACCCATTTTGACTTTTTTTCTCTAGCATTTTGTCTTCGCGTCATTAATGCCTTCGAGCCCTGACAACTCAGCCACTATTAAGTGGACAGCATAACACGGATACGCTGTTCTTAGACTATTCAAGAAAAGAAGAAAGCTAGGAATACAGAGTCTAAATTTCCCATCTACAAATATACGGATTTAGGATTGCATCAAATTAAAATAGAGTGCATGAAAGAACTTGCCACTTTTACATACAGTTAGAGGACTCGCTGTAGAATTTATTAGGACGATCAAAGAGTAAGTGTCGCCTCATCCAATTCACAATTACCTCGTAGAATGTTTACGTCCAAATAAACATGTATTAACAATAATATCACCTCGAGAAAGGGGAATTTATAGACTTGTTTCATTGTATTGAGAAGATTTGATTTTACTTAGCATTTAACACCAATTCCCCAACTCGAACAATTTCTTGTGTGTTGCAATTGACCTGCCTTCAAGTCATTCCCCTGCCATTTTTTTTTTGTAAAACACGCCACTGTTGATTTTTTTCCTGTATCGTGGGTACCCTTTTTCAAACTTACAAACTTGTCTCAAAATGTCTTACGTTTATTTCCCAAAACAATTGCTTCATGTGGGAATCGATCCCACGACAAATAGTACAGTAACCATTCGCGTCACTGAGTGTGTCGTCGACGACAATCCCATGTTTTTTTTCTCTGTCATCACTACCCTATCACCACATCTATGAAATTCAACAATCATGTCATGTTTAACAGTCTCAGAGCCAATGTTGACAGCAGTCGTAAAGGAGTTACGATCCTTGCACGGTGGGTAGCAACAAGTGGATACCTTTGTGTTCATGTAAATAGCGATGGATTGGCAAGCTGATGTTACTTTGGTAAGTTTTACAAAGGATCTTCGCAGAAGGAAGTATAAAAGAGGCTGAAGTTATGTTACTCATCTATTGAATGAATTACGCAACTTTGAGTGCTGTTTTTATGACACTGATGAATAATCCTTTAACCGTTTCACTGTCAGGGGCGCAGATATAAGCGAGACACAATATCTTTCTTTTTCAATTATTTTATTAAATAAAATGCAACAGGTTAATAAATATTGTGGTTTTTGGCATACAAGAGGTTAAATGTAAATTTTATTATTAGAACTTTCAAAACAAGTAAGAATACGTACCTAACTAATTGAAACAGACATCCTTTCTGCTCTTGCTGTCAAGACTATATTTCTACATAGATTCCGCTCTGACATCATCCTAAAACGGAGTTTCTTTGATATTAGTATAGGACATGTGGGAAAAAGAAAGTTAAAATCAATTGAAAACTTTATTAACAAACACGTTTCCACCGTTTGATTGAAATAAGAAAAAAAATTACGTCTAAAAGTGTAATTTTTTACCTATTTACAAAATATACTTCGTTTTAATCGTTTTTTAATCGTAGTCAATATACAATGAAAAAAAATAGAATGGCCGATTAGAGATCCTATTACAGATTTCATTACTATCATTTATTTACTATCATACCTACTTACATTATTAATAATTTAATGACTCAATTGCCAGTGTATTTATAGAACGTAATTAATACAATGTTATCGCTAAATGTGTTGCTAAGTGCAAAACTTTAGAACACCTGATTAGTTTTTTTTATTATTCACCAAAGTTCAAGGAAGTTTGAATAATCCATACTAATATTATAAATGGGAAAGTGTGTCTGTCTGTCTGTCTGTCTGTCTGTCTGTTTGTCTTTCTTTCACGGCAAAACGGAGCGATGAATTGACGTGATTTTTTGAGTGGAGATAGTTTATATAGTATAACTCTATATTTAGCATAAGTTAACCCTAAAAGAAACTTTACTAAGTAGGTAGACCTTGCGTTGTGTGTCACCTTGAGTTCACATGCGACTGAGCACCCCACTGGTAGTATCTGGTATCCAATATGGCCGAACTTGCACACTTTGTCATGCTAATATTATGTACAAGTACTGTGAAATAAAACAAAGTTAGTTAAGTTTTACATTTTCAGGATTTATTTTCAAACACATTTTGGAGGTACGTAAACGACAAAAGAAATCTGAATATCTGAACACAGGTGCTAATTCGCAAAAAAATAATTCGAATTTCTTTTAGAACGTCCACAATTATCTTTTGAACATTCTGGTAAGAGCTACCTTGTCAAAAGCGCCTCCAAATTTATAAATGCCACACGCTAAAGACCTGAACCCAGATTGGTGCAAGATCTACAATACTATAGTAATAGTATAGGAGTATACTTTCTTGATTCGTATATAAGCACTATTCGAAATCTACCGAAATAATTTATAATAATTCTTTATTGTAATATATTGATATAGATAAATTAATATTTTACTGTTTTACGGGATTTAACGCGCACGTACCTTTTTCCTTTTTTTTGTTTTTTTTTTTTTTGGCTGCTTGTGACCACGGCAGATGTAACCCTGCCGAAACGTCAAGCGAAAAACAAATAAAAAAGGTACGTGCGCGTTAAATTCCGTAAAACAGTAAAATATTTATATGCAACGTGAAAGTTTAAATAAAGTATAATATAGATAAATTAAACTAAGATATCGATACCAAAATGATTATAACCACCATTCATGGAAAACCGCTTATCAGCTTTGCGACAGGCTGTCTAGGTATTTCGTTTGAACCAAGTTTGTCTCATAAAATACAGTACATTATAGTTCAACTATAAAGTACTAAAATAATACTGTAACATGGCACAATCTTTGCAGTTCAAAATCTACTTAAAAAGCCATGTATTCCTAAATTGTGTGATATAATTATAGAAGCCAAAACTTATTAAGATCTGCTGAAAAGCGTCTTTCAAACCTTTAAAACAATTATACGTTTGACACCAGCTTAAAATGACCTTTGAACTAAATAATTTATCTTGACTTTCTGAAAATATCGTAATTGGAATTTTATTATCGTATAGCAATACATACAGTATAAAACAAAGTCGCCACTTGTTACTATGTATAATCTTAAAAACTAAACAACGGATTTTAAACGTTCGAACGCATGATTCGAGACACAATAGAAAGACTTCTTTAAACCTAAGACAATATCAGCCCGACAGCCGTCTGTTGCTTGGTCGTTGAAAGGTTAATGCGATTTATTTTAATCGATAGAGTAACCCAAAAGGAAGGATTTTAATTTATAACTAGCTTTTGCCCGCGACTTTCATCCGCGTGGATTAATAGTTTCCGGTCCCGGGGGATTTCCGGGATGAAAACTATCCTATGTTCTTTTTCGGGTGTCAGACTATATCTGTACCAAATTTCATTCAAATCGGTTCAGTGGTTCAAGGGTGAAGAAGAGACAGACAGAGTTAATTTCACATTTATAATATTAGTACGGATTCATACATAATATAAGAAAGACAGGTTTTTTAGTTTTATAACACTAGTGCGAAGCCGGGGCGGGACGCTAGCTACAATAAATATCATAACTGCAGTTTAATATTACGCAAGATCTTTAACGCAAACCGACAGAGAACCCGCAAATCCTGTTCAGATTAATTAATGAATTCAAATTGAAACAATCGCTTACACCGACTTAGTTAATTACCTATTCAAACGTACAATTATAATGCGGGCTGCATTAGATACACGTAATGTAATGAGCCGTAATATTAATTAAATATTTAATACACGCGCCGACTATTCGATTATATTGGTAAACTAATTATTGAGAATGAGGTTAACTGATGATTCCAATTATTATATTGGGTTTCGTACACTAATTGTACCATTAACGTTCCCATTATTCTTAGCACCTGTGAAACAAAGAGTTAGATACACGAAAATATAGATAGTTTAGCTGTCACCCGCGTTATTTTATGTTTTTGTTTACTGCTGCGCTCCCGTATTATGCTATTTGGGTGAAAGAGTAACAAACATCGACACATATATTCATTCAAATATACATACAATCTTTCACATTTATAAAATTAAGTAGTAGGGTTAAAATAGTTTTTAATAGTGCCAACCCTGACTTTGTCACTTCATTTTGTCTTTCGGGAAACCGTAAGGCAAACACTATCTCTGTGTGTGACTATAATCAGTTTATACCATAGTATTGGCACTGCACTGTTCTCTAATCAGAAGCCATACTAGAAAGTGGATGCAACGTATACATGGTATACATACATATATATACCAGTATAACATCGAGTGAAGGATCAAAGATCGATTATAGCGTCGTTTACCGAGTGCTACAAACACCTTCCTACCGTGTACGTGCTGATTGAATTATTAAGAAATTTTAAAATGTGAATTTGCATCTAATTAACTAGTATTTTACTATGCTGTGTTTATAAATTGACAAAGATACCAGACAATTATTGCGTGCTTAGCTTGGGATCAGATGGCCGTGTGTGAGTTGTTCCATGATATTTTTTTCTATCTGAGCCTGTAAATTCTACACGTTTCCTCAAGAAGTTGATTCGGCTTGACAATTTCAGAAAGATGTTTAAACTTAGGCCAATGTCTTTGATGTAAAAGATAAACTTAAAAAGTACGACTTGAGTTTTGAAACTCAAGAGGGTTTATTAAATCTATATGTCATTAGTAACATCCGTAACCCGGTTCACAAGCCTCTGACCATTTACGACCATTATAAAAACACATATTTGTACGAACAACTTTAAAATATGACCAATAAAACCATTATAAGTCGTCAAAACGGTGTGTTAGAGGCATAATAAACATACAAACGTGGGCAGGACAGACAGACGGACGAGCTACAAAGTAAAAACCACTCAGAGTGACACCCACTATTTTGTGAAAATAGCACATACTTCGTAAATATCTTTATCTTTCATAATGTGTAGTCGTAAAAAGATCACAGCGGACGATAGAGCAATCGAATCTGCATAACAACAGCAGAACGACTGGCACTTGACGAGGAATGTCCGAGTGCACTATGTCTACATGTAAATATGTGTGTATTACGGTGTGTGTATAAATAAAAAGCCTATCTAACCACTCGGTGTCTAGTAATAGAGCCTTCAAATAAATTAGAAGACCCCTGCGGTGAGGGAGCGGCGTAAGACATAAAATTGCAGCGATTTTGCCGCACTTAGGCGATGAATACATTAATACCTTATTTATATTCGAGACACTCAATGTGTCTTAAATTGTAATAAAATATATACTTTATATTGGCTGGTCAACTGTGTAAGGTAATATTGCAGTTATTAGACAGCGGCATATGATTTAATATCCAATTATAGTTGTTACAGTTAGGTAATTCGTTTAATACTAGTAAGAAAATATATAGTGAAAGCGTTAATAACGTATTCAGTAAAATATTAAGATCTTAGTCCTTTGCTAAAGTGGTCAACAAACGTGAATGAAATCTTATTAAGGCAACAATTTACAAGCGGTTACGCACTGTGCATTTTAACATGTTTATTTATTTTCTTCACTATGCACGTTTGCAGACACTTCTACGTTTGCTAAATTACATTGGATGATTGATGATAAAAGTTTAGAACGCTTAGAATGTTATCACATGTTTTACTGCCCTTTCAATTTTCTCTTGGCTCGAATTCGAGCCAGATAAAAATTTCAAACATTCAAGCCTCGATTACTTGGGAATTTTTACTCATTCTTTTCCATAACAAAAATTGGTAGCATTTGGAAAATACAAATAGAATAAATTATTTTTTCTTGTAACGGATTTATTGAAAAAAAAATATTTTGACAAAAATGTATGATACCTAACCATACTTACCACAATATGATAGTAAAATACAAGCCTATTAAAAAGTCAAAAGTCAAATTGTTTATTTCCATTAGACCATGAAGGCACTTTGCAACGTCAATTACATTTAAAAATAGTTGGTTCTAGTCGCCCTTCATATTACTGTCCCACTTCAGTCAAAGGCCTCTACATATACAGAAAAGGCACCACAATGCACGTCTATTTTACAAAATCGCTCAGCTCATAACTTAAACACTAAAATTTTACACCACAAGTTAGTGCGAGGAAAAATTATCGATAGTTTTTTTGTTTTCGTTTGATGTCGACACCTATCGCAGTCGCCTCCCTAGCCGTGAGAAATGGCGCTAGTTTGCATTCGTAATTAGTTGCCAGTTATTTATACATTAATGGCGTTTGGCAATTTTGTTTTATGTTCTTTATTTTACTGCCGTATACTAATGAGTGTGAGTTAGGAGGTGGCGCAGTAGTAGATAAATATTGTGACATGAGAAAAGTGTGGTCGTATTTATTAGATACTAACTGTCCCCCGCGGTTTCAACCGCGTTATATTAGGTTTTTTGGTTATTGCTCCGCTACCGTGGGTCATAACGTGATGTTATGTAGCCTATATCTTATTCTGATGTATAAGCTATATTCTTGTTCAGTAGTTTTAAGTTTAGTGAAAGAGTAACAAATATTCACACACACATACAAACTATCACATTTATAATATTTTTTTATCTATATTTTCATTTGCTGTGCCAGCGATCCTTTAGACCTCATGAATGCTATGAGAACTTTCTTTTACAACCTTTTTTCTTCATATACTTTAAGAACCTTTTATTTTAACTTTACAGTAAAATAGTTTAATATATGAGAATAACACATAAACTACATAACATCACGCTATGACCCACGGGGGAGCAATAACCAAACAATAAACATATTGACGGTTGAAACCTTGGAAGACAGCTAGTAAATAATATAGTTTTTGGATATTGAAGGTGTACAAGATTTTAAAACAAATTGCTCTTGGTACGCGCCGGTAACCAATCATTGCTTAAGAATAGTAATTTTAAAGTAACTTTAAGAACAAAATAATGGTGCCGATTCTCTTGTGCACAAACTATTGTAAATTTAAGTTAAGTGCATCTTTCTCTTTCCATTTCTTAAAGAAAAGGACAGAAGATACATTTTAGTTTAATCCTGTCAAATTAGACAGCGCCTGATGAAAATTGACGTATATTTAGACGCCATGTTTTTAAATTGCGTCTAAATTATCTATGGAGTGTCTAAATTTGACAGGACTTAACTAATATTTGATCTTCTGTCCTTTTCTTAATTAAAAGGAAAGATAAAGATGCACTTAACTTAAATTTACGATAGTTTGTGCACAAGAGAATCGGCACCAATGTTTTATTACAACGTAAACTAGTAGCTCAAGGTTTTGTTATTTATTTCCAATATTCTATTATTATTTTACCATAACCTATGTGGACTGTGGGCGCAATTACGTTTACACAAGAGCTTTACCACCATACCTCATGTTCAAAGCATTTAAATGCCTATGACAATACAAATAAAGTTAGTTTTTAAACAATATTCAATTTTATGTTCATTTTGTCAATAATTAGTGATGGTACGTAAAGTTACGCAATACTGTACGACCGTCAGTTGACTAATTATTTATCGATAATATCGGTACTAGTGTCGTAATCACGTAAGTATTAAACAATAAATATAAATAGGTTTTTTTAAATGTACTCAATACAAAACCATTGAAGGGCGAGTCTTTGTTTGGTTCTATAATAATAATAATAATAATAATAATATTTATTTGCTCAAGTAACTAAGACTCAACAATTTTGTTAGTATAACTTAAGAACTATGTTAATAAAAAAGTGACATTATTGTTACAAACACAAAACATAAAAACAAGAAAAGCTATATCAATTTGCACCGTGACTCACCCCCGTGTCATTCCGTGAGAAATAGCACCGCAGCGATTCACGTATGTGCAATCCAGTCGGCTGGCAATCATATTTAGAATACTGTTGGAGCTACCCCGCACCCTCCACACCAGTGATGCACACCTTTTGCGCATAGTAGTGTAAAAACAATCTACATGTGCATCGGCGAACATCCCTGATGCGCTACAGAAACGGGGCAGCCCCACCAGCACCCGAAACGCGTTGTTAAATTGAACACGGAGGGCGCTGTACGATCGCTGCGTGTATCTGGCCCACAAGCTGCACGTGTAGAAGGTAGTGCAATACGCCCTAAAGAGAGTAATTTTTACTTTTAATGAACAACGTGCAAACCTGCGAGCCAACATATTCGATCTTACCGACAACGCCCTCCGCTCACGCTCAATATCAGAGTCATCATCGAGAGCAGGTGTTAATATATGCCCGAGATATTTAAAAGTGGAAACACGTTTTAGCGGCGTTCCATTTAGCTGCACCATTGGCATATTTTGGACGTTTTTACGACCTGCTTCGAATACCATGATCTCTGACTTCTTACAATTATACAACAACCCGTGTCTTTGAGCATAATCCTCACAGATATTGACTAGCCTTCTAAGGCCACAGATTGATGCGCTCAGCAGCACCATGTCGTCTGCATAGCTAATGTTATTGACGCAGATTCTGTCAATGTGACACCCAACTCTGGTGCTACTGAGCTCACCAATCAATTCGTTTACATATAAGTTGAAAAGCGTTGGTGAGCACAACCCTCCCTGCCTCACCCCGCATTCCAACTCATATGGACGAGAAAAGCCTCCAGCCCATCGTACAGAGTTTGACTGGTTACTGTACCAGAATTTGAGAATGTTTATGAGACCTATTGGTAGTTTCTCATCTTCTAGCTTCTTCCAGAGCAAATCATAAGTAACCAGGTCAAAAGCCTTTGATAGGTCGAGAAAGCAGGCGTAAACCGGAGTATCACGCTGTGTGTAGTAATTGACAGCATGCTTAAGGCACAGCACTGCACTTTCTGTCGATAAACCAGGTCGGAAACCGAACTGATTGTCGTGAATCTTAATATTTCTGTTTAAGTGTACATTAAGCATGCTGTCAAACACCTTAGCTATCACAGTAGCCAGCGATATGGGCCTATAGTTACTGATGTCAGCGAGGTCGCCAGTCTTGTTTTTAACAATGGGCACCACTACAGTACGCATCATATCACTTGGCAGGTAACTATGGCTCACACAGACGCTGTACAGCATTGCCAGAACACGGGCCAGGTGTGGGCCACCATATTGCAGGTGTTCGATGCTCAGCCCATCATGGCCAGGGGATTTACCCCTCGACATTGATGTAATTGTCCTGGCAACCATTTTGGCATTAAATTTAATTCCTATTTCCATACCGGGCTCAGCATCGAGCACCGAACTAGAGGGTCCTAAAGGCGACTTTACAAAGAAATAGACGATTATTGGAGCAAAATTAAGATGACAGAAAAGGTCCACAATAGTCGAATGTTGTAACATTCGACTATTGTGGACCTTTTCTGTGTCAAGAGAGAAATTAATGCTGCACAGTTACAAGAGTTACAACGAACCAGCTTAAATCATTTTTAATAACTGTAATAATTTTGGGACTAAATTGCTGATTAATTAAAAAATATTTTAAGCATCTGTTTGAGACGTACACTGTTTGTTGCAGAGTAATGCAAGCTGTTTGGGTGTTAATTATCGTTGTTGTAGTTGGTAAAAAGGTGCATTATCTCATTTATGTTTACTGAGTCGCCAAACTATTACTTACTTATAAATGTTGCTAAAAGTTAAGACATCTTTAAACTTCAAAACAAATGCTACACAGATAGTTAATCATTACTTAAAGTATAAAATCTTTAACTTATGCATAATGTTTCAATATGCGGAACTAAATCTTGAACTAAAACAATGAATCCGCACGCAGCGTTTTTCGAAATCCTTTATCATGCGCACCGCAAAGGAATGGAATTCGCTGCCGGCGTCTGTGTTTCCAAAAGCATATAACCCGGATGTATTCAAGAGAAGAGTGCATAGGCATCTTTTGGGTGAGCTCGCTCCATCGTAGGCCCCGTCTATGCCCTTGGACTAGTCTGGGACCAAGAGCAAGCCCATAAGTTATAAAAAAAAAAAAAAAAATGAAAAACTACACTTACCTGGCCGCGATGAACTGTAAGACTTTTACGACTAACAGCTGGCTAACTCTGTAACTGTACAATATATCTGTATGTCTGTACAGTGCTTAATTACAAAACCTTTTTAATTGAATAGTTTAGTAAAGTCATATGGTAAAATATTTACAACCTATTCTTTACAATGAAAATAATGTCTGTAAAATAAAAATAAATATAATATTTAGTTTTAATTCCGCAATTTCTGGAAAAAGTGTTGGATGCAAAAATGCACGCAAGCACCGCCCTCCCTAACGCCTAATAACAACTAAGTAACGCCTGATTCTATATCTTAATAATGTCTGTGATACAAAACAAATGAAAGTAAACTTTGCAGTTCAACTATTGGCTGAGCTGTCAAATATATAAGAATGTCAAATTACTTAGCGTCAGCTAATGTCAATCCTTTATATTTAACAATCTATTGTATTCTACAATATATTCTACAATGCCACTTGTCTAGGGCTGACGGGACAACAATTCCAACCACTGCAACTCCTGAAAGCCAAAATCAACAAGGGCCTTCTGAAAAGCCTTTAATAAAGGTACTTAAGGAGATCACTAGCTCAGTTATTCTAGCGCCTAAATTAGACTTTAAAAAAATGACAGTTTGCAATTATAGTCTTTCTAGATTCTTTCAAAAGCTCATGACATAAGGGACACTTGACACTTCACGAAACTTGTCTTGTTTAAGTCAATTCATTTATTGTATTACTTATCCTAACATTACGTAACAACGTCAAAAGGTCATCTATTTATAACTCTATTAGAATAATACATGTACAATTAAGACAAACACCATTTTAATGACTCGTTAAGAGCTTATATTAAGCCGTACAGCTTCAGAGCAACATAACTAATGTTTTAACATTCTCACCGTGCGCCAATAGGGAATTTTAATTACCTGTAACAAGAAACAATAAATTTGGTTAAAACAAAGTGTGAATAACTTAAGTGATGGTGCGAGGAACAACTGTTTAATATTACATGTCACATCAATGATTTATTGTGAGAAAACAGTGGGTTTCCCCGCGGCGTGGGCGCCGTTGTGTAATCATGAAACATTCGGGATTGAATAATCATAAGATGCATTGATGACGTCACTTACGGATTCTGAAGGAGGTAATAAAAAGGTGATAACATAGGCAGATGCTGTAAGTCTTGTGCGTCTATCCATTTGTGTACAATCTCCCAAAAAGATTCGAGGAATCTTTAAGGCACATAAGGCATTGCTGAGGAAACTATCGAGTTCAGAACGCAAGAACATTAATTTACACATGTAACTCTACGCCAGTTTTAATAATGTGTTAAATAATAATATTGTATTTTCTCTAAATGTATGTCTTTATATGTGCCCTAGTTGCCTGAATTAAATAAATAAATAATCTACACCTTCACAGCGACTTACTATCTTAGTAAGTCGCTGTGAAGAGAAAACCATCATATTCCATACCATTTTTTTATGAGGAAATCATCAAAGACATAAATCCTACCCTGGGCGGGGCGGAGTGTCAGACTGTTACTGACTAAAACCCACCCTTGTTCCTTCGGTTGCCCTTTATGTTCCGGGGCCGCGGTAAAAATTAGAACTATTCCGCAACCCCGGCAGCCATTGGCCCAAGAGGGCCCCGTCGTGTGCTGACTGCTCTCTGAGGCGCGCTTGGAACAAAACGCGCCGTCGGCGTTGACACGGGCCATCCTAATCGGGCGGCGAGCTTAATTATCTACCCTAATACCTTCACAGAGACTTACCAAAATACGACGAAACCTTCATATTCCATACCATCAGTCATATTCCTGCTATAGTAACTATAAACTTCAAACACAGTCATACATTTGACAGTGGAAAACATTTGAAATCCTTGCAAGTCAGGTCTGCAGCGATCGCTATCCTCGGCGTGGGAGGAACACCACTTTATGGCGTGTCTCGTGTTAAATAACACGCTTGTGGCTACATGTGTCTTTCCACCAGGATTCACGTAGGTACTTTTACTTTTGTTTTCTTGGGCAGGTTTTATTTGTTTCTTGTTTTGTGTTGCTAAGCAGAAAGAGGGAATGGTTTGCAGTCTCGTAATCGTGTACGTATTGATGTGTAGAAAACGCTTAGTGCATGAGGTTTAAAGAAGTAATACAAATAAAGTCATTTTTTATAGTCTATAGGAAGAAGATTTTTAAAAGGAAGATTGTGCACTATAGAAGTAACACGCTTTAACTTTTTGTAATGACAACATACTTATAAATACCAAAAAATAACAAACATCTCCTGATGAAAATTAAGAATATCAGTCATTTTATCTTCCAAACCCATAAACACTGGGCTACACGCACGTGTAAATATACGCACCGTCCTTTTAACTGTAAGTACATTATGTAATGTGAGCTAAAGCTAACACTAAAAGACAGTTATTCTTAGCTAGACCGCGCCCGCGTTGAGTCATGGACCTACTTATAATTCTTATTGTTAAATATGGTAAGTTTTCTCTATACAGGTGCCAGATGTCATAAAAAAAAAACTACTTCACCATCACACCTCGTAAGGAATGATAAATAGCTGCTAAACAAAAAAAATGCCTATGAAGATGGTCTAGCTTTGACAATCGTCTAAACAGAAAAGTGAAAAAATATAACTCAAGAATTTATCGGAGAGTACCACTTTTTTTTTAGAAAACAACATAGTAAAATAGCTCTACATGATTTTACAAAACATACAAAATAAATTGAAAGCTTTCACATTTAAAAACGCCATTAGTTCTTATTGGCATTAAAATCAAAAGGATCAAGAAATTAACTGGTTGCTATCAAACTGATGATCGCTGCATCCCCGTGCCTTGTACTACAATATTATCAGGTCTTGCTGTAATAAAACGTCAAGACTAGGTAGGACTGGTAACTGCTAATGGCAGCACATTTGCATTGACAGGCGGGTATCAAATGGTTACTGCCACGGAGTTGATAGCGGAAAAAATGTACTGCTTAGTCAACTGATAGCGTAAATTAATTCTAGGAGTGTGGAATTAACAGAAATTGTTTATATAGTAGCGATAGACGATATTGACTTTTAATTGTAACTAGTGACATAGAACTTTGTTTGATTATTGTGGAATGCTGGCGTATTATTATCAGTTTTTACGACACGGTTAAAAACAAAAATATTAACTACTATTTTATTATCTAGTCTCGTCTACTCAGTTATTAGTAAGAATGAAGATTTAAAGATGATAAAGAAGAAAAGGAGATGTAAGTACTGCGCTTGCGCTCATAACAATTTCGATTATAACAAATGATCCTGCGTGTTTATTGACAATTTAATCATGTTTTATTAACAACTAGCTGACCCGACAGACGTTGTCCTGTCAACTATGAATATTGAATTCGAATTGACATACTACCTACCTACCACCTACCTACCACCTACCTACCACCTACCTACCACCTACCTACAACCTACCTACCACCTACCTACCACCTACCTACCACCTACCTACCACCTACCTACCACCTACCTACCACCTACCTACCACCTACCTACCACCTACCTACCACCTACCTACCACCTACCTACCACCTACCTACTACCTACCTACCACCTACCTACCACCTACCTACCACCTACCTACCACCTACCTACCACCTACCTACCACCTACCTACCACCTACCTACCACCTACCTACCACCTACCTACCACCTACCTACAACCTACCTACCACCTACCTACCACCTACCTACCACCTACCTACCACCTACCTACCACCTACCTACCACCTACCTACAACCTACCTACCACCTACCTACCACCTACCTACCACCTACCTACCACCTACCTACCACCTACCTACCACCTACCTACCACCTACCTACCACCTACCTACCACCTACCTACCACCTACCTACCACCTACCTACTACCTACCTACCACCTACTTACCACCTACCTACCACCTACCTACCACCTACCTACCACCTACCTACCACCTACCTACCACCTACCTACCACCTACCTACCACCTACCTACCACCTACCTACCACCTACCTATCACCTACCTACCACCTACCTACCACCTACCTACCACCTACCTACCACCTACCTACCACCTACCTACCACCTACCTACCACCTACCTACCACCTACCTACCACCTACCACCTACCACCTACCTACCAACTACCACCTACCACCTACCTACCACCTACCTACCACCTACCTACCACCTACCTACCACCTACCTACCACCTACCTACCACCTACCTACCACCTACCTACCACCTACCTACCACCTACCTACCACCTACCTACCACCTACCTACCACCTACCTACCACCTACCTACCACCTACCTACCACCTACCTACCACCTACCTACCACCTACCTACCACCTACCTACCACCTACCTACCACCTACCTACCACCTACCTACCACCTACCTACCACCTACCTACCACCTACCTACCACCTACCTACCACCTACCTACCACCTACCTACCACCTACCTACCACCTACCTACCACCTACCTACTACCTACCTACTACCACATCAAAGAGACGTTCCTTTACATTTCAAGTGACATTTTACGTAAGATAATTCGTGTTTGACGACGATACGATACTAACGTCACTCAATTGTTTTGGCTTCCCGAAACCTCTCGACTAACACTTGAACTTTATGGTATGGTGTTAAAGCTCAAATTGACTCTACGTTTTAGTTAGAAAACGTTTGTATGGGAAAAAGAAAAGGGCTGTTTTTAGGGCTTTCCCGACAATTATTCGTTTTTTTTTTGCCGTATAAACCATCCTTGAACTACAACGAACATTTAAAAAAAAAGCAGCCAAATCGGTCAAGCCGTTTTCATGCCAAGTCGTGACAACGGAAAACGGGTTTCATTTTTATATATAAGATTATTAAGTCATGGTAAACCGAATAGCTTATCCGTTAGTAACACAATATTGCATCTACCAGCAGTTACCCATTTAACACGAATAGAAACTAAAATGATTTGCACCCGGAAAATATCAAATGCCACAGAAGACAGTTAAGCAATTATTCTCGAACCGCTTACTTGAATACGGTAACCTTTAGTTAAAGACGTTTAATGATTACTAAAATTGAAATATAACTAACATTTACATTCAGAACATGTATGATAAATTCTATGTTTAAATATGGCTGTGTCTTCTAATGATAAATAAAATAAAAAAATATCCTGGGACAACTCACACACGGTCATCTTATCCCAAACTAAGCAGAGCTTGTACTGTGAAAACTGATAAACATACTTGTATAATTTATAAATATATACATACTAGCTTCTGCCCGCGGCTTCGCTCGCGTTAGAGAGAGACAAAAAGCAGCCTATGTTACTCTCCATCCCTTCAACTATCTCCACTTAAAAAATCACGTCAATTCGTCGCTCCGTTTTGCCGTGAAAGAAAGACAAACAGACAGACAGACAGACAGACAGACAGACCGACACACTTTCCCATTTATAATATTAGTATGGATTATAGATAAATATACACCCAGACACAGAACAAACACTCATGCTCCTCACACAAGTTTGTCCTGGGTGGGAATCGAACCCACGACCTCCGGCTTAGCAGACAAGGTCACTAACCACTAGACCAACTGGCCCGTCTAGATGATGGTTCAAAAGACTCAGTAGAGTATCTTGCTTGTTCTTCTGCATATAGACCAACCTAAGTTTTAGAACAAGCGACCAGCTTCAAATTTTTAAGTAACCGATCGACTCTTTCTAATCGATTCGTGCCTGTAGATGGTCTAAGAGAAATAAATGCCTTGAAATCTGAATTTCAAAAGTTTTTAATATAAGCAAGAAACTATCTTTTATAACAAATATATACATCTACTTACTTTATTAATGTTAATTAGTATTTATCTAATCACTATATTTTAACAGCTAAACAATGACGCTGATAAAATGTGGTATTTTTAGCTCTCCATGGATCTGATCTTTGAAAGTCATAACTTGCCATCTTAACCCTAAACCACTACGTCACTTTTCGTATGAAGACACACCGCCGTGACATAACCTTCTAAAAATATTCCTCCAAGACCAAAAACAGTGCAATCTCTCGCGAATCTGTCTCAACCTTGTGCCAAATTAGGTGCTTTGTCTCCGAGACATATTTGGGCAATAACACCGGCTGTAACAAACACGTAACGCGTTTGTTCTACTTTCCCTTGATTTAGATCAGGGGAGGCAAGTCACATAACGAATATCACGATATCTGTAGCAAGGCGTTGGGTAGTTACAGGTTAAGTTTGGTTAGTTTCTCTGTGTAAGGAGTGGTGATATTAGGAGTGCCTATGAAAGACATCAACGCACGCTTCTGCGCCTTTTTCTGATATTACTCAAGAATTAAATAATGTATGTATAATTATTGTTATGTGTGCTTGATTTTTATCGCTATCTTATTATTACACGTAAATAATTGAGAATTGATTCCTATTAAAGTCGTGTTACATCAAAGTCGCGCTAGAAAGAGTGACGTTTCAGTTAGTAATTCTGAAAAGATTTATTTTAAGCTTTCGTAGTAAATGCCGTTACGTTTTTCCACTGAAAATTAAAACAGTAAGCCAACATTATGCAATACTAGAGAAAATAATTAAAATTTACTTAAACTTAACTTAAATTTTGTCATGTTCTAAATTGCTACTCTATAGTAAAATTATTTATAGATATTACTATTTATAGACATTACTAAGTTCGACTGAAAAAAAAAACAACGACAGTCCCAAAATCTTCGTTACCTGTTGTTTGAACCGGACCGGTGAGCACAATCCGTAATAATTTCGGGCTCGAGAATGTTCCGAGCTCATCCCGACTGTTACTTCCCCCTCGGGAACTAAATAAGTGGGCTATTATTTCCCGGAAAACACCGCGAGCCCTTTCCCTAATTTCATCGTTACGATGCGGAATAATAAGCAGGAAAAATATCATACTATGTTGGTAGCAACTTGTATTCATTTACTACATATTTCCTGAAACTCGTGGCTTACTTTCATCTCCTACTTTATCCTCTAGAGATGAATTTCTTAAAATTGCTTCATATTACGTCATAAACGGAAAATATACTATGAAAATTTCATGTTTCTAGGCTCAGTAATTACGGCTGTGCGTTGTTTACTACATATTGTCTGCCCCTTTATGTATAATCATTGAAAACGAAACATAGTCAACATTTACTATCATATATAAACATACTTAAAAGGAACAAACTGACCTTACATTAATACCACAGCACTTTCTCCAGAATAAGGAACACTAAGTTCCCACAAACATGTTAGCTTAGACCAAACACAAGCCTACCTACATCCCGATACAATTTCACTTGGAAAACTTATGATTAAGTAAATAGATAAATAATTTATAAGTTAGGTGATAAATACTGGCAATTTATTGCGCGTCTTCCTCGTTTGTATAGAGAAGTTAATCAATGCATAAGAAGCTGTCTTGGTTTCTATGAAAATATACCTTCCTGCTCTTAGTACTTCAAACGGTATCAGAATTAATGGACTTTGTGACATTTTCTGGCATTTCAGGCCAATAAATAAGTAATGAATTCATATAGTGTGTAAAAAAGAAAGTTAAGCTTAATAGTAGTACAACTTTAATTTACGTTTTATCTAGAAATTATATAATATTAATTACCGTGAGAAAATCTGATGAAAAAAAAACAGCCGCATCAGAAAATGTCAATGTTCTGAAGAAACAAGGCTTCTTGTGTCTCTACTATTTACAAGAAAAGAAAAGAATTTCTGGATGACAAGAACATTGTTATTGTGTAGCGCATATTATAAGTACCTAGATTATAAGCATAATATTTGTACACCGATTCGGTAAAATGTATGAGACTACCCTTTATAAAAACAACTATTTGTGACATTCTGACAAATAAATTTTTCTTTCTTTCTTAACTAATTTCCAAAACTGGGAAATTCTGTTGTAAAAATTTACAAAAGAAACACTTTATCAATGTATCTCGATGAATTTAAGTGAAATACACTTCACATAAATAGTGGTAAGTTCAAAGTGTTTACAAATTATGTAGCATTGTTTTTAAGCTTCAAGTCGTCGAACTCAGAGAAAATGAATGAAAGCTATCTATTCTCAATTACCACACTCATCGAGTAACAAATTAACAACAGTTTAAATCATCTCCACAGTAAATATGCACAAATGCAAAACACTTAACACTCTCAATTACTGTCTAAACAACAAAGTCAACATATCATAGCGATCTTAAAGAATTGATGTCACAATGGCGCTTTCTTGTTTAGCCACACTTTCGCGTTGTGAATATTCATAAAATGGCTGCCTACGTGTGACATGTTGAACACTGTCCGAACGTTTTTCAAGAGGTTTTCGCTATATGTTCGTGCTGTTGAATAATGTGGACGTTTGACAAGCGGTGCAGGCCGCCATCTTGTTTCGTGAAACTTGTCTAGCTGTCACTGCTGTCAGTCAATGGTAAACATGATGGGTTGTCTCGTAAAGTTGTTAAGTGATATATTGATGTAGATAAAAACAGCCAATGGTCAATGCTTCGTAATAAAATATTGCAACTTATCCTTGCATGTCTTTTTAAGGGTCAGAGCCCGTACGTCCCCTAAGATTCGCACCCTGTGCCCATTCGTCCCCTGGAACTTTTGAGGGGCCTATTCGCCCCCTGAAGAATATTTATTTTAATTCATTCTTCTAATATAAGCAAATACTTATTATTATAATTATACACAATATTTACAAACTAAAACTAAATTAAAAACCCTAGAATTAAAATAAAATGGCATCAAAAAACTCCTCCGCATCGCTGACAACCGGTAAAGTGCCCAAGAGGCTGGCAATATAAGTACATGTATATAGTCCTGGTACAGTCGCGCAGAAAAGGGTAAAATAAAAATATAATTATTCCTTAAATATCATGTTTAAGTATTTCAAATAAGATTAAGTTTAATAAAATGCCTCTAGGCTCTAGGCATAAAGTCAGTCTTCAAAATAGTTAATCGATTCGGCGATCGATCGTTTTCTATTTACCACTTCACGTTACTGCGCGCCTAGTACTTTGCATTGATTAAGGTGATCTTGTGAGAAAATTAAGGAATACAGTGAATTTTAAATTTTCGTACATGACTACTTCACGTTACTGCGCGCCTAGTACTTTGAATTGATTAAGGTGATCTTGTGAGAAAATTAAAAACACAGTGAATTTTAGATTTTCGTACATGACTACTTCACGTTACTGCGCGCCTAGTACTTTTGTTCTCTTAAGTTTTCAATCATTAATACCCGTTTTTTAACAAGCCATTCGTAAAGAGACAATATTACATCGTAAGCCTATCGACAGGTTACATTATTATCATGACGGATTATCATTCATCGTAGCTCTTTTTTCAATGATCTGTTAGGATTTATTAAATTAATTGCGTTAATAAACTGTTCACAAGTGTACTATGTTAACCGTTTTTAGGTAAAATATAGGTGATTTTATCTCAGGGGACCAATAGGTGCCGAATCTTTAACTTATATTGTGTATATATTAGAGGAGACGAATGGGTACCTTAAAAATAATATTTTTATTAAAATATTAATTGGTCCCCTACCAGGAGACCAACGGGCACCTATATAGGGGCCGAATCCACAACTTTTATGCTGGGGGACAAATCTTAGGGGACGTACGGGCTCTGACCCCTTTTTAATATACATACAAGGAAAACTGCTGTGAGCAGCTTTTTTGTAAAAATATATCAACGTAATTGTTGCAGAGCCAACCTTTTTCCTTAGGTTTATCTATGCTGTTGTTATTGTTTTCATGAATGAAAATAAATTGTTATTGATCATTAGCTGCTGTTGCTGTGCTTTATTTCTTAGATGATTAAAACGTAATTCACCATTTAAAGCTTGCATCTCTTTTAGATTACCTACAGTAATAATTATCCCTTTATTTATTACCTTAAGAAAAATATTGAACAAACAATTCTAAAAATTACTTTAAAAAAGCCTTTAAAACACATTAAAAACATCATTAAATATGGCTAAGACGCTATCAAGCTGGCTTATCTTGTGACCTAACTAAAAGCTATCTACAACATAATCCCAAACAGCACATCGCTTAAACTTAAATCCCAGCCAAAGTGCAACGTGCACCTGTAACATGCAACATACCTCTCAGGCACCCAGGTGTATTACTAACCCAATAAGCTAATGTACACAGTAAACTGAAGATGTTTGTTTGTCTGTCAGCTCGTACACGAAAACGGCTGCGCAGTCACGGATACTGCGCAAACACTGCGAGTCAAGTTGCCGACTGACTAAACACTGACATGATACTGGCCTGTTTACGTGGTTAACGGGAGTTTTAATAGTTCATGAATGGCTTTTTTGAAATATGTTTTATCTATACTAATATTATAAAGAAGAAAGATTTGTATTTTTTTATGTAACGAATAAACTCAAAAACTACTGGGCAGTTTTCAAAACATATTTTTTCATTAGAAAGCTACATTGTCCCTAAGTAACATAGGCTATATAATATCACGCTAAGTCTCACGGGAGCGAAGCAACCAAAAACCAAAAGCTACGCGGGTGAAACCGCGAGGAACAGCTAGTAACTAATAAACTCAAAAACTACTGGCCTGTTTTCAAAAAATCTTTTTTATTAGAACGTTGCATTATCCCGGAGTAACATAGGCTATATAATATCACGCTAAGTCCCACGGGAGCGAAGCAGTAACCAAAAACCTAATATAACGTGGGTGAAACCGCGAGGAACAGCTAGTAAATAAAGTAAATGATATTTATTTGATTCATTGTGATGGGAGTGTTGTAGTAAATATAAACTCGTAAACTTCAGTTTCTCTTAACAACGAGAAAATAATGTCGTGAGTTTTCACACATAATAACATCCCAGTTATGTGTAAATGAAAATTTTATGGCGTTTTATGAGACCGCATTCTACAGACAAATGAAGCTTTTTACAGGGAGAGGCATTTAATAGGCATTTCTACTGCGTTCAAGATTTCTTTACCAACATAATATAGCTTGTTTGCACTTACTAAGTAATTCTTATGTTGATAATGATTATGAAGTTTAATTATTTTATCCTCCTTCCTGTCTTTATTACGAACGTGAAAGTTTGTAAGGATGAATAATTGTTTGTTTTTTATTTTTTCATGTTTAACGACTTATCAGACAGAAAAGCACACACTGACGATACATTTACCTAAAATAAGATAGAGCAAGTAACACGGGAGCGGTAATATCTGCTAAAATGTTTTAATTGTGGGCTTAAGATCGAAGTTTTAGTACAGCACAATAAATAATAACTTTTACGAATGTATTTAAGTAATTAGCAATTGTTTACGATTATAAATAAATAAAATAATTAAAAATAAAATAAATATCTTAGGACAACTTACACACCGATTCCAAGATTTTTAGACATCACTCACTCTATGTATTTGCATATTTCGATCTCTAATTATCACTGAGAATAAGTTATACTATTTTTGCATTTCCGTCTGAAAATCTACTTTGCATTAACTCTGAAGTATACTCAGACGAAATCAAAGAAAGAAGCGAACTCTATATTATTCATCAAAGCTGTCGGCAAACAAAAAAAATCACAAAAAAACATGACAGGCGGACCCGGATGGAAGCACTACTTGTCAGCGGCAGCATGTCACAACATTTTTTGCGCGTTCTTGCGAACTTTATGGGATTTCTTCAAAAGAAATGTAAAAGCAAATTATTATTTATCCACCAGCAATCCCCCAACACCTGCGTTGAGTAGTTTTTGCGTGAAAGAGACAAACATCCATCCATCCCTTCTCACAAACTTTAGAGAGTGAGAGAGAAACTAAAGAGTGTTTGTTAGGTTGAACGCTCTAATCTCAGGAACTGCTGGTCTTTTTTTTCTTGGTGAGTGGGAAATCATTAAATGACTTCTCCCATCCTGGCCTGACTAAAACCCACTCATGTTCCTTCGGTTGCCCTTTATGTTCCGGGGTCACGGTAACTCTTGAGCCCCTTCTCAAGGAACTGCTGATGGAATAAATAAATCTTTTAGTGTTTGATAGCCTATTTATCGAGGAAAGTTTTAGTCTATTATATCATCCAACTAACAATTTAACGTCGTTAAAAAGTTTAGTAAACGTTATCTTAATTCCATTGATCGTAATACCTAAGTCGCATTAACGTTATAATAACGTTTACTAAACGCGAAAATGGCCCCAGTTATACGACCAACATTATCGTTTAATGGACATACAAAAGTCGCAAGATGACTTCGTTACGTCATTCAAAAGTCGTATGAACGTGATGGAATTACCACTTTCGTCGCGCAGAAGTCGCATCATAACTTTACAACGGCTCGTTTGTTGTATTGTCGTCATACAGGTGTTTTTGAATGACTAAAACGTTTTATTTGAGTCAAGGAACAACTCCTGTAAGACTTTTCTATTTTTCTTGTTAGTGGCATACGTGTTTGGATTTGATTCGAGATTTGAGTGCAAAAGAAATAATTACAAGGAAATAAAAGGTTTATTTAACTTATATTATTTATCTCGCTAATAACTGTATCTGTCTCTTGTGCCGTTTAGTTCGAGTGGGTATTAAAGTTTTATGATAATATAACCTATGTGTATTTATTTGAAATTTTCATGCCCTCTCTCAATTTTGTGTTTAAATGATTATATTTTTATTAATAAAAATCGCCGTGGGGTACCGGCAGAATAGAATAGTACCCTCCTTTGTACCAGGTGTCGTAAGAGCCGACTAAGGTACCGGAACCGATAAATGGCGGTATAACCATTCGAAATGCAACGTAGCCAAAATAGCACAGGGTGAAGATGGGCAGCAGCGTCTTTGTCGCGAAGCTACGTTTTCTGCGATCGCCACCACGCCTGCCCAGCGTGGCGATTATGGGCAAACTCCCCCTATGGCAAACACCAAAACGACCAGGCCCCCAGTCCCCGGCAGCTCCGCTATTCCTGGCTACGGTAGCGGTTACGGTAACGGCGGCGCAGGGGGTGCTAAGAATCACCGGCAGCCGTCCGGCTACCACCCCAAACGAAGACTGGCCCTGGTAACACATAATATACGCACCTTGAGGATAGACGAGAAAATTGTTGAGCTGGAAGAGGAACTGAGTAGGTTACACTGGGATATAGTGGGGTTATCTGAAGTCCGCAGAGAGGGTGAGGACACCATAACTCTAAGGTCCGGTAACCTACTCTACCACCGGGAGGGCGACCAACAGTCTCAAGGTGGTGTCGGTTTTCTCGTCAACAAGTCCCTCGTTAACAACATAAGTACCATCGAAAGTGTTTCGAGCAGGGTCGTATACTTAATACTCAGAGTATCCAAAAGATACTCGCTGAAGGTCATTCAGGTATACGCACCGACCTCGTCACACCCAGATGATGAAGTGGAGACTATGTATGAGGACATCAGTAGGGCCATACATACGTCCGAGACCCACTTCACTGTTTTAATGGGGGACTTCAATGCAAAGCTAGGCAATAGAAGCGATGATGAGTTGAGAATGGGGCAATTTGGATATGGACAACGGAACCCCAGGGGACAGAGGCTGGCTGATTTTCTGGAGAAAGAGGGACTTTTTATGATGAACTCTTTCTTTCAGAAACCACCGCACAGGAAATGGACCTGGATGAGTCCCGATGGTTCCACGAGAAATGAGATAGACTTTATCATGACCAACAAGAAACAAATATTCAATGATGTCTCCGTGATTCACAGGGTAAAAACCGGAAGTGATCACCGAATGGTAAGAGGCTCATTGAATATTAATGTTAAACTTGAAAGGTCCAACCTGATAAAGTCCACGCTCCGACCAGCTCGCGTCCATATTCAAAACCCCGAGAGCTTTCAACTCGAGCTGTCTAACCGCTTCGAATGTCTGGAGAATTTTGCATCGGTGGACGAGATCAATAACAGGCTCGTAGAAACTGTCCAAACGGTGGGCTCTAAGTTCTTTAGACCTCGCCGTTCAACAAGACCCCAGAAACTCTCCAACGACACTCTAAACCTCATGGCTGAACGACGCTCGTTAAGACTGCAGTCCTCCGGTGACGTGGAGTCATATGGGCAGCTCAATAGACAAATTTCAAAATCCTTGCGGCACGATATACGTCTCTTTAATGCTAACCACATCAAAGAGACGATTGAGCGGAACAAGGGCTCCAAAGTGTTTGCAAGAGATATGTCTATTGGGCAACGCCAGCTGACAAAGCTAAAACGTGAGGATGGCAGTCTAGCGTCGACCAAAGCAGAGGTACTAGAGGAGGTCGAGAAGTTCTATGGACAGCTATACGCTTCGGTCACCAAACCTGTTAGCAGCGCGGCCAAAGATCTGAAAGAAGCTGACCCGACACTATACCGAAGACATCCCGGACATCAGCATGTACGAGATTAGGATGGCCCTTAATCAGCTTAAAAACAATAAGGCGCCGGGTGAAGACGGAATCACTTCAGAGCTTTTGAATGCGGGTGGAACACCGGTACTTAAAGTCCTTCAGAAGCTCTTCAACTCCGTCTTGCTCGAAGGCATAACGCCAGAAGCATGGAACAGGGGCGTGGTGGTTCTGTTCTTTAAGAAAGGTGACAACACCTTACTGAAGAATTACAGACCCATCTCGCTTTTGAGTCATGTTTACAAGTTGTTTTCGAGGGTCATCACGAATCGTCTCGACCGCAGGTTTGATGACTTTCAGTCTCCCGAACAAGCCGGTTTCCGAAAAGGCTACAGTACCATAGACCACATCCACACGCTGCGGCAAGTTATACAGAAGACCGAAGAGTATAACTTGCCCTTATGTTTAGCGTTTGTGGACTATGAAAAAGCCTTTGATTCGGTGGAGACATGGGCAGTGCTCGAATCTCTCCAACGGTGCCGCATTGACTATCGGTACATCGAAGTGTTGAAGTGCTTGTATAATAACGCCACTATGTCGGTCCGAGTACAGGAACAGAGTTCGAAGGCGATTCCATTAAAAAGAGGCGTAAGACAAGGAGACGTCATATCTCCGAAACTGTTTACTGCCACTCTGGAAAACGCCTTCAAGCTCTTGGAATGGGAAGGACTCGGCATCAATATTAATGGCGAGTACATCACTCACCTTCGATTTGCCGACGATATTGTGGTCATGGCAAAATCGATGGAAGATCTCAGCACGATGCTCGGAGGCCTCAATCGAGTTTCCCAACAGGTGGGTCTTAAAATGAATATGGACAAGACAAAGCTAATGTGCAATGGCCATATTGTACCCACCCCATTGTCAATTGGGAACACGGTTCTAGAAGTTGTTGACTCGTATGTTTACCTAGGACAAACAGTCGCATTAGGTAGGTCCAACTTCAAGAAAGAGGTCAACCGCCGAATCCAACTCGGCTGGGCAGCGTTCGGGAAATTGCGTAATGTTTTCTCGGCCAAAATACCTCAGTGCCTTAAATCGAAAGTTTTCGACCAATGTGTGTTACCAGTGATGACTTATGGCACTGAAACGTGGTCTCTAACTATGGGCCTCATTAGTAAGCTCAAGACAGCCCAACGAGCTATGGAGAGGGCTATGCTCGGAGTCTCTCTACGTGATCGAATCAGGAATGAGGAGATCCGTAGACGAACCAAAGTTGCAGACATAGCCCAGCGAATTAGTAAGTTGAAGTGGCAGTGGGCAGGCCACATAGCTAGGGCATGCAAACCGATAACCGATAATCGATAATTTATCGGTTATCGATTCATTTTGACTAAACGATAAATATCGAAAACAAAAACGATAATTACCGATAATCGATAATTTTTTACAACGAATTCTAACATATTTCTGAACGAACGCTCGATGCGTCCCGTTCCCTCGCCGCGCGCGTTTTCTTTCCCGCCGCTGTCATTTGTTCATTGTGCAATACGTGTGTGAACGTGAACGTCGATCGCTGTTGGTATCTTGCTTTACATTGTAAAATTGTTACATGCAATCTTTTTTTTTCATAAATAAAGAGTTATTGTTTTTATTAGATTTTTATATATTTCCATATCTCGGGAACCAGGGGTCCCGGACTTTTGGAAGGCGTACGAGGGGCCGAAGCCAACTCGCAGAGGCCCCCCTAACAAAACTATCCCTATGCACTATGCAAGTGCACCTAAGGACAACCCTCGGTTGGTGTTGGACTATAGCAAAACATGGCAACTAATTTGGACTATGGATTTGCGTTCTTCAGTGAATAAGGTACCAGATACTATGGAATGACTATGGCCCCTGCCTAACCAATGATTGCAAACACGGTAAGAATGGCAGGGGGTGACTTGCACACTCAGTAAATGGGCCCCCGAAAACGGCCGCTAGCACATAGTGACGTAACGACAAGGGGGCAACATATATCGAGGTGCTTGAGGGGTGGAGAGGTATTCCACGGCTATCAGGACAATCAAGGAAGTATGCTCAAGATCTTTACCAGCATCTTACTGGAATACTTCCTTCCTCCGAGCACGTTTGCTCTTGCGAGTCTCCACTCAAACCAACCAATTAAGGCAAGAGTGAGGTGCCTTGTTCCTCGTCAGTGCTCACTCTGGCCGGCCAATGAAGGCAAGCCAGAGATGAAGAACCAAGGGTCTCCCAGGAGGTCAGGTCTATGGGGGTCGCTACTGCCCAACAGCTCGCCACAAGCTGCCCTGCGGGTTTAGTACCATGTGATGTGTATAATTATTTAAAGTTTGACTCAGATGCCTTTTCAGTATACTAGAAAATTATTTAAAGTTAATTTAATTATAGTAACCGTTTAACACGTTCGCTGTCCAATGTACCGAATACAGTACACGCCGAATGGGTCCGTCATGTCCGTGTACCGTAAACGGTACACTCGCCCTTGTCTCTTTCTATGCGCTCTAACTTCATGGACTTGTGTGTTATGTTGCTCTATTTATCAGGACTTGTCAACAGGACACCAATTAATAGAAAAAACGTAAAACATGTTATTTATTTATTTTTGTCTTTTAAATGTGGGTAGTGGAATAAATAAGCAACTGTTTGTTAGTAAAAAGGCTTTATTTATGCGAAGGAACTTCAGAATAACATTGAAGACAGTACGTCTTTTTACATTTATTACAGTGCGTTGTCACTCTTTTAGCTTTAGCTCTCGCATCCTTTGGAAGTGTTCCCTGATCGATGTGTACCGAATACGGTACACGGGTAAAAGGTGTGATAAACAGAGTGATTTGTTATTAATTAGGCATATTTATCCAAAACTAGTTATTTTGTACTGATTTGAGACAGAATATGACAAAAAATTATTTGGACATTTGGGGTTATTGAAAAATTATGTATGGGGACAGTTAACGTGTTAAGAGTGCCAATATTTGACTCATAATTATTATATTATTTTGAAAAGTCTAACTTTTTTTATAATTTAGCAAGAGGCTACTAAAATTTTATTTAAAATATCTCTTCAAGAAGAGTTCAGTGAATAAATCCAAAATGCTATGTTACATAATTCTTAAGAAATACAAACGTTGATTAAAAAAAAGCCTTGTTTTATTTATTTTTTAGTATATTATATTACCCTTCATTTTAGGTAAGTAATTGCATCAGTTTATCCATTTATTTACATGTAAAAAACGAGTTTTTGTTTTTTTTTATAAATAATGACAATTATCGGTAATTACCGGTTTTTATCGAAAATAAAACCGATAATTTTCATTTTATCGATTATCGAAATATTTCGATAATTGCATGCCCTACACATAGCACGCAGAACTGACGGCCGATGGGGCCGTAAAGTTCTTGAATGGAGACCACGCACCGGCAAGCGCAGCGTAGGACGTCCACCCACAAGGTGGACAGACGACCTAGTAAAAACCGCAGGATCGCGCTGGATGCAAGCCGCTTCCAACAGGTCCTACTGGAAATCTGTAGGGGAGGCCTATGTTCAACAGTGGACGTCCTGCGGCTGATATGATGATGATGATGATGATGAATAAAAATATATTTATTTCTAAAAATGTAGGACATGTCACATGTTGCTTTTGTCACACACTTATCTCTTTACGACGTTGTAAAGACATAAAGTCGTATTTAGGTTATTTCAAGACCATGCACAATACGCCATGACAGTAGCTAGCTATTAGGGTTCCTCATAAATTTAAAACCCTTTACATATTGTTCACAGTAAAAATACAGTGCAGATTTCAAATATTTAAACATTTTTTTTACTCTCTTTTTGAAAGTTCCACTACGTGTAAGTCTTCTCCACGAATTTTTACCTTCCATTTTTCGTAGCAAATTTAATCAAACTTTCCGTAAATATGGCGGCCTAGACGTTTTAAAGTCAAAACTTGACTTAAATGCGACTACAAGTTTGATTAAAGTCAGGGCATGACAATAAACAGACATCATCAAATATATAGGTTATATTTATGTATCGAATAAACCACTAAGTCATTTAAGAGTCTCCAATTGACCGCTGTAAAACAGGATAGTGATCGTTATATAAACGTCACTGTGAAAACGTCTATACAACTGCTACATTACATAGATGTCATATAAAGGTTTTTCAAAGACCTAATTTGGTTAGTTCAAAACGCTTAATGGACTATAACGTTAGTACGACTATAGCGTTGTCGTACAAACGTTCTAGCTAAGACTGTAATACAACGTCGTATAGTTTAGTCTTACCAACGTTGCTAAGACCAGCTTATTATGACATATTTGTCGCACGACTGAAAAGTTAAATTAAAGACGTCTAAAGGACCTCGTAGTCATCTCACTATCATTATAAGACTGCTATAAGATATGCTATGCTATAAGACTGCTGACTTATATGACGTTTTTGTTTGTTGGGATGTTACGTTCTACGGGAGCAGAGCAGTGACAAAATACGAAATTGCGGGGGCAACTACATAGTTTAAAAATGGTAAACTGATTAAGTGACTGTTAATACATCATCGCACAGCCCAAACCGCTGGTCCTTGAGACATGGAACTTGGAGGACGTTCTTTGTGAAGAGTAAGTATCTAATAAGAAAGAATTTTTGGAAATCAGGCCCGCGTCGACGGAGCGTTAGTGTTCCACGCGCGCCTCAAAGAGAAGTCAGCACGAGAAGGCGCCCAACAGGGCCAACGCCTGCCGGGGTTGCGGAATGTTTATAATAGTTACCGTGACCCCAGAACATTAAGGGCAACAGAAGGAACGTGAGTGGGTTTAAGTCAGTGAAAGTCTGACACGCCCTCCCGCCGCACCCAGGACGGGAGCAGTCATTTGATGATTTCCCACTCCCAAATAATGCATGGAAGAATTTTCATTATGAGGGCGAAGCCGCGGACGAGAGTATAAGTAAGATGATATAACAAACTTCTCAGCTTTGGAAAAGTTTAGAAACTGCTACCAATTCAGCCTCTGGCCATAAACACTAAAGGTTTAGAAACGTCCGGCAGAAATGTATAAAATGGCAATCATGTGGAAATTATTGGTAAACCTAGTTCTATTGCAAAACGTTATAATTTTCATTCACAAGCAAGTGATAACTAAGCAGTAAAATCAGTATACGCCATAATATATTTATTTGGTTAATTCAATGATTTATTTTCAAAACTCAAACTCAAATTATTTATTTCTAATAGACCATTTAAAAGGCACTTTAGAACGTCAAAAACAATGAAAATGAATCTAGTTGCACATTCCAAAATGTTGATTCGTATGGAGAAGAATGGGCAAGAACTCCATACTTACTCTTTTAAAATAATGTTGTTACAATATTATTTGTACATTGTTAAGTGTGGCTTAAGATTCTTCTATTTACTCCAATTCAAAATTTATTATAGCAACGTAAGTACGGTCAACAAAACAGATATATAACTAGGACCATCAGATATTTATTTTTCTTAAACACCGATGAAATGGAATTTAAATCAATTGATCCATCGGTTATTGGGTTTTTTTATATCTGCCAGTTCTGGTTCTTATTCTCCTTCTTGTCTTGTTGTAGGTATTTTTTTAATTGTGACATCCTTGTCGATCCCGTGCCACTTCCATCCACTTCTATTTTATCGACTACTAGCTGTGCCCCGCGCTTTTACCAGCATTCACACAAGCGCACGCAGCGAAAAGTCTCAAAAGGAATATTTCTCGCGTTTTTGTCTCACTTTTTATCGCTGCTCCGCTCCTTTTGGTCGCAAGTCGCAACGTTATGTTATAAAGCTTAAAGCCTTTCTCGATAAATGAGCTATCAAATACTTAAATAGTTTTTGTATTCGACCAAGTAGTTCTCTGAAATTAACTCTCTCGATTAGCGCGTTTTATTAAGCGAAGAAACTAACTCTTCAGTATTGTAAGTATAGATAATAGCCTAATAATAAAATATGGCCGGCTGTCATCAAAACATTTGGATGCTCGCTGTAAACACAACAACGTCGGTAGTTCCGCCATCATGCGCCCACGCAGCCCACTAGTTAACTTGGCCATAAACGTGGGAAATGGAAAAATTGGGAACGAAGCAATCTGATAGAAATTAATGCAAAATAAACCCAAATTGGGTATTTTACTGCGGTTAAACGTTTTTAAACAAATTGGAAATAGCTAACTGGGCTGAACACAATGGTAGTTTTGCCATCATTACCTGGCAAAGGAACTTTAAACTGTTGATCTCATTCCTGACTGGCTGACCTGATTGGTCTACTTTAGTGGTTAGTGACCAGTGAAAATGACTACTAAGTTGAAGTTTGAGGTTCGATTCTCGTCAAAACAAATCTTTGTAATATTTGTTTTGTTTCTGGGTATAATAATTTTTTAATATATAACTTTCCAACGACCAAGCGACAGCCGGCTGTCGGGCTGCTATTGTCTTTCCATTGTGCCTCGAATAAATTCTTCGTTTAAATGAATGAATGATTTTAATCTCTCTTAAAAATTCTTAAAAACGAATTACATAGCCTAACAAAACTGTTATCAGTGGTCTATTTCACATAAAATTCGCCCTATCTAGTTTAAAATTAGAAGGTGGTGTGTAAATTGTCCTAAGATACCTACTTATGTATTTATTGAGTAACTCATGTAGATTCACTCGCACTCACAAATAAGACAAGTTTTTGGTGAAATAAAAACTCAACAATCTTAAAAACCCGTCATTCCAGCCACAGGAAGTAAAGAAAACTTAGTTAGTACTTAGGTAGTCAAGTTGCGGCAGTAACAGACTGCTCGCGGTGACAATGTGTTTAACACGGCGAAGAAGACGCCCCGCTGCGATGGATGACACACTGATCTGAAGAATGACGAATGCTGGCAAATATCAAAGTTTACATGATTGTTTGCTAACAGCTACTAAACTGTTTTTGTGTGTGGTTAAGACAGAAAAAGATGTGCTTCTTTCAAACCTTTTTGGGGTTGCTTAACTGTAAATGTTCTACCTAAATATAAAGAAGAATGACGTAGTTGAGCTTATCAAATAATTCTGCTAAAAAACTGTAAACGGAATGGTTATAAACCTATGCCACATCACAATAATCACAAACTCAACACAATTATCTATACATTTGAAACAACTGAAAAATGCTGAATAATGACTGCATAAATCTTTGTATACCAAAGGTTTTTGATTGAATTCAACTACGTGAGCAACGTTATTGGCAGAAAAACAAAGCACAATTAATAACATAATTTGTTATTACATCACTAAATATTGGTAAAGATCTAAGCATGTAAATAGCAACAACAACATTGTTATCATAAATTATAACTACTTATCACAAAAACCTGTGCACACATTTATACCAATCAATACTAATATTACAAAGCTGAAAAGTTTGCTTATTTGATTGAATACGCTGATTAAACAGATCATCCGAATTGAAAAAATATATTTTTGTGTTGGATAGCCCATATCTAGAAAGACTACGTAACATTAAGCTAACAGAATGAACAGTAAGCATAAATACAAGTGAAACCACGAGGAAAGCTAGTTTATAATTAAAAGTGTTAGCCGTCTTCCGTGCCAGTATGTCTCAACCGTGAAATGCGTCTGCAAGTGCCACTAAAATGCAGCTAGTTAGTAAAAGTTGCAGTCCTATGAATAAATTAATACGGCGTTATGACTCCACTCGGCATCCCGTGTAATTGGACCTCATATTCGATCAGCATTTTATCGTCCCCGCCGCCATTCCGAAATGAACGGAAAGTGTAGAAAAGCAGCTTATTACCTACCTACACTTTATAAGGGCATTTTTACACGTATACGCTTATTACGCACGAACAATGAATATTTTTAAGAATATTTTCTTGTATTTTATTGTGATATTAACTTAATAATTTTATTGGTAAATCTGCGGTAATATTATAAAGAAGTAAAATATATTTGTAAGCTTGCAAATGATAATCTTTGTAAGATAACGAATAAAATATCCACTGATTGTATGCTATATTTGACGTGTACACTAAAGAATACACTGGGTGACCCTGACTCCAGTTCAGTATTATAATATAATAAAAATTGTGGAATAATCTTTACACTTGGTATTTGATAATAACATGATGGCGGTCTTCTTTTGTTAGAAATAAACATGACAATGACAACTAATATGGAGCCATTATGCCAAGTTTTTATATAAATATGATTAAGTCAGGTAGCACCTGCAGGAAGCAACAGAGTTTTTCGAAACCTTTTGAGATTGCTTAACAACAAATGCTCTGGTTATTAAAGCCCTAAATATTGAACAGTTATGTCTCCTAAATAGATATCGACTTATATATGCAATTTTAACAAAATAGATCAAATAACACTGTCAAAACGGTAATAAACTTTAAGCGAAATAGTTTAAACCTGTGTCACAATACGCTAAAATTCACAATACAACTTATTGCACGATCTAAAGTTGAAATAGCTTTTGTATATCATTGAGACATGAAACGATATATTTAAACTAGCAAAACATGAATAAAGTCCCATTTATTCCGTTTTGTAACGTGTGTGACAGATGTATGGATGTAGGGATGTACGGACGGATTATCCGACTGTGTACGGATTTTTTATCCGCGGATTATCCGCACACAGGGTTTCCCTGCCGATCGTTTGCAGGTCTAGAATAGGAGCGGGTTAATAGAAAAAGCGGCAACACTGAAAAGCTAGCTGGTGGAAATTAGATATGTTGTTTTCCTTTTTAGTAACAAATGCTACGCTAACTTACTTTTTGTAAAGAAGAGGTAAAATTGATTGTTATAGATAATTTCTGGGAGTTTTACACAGAAACAGAATTATAAAATTATTTACTCTGATACAAAGCTGCACAATTGAAGAGTTTTAAAGGTTTTGTTTTGTAGACTTTAACACGAACGTAGTCGTGACAAAGAAGTTAGTGAACTATGCATTAATTTACACTTTCTTAATTAAGACTGACGCCAGATCAAATCAAATTGCAATTTACAATCCCATAAAACACAACCGTGCAGTCACAAAGCGTGAACAATTAAATATTAAACGACTTGTAGGATACAAAGCTATATCTATTTACACCACAAATTAATTATCCAGCTTATAATACCACGATTTGCATAATAACTTAATATCTACAAGTCTAACTGTATTACTATTATCTGATTTAATAGTTTCTCCGGACAAAGCCGGCTCATAAATAAGCTAGAATTGGATTAACGTAAAGCTGTATAAATATTATTAATCTGATGAGTTTGTTTTGCACACTCTAATCTTAGAAACTGCTACTCCGATTAGAATAAATCCTTTTCCCTTTTGTCAAGGAAATCTAAAATATTAAACGTGATTATTAGAGTAGCATCATGTTATGTAAAGTTAAATATTTCAAATTCATCAACCTCATTTTAGTTTCATCAACAATAAGGTATGCTGTCTTAAGGCGATTCACACACGGCACCGCGCTCCGCCGCGGAGGGCGGTGAGGCGGATGTCATGTTGTACAAGACACTTTGAAATCCGTTGATACCTAACACACGTACACCGCTCGCCCGCTCGGTCGAGCGGTGTACGTTTGTTCTCCCTCCGCGGCTGTGCGCGGTGCCGTGTGTGAATCGCCTAACGTGGACGAAACCGAGGAATAAAGCTAGTTACAACATAAAATAGTAACGTGGCGCTTCTGACACTAGAAGTGGCAGTAATAATTATTAAGACAAGATAATTTGTTGTTGAGTAACACTTAAAGCACAAATGAATGGTGTTTGTAGGTAATCAATGGCATTTAGCACAGGATTATTCATAATTACGGGTGTGGCCGATAGATTTGTTATGTATTCGTGACGTGCCAGACCGATGTATCATTTACTGAAGTATATTATGTACTGTGTACTGGATCTTGGAAGAGGCAACTACGTACAATTCTCACAGTGTTTTTAATAGACTTTAGAAAATGATTTGAGCCATAGTACAATAGGGATGACGACAACATAAAAAAATGGCATTCTGTTTAGTCCGTCTGTTAGACCGGGCAAAAATACGGGACACGTATTTTTTTTTTGCTTGATCAAATTAAATAAAAATACAAAGATATAGAGCAACAAAGTTTCGGAGTGGGGGCTTTTGACGTCACCGTCTTGCAAAAAATGTATAAGATCGTGACGTCACGCGAATTTCAACGCACTGTATCGTCGTCATTGTACGATTACGAGAAAAAATAAAAAATACGTGTCCAAAATTTTTTGATAATGTAACTGACGGACTATATTACTTTTTTTTCGTCGTCTCGCCTATTCTATGAAAGAAATACTAGTTCGAGAGATTTGATACCTTTGTAAACAAGGAAATAGGCACCAATAAAAGTATAAGTGCTGGTTTAACTACATTACAGGCCACTAAGATACTTCAGGTTTCTCTTTGGGGTGGCAACGTATTTGTGAGGCCTCCGTTATTGCAGATTTCTTTAGGCGACGGTGATAACACCTGGTTGGCCATCAATTAAAATAATGAAGTAAGTGAGTTAAGGTTAAAAAAAATATTTTACCTATTTTTCATAGAACAGCATAAATAAAGTCATTTTTTTTTATTCGCATTATTTTCTATACAAAAAAAAAGATTTTTTTTACATGAATGCCCCTAAAAATGCATACGTTCCAGTTCCAAAAAAATTAAATTAGCATAGCTTTATGCGAAGGGAAGACTACGGAAAAGAAAATAATTTACGTACCTACCTGAAGCTCGCACCGGATCTGACGTCATGATTTATTCATCCGACTTCCTTTGGAAAATTAACGAGATCCATTCATTGGCGAAAATAAAAGGTGTCAGTCTGAATGTTGAGAGCTTATGAAGAGCTGTAAATGTGCTTTAATTAAATATTTCGTAAGTAATGGAATGAATATTGCTGCGCTTTAATTTATTTATAAGCTTTGTTTGTTAGTCAGTTTGTTTGTGTCAAATCTTGCAATCGTCGTCTTAACTTATTTTATTATTACTAGCTTTTGCCCGCGACTTCGTCCGCGTGGAATAGTTGCCGTTCCCGGGGGATTTTCAGGATGAAAACTATCCTTTTTCCTTTTTTAGGTCCCAGACTATATCTATACCAAATTTTGTTTAGGCATGAAGAAGAGACATACAGACAGACAGAAAAAAATATATTCGCATTTATAATATTAGTACGGATAAGCTAGAATAATTAGCTTTACTTACTTCAAATATTATTAGAGTAACGGTTATGGAATTTAAAATTAGCTGAATTTAATAATGTAGTTAAACTACAGCTGTATAAAATTGAGAGAGAGCTCGTGACATTAGACCCTTAATTATTAATATTTTATGTTCAAAGCACAACTTCTACAAATAACTTCCATTAATACAGACATTTACGACACCAAGAGGTTATCCAACCTTTGTCGAAAAACTTCTAAATTACGACATTTGGGAAAACAGCGCACTAAAGAAAACATGACCGTCAAGTTAACCGACATTTTAATACAACTTAAAATTCAAGAAACGTTCTCGTGAAGGCAAAATTATAATAATTTCCTGCTCATACTGCCGAGATCACAGCGAGAATGGACTTTTTACAACTCTGTGCTCAAAGAAAACATAGTTTTAAATACACATTTCCGAGAAAAACCACCTTCACTCCCTAAAAGTAGAGTCCAAAATTGAACGCGCAGAGTAAAGTTGACAAATCATCACCAATAAGAGTGTGTGCCAATGATATTATGCGTAGACACGAGTCCGGGCCCATCCACTATGTTTATTCTAACTTAAACAAACAAAATCCAACCCTGTTGCATGCCAACAAGGTTTACTTTCACCTAAACCACACAGAGCTTATATTTTTTACCGAACTTTATGTAACCTCAAACAATTAAAATTAACCTTTAGGAATAAGGTAATAAAGTCGTAATTTATGAATGTGTTGGTTCATTAAGGGGAGGACATTGGGTAGAACTTCCGCAGCATTATGTCGCGTTAATCCGCGCGAGGTATGCGTGAGCGCGACGCGTGTGACGGCCCCTTAAGGCGACGACCGAAACATTACTATTTTTTTTATTAATGTTACTTGACCGATGAAAGTGAAATATGAAAGAAATGCTCGTAAAAAAACGCTTAGGAACAAATATTACAAGACCACTACATAAAGATGAAACAACATCATTTTAGACTTTTGTAATATCAAACAAAACACGTGGCCCCAATAACGTGGAAAGTTAAAAACTTACATTTTCATGCAAAACTTTGGACACGTAGACAATAAATGTACATTATATTGCTTTTAAAAGCTCCCAATATTGCTCATAAACTGATAATAGGTACATTTTACTTCGGAAGAAGTTTTCCGAGTGATCTAAAGAGGCTGCGAACTTTTTTCATCTCATTACGACTCGAAAAACTTGAGACGTAAAAACTTAGGCAAAGGTTTTACTTTCCGGAATAACAGAAAAATCTAATTTCCTCCATTCCGCCGCATTTAATCACATTTTGACTGGCACTTACTTGTTTTTGGTTTTGGTAAAAGTTTAAAGAATTTTCAAAAAGTTGCCATAGGTAGGAGGATTATCAAATAGTCTATTATTGCGAACTCACAAATGTACTCTTACATCAATATAAATACGAAAGAAACAGCTCTTTGTTAGATTGTAATATTTGTTACGGTGTTAACTTGAAGCCCAGTGTACTTTTAAATTCACAACTTCATTTGTCAAGTAACGGGCAAAAGCTAGATAGTATTGCATAATAATATTGCAAATCACCTCACTCGTAAATCCCATGAATAAATCGAATAAGTTGTAAGAGATGGATCAATGTACCCAAGTGTACAACGACATTCAATAATTCCAGTGTCCCACAGCCGGGCACTGGCTATCAATAAACGCAGTTATCCCATAAGTTTTCCAATTACAAGTACTTAGCATTGTGACGTTATATTAAGTTAAACGTCTGTCCGCGGCCGGGCGCGGCTCCATCCATCTCCGTCATACAGCATCATTTGTAGTTCCCCGCCAGTCGCCAGCCCGGACCAATCCCCGTATTGAATCTCAGCCCGCTCTGTTTGACTAATGGCAGGCCCGCCATCCTCCAAACTGATTTATTAAATAAATTAACGTCCGCTTGATAAACGAGCTTTTTAAAAGCAAATTCTGATGCGAATTATCTAGCGCACAGGCTTCGCCTTAACTTCGGTTAATCTCGTTTTACAAAGAACTCGCTTTATTTTTCCGAACAGCCAAATCCCCCATTTGATTCGTACTCAATTCAATGTGTTTACAATCGTCACGGGCGATACAAAAAAAAATGTATTTTCCGCCAATTTTAACATAACCTCAATAAAATCTAACCTTTCTTGTAACCTCTTTTGTGCGTGGCATAGACAAAAAATAATGTTTTTATACGTCGCAAAAGAAATAAATCAACATGGCTAAACTCACCCCAGTGGAAACCGTAAAGTTTGGGGCGCATATTGCTAATAAAAACAGGGGCAGTGCCACCCCCGCGTGCAATGAAACGGATACAATAAATAAATGCCGTAATTAACTCTATTCATATATCAAATTATCTGCAGTATTTACGAGTTCCCCAAAATTTTGGCGTGCACAATGAAGTCGTACAATTCGTATAGAATTCGCGCCAATTGGTATCGGATGACAGTTGACAGAACAGACGGCCATTTTTGTATTGTTGTGTTGCAGTAATAGTGCAGGTCAGTGGGGGCGTTGTGTTGCAGTCAGGCAGGATGTCACGCGAACATCTGCGTTAAGTTTGGGACGATTTAATTTGTTCTAATTGAATTGTAACAAAACCCAGCTGTTGAATTAAGCGATTGCTGTTATTAGGCTAATGAATGCGTGTCAAAGGGACCCTGGCCATTGTCGTCGTCTGTCGCTTATCTCTGCATAATGACTTGCCGCACAAAGTCTACTAGACATAATGCCAGGTCCACCCTCTGGTACATAAAGCATTACAGTTGGTCATTAATCAACAGACTGCATCTATGTTTAGGAAGTAAATACAGAGAAGGTTACTTGATATGATTGGACTTCAGTGATATTTGGTTGATAAAATAAATAAATATTCTGGGACAACTTACGCACGGCCAGCTGGTCTAGATATCCTTATGAAATATTGAAAACCATATGCAAATAAATAGATACGTAACATGTTGTAAATCCAACCATCAGACCTTCTCCACAATTGCTCACATTCTAATAAAACTTATAGGAACAAATCAAATATCACGACCATATTAATGACAACTATTCCACGCACGCCATTGCGGGCCATTGCCCCATATCCAGCAAAACTATCCAGTATTTGACAACTTCATAAATAATCCGAAACTATTCAATTTGAGATCTGAAGCATTCAACGTACGTATTCAAAATACGGTATTTGTTTGACAACTCGGAAACATACTTATTTTGGCGAAAGGCCAATTTGGATCCCGAGTAGGCGAATGGAAGGAATGGCTCCTGGCCTAAAATAGAACAAATTGCAGTCATTTGTGAGACAGCCGTGTGGCTTGTTAAGGCATGCTAGACTGTGGGAAGGTCGGAGACACTACTTAGATAAGTTTTATAAAAAAAAAAAAAAAAATATATTATGTTCATTTATAAACTGTCTTGTTAAAGGCGTTGTCGTTTGTGTGTCCGGTGAAACGCTGTAAGTAGTGTATATGATAGCCTTTGAAGGCCTCATCCTATTCCCAAAAATATAAAGTTTAAAAAAAACTGTCCAACCGTATACTCGGTACTCTAATTCCACTTGCAAATAAAACATAACTCATTACAATACTGAAGAAATAAACTAGCCACCTATTCCTAACAAAACACCTGTTGTTTCACCGAACCACTTACAAACACGCGTCCTTATTCTAAAACAAATTCGTATATTCGTATTACATAACAGAACTGGCAACAAACGTGTCCATTGACGGCCATTTAAAAAAAGCAAAGAGTCCTGTTACCGAGCGCGCCATAAATCTAGCAGTAACCGCGCGTTTAACGCCGAGTTAAAATAGACCTGAGGTTAGAGTGGCCAGGTGGGTGCCGGTTCCGGGACTAGGTTTATGTTTAATCTGTATTTTGTAACTTTGAAGTAAACTGCCAAACGGTGCGTTTAGTTGTAAGGGAAAGCTTTATGTTTGTACAAAAGGTTTGATCTTTTGTTTGGTTTTTCAAACTTTATCGATTGATTTAATGGATGTTGTGAAGCATGAGCACACGCTTTCTTTAATTTATTGTTAGATAGAATACTTTTTTTTAATTCTTACTTGGTATCATAAGCATTAAAACTCTTTGAATAATCCTTCCCTTTGACACTAATATTAATACACCATCAACGAAACTATACATAGAAATAATAAAAATACCTGAAGCATTTAAAATTCCGTATCCCAAAACGTCGCGGTCCATATCTGGCAACACTACACCGAGCTATAGTTAAACCGTTAGTTATTATTACAACGACGGTTTTATGACTGATATTCGAACTAAACGTATCGTTATTTTAAACAAATGTGACGTTAAAAACTATATAATAACTGGGGACTTTCATAGCTTCCTCGAACGTTTCAAATAGAAGCTCCTATAATAAGGAAATGCTTTGAATAAAATGTGTGACGATTTTTTTAAGTCTGGGATTAGATACACTTTTGTCTATCATTTGAGCCACTACTTACTGAAAATATGTTAAAACTATTATAATCTGGTTCATAACTTCACAACACAAAGCTGTAAACTAAAATACGATTACATTCACATACATTTGTTATTTAAAAAACATTTAATACCCGTCCACCATTTTTAAATCATCAACACGAATAAAAACTTGGCAACACTTCTTAATAGGCACACGTCAACACACATACAGCCTTAAGCTCCAGCTAATGACATATTATTAGAAGAATATCCGAACGTATTTAACTGTCATTACTGTCATCGGCGACCATCCATCATGGCGGCTTAAATTCTATCGGCGGCGGCCTCTGAACACGGCATTTTTAAATTATCTCGTTGTTGTAACCACTACAGATGGATATTTCTATAATGTAATCTATGAATACAAGTAATGGCCGTCTTAACGTCATTCAGGGAAAAAAATTTAGTTGCAGTTTACTTTTGAAGCGTTTATGGCCAGTTCGTGTTTCCAATTTTGGTATTTTTCTACCATGACTTTCAAATGCACCCAATTACTGAGATGCAAATCAACATTTTAAAGTCTTAATTAAAGTTTTTATTTAGAAATATCTACGAACAGTCATTACTAGACCTCTCGTCCACACTTCTCCTCCCTTAAAAGAGGAATCAAAATCTAAAACTATTTAATTCGTCATTCAATTTAAAGTGGTTAATTCGTCATACTGTACTTAACCCACTAATTTTGACATGCACTTTACCAGATTATCAATGTTGCCAGCTTTCATAACGAAAGACACACTTTTCCTAACACATTTTCCTCTAACCACAAATTAATAGTACCCCTTCAAGTAAATCGAATGACTGATCCATCGATACAAAGTTCAATCGCTACTCGTTAAATATTTGAACAAGGAATTATTACAACCTGTCTCAAGTAGCTATAAGTTAATTTTAAGCAAATTAATCTTGGCACTAGAAGCAGGTAGCAGTATGAAGGCAGCTGATCCCTGGGCGTATTTATCTTAAGTGCGAATGCGAACCTCCTTGCACGTGCTAGGTCAAAGATCAGGTACCCGACCTGGTAGACACATGCCAAGGTAATAACATGAAGGTTTTTCATAAGATTTTATGCAGAAAATAAAATACACATTTAATTAAATAGGTAGACGTATCTACCTACGTTCATAGCGGTCACCAACCTTTGTAATCAGGCTTTAGTGGACATTTTTTTCTGTTTTTGTGTGTCTAGGTCTTATGTTTGTAATGCGTTCATTACCCTGTGTTTATTCTTGTTAAAATTTAAAGCTAAAGCCTAAATTACTAACTTATTTACTATATTTCTTAAAAATTTATGCATATAATGTATAAAAACACTTCATATTGCCGGACTTAATGCCCGAAGCATTTTCTCCTCACCTTAGGACGATGCAGAGACAAAACATGGTATGTGCAAAGATACAAAAACAAAACCAAAAATTATTGTTAATTTTAAATGTCACTTACAAGAAAAAAAAAATGATTTCAGTTGCTCCTGCTTCCTATATGCTACAGTACATGTAGAAGAATAAGCAGAAGACGTAATGATGGAACTTTCAAAAACTGGTGTACTGTCTCTTATTTAATTAGCTAATCTCCAATGATAAACGAGATTGGCTCTCATGAAATTCGGTCGAAACAATATTATTATAAAACCCCATAACTACACATTAGCCCGATAACCAGCCATTTTTATAGTTTTAAGAACAACATTACAACGTAATAAGCTTCTAAGAAACCATTTTACGTTGATCTCTCAATACCATATCAAGAGAAACTAATGAAGGTCCATCGTATACTGGTTATCTAGTAATTGAAGCTTCGCGTGTTAGCATACATAATTCTAAAGGAAATGACTTAAGTGCTGTTTTGAAAGAAAAGTGAAATAAATAGTGTTTGTTTTCATTGAAAACTTGTTTATTTATGGTAATAAGTGTAGACAGTCAAATAAGAGCGCGCAAGATTTATATTAAAAAATATTTATTTAATTAATATATGTCTGCTCAGCATGAGCTTTAAGATGACAATGGACGAAGAACAATGAACAAATGAACACTTAAGTCTAGGTTACATGAGCTTATATACTACTTGAGGGCTTTTACATGTGTGTGTCTGTGGCTGGACCTCACAGTTGGCCAGCAACAGCAATCTGTCGATGACATTTCACTAACTGTTTTGGCAAACATTAATTTTATAAGAATTAACCAATAAGGAACTTAAGTCTAGTGGTTACTTGGAACCGCTTGGTGGCATGGCGTGATCTCTGTTTATGGTCACCATTCGAGGAAAGGATTGGTTACACATAACTCCTCCCTCCGTAAGTGCAAAATCATCATCCGAAGGTTCATCACGAGGCTGATGATTTTGACTCGGCTTACGTAATAATACATGTCTATAACGATACATAGCTATCATTAACATAATAAGTAAAATGAGGTAAATTACAATAGTTCCTATGCTAACACTGTGCACATTCACAAAATGCCCTTCACTGTTTATCACTTCACTTTTATCCTTTAAAGCGTGTGATAGAAACTGTAGATTTTCTAAGTTGATCTCGTCTAGGCTGATAGTTTTCCGTGGCATGGTGTCTTTTGGCGTCACGATGCTGGGTAAGTGTATAGATGGTGAACTGTGGAAGACAATGTCTCCTGTCTGGAGAAGGCGTTTTCTTAAAATTGTTGTTCCAAGTTTTACTTCACAGGCGTTGTTCAGGGTTATGATGTAGGTGCCCATGATATCGTGTTGGCTTATATCGTTGCCACAGTATTCTGTTAAGAATGTAGAAAAACCTGCGAAAATTATCCAAGAGTCTGGTTGTATGGCTTTTACTTTAATCGTAGATGCGTTGACTGGTAGAGGCTGACACGATGTTATCTTCGTAGAGAACGTCATCAGGTCTATGATGCATTTGCTTTCCTCTTCTGAAGACACGTTGCTGTCGTAACAAAGGAACTTTCCTTCGTCTATTTCTCTGCAAGGCTGAGAGAGCGACACTATTTTCGACCCTTTCGCAAGGATATGGGAATGTTTAGGTGTTATTATGAATGCTAAGTCAAGGTGGGAATTGTACATTGGAAAAGGATGTAAGGTGTAATAATTATAGACATCTGTTTGGACCGTTGGTACCGACAAAATAAAAGTTATTTGTTTGCCTTTTACATAAGCTTTGATACTAATACAATGCTCAATATTAACTAAGTTTTCAATAGTTACAGGAAAAGGTAACCTATCCGTTTTCTCGATGTCTATGAGAATGTTATATAATTCAGTTGTATTCAATATAGATTGATGCAATACATTAACTCTACTAAATGCTACTGCTGTTTCCACTTCATCTAAGCGGGTTAATAATATTTGAAAGTTATGAATTAACATATTATATGTATTTAAAACAAGGCTTTTACTCCTTTGGAACTGAGTGTTATTTAAAATTTCTTCAATTTCTTTAATAGTTTTTTCTAATATTATGAAGTTGTTTCTAGTTGAGTTGGTAGTGTTAACAAATGTATCAACCATCTCGGAAACTAAAGTAATTTTATTCATCATTTCGTTTTGTTGTGATTGTAAACTGCTTATCAATTTATCGTATCTGATTGCATCATCGTTATCTAAGTTTCCAGTAAGAGCTTTAATTATAGACTTTTTATGTATGGCTCAGAGTTAGAGTTTGGTGAGTTGACGGAAAACCACGTTTGACCACAAGAAATAGTTTATTTCTTTAAAGTTACAAAATAGTTATAAGTTGGATGCCAATCCGTGCCGATCGCGGTAATTGCAATATGTCAACTAACTATAATGTTCCGTGAATGTTATTAGATCTAAATTGAGGTCGCATTGTCAGCAACCAAAACGTTGTACGTGCACCGTACATGCTCCCAAGGGAAAAAAGGGAGACGGGCAGTAACGAAAGGCGAGATGGGCAACCAGTACATAGCAAAAAGATAAGTATAAAAATGTAAAAGAAACAAAGTTTAAAAATAAAGTAAGTAAAGTAAAAGTATAGTAAGTAAAAAGAGTGAATAAAAGTGTAAATGTTAATTTGATGATATTTCGTCAAAACTAAATCCCTTTCCGGGTTCCTGTCTCGTCGAGCTACGGATCTCTCGCATCTCGATGTTAACTTCTTTGTCTGCTCCTTTCTGTTTTTCTAGTTTAGTGCTTGCCGTAGAATTCTGATTCCTATTTCTTCGTTTCTTGATAATGAAGTAGATGCCAACTATAGCAAGTCCTCCCAACAACAAAGAAGTCGTGGAATAAAAATACACATCGTGCGATGAAATACTTAAAGCCGCAGGTAGCACTTCATGCTGTTTCTGGTAAGAGATTTGACGATCAAGTTTTGAAAATTCTCCTGCATTGGTCAATTCAGTGATGTTCAGCTGTACGTTCCTCCAGCTGATATCAAACATGTTGTTTATTGTCGTATTTATGATAGGTACTTCGATATCCAATCCCGTGTTTACCCTACTTCCTAAGTGATTGTAAGTAAATATCGTGGCATCTTTTTTCTGTAGTAAGCACTTAGGTTTCAAGGCAATGACTCCTGTTCCGTCAATGACCGCCGGCGTCACCTGATCGCTGCATATTACACGCATCAGCTGTTTGTCGCACAATATAAATAACCAAACGTTGGGTTTATGTAATTTTATCCAACGCTCCTTACAAGTTATGTCATTAATAACGCACGATAGTGAAGTTTGTTGGCTAAACACCTTGGTCTCACAGGGCGCTTCTTTGTCATGTAAGCTGTATACGGGTTGTCGCGAGATGCACGAGAATTCATCTTCTCCGTATGAGGTGCAATGGTGCATATCTTGCTCTTCCAAAGTTATGTATGAATTTTTTATCAAGTTGATAGCGATGAAGTCCGACAAAGGTTTAACAATTTTTAAGTGTCCTTGTCTCATGAATGGAATCGGAATTACACGATATATTTTATAGTCTTCGTCGCTCAATAACGGAATATGTAATTCAAATAGTAAATAGTTACGTGTAATTCTAGCTTTCACATGAATTAGTTCATAAATGACTTGAAAATCCTTTTGCATGTCCTTAATCGGCAAAGAAAGTCCTTGTGGTAGCTTTCCTGATATGATATTTAGTTGCTCAATCAGTTGAGATGCCGAAAAAAGGTGTGTGTCTAAATGGCCTCTGTAGATGTTGGCTAGGGCATTCATCAGCATTTCTTGAATTCTATGTAAATCACTCAGAATTAAAGTTGAAGTTGCAGCGGCAGAATGGATGTCATTTATAGTATATAGTATATGCGCTCTATTCTCTATTTTTGTGATTGCTGTGCTAGTTTGATTCATGTATATCTGTACTGTTTTGAATTGTTTATCGATAAATTCCGAGCTTCGTTTAATCATACTATTTTCTGCTTCTACAATCAGTGTTTGATTCTTTATTAATTGCAGTAAATAGTTATCGCTTGCTTGTAAATATTGGATATCCTGTTCATATTTTTGGGCGAAATCCACATCGAGAACGCCGAATAATGTTCCTGCTAATTTTCCGACCCCATCGAAGTAACCTCGTTTTTTCCGTGACCGTTGAGCTAGTAACATAGAATTGTATTCAGTGAGATGGTCCAGTTCATAACGTAGGTGATCGACGACGGTTTCGCAGGGCGGGTACTCGTGCACTATTCGTCGACAAAGTATATCCACTTGATCAAGGTAGAATTTTATCTTACTCGTGGCTTGCCAGTATGAAGTCAGGTTGTAATAAATCAACAGCGTCCATTCATCGTGTATAAGTTGCAGTTTCCCGGCTTCATCAAAGTATATTGGTTGATTGTTAAGTATTGATGTCACCTTGTAGTTGCTTGAAGTAACTGGCGTCGCTTGTGTGATTCCCATCATCGTCAACATGCACATTAGAACCAGAGAGAGTAAACTAGTTTTATTTATCGTGCGATCTCTTTGCCTTTTTTGTTTTTCAGGTTCGGACTGCTGTTGTTGTTTGTTTATTACGTCTTCGGATTTTTCAGTAGTTTGTAAGTTCTTGCGGAGCGGTAACGGTGACAGTTTCACGATTGGCCGTTTTAGTTGCCCCTTTTGAGTTTTAAGAGTAACGACTCGAATATTTCCGTCAGTCCCCGGATGAAGTTCTTCGACTCTTCCGAGAGCCCACCTACCCGGAGGTAAATTGTCTTCTTTCACCAACACCAAGTCACCAACTGCTAGATTCTCCTTTGTTTGCTGCCATTTACTTCGTACTTGTAATTGCTGCAGGTATTCGTTTGACCAGCGCTTCCAGATGTGTAAGTTAGTTTGTTCAACCAGCCTCCATCTATTTCTCAAGTCGTACTGGTTGAAGTCTTCTTCCTCCTTCGACATAGACAATAAGGGACCGCCAACAAGAAAGTGACCAGGTGTCAAGTAATCTAGGTCTTCAACGTCTTCAGATAGCGGGCAAAGTGGACGGGAATTCAAGCATGCTTCGATCTGAGTTAATAATGTTGTGAACTGTTCGTAGGTTAACTTTTGTTCTCCTAGAACTCGCTTCAAATGATACTTCATGGACTTAACAGCGGCTTCCCAAAGTCCACCAGCTGATGGCCAGAGAGGGGCGTTAAAATGCCAGTTTATCTTCAAACTATTCATCTCGTCGTAAAACTCTGACGATTGAAAAGTTTTGTTTCGATCAAAGTCCTCTTGCAGTAGTCTTGCGGCACCGACAAAATTAGTTCCGTTGTCGGAAAACATATGCCTCGGTGTGCCTCTGCGCGCACACATTCGTTTGAAAGCGGCAAGAAAAGTTTGAGTTGTCAGGTCAGAAACCAACTCAAGATGTACGGCTTTCGTAACCATACAAATGAAGATGGCTATATAAGCCTTGCATGTTTTCACGCCTCTCCCCTTGTTGATTTTTATATCAACATGTCCGGTAAAGTCTACACCGGTATTTGTAAATGGCCTCGATGGTGTAACTCGTTCTTTTGGCAAGTCAGCCATAATTTGCATGTTCCGTTGAGCCTTAAAACGGTGACATCGTATGCACTGCCTAAGTTCCTTTTTCACAGTTCTGTTTCCACCAATGATCCAGTACTTGAGACGTAAGTATGCAAGCGTGAGTCGTGCCCCACCATGGAGAACTTCATGGTGGGCTTCTTGGATAATCAACTCTGTTAATCTTGCAGTAGCAGGGAGAATAATTGGATGTTTCGATTCAGGAGGCAGCACGGAGTTGATAAGTCGCCCCTTGACTCGCAGTATACCATTCTTATCGAGAAATGGGGTCAACTTCAGAACATTGCTTTTAGTTGATATTGAGTTGTTTTTCTTCAAACATTCGATTTCGTCCCAAAAGTACATTCTCTGCACATTTTTGATCACCATTTTAGTTGCTTCAGTAATTTCTTCAGAAGATAACGACACAATCTCGTTATCAACGCCGGCTATGTTATTCTTTCGGACGGAAGTATTTATAAATCGAAGTATCCACGCAAGTACTCGGATTACCCGTTTGAAACTGCTATATTTACTCAACAGCTCGGTAATTACTTCACTGTTTTTATAAGTTGCAACGCAGCATTTATTATTTGCTGTTAGTGTGTCACGTAGTTCATTGTCTTGTAAATAGAGCATATTATTGTCCTTTTGATGGTTGTTTTTAATGTTATAAGTTTTCAACCAACTTGGGCCCTCCCACCAAAGTTTAAAAGTTAGAAGTTGAGAGGGAGAAAGACCTCGTGTTGCACAATCAGCCGAGTTTTCTTCCGACTTGACGTAGTTCCATTGTTTTGATGGAATTATGCTGTTTATTTGGGAGACTCTGTTGGCGACATATTTTTCCCATCTGTTTATGTCTCCTTGTAGCCATGCCAATACGTCTTTAGAATCACTCCAGCATTGTATTTGCAGACGTTTAGTAGAGAGTGTACTCTTAATTTTCTCTATAAGTCTGGCAAGTAATAATGCCCCACAGAGTTCCATTCTAGGCAGAGATATCTTTTTACTTAGCGGCGCGACCTTTGTCTTTGCAGTTATTATTGTAGTTATAAAATTTCCGTTTTTGCTTTTCACTCGACTATAAATGACGCACGCATATGCCTTTTCGCTTGCGTCGCAAAACCCGTGAATCTCAATATTATTGTCTGTAGATTGCAGCCATCGTGGAATTGAGATTTTGTTGATTGAAGGGAAATCCTTTCTCAACTTTTCCCATTCAGCCGTTACGTCGACGGGCAGACAATCATCCCAGTCGATTTTACTAATCCAGACCTTTTGAAAAAGTAGTTTCGCTTTTATTGTTGCGGGCGATAGAAAACCAAGAGGATCATATAATTTACTTATTTCACTCAGCAGTACTCGCTTCGTTAGAGTTTTCTTTTCCGGTAGCCTCCATTGATAAGTAAATGTATCCTGTTTCTGGTTCCACCTCATCCCCAACATTTTTGTGTTAGATGTTTCTGGGCTGAATTGTATGTTAGCCTTAGTGCTCTTTTGATCATCTCGCAAGTCGTCTAATATAGCCGCTTCGTTACTTGTCCACTTTCTTAAGTTGAAGCCTCCTTTACTCAATAGTTGAATGAGCTCTGCGACCATTTTCTTCGAATCTTCAATGCTGTTTTGCCCATAGACTAAATCGTCCATGTAAAAATAGTTTAGTAGAGCGCTGACGCTCTCAGGATAGTTATCCTTTTCATCTTGTGCAAGTTGATGTAAGGTGCGCATTGCAAGATACGGCGCGCTTTTCATACCGTAGGTCACAGTGCATAGCTGCCATTCCCGCAATGGTTCGTTGGAAGATGATCTCCAAACAATAGTTTGTAAGTGCTGTTGTTGCTCGTTCAGCCATATATGTCGATACATCTTCTCAATGTCTGCTGTAAAGACGTATCTGTACACTCGCCAGTTAATAAGTAGCGTGAACATGTCCTTTTGCAAGTTTGGGCCAGAGTACATAAGGTCATTGAGACTGTTGTTATTATTCGTCTTATAAGATGCATTAAACACAACCCTCAGTTTCGTAGTAGTCGACTCAGCTCTTAAAACTCCGTGATGAGGTAGATACACTTGGTTTTTTCTCCGAGTATCAGCAGTTACAGGCTTCATGTGACCCAGGGAAATGTACTCCTTCATAAAGCGTTTGTATTCCCTATTTAGGTCGTTATTCTTCAACATTTTCCTCTCAAGTTGTAGGAACTGAGCTTGTGCTTGAGACTTTGTGGCTCCTAAGTTTGAGTTGTAGTTTGACCTCATGGGCATTTCCACCACATATTTCCCATCATCTAACCTCTTAGTAGTAGAGTTGTAGTACTCCTCACAGTACTGGTCTTCATTGGTTGAAGACGTAGTGTCTGAGATTTCTTCCGTTTCCCAGAATCGTGTCATATTTTCTAGGTCATTGAGTATTACATAGCAGTTAAATGTCTTGACATTCCCGCAAAGTATCCAGCCAACTCTTGTTTGTTGGGCTACGGGGAAATTGTCGCTTTTTATGACCCCATTCAGTATTAGTTCTGAATAGATTTCGGCGCCCAGAAGTAAGTCAATCGGGCCCGACTTATTAAAATGTGGGTCTGCAAGTTTCAAGTTGTCTATATAATCTCAGTTTTGTATGGAGAATGAAGCTGTAGGCAAGTTGTTTACAAGTTTCTTCATCACCAAGGTTTCTAATTTAAATTCATAATCCGAATGTATAGATTTGCATTCCAAGTTAATTGACCCCTTACAATTGCCGGACAGTGAACCGACACCTGACACAATAGCGCTGACTTTGCGTCGCGGTAATCTGAGTCGTTGCGCGGCGTGTTCCGTCACTAGACTCACTTGCGACCCTTGGTCAAGCAAACCTCTTAAGCTGATATAATCTCCATCAATGGTCTTTACTTGCAAAAGTACAGTCGTCAACAGAATTTCCTTCGCCTCGTTCGTTAAGTTATTCACGGCATGTGATGTCGATGGAGTGCTGATATTCACAGCTGCAGGACGGTTGTTCTGCTCGTTGCCATCCTCATGTAAAAGCGTATGGTGTGGCTTGTTGCATAGCTTACAAGTTTTTCTCGAAGTGCATTTTTGTTCTCCATGACTGTACAAACAATTCGAACAAATACGTAAATTGCAAACTGTGTCATTTCGTTCCTTTGCATTCATAGCCAAGAATTTGCAACATTTCATTAAAACGTGTTCAGTTTTGCACATCGGGCAATTCCTCGTTGTTGTGAAGAAGGCTTTGGATGATTTATACGGCCTGTTAGAGTTTGATGACCTCTGGCTATTATATTTATAATTATTGTTTCGAGCGATTGACGCATTGTTTTGCTGTCTATCTGATATCTGATTTTTATTCGACGAGTGTGACCTTTGATGAGTATTTCCTTGTAAGGCTTCCAACGCCATGAACTTGTTCTCCAAGAATTTGACGAACTCCTCCAAGTCAGGAAATTCTCTCGGTTCCTTAAGATCCTTGATGTACTCGTTGTAAGTCACCTTGTCCAGTTTCTGAACCAACAGATAAACAATTATCGGATCCCAGTTGGTTATTTCTAGTCCAATGTTACTGAGTCCGTTAAGACACTCGAGAGTGACGTCATGCAGTTTCCTTATGCTTGTAGCGCTAGCTTCTGATATGAGAGGTTGGTTTAGAAGCGTGTTCATATAAGACGTGAACAACAGGCGCTTGTTATCATATCGATGCGTGATTATCTCCCAGCAGGAAGTATAGTTTTCCGCGCTTATACCGAGATGCTGTACAATCTTCTCGGCTTCACCCTTGAGTTTAGTTTTAAGGTGCTGCATTTTTTGCGCTTTTGACAGTAGTGGGTTATTATGTACACTTTCCAAGTACAGATCTTTAAAAGTTAACCATTGATGGTAGTTTCCGTTGAAGTCCGGTATCACAATTTTTGGTGTTGTTTTCTCATAGTGAGCGTTGTTCCAAATATGATGTTGTAGTTTCTTTCGGAAGTTATCATAAACGTTTTCTATAGCATCGTATTTTTGTTTGTAAGTTGAATCTTCATCTTGTGAAATATAGTCAAGTTCCCAGTTAGTTTTCTCAATGATATCCCATTTGCCTTTTAGGATATTAAGACTATCTTCTAGCTCCCATTTTTCCGATGACGAGTCGAAGCTTATCTTCTCCACAGTACGTTCAAACACTCGAAAGTTGCAGAATTGCTGTCGTAAAAGCTCCTGCTGTTTTTCGTTGGTCTTGTCCGTTTCGCGAGGAGGTACATGAAAGTTGATATCATCGAAGTTAAAGGTTGCTTTTAGTTTACCTTGTTTGGGCGTAGAAGGTGATAGTTCGACTTTACTCTTCGAAACAGAAGGCAACTCAGCTTTACGCTTCAGGATATCTTGCAGCACGTCCTCGTACATCTTCTTAGTTTTGTTGAAAACGCCGTCGACGAAGTATTGGATGTCAGTTATTCCAGATTTTTCCAGTTGTTGATGATTGAACACAAACTTCTCCCAGTTCGAGTTCAGCCGAGAAAGTCGCTCCTCCAGGTATTCCAAAGTTTTTCTGCTCGGACCGTCTTTCTTGTAGTTGATGCTGATTTGCTTCAAGTTGTGAAAAATAGTTTCTTGGTGAATGATGATCTCGCTGATGTCCTGAGCCATCTTTGATTGTTGTTGAAATTAAGTTGATTGTTGTTGAAGTTAAGTTGATTGTTTTTAAGTTTAGTTGTTCGATAGTACCGCAGGGTCGTTTAGCCGCAGGCACTAGTTCAATAACTTGCGAAGTTTTCGCAGTTATTTTGGTGGATACTAAGCGTATTCTTTCTCTACTAGAGATACGTGCGCCTTCCCAATCTTACTGGGGCAACCCGCTTCTGGGAGACCAGCAAGACCGATACGCTATCACTAACAGAGACACTTCACACACTTAATGTCACACTTATGGCTCGAAGGACCACTTTTTATGTATGGCTCAGAGTTAGAGTTTGGTGAGTTGACGGAAAACCACGTTTGACCACAAGAAATAGTTTATTTCTTTAAAGTTACAAAATAGTTATAAGTTGGATGCCAATCCGTGCCGATCGCGGTAATTGCAATATGTCAACTAACTATAATGTTCCGTGAATGTTATTAGATCTAAATTGAGGTCGCATTGTCAGCAACCAAAACGTTGTACGTGCACCGTACAAACAGGATTGATAAGTCCTCTTTTATTTCTCATGGTTGGAATTAACTGATTATATCGTTCTATGGTTATATTCATTATATATTGGGTTTGCAACTCAGCATCAACAAGATTACCATCCAAAACGTAAATGTCTAATTTTTCTTTCATATAACTAATTATTTCATAATACTTTCCTATGTTGTAATCTAAATTCTTATGAACTAAATCTAAGTCTAGGATCTTAACTATATGCCAATTATAGAGGCTTAGCGAAGCTTGTCCTTCTTTAACGGGAAGAATTCCCGGATTATCTTCAATCCTTTGAAGTTGAAGGGCCAGGCTCATGGTCGCTTGCATTGCTATCACGAGGACGAACCTGTGAAGGACGCTTAATGTCTTTAACTGGTATTTTCTTAGTTCTGCGGGCTTTATTAGTAACTGTTACCGTATTCTTATTTAGTTCATCTAAAACTGTTGTCTTTTGGTATCTAGGCTTATCCTTGCTACGTCTTGTATTGACTCCTTTCATATAAACTTGATCACCTATCTTGATATCGAATTGTTTTTCTCCGCCACGTTTTTCCTTAATCTTTTCTTTAGATTGTAACATTTTATCCGATAGATAATTATATAGGTATTTAGTACGCTTAACATGATCAGTTACTAATTGTTGGGTGTAATACTTATTAAAGTCTACCGCAAAAGCGCTTGAAGCGTCGGTATGTCCGAAGACTACTTCAAATGGGGTTAAACCAGTAGTGGAATGAATAGATTGGTTGTAAGCCATGATAGCATAAGTCATGACGGATGCGGCGTCAGTTATCTTCCTTTCATACTTAGCTAGTCTATAAATTTCTATGATAGTTGAGTGAAATCTTTCTATCAGTCCCATAGAATTTGGGTTATGTGGCGTTCCTATGTGTAGATCTACTTTGTAAAAAGTTAACATTTCTTTTAAAAGGTTATTATTAAATTCCGATCCTGGGTCGGCACTGACTTTTAAAGGAACACCATATATAGAGAAATATTTTATTAGTGCTCTAATAACTTCTGGCGTGGATCTATTTGGTACTTCGAATGCTTGTCCTAGCTTACTGAATGCGTCTATTATAGTAAGGAAATAGGTTCCTTCTATCGAAAAAATATCCATGAATATTTCTTGGAAAGGTTTATTTTGTGTTTGAGTCAACTGTAACTCAGGTTTTAACGGTTTTCTATCGTACTTCATTTGCTTGCATAGGTCACAAGAGTTGATTATACTAGCTACGGTTTGTTCTAAGTTATTCCAATAGTATGTTCTTTTCAAATGAGCTACCGTTTCTTTGATGCCACGGTGGCATGTTTTCCCGACGTGGTATTTTAGTACTATTTCTCGCTGTTCATTTTCATCTTCTACGTAAACGACTCTTTCAGTACATTCGTAGATATTTACTGCATCCTTTTTAAACAGGGTTGTAATTACTTTAGAAAATTGTTGACGGTGACGTTGATCTTCGAAATAGATGAAATATTTAATTTTTGGCCGAATATAAGCTTTTAGGTAGTCTTTAATTAAATCTGGGTTATCGATTGGTAAGTGCACTTCAAACACCTTTTGTTTATCTCTGGATAGATCTTTAACACTATACTCGTTTTTATGCCAAGTATGTACTAATATTTGGTTTGGTTTGGTGTCTATGGCTTCCTTTAATATGGGAATACCAGAAGAATCGGTATTTTCTTCTGAATGAACTGTTGCTAAGGAAGGAGAATCTGCTCTTTCCGAGGCTGTGACTGTTTCGCTTCCTATTGATGGTATCGAGTAAGGCGATCTAGGTCTAGCTTTAGTATCTCTAGAAGAAATGGAAATATCGTCACTCTCATCTGAGGAGATGACAATGGTTTTTGAATCATCTGTATTTACTATCATTGACATGTCATCTAATGCATTGACTTTTATTCTGGATAGTGCATCTGCGTTACTGTTTTGTTTACCCGGTTTGTATTTGATTTCATAGTCAAATTCAGATAACCTAAGTCTCCATCTAGTGAGTCTACTTCCTGGTTCTTTAACTGAATTTAACCATACTAGTGGTCTATGATCACTTAGTATAGTGAACTTCTTACCATATAGGTAAGGCCTAAAATGTTTGCAAGCCCAAACGACGGCTAACAGTTCCTTTTCAATAGCACTGTAGCGCGTTTCGGCATCGTTAAGTGTTCTACTAGCGAACGCTATTGGTTTATCGCTACCAATAGGGCCTTGAGATAGAACCGCTCCTAATGCGAAGTTAGATGCATCCGTAGTTAAAAGAAAAGGTTTTTCAAAATCAGGGAATTGTAGTAACGGTGCATTGGTAAGCAATTCCTTGCATTTTTCAAAGGCATTTATGTATTCTTTAGTGATCGTGACTCTATTTTTCTTTTTAAGGCAATTAGTTAAAGGTTGTGTTATTTTAGAAAAGTCTTTAATAAATTTACGGTAGTAGCCTACTAATCCAAGGAAACTTTTTATTTCCGTTGGTGTTTTTGGCAGAGGGAAATTTAATACGGTTTTAATTTTATCGTTGTTTGGTTTAAGACCATCTTTTGTTATAGTGTGACCTAGATATAAAACTTCTTTCTTTAGAAATTCACATTTGTCTAGCGTGACTTTAAGGTTCGTCTCTCTAAGTCGGTCAAATATTTTCCTGAGTTTATCTATGTGTTCTTGTAAGCTAGTTGAATATACTATTATGTCATCTAAATATACAAGACAATGTATGCCTTGTAGTCCGCGGAGCACGTTGTCCATAGCTCGTTGAAACGTAGCTGGTGCTGTCTTTAAGCCAAAGGGCATTCGAGTAAACTCGTAATGACCTGATTGGGTTGTGAATGCGGTTTTGGGTTGGTCCTCCTTTTCTACCTCCAATTGGTGATAGCCACTAGCTAAGTCTATTGTACTAAAGTAGGATGCTTTTCCTAGTCTGTCAAATAAATCTGTTATGTTGGGCAGTGGATATTTATCGTCGATTGTTATTTCATTAAGTCTCCTATAATCGATAACCATTCGAAATTTTAGTTCACCCGAGGCGTCCATTTTTTTTGGAACTAGGTGTACAGGGGCACTCCAAGGTGAGTGTGATTCCGTTATCACTTTGTTTTCTAATAATTTATCGACTTGTTTCTGAATTTCTAGATTTTGGCTAACTGGGTGTCTGTATGGGCGTATGTATATAGGATCTTCATTTTTAGTACGGATTCTATGTTTAACTTGGTTTGTAAATGACAGGGGTACATGTTCACAGTGGAATATGTCTTTATATTCTGCACATAAGTTCGATATTAAATGTGTTTCTTCTGTATTTAGATGATCAAGACGTAATTTATTTAAGTTTTCGTCTAATAATTTATCTAAGTTTGGGTTATCATCTAAGTTATTTACTAGGCAACTATCTTGTAAATCTTGGTGTATGTTATATACAGTAAATGGTTTTTTAAACGTTATAGTCATTTCAGTATCAGTGGTGTTCTGAATAACTGTTTGAGCTAAAGAGTCTACACAGTTAACTAACGCATCAGGCATACGAACTCCTGGGCAGAATTCGAGATGACTTAAAATTGCATTGCCGTTGTCTAACGTAGTTGGCACCTTAACGCGTGTTTCCGATCTAGGTGGCACTTTTATTTGGTAAGCTGGGTTATATAAAATAGGTATTTCTGTAGTGCTTGTCCTTAAGACCTGATTTTTCATATCTATGTTAGCTTCTAATTTCTTTAATAAGTCTGAGCCTATAAGACCATTATATTGTTGATCTACTGTGTATATATAAAACTTATGATGGGTGTCTGTATTAAATGTATCTGTTAAGGGAACGCATGCGACTTCATTATGCTGACTACGTCCGTGGGTACTGATAACTTCAAATGGTTCAAAGTCTTTATAGTACTGAAAGTAATGGTCAGCTAGTTCTTCATTAATAAAAGATCGTGAGCTACCCGTATCTATTAAAAAGAATGCTTCTATTTCTGGCAAATAGATGTGTGGTAGCCTAAGGCCACTATAGTTTAGGTGTATTACTTCTGCAGGTCTGGTATAGAGGCTTCTATTTGAAAATTTTCATTTTCTGTTTCATTTTGTGTGCAGTTTAATTGATTATTATTATCGTTTTCTAATATCTCTAATACATTATTATCGTCGTAAGAGCAAACCTGCTCGAAGTTAAAATCGTATTCAATGGGTTCTTCTATCATATTATTTCGTACCGTTCTCATAGACACGTCGGCGTTTTGTCTAGGCGGTTGGTTATTAATACCGAAACGAAATTGTTGATTACTGGGTTTAAAGAAGCCTGATTGTTTGTAGTTGTTCATTGTTTGTGGAAGCTGCTGCGACTGATGAGGAATCCCGGGTTTTTGATTCGGATTTTGTGGCTGTGGTTTAAATCCCTGGGGTTGGAAACCAAATCGTTGGTTACCCTGGTTAGGGTTTGGTATGAAATTGGGTCTAAACGGCTGTTGCTGCCTAAAGCCGTGATTATTTGCTGGAATTCCAAACTTATATTGGATAGGTGCTGTAAAGTTAGGTTTAGGATTATTAGGTGCACTAGGGTTCGCGCTAGTAGTGTTAGTTTTATTTTTATTACGAGAGTTATATCGCGTTTGGAAATTGACTTCCTCTGTTACGACACTTAATGCGCATTCTAAAGTGTCGCATTTATTTAGCCTCACAAACTTTATTAAATCCTCTGGTAAATTGTACATGAACACATTGAGAGCTGTGTTGTTATATATTATTTAATTAGCTGCCTTTATTCCTTCATCAGTTATTAGATTCACTTTTGAGATTAACGAGCTCCTAACATTTTGTATGCGGTGGCAAAAGTCAATGTAAGACTCGCCATGTTTTATCTTGAGGTTTTCTAATTCTATGCTCAAGCAAGCTTCTGATCTGGGATCACCGAAATGCTGGACAAAGAGTTCCTTTAATGCCTCCCACGTGGTTACATTTTCGCGTTCACTTACTAACACAGCGGCTTTGCCGACTAATCTACCCGTTATACAATGAAATAGATAGGTCTGTTGTGCTGGGTTGTTTTCCCCTCGAAAACTTCTTATAACATACTCACATTTCGATATAAAAAGGTTTAGTAACTTATCATCACCATCAAATTTAGGGATGATGCTTTGGATTTCCTTTGGTATCAGTTGAATATTCATATTGATATTTTTAGATTTACAATATTAACTTAAGGCAAATAATTAACGTTAATAAAATTAACAAAATGGCGATTTAAGTTCAATTTGTTTTTTACAACTATTTTAAAAATAGATCAGCGATTGATCAATTATCTAAATTTGGCGATTTTTGTCCAAAAATAGACGAAACGAATATCGGCGATGTCTAGTCCAATAAACGTAGGTAATTAGTAAAGTTAAGTAAGACAGGGAATGGAACAGAGTGCGAATCAAGGGTCTACTCACAGTTTGCTCGATCCCATGCCGGTTCTTGTTCTGCTGCTGCTGAGGTTGCGCTGCCTTGACGAATTTGTTTAGTAGGTTCTTTGCGGACTGAAGTCTATGCGACGAGGATTGCGTTACGACCGATTCTTGTGTCTAGCTAACGATCACAAGTACGCGACTTGCTAATCCGACCCGGCTGCGCCAGTCAAATAAGAGCGCGCAAGATTTATATTAAAAAATATTTATTTAATTAATATATGTCTGCTCAGCATGAGCTTTAAGATGACAATGGACGAAGAACAATGAACAAATGAACACTTAAGTCTAGGTTACATGAGCTTATATACTACTTGAGGGCTTTTACATGTGTGTGTCTGTGGCTGGACCTCACAGTTGGCCAGCAACAGCAATCTGTCGATGACATTTCACTAACTGTTTTGGCAAACATTAATTTTATAAGAATTAACCAATAAGGAACTTAAGTCTAGTGGTTACTTGGAACCGCTTGGTGGCATGGCGTGATCTCTGTTTATGGTCACCATTCGAGGAAAGGATTGGTTACACATAACTAGACTGTGAGAAAATATGTTTTGGTCTGGGCATGTATGAGAAATGCTGCAGTATTGAGTAACTGATTAAAGTAATGACATTGACGATAAAAGTGAATCATAAGAAACCAAACAGACCAGTATTGAATGGAGGATACACATTCAATGATGTGCTCAGTACTTTATTATTCACTGAAGGCATTAAGTTAGACCTTTCGTTACTATTTTGCTCCCGTATGTCATAGCGTAATAGTATGTAACCTATAACCCAGATAGAACCACTCTTCAGTTTGATTATTGATTTTTTCGTATTGATTATTACTAGGTACTTTGTAAGTTCAGGAACTATTAGTGCCAAAAACTAAATTAACACGTCTATAAAATGTAAAGTTCGCCCAATACTGTATGCACCACGGTTTTTAGGGTACGGGGAGTTTTCTTTGGTTTTTCTGGCTATGGATATTCTTATAATTCTACTCTGACTCCTGCTTGATATGAAAGGTAGAGAATAGATATTTATATTCTTACTCTTCTTTTTTAAAATTTATTTCAAATTAATTGACTTTCCTGGTAGTAGCAATTGGTGATTACTGTTTGAGTTACAGTGGCTAGGATTTTTAAATAGTAAGACAAACTGGTTCCAAGAAAAAAAACCTGCCAACATCTAAGCACCCTTATTAACAAATAAAAAAACAACTAGTGTATTAACCTCATAATCATAAAAATCAGTGCCTCAACTGAATCTTACAAGTCCAGTGAGCCAGCCTTCATTATATGCGCGTGCGCTGATCTCTAACCTAACACGTTTGCCTTTGACTGATGCCGACACGGTTATATTGATACTAAGCCCTCGGGGTTCTGCTTACCTAGTTAGATTTAACTAGCATTATGTTATTATTAGCATAGACGTCTAACAGGCTCTGAAGAACGACCTGGTTGTTTTAAAGTAGATTGAAATGTTATGATGACTAAGCAATAATTTAAAATGATTTTTTACTTTTAAATGAGAATTGTTTAAGTGAGGAGTCCACACTTGAATTAGGGTTGACTTTTTATACATCTATTAAGTAAGCTTTTTAAGGGTTAAAAAAAATACAAAAATTTTATTATAATAATAACCACCAAACCCTTTTTAAAGGGTTATTAAAAAGGACAAAGGAGGTTTGTGCTTTTGTTGTACATTTTCTGATACAACAACTTTAAATATAACATCTTTTTCTAAGTAAAGCTTCAACAATTTCATTTGACCGAAATCAGCACGACACAACACAAAATCTCCCAGTAATTTATTCGATATTAGTCAAAACATCTTATCTTAAATACAAAGAGACTATTATTCTAGCAATCGTTTTTGTTCTTCCATTGTAGAAAGTACAAAAAAGTTTTAGCATAGTGGGCGGTCAAAACTTCACTACTCATCAATTATATTGACAGTTCAAAACATTATTTCTTTTCATCTACTTCACTTACATCTCAAACGATTTTAAAACTTATTGCAAAGGCTTAAGTGTCTAAGATAATTTTTCGGTATGGTAATCATAAGTTTGCAAGAAACTGTGGCTTAAAGGACAATGTGTCCATTTTGTTGCATTCGATGAATAAACAACGATTTGACAGATGACTTCCGATGGTAATTGTTTGTATGTGTCGGGCTTAATCTCAATGCCGCTGACAATGATTCATTTGAAATCGTTACGTCTGATGATGATTGCAGTCATCATTAAGGATATTAATGGTTTGTGTTTGTGTGTTTGTAGGTACCTTCCTGTGTTGCGTGTATTGTGTTGTGATTTTAGTCATTTGTGGTTTATTTATAAGTAGCTGTCCCTCGCCGTTTTACCATCGCGGTACCTTTGGTTACTGTTTAGCTCCCGTAGGTCATAGCTTCATGTTATGTAGCCTATTAATATTCTGATGTATAAGCTAAGCTATATTACTGTAAAGTTTTATCAAATTTCGTTCAGTAGTTTTTTCGTGAAAGAGTAACAAACATATACAAACTTTCACATTACCTTTTTTTCCATTTCCAACTTTCATCTTATAAGTAGGATATCTATACTAATATTATAAAGCGGAAGAGTTTGTTTGTTTGTTTGTTTTTTTGTTTGTTTGTTTGTTTAAACGCGCTAATCTCAGGAACTACTGGTCCGATTTGAAAAATTCTTTTTTTGTTAGTTAGTCCATTTATAGAGGAAGGCTTTAGGCTATATAACATAACGCTAAGACACATAGGAGCCGAGCAGTAATGAAAAGTGTGACAAAAACGGGAAAAAATATTTCTTTTGAGAGATTCCATTGCGTGCGCTGCGGAAATGGTTGAAGTTACGCAAAAAATATGTACTAAAGAATTGTTCCTCTTAAAAAGTTCTAAAAAAAAGTCCGCGGCAGCATATGTCTAATATTTATAGTTCACTCAATATAATCATTTTTATGGCCACGAATTTAGTTCTAAAATAATTCATGATTTGCCAGGGTGTTTTCATCAATACAGTATTAATCCTTATTAATATAAATACGTTACTCAATACCAGTTTTTAATTTTGTACAAAATTGCAGTTTCCATAATTTAATTTCAATAAATATCTTCTGAGATATAGCAGTTTTAAAATTACTCCGCACACCAATATATGATGCCACGTACGCGTAGTGACAAGGCTAGCCTTTGCAAGATATTCGTGGCTAATATAATCAGAATAACACATAATATTGTGCTGCATAACATTGCACCATGAGCCACGAGAGCCGGTCATTATTAAAAAAAATAACATGGGTGCGTGGGGTCGTTCGTACGTTTATTCCAAGTTTTTAATTTTGTACAAAATTGCCGTTTACATTACATACATCATTTATAATTTTAATAGTAGTAGGCTGGGGTGTGGGCCCCCAACCTGGCCTTGGCTCCGGCCCGGCTACTGAAGGCGTCCCAGAAGGTCATAGCCATTCGGTTGGTGCATGGATCTCCTTCCTGCCTGATTCTTGCGGCAAGGGATTTGGAGGCAACAGTCCTTGCACACATGTACCACGCAAAGTGGCGCGTGGAAGTGCAACGCCGCCGGGGCGAAACTCCGCTGCCGCGGCTATTCAAGGCGCGGCACACAGAGTTCCTGCGGGATCTCATGGCGGAATGGAGACTGCGACTGTCGCAACCCGGTGCTGGGCACCCCTCTTTGAGGAGTGGCTAGAGTGCGCCTCGACGCTCTCATATATCGCCCGTCACAGGTCCTCACCGTACACGGATACTTTGGAAGGTTCCTGTGTCGGATTCGAGCGGTAGTGACGCCTGCGTGACACGGTGGAGCATACGGTGGAGGTATGCCCCGCTTGGGTAAACCACCGCCGTGTCCTTGCAGAGGCGATCGGCGGGGGTGACCTCTCGCGCCCGGCGCTGGTTCAGGCCATGCTTTAGGGCGCGACTGAATAGGAAGCCATCGCCCCCTTCTGCGAAGCAGACACGCTGGAGACGGAGGCGGTGGGGTGCGTGAGGCAGCGTCAAGCTTTACGCCCCGGACAGAGACCCAGGCGTAGTTGTCGAGAGTCGCAAGACGACGGCCACCGCAGGCGCGGGCCTGTGGACTTAAAGCGGTAGGCAGCTCGCCACCCGACTAGGACTAGACCCGTGTTGACGGCCATCGCAGGCGTGGGCCTGTGGACGGCAAGCGTTAGGTATCTCGCCACCCGACTAGGACCGGACCCGTGTCGACGGCGTGTCGATGCTTCTAATAGTTACCGCGGCCCCGAAATTTATAAGGGTAACCGAAGGGACATTATTGGATTTTAGTCAGTAAAAGTCTGACATTCCATCCCTCCCCAGGAGCGGGAGAATTCATAAAAAAAAACTATCTAACAGTTTTCGAATCAGTGTGTTCGCGACAACGCCATTGGAGCTCTTTCAAGCTTAAACAACCCTAATAATCTTTTCGTGTTGGTGCGTACACTGATGGTTCCACATGGTTAATAATATTATTTATAAAGAAGTACTGGAAAAAAAATATTTTTTTTGTGCAGTATCCTCCAACAGCGCTTAGCACTAAGAATTACATTGTTAGGTTTCGACATCCACGCGAACGAAGTCGTGGGCACAGCTAGTAAGCTATATTACTCTATCAACAAAATCTGTCAGTAACTTTTGGGTAAAAGAGGAACAATCATCTATCAATCTTCAACATGTTGTACACTTATAATTTTGGTAAAATAAATGTTGGAGTTCTTTGGAACACAAGTTCCACTGTTTATAGCTTTCGCCCGCGGCTTCTCTCGCGATAATTTCGATACTTCCATCCCTTATTTTACCCTAGGGTGGAATTTCTAAAAAATCTTTCTTAGTGGTTAGCTACTCTTTACAAAGAACATATCTTTAAAGTTTCATGGCTCTAGGACCAGCGGTTTGGGTTGTGCGTTGTTTGATTTTTAGATAGATAACCCAAACCTAATAAAATTGTAAAAATTCTCAAAGCAAACATATATTTCTTCTATCTATGCTAAATAAAGCATGTTATTATGTAAACAACACAAGTTTGTCAAAGTGAATAGCTGTAATGTAACTAGCTCATTGGGCACTGGATGCCAGCGCGTTGCTAACTTGGGGACTCGCCAACCGGAGGCTTTTAGTGAACTTTATGACTATTTTGTTTCATACTCTTAGAACAATAACGTTCATACTGATATGGGTATAAAAATGTATGGTTGGGAAACTGTTTTGTTTTACGCCATGGGAACTTTAGAACTAGAGACTCGTGTTTTAGAATTCGATTATTGTTAATATGTGGGGCAGCAATGATCAAACACAGAAGGCACGAATATTGATCACCACACTTGTTCAAGACGGATTAGTGAAGTCATATTTATCGATACTAAACAACGGACATTTATAAAACACATATTATAATCACGACACTGACTGACTGAATGTTTATACATCAACGCACAGCACAAACTGCTGGTTCTTGAGATATTAAACTTGAAGCGTATGTTCATTGTGAGAAGTATCCAATGCACGGAGAAATTATTTTTAAAAATTCTACCCTTAAGAGGTAAAATAGGGGACGGGAGTTTCGACATGCAGGGCGAAGCCGCGGGCAAAAGCTATTTTACTATAAATCCAAGTACTCTTAATACTTTAAATTGGCACAACGATCATAAATCACCATCAAAAGTAGACTGACATAAGCTCGTACCAAATATTCATGATCCGTAATGGGTCAAGCGGGCGAGTGTTATTTTAGAGCTGCACTCGAGCAAACTAAATAAACATACGCAGTTATGATAACTGTGCTCCTACCGATAGTAGGCAATGCAAACGAATGGCATTGATGGGAATAAATGATGTTCTAGCATGCTTCAATCCCGCCACACTATTCCCACTGCAACTCCTGAAAGCCAGAATCAACAGTGGAGTCTAACAGAAAAGCTCCGAGCAGTGAAGCTCGACGAGTCCCGGAGAAACGATTCAACTGTCTTGGATCCCGCAACGAAATTAATCAGGAAAGACTAGCGGAGGAGTAAGAAAAATGAAACAAGTGGCTATCGCGCCAAACACTGCAGCTCCTGGAAGCTTGAATCAACAGTGGGGTCCACCAGAAAAGCGCCGATGCAAATAGCATGCTTAAGCCGTTGGTTCTGCCTGGATGTCATTTGAGCATTTTTGTCAGTCTTTACGGGTAGACTTGACGAAGCGTGTCGTGGTATCCAGGAACATTAAAAAATATTCGCGTTACTTTGGTGATACAGGTTGTACTCTGGATGTATTAGAATAAGGTTCATACTGCTTTGCTTTGAACTCGCAAATATTTTGTCAAATACAAGCCGCACCATAACAAGACAATGTATAAATGTGCGCCATAGTAACATTTCAAATGTAATAATATGCCGTTTAGAAATTACAGTAGACGAAGATAGTCAAATCTTTCCAATACCCTCAAGACGGTCTTATTTTAAGAGATCAATTACTTTCTATAAAAGTTTGTGTTAATTTTAACCGGACTTCACATCAGCCAAGCATAGTCTTCAATAGTAAAAACCAGTCTAAGCAGCTTTTACATATAAGCTCTGTTCTTATGTTTTTTAAGATTAAGTACATCTTACAACTGCAATATAAAGCACTAAATCTTTCAACGTCTAAGTCAGAAAAATTCTGAAAAAAAAAAAACTTTTAAGCCTACAACATTAAACTCGTACATCTCGTACCAGTAAGTCGATACTTCTATGCCTCGTTCCATATCGAGATAAAAAAAACACGATTTAGTAGTAAAATCAATAAATAAACTAAGTATCTACTTGATTTATAAAAACGTATTGCGGTCTCGTTTTATTGCAAGAAGAATTACAAGACAGGTAAGATTTATTGAATGTTTATCATTTTATGGTTGCCGAGATGCTGAGAACTAGTGGAAGTACATGAACATACAACTCGACCGTCAAGCGTTGTCGCACAAAAAATGGATCGTTCCGTAATCACAAAACTGTTACCATGCACTAAACACGGTATACATATACTATAGTAATTATGTATAATTATAGTAATTATAATAAAATAAAATATCTGCAACAAACAAACTAGAACTTGCAGAGAACTAAAGAGGGATCTACCATTCAATTTTATTCAACAAACAAATTCACTATACAAATGTTTCAAAGCCAATTACGTTTATCGCTATCGCTGGTAACTCGCGCCAGTAGCTCGTCCGTTGAGGTGCTGCCAACTCGACTAGATAGATCCGGATAAACACACGGCCGTAAATACTCGGTTATCTACAAAGTTTTTTTACTGCGTTTTGTTGACAAAATTAGCTGCGATGTATCAGTCATGGATTTTGGAGAGTACAGTTACTGGTAAGCGAGGTGTTTTGTACAGTCTGTGTAAATGTAGCATCAGAAGCTTTGATATTGTATATTGTGCATTATCTCTGAGGTATTGTTAAACCGAGCAGAAAATTATACAATGCTTATCCATACTAATATTATAAATGGGAAAGTGTGTCTGTCTGTTTGTCTTTCTTTCACGGCAAAACGGAGCGACGGATTGACGTGATTTTTTAAGTGGAGATAGTTGAAGGGATAGAGAGTAACATAGGCTACTTTTAGTCTCTTTCTAACGCGAGCGAAGCCGCGGGCAGAAGCTAGTACATATATAAATGCAATCACAAAATTTGGTGACACCCTATGAGACACAGGGGGTGAAGACGATATGAGTTTAAAGCTTACAGACAATATTGGTCCACACTAAGTCAAAATTCAGAAAATTGGAAACTAGAAGTGGCAGCAGCTTATTCCTGCAGCGGTACAAATAGAGGCTCTGAATAATACAAATTACTATAAAAAATATAAGCTCTCAGCTTGCATCTACATACAAATAGTAACCCTTTCCGCAAAGTCAACCAGTATAATGCATTTTACTTGCAAAATATTTATTTCTACCTGCATGATACGTGCTATTAAAAATTGCCATAAAATAACAATTAAAAACAATAGCATCATCACCACAAACCTTGCTAGCCCGCATTACCATTACCATAGACAATAACACCAGGAGATGGCCGATTGTTCCTCAAAAATAGCCATTAGACATGTCGTAAAGGAAATAAGCCATTGGTAATCAAAAACATGGTTTTTATCACTTCCTAAGGCCACGTCCGCACAGCCAGGCGGCTTGCTTAGCGCCTAGTGTCTAGCGAGTCATCTAGCTAGTAGCTTAGTAAAACAAACGTTCTAAAATGAACGCGACCGGCTGCACTGCGCGCTTAGCGCCTAGCTAGTCGCTTGGCGTGCATCCATGTAAACAAACGTGTTGGTTTTTTGTTGCGAGGCGCTAGGTTGAAAAGTAGCCACTGGGTGAAAACTTAACTCGGATTTTTGTAATACTATAGGAGGTTAGAAGAAAACCATGGATGAAATATTGATTGCTTCAGTTTTCGAAAGAGAACCTTTGTGGAACCTTTTTCTAAATGAGTTAGTTTTCCTTTAACTTTACTGAGAAGTAGATCAAATGTTTCCCTGGTCATACGCAATATAAACAAATAGTATTACAAAAATCCGAGTTAAGTTTTCACCCAGTGGCTACTTTTCAACCTAGCGCCTCGCAACAAAAAACCAACACGTTTGTTTACATGGATGCACGCCAAGCGACTAGCTAGGCGCTAAGCGCGCAGTGCAGCCGGTCGCGTTCATTTTAGAACGTTTGTTTTACTAAGCTACTAGCTAGGTGACGCGCTAAACACTAGGCGCTAAGCAAGCCACCTGCCTGTGCGGACATGGCCTAAGGCCATAAAACTAGCCGTAGCGACATTTCTTGACAAATACCTTGATATTATCAATCACTAGAACTGATAGGGTTGCTGCGACCAGTTTTTATTGGAAGACTTAAGTTAAATGGGACAGTTAGCTAAATGGGATACTACAATATTTTAAAGCCAATGATATTTTAAGTAAAAAAGGCGTAGATAGGTTACCCAAACGGAATTCTATCTTCAAAAACGGCACACTAACGCACACATACATTACACGTTAAAGTAGGATGACATGATTGAAGTAGTGCGAGTGAAAAAGAGATAAACGTCAAATGTCAACGCAATACTCAGTATCATGTTTGCCAATTGGCAAACTTTTAATGTGCCACTTTTTGACTGCATATAACCTATCTACACTTTTTTACTTAAAATATCATTGTTTAAAGCGATATTTTTTGATTTCTACATGTTGCCAAACTATGCTATGAAATGAAACATTCCTTCATCCATTCTCACAGTAAGAATATACTGTCAGAAATGTTGTATCGTTTCGAATTTTGAACAAAATGACCACTGACTGTTACGGAACATTGAAATTCTCAACAACTCCCATAATAGTCACGTCTTGGCTCTACAGATCTGTCTAACTGTCATTTCTACCCCTTTGAACAGTCTTGGGTACGTTTAAACTACCTACTTGGGGTTACTTTTGGCAAAATGGACGGACCACTAATATAATAGCGTAACAATTCTGGTCTATTGTTTTGGTTAGTATAACTAAGCTCACTTAATCTATTGGGAGTTTTGAGAGCTGTGTCCCAACAACGGAATGCTTGCTCATACCTATCAGATGCTTCTATCAATATCTACCTTTTTTGGGCATTGGGAGTTGCTGCATCGCAAATTCCAAGTTATCAGTGGTTTTCTTGGTTATCAGGAACAGAAAGCATTTTGTGGTCAAAGCTTTTTTAGAAAGATTAGAGAATTCCTTTTGTTAGACGTTTTTAAAACCGTTAACCATATCTTGTTCCATTTGCATTTCCTTTCTCTTACGATTGTACAAGAGATCGTCATAATTATTTATCAAAATTTATAAAAAACTAGCTTTTGCCCGCGACTTCGTCCGCGTGGAATAATAATTCCCGTTCCCAGGGGATTACCGGGATGAAAACTATCCTATGTCATTCTCGGGTCCCAGACTATATCCGTACCAAATTTCATTCAAATCGGTTCAGTGGTTTAGGCGTGAAGAAGAGACAAACAGACCGACAGACAGAGTTACTTTCGCATTTATTATATTAGTATGAATACATCAAAATCATGTACTTTTCCTCTCATGGCCAACCCTGTTCGCTGTCTTAAGCAATAAACAAGAGTTCCAAGACAAACAGCACGTTTAACACTAAACTAGTACAATAAAATAACATTATCTTGATGTCGATCGGCGCGCTGTGATTCATCCTAATTTTTATACTTTTTATTGTCCGTACTTTAAAGGAAAAAGGTATCATTGGATCCTTATCGGTGTCACACACGCGTGTAAGTATTAAGCAGTTAAAGCCTCAAATGGAATAAGGATAATAGCGTATTTAACCCAGATTCAAGACTTTTTGAAGAACACGACTATGAATAAAAGATTGTAAAAGACTAGGCGAATAGGACAAAATGGATGACGGCCTTTGAAATACTGAAAAGATATACTAGGACAAAGTTAGTGAACTTAATGGCAATAATGCGAATAAATAGGACAACTCTTTCAATTATAAATAGGTATGTTATAGTCAAGCTTTGAAGATACGGCACTTCTAGGTCCGGTCAAACCTCAGGTCTGTATTTCCTTTGACAAATAAATTTATGTTCAAATAAGCTAAAATAGAGTTCCAAATGTAAGTCAAGTAAGGCCAGGATCAATAAATTTTAATAATCTGAAGTTTTATTCAACTAGTCGATTTTAAAATGTTTCACACAGCGTAATAAAGTAATTTATACCTTACCGAGCTTCTCAACTATCAATAGTCACAACAAACTATAAACTTTATTGAAATGGTACAATCATAATCATAATCATTCATTTATTGCATTTCATGTTGTTTACAGGTTGTTACATTATGATAGTTCCAAACAATGAACCCTGCTAGGGCACAGCAATGTATAGGCGATAGGTTTATAATTAATTTAACATGCTATCATTATTCATACAATTTGTTGATATAGATTAATTTAGAAATTATTAATTATTATTATACATTATGTTAATTATGTCATTCTTATATACTAAATAAATAAATTATCATTTTCATAATATAATCTCATAACAATTTATGTCATGTTGCAATGAGTCTAAATGTCATTATTATCTCAGTTAATTTAATGTCAATAGATTAGTTTTACATATAATATGTCACATTTTCAGGTAGGTAAAATAAAAAAGAAAGTAATCACTAAAAATACAGGAATGAGGTAGTAGAGGACTGATGTTTTATAGAGTACCTAGTTATGTATGTGTAATGTACAAAGTTAAGATATTTATATTTTTATATATTGCCTGCTATGTGGGTGCTTCTGAATGTTCATGGCGATAGTGAAATGTTTCCCAATGGCCTTTATTACAGCGAGTCATGGTTTTGATGGCTTTATTTTGATATTACTTTTGTTGAAACTTGTTTTTGGCCTATATTTTATGCAGTTACCACAGAAATAAGACGTATTTTTTTATAATTCTGGTTTAACAAGTTGTATTAGAATATTGGATGAATTTTGATCAAAAATTTTAATAGTAACCATGTTTTTACCACTTGGTTCCGGCATAAAATGCTTTAATTTTTTTTACAGCAGGACCGTTATGTTACTATGAAATACCGAACTGTTATTTTCCAACTATTTCCATAAAAAGTTATTACCAAAAGTAACATTTGCACTAAGATAGAATGTAGTTACATACTTGTATTTTGTAACTACCGAAAAAGCAAGCGTTTCATTCTAGTTTACCTAACAAAGCAATTTCAGTTACCAAATAATCTATAAAAAACTCCAAAAATAAATTAACGGTCTACATCAAAATCTAAATAAGTCTCGTCATGCTTTTATGGGGAGATAATAATACTGAAAAAATAAAAATAAAATATCCTTGAGACGTCTTTAAAAGTAGAGTTGGTAAATTTATGATAATATGCGTTTGTGGACCACAAATCATAGAGGTGGGGTGCGTGGGCGCAGCTCTATTATCGCGGCAGAGTTTGTTAGCTCTACATTGTGATACCAAATGGGTGGGTAATTATGTGAGGACAAAAATTCAAGATAATTGGAGGTTGTGTGAAGTTTCATGCTTTATTATGTGTACAGTTGCATTGCTAAGTTAATAATACCAGCCTGTAATTGTTCATCTGCAAGACAAAGACCTCTTCTCATACAGAAAACTACCTAAGAACCCAGTTTTCATTAAGTATCACAAAATATTAAGTAAATGTTAAATGTCTACAAATTTTTATATTTTACAAAACCCAAAAGATTCATAAAGATCTCTCCAGCCAGTACCTAATCAAAGATAATTTAAGAATAAACATCAACAAGAGTATTAAAAACACATCTTCTGAAACCTACTAGGTATCACTGCTCTAGTTTCCATTTAATCAAATTAATTCCGTTCAACTAAAAAACTGGTAACAACTTTTTCCTTCCGCCTTCTGATTTTCTAATATGGTATTCTTATAAGGCTGCCCGCCTACGTCCGATTATTAGTAATCGATTTTTAAGGAGAAAAATAGAACGCAGTAATGGCAAAAGTGCAATGCACTCGTAAAAAAAATTTTTCAAAAAAAAAGATAACCGACTTCAAAAACTAAAGCCTCAAAAATAACTATTTCGGAAGTCGGTGGCTTCTCTTCTGCCGGTCGAATTGTGTTGCCTTGCCACCGACTTCCGAAATAGTTATTTTTGAGCTTTTAGTTTTTGAAGTCGGTTATCTTTTTTTTTGAAAAAAATTTTTATTTTTTACTTTTCCCAACTACGTTTTAGAGTAACTTTAAAAAAACGTATGTTTATCTATAAAAATTGAGGAGTTCCCTCGATTTCGGCATGATACCATCATCAGATCCTGGACCTGATGACAATGGGACCATTTGGGAAGTCTACCCTTTCAAACAAAGAAAGAATTGTTCAAATCGGTTGGCAAACGACGGAGATATGCGCGAACAAACATAAAAGAAAAAAAAACATACAAACATCCGAATTGAGAACCTCCTCCTTTTTTTAGAAGTCGGTTAAAAAAAAGTCGGTCCTACAAAACTATGAAACTACTAGCTTTTGCCCTCGGTTTGCCACCAGTTAGAAAGAGACGAAAAGTAGCCTTTGTCACGCCTCATCCCTTCAACTGTCTCCACCTGAAAATCACGTCATTTCGTCGCTCTGTTTTGCCGTGACAGACGGACAAACAAAGAGAAACACACTTTCCCATTTATAATATTATTATGGCTTGTAATGTAACCTCCTCAAAAAAGTCTGACGTGAGCGAAAGCCCTAAAGTTGACGGCCATCAATCTATGATGTATAGGGCCACGATGCGCCCGCGCATATCAGCGTAAAAATTTATAAGTCATAAATGTTAATTAACGGACAGCTATGCCATGCAATAAATCAATTAATTTAACCAGCAGTTAGTCGGCGGGGAACGGGTTAAATGTGTCTTAGAGTTACGATTAACTGCTGTTGGGGAAACCTATTATTTAGCCGTTATTGATATCTTTCACGCAGCGCTGTCAGATGATCTTGGTCAAAAAGAGAACGGTTTTTAAAGAGCACTGGTTTCCGGAAATAAATTAAACAATATTTTATTGATTCCAAAATTTTGCCTTGTCTGTTTGGGAAATTTTAATCATTGGAGAAATTTAAAATAGATCATCATTTTATTCCCTTATTTTACCACCATAGGGGACTAATTTCCACAAATCGCTCCTCAGTACACCTTTACGTCACAAAAAGTAACTACTGTTTCTAGCTTTAATAGCTGTGCATTGATTTCCACTTACCACTAAAAAGCTCGCCTTATATATCAAGATAATATAATCCTATCTTTAGTAAACGGATACCTTAGAAACCCGGCGGAAAAACAATTAATAAATATTTCCATAAAAAAACATTCTCCAAGTTACGGTCGAAACATCAGTATCGTTTTACATTATAACTCCTGAAGGATTAGAAAAATATTATTATGGAAACCTCGTTATAAAAACTCGCAGAAAAAGCGACAAGGAAATTGATGGATCCATCCCAAAGAGAAATGAAACCGTTTCCTTCTAAGAAAGTGAAGCGACACAGAGAATTTATTTGATGATTACTGCAGCAGCGGGTTCTACGTAAAAATGTATGCTCGTAGTCATTTCCATAAAAATGGCGAGAAATAACCCCAGCTTTATAATATTGAAGGCAAAGCTATTCTGTTTAACAAGCCGCGGGCCAGTGTAGGCGAAACTTCATTCGTTGTAGTCTTTTATTTAAACTTAACGCTAACTTCAAGAAAGGAACTGATTTACATTTTCTGATTCTCTGATTCTGTTTCTTTTGATAGTAGTTTGCAACTGGTCATCTTAAATCGTTGTAGGTACAATTTTTTGTTTTCTATTAACTTTGTAGAATTTAATGATCTGACTACAATTATTGACCAGTAAATACGGAAATAAACATTGATTGGATCGTCGTAAAACAAACAGAGAGCAACAAAAAATAAGCAAATCATCTACCTAGATAATTGTTTGAAAACAAGAATGTAAATTATCTCTAATCTACGGATACTGCAAAAAAACACAACGATTCGTAGAAACAAATAAAATCAGAGTAAGAAGCGAAGCAGCAGAAGTAGATTAGGGTGATTACCTTTGCATTCGTTGGCATCCCGGGCGGTGGCGCGGCCCCAGGGCCGGTCGAAGTGGAAGGGCTTGCAGCGCTCGCAGTCGCGGCCCGCCGTGTTGTGCTTGCAGTCGCAGGTTAGCTGCTGCACGCCACCCGCGGCCACCTCCTCGCCCTTCATAGGGATGCAGCGCGACGCGTGCCCGTTACACTTGCAGCGGCCCCCGACCGCGAAGTCCGACACAGCGTAGTGTTGGCTCCCCGGAGCCGCCTGCTTCTTGTTGTCGATCTCGTCGCCTTCGTTGACCATGTGCAGGCGGTTGAAGACAACCCTGACGTCGGTCGCTGTAACCCAGTCTTGAAGAACTGGGGAGATGTCGAAGTTAGCAGCGCTTGGACGTCCCTCAAGGGTGCTGAACGCTAGCCTCGCTCCTCCAGAGCTCTCTCCATTCAATCTGTGACTGTCGGAGCACCTGGCCTCCTGCTCATTAGCAGCAGTAACAGTTGCTTTGTTAGGCCTGCCGTACACTCGTCTGCACTGACTGGAGTAGAACTGGAAGGGCTGCCAGGTGACGCCGTTGTCCGCGCTCTTGTAGATAGCGACGGAGTCAGGTCGAGCGGCTTTCGGACAGAATTGTAAACTCACGTAAGTTAACTCATACTTTTTACCAAGAGATAAAGTAAGGGAAACGTTGTCAGGGGGTGAATCGTAGGCGGTCGGGGGGATCGGCGCGGACCTCCAGCAGGTGACATCGTGAGGGTTGTTCAGGTCAGTGAGATGGGCAGGCGGGTGTCGTCGGTCGGACCTGGCAGCATCGCACACTCTGCACGAGTTGTCAGGGGGCTGGTCTCCGGGAGGGTCGCAGAGGCGCTCGGGGCCTCGTCTTCCGCAGATGGAGGAGGCGACAACAGGGGCGCCGAAGGCAGCGTTGACAAAGTCGGGGATGCAGCGGCGCGGGCGGCCGTCCTCCAGGCAGGGGTCGGGCGGGGTGGCGGCGAGCGCGAGGGCCGCGGTGGCTAGGAGGGCCACGGCGCGGACGGGCATGCTCACTCACTGTCACTACACTCGCGTAAAGTTTCCGTGGGAGGGCGTCGCGTGCGGCACGTGCTCACCGGTCGACTGCCGCCGGCGGACTGAAGGGGCGCCGGGCGCGGAGCTTCGCGAGCTTTGCTGGCGGGTGGCGCACCGCGCGCCGGCCACCGCGCGCAGTGAAAGTTTACTATTTTTAATATCGTGTGTGATTTGATTAGATAGGAGATACGAATAAATTACCTCTGTTGTACAAACGACATCAACGAGCCGCTTGGCGGTGGACGGCTAAGTGCTGTCTTCCGTGATTAGGAGCTTGTTAACGGCAATCATTCATGCTATTTATGAGATTGTTCGGAAATTAATGTGTGTTTGCTATTTTTTTCTTTGACGGTGATGAATTAACGCTTAAGTTGTCCGTGTCTAAAGCTTTATTTTTTTATTTTTCGTACGTTTGGCGCATTAGGGGCGCACAATAGCGGACTAGCGGAGGCCAGGCCAGACGGATCCCGCGTGTGTAAGAATGCGCCCCTCCGCGCGCATCATACCTGAGACTAATTCATAACTCGCTTACCCAGGAGCCCGCCGCCCCGGAGCCCTGCTGTAGGGCTCCCTAAGTCCCTACTACGTCTCTATTGAAATCAGTTTTGTTTTGAGTCGTCGTGTTATGCGGTCTGACTTTATTATGTTTGCTTGTAGGGCTTGTGTTTTTTGTTAGCGCTTTGTTAATTTTATAATTGGTAGGCTCAAGTTGGGGTTAGTAACACTATACTTATATTATATGATAGCTTGTTCCGTCTTTGTGTAAGTTTGACATTTTAGAAAGCTTCTTGTAACACCGACACAATAGCACAGACAGCCACTCATTTTGGCAAAGCACTGAAGTGCGTTATGATTAAAATACTTATTATCTATTTCTCTGTAGTTTTGTTAGTGTTATTGTACATTTTCTTCGTACTTTTTTTTGTATAGATTTATAAAAGAAAAGCTTCTTCAATCTGTTATATATATACTCTTAGACATATGTACTTAGTTACACATGTTAGAGACTTAATAATGTTATTATGACCCCAATAAACGCAGAAAGCTTTCTTTAAAATAAATGTCAATCGTAAAAAGTTAAACATGATAGTCAACTAGCTTCCGGGTACATGGTACTACATGAACATTAGCTGTGAATGCTGTGATATTAAAACTGCCATTAAAAGCCCGTACTGGCCAGGTATGGAAAGTTTCCAATTTATTTGGATGTAGGTCGCATTGAACTGCCGCCTCAGGCAGGTGTTAGTCTAGTCACACTTGGGAATCGAACTGAAAGCTTTTAAACGTCATAATAGGCTGTTATCAAAAGCTCTATGAAAACAGATAAGTTAATTCCACAGAATTATGGAATTTGGAGGTATTTTGGTCACCTTTGTAGAAAAATAAACCGAATTTTAAATAAGGAACGTCTTATCAAAATGAGCTTATAAAAAAAAAGTGAAATGAATCCTACTTTAATTAAACTAGTTTTCCAATAACTAGTATTCTTTTTTTTTTTATTTGGAAGCAGAAGCCAAGTACCAGAAGCCAAGTACGTTAATACTAAATAAATATATTTTGTTTTTACAATTGATCAATGTCCTACAATGAAGATGAGGGTAGTGTGGTAACTATGGTGCCTAATACTTTACTTATGCTTAACTTGTTGCTTTTTATCTACACCGTCACTACAATAAAACCATTTAACTTAACTGTTTAACCAATTTTTTCTAACCTTTCACAACCATGAAATCATAAAACATCAAATCGGTATTTCTATAGCAAAAGTAGCCTAGTACTTATAAATCTTCTTATACCGAGAGCTCTCATCAGCCATATGCAAATTGTATTCATCAATCAACGGGCTCATTATCCGCTGCCACGAAGTTAATTAACTAATTAAATACCTTTCACGTTTCATTGTGAACTCGTTTGAATTTAAAACTGCTTTGAGTGATTACAATATATGGCCTACAAGGTAACCTAAGTTAACAAGGAAAAAGACTATGCTTATGTGTTATGATGTTTATATATTACTAGCGTCGGCTATTATGGGTAGCTATTTTAGTTCCAGTTCCCGGGAGATTTCCGAGATGAAAACTATCCTATGTCCTTTCTCGGGTGCCAGACTATATCTGTACAAAATTTCATTCAAATCGGTTCAGTGGTTTAGGCGTTAAGAGGAGCCAGACAGACAGACTGGCAGAGTTATTTTCACACACAACACTGTCTGTCTGTCTTTCTGTCTGTCTGTCTTTCTGTCTGTCTGTCTGTCTGTCTGTCTCTTCTTCACGCCTTAACCACTGAACCGATTTGAATGAAATTTGGTACAGATAGATATAGTATGGGGCCCGTGAAAGGATAGTTTTCATCCCGGAAATCTCCCGGGAACGGGAACTTTTATTTCACGCGGACGAAGTCGCGGGCAAAAGCTAGTTTATAATATTACTATGGAAGTATGGATAATGGAAGTTATTGTATTTGGCATTAATTTTTTTCGAAATACGTACACAAGTTTAAATAATAGTATTTTTGTTGGCGTCTTGTAAGTCTACCTGAAGAAGACGATGAGTCGCCAATTCGCCATGAGGAAGCGTGGTATCAAAGCTTGGGCTTTTTTTTAAATGAGAAGAGGTCTTTGCCTTGTAATGGGACAGTATAATTAAATAGGCTGGTATTATTATTAAGTCTAGCTATGAGGTTTATGGATGATGACCTCACTCTACGGTGCCTCAAATAAATTTTTGGCCTCCAATAACTCTAAGTAAAATTTATATAATTTACTAGCTTTTGCCCGCGGCTTCGCTCGAGTTAAAAAGAGACAAAATGTAGCATATGTTACTCTCCATCCCTTCAACTATCTCCACTTAAAAAATCACGTCAATTTGTCGCTCCGTTTTGCCGTGAAAGAAAGACAAACATACAGACAGACAGACACACTTTCCCATTTATAATATTAGTATGGATATTTATATAATTATATATATAGAGTGAGGCTATTAGTATTAGGAGTTATAAACTTGTGAACGCATGTGATTCGAGGCACAATAGAAAGACAATAGCTGCGCCACAGCCGGCTGTCGCTTGGTCGTTGAAAGGTTAATCTGGCTACTAAACTCAAAGTTATTATTTACTAAACATTATAGTTGTAGTAAGGAGCTATATACTCTCCTATCTGTCTGTCTGTCATCTGTATCTAAGCCCCATAGGACACATTACCTCACCCACAGTGGACACATTACTTACCTTACGCATGACTCCAAGGGGATGTTCTCCATTATTTAAGGTAAGCCCTTCACGGGGCTATTGCCAGCACGGTTTGATCATGGCTAGTTATAGCTACTTACGTTTATTAGCACTACTTAGAAATACCTATTCGTATTCAAAATCATTTATTTCGTTTTCGCTGATGCACGAAGTTGTTAAAAATAGGGCATAGTTTAACCATTTTACGCTTTGAGGCATCCAAATCTCAAACTCTGATTGTGTCACAGCGTCACAGCATACCCCCGTTTATATAGCCTTCCTAGATAAATGGGATATCCAACACAAAAATCTTTTTTTATCTTGCAGCGACCAAGCGACAGCCGACTGTCGCGCTGTCTTTCTATTGTGTCTCGAATCACGTGTGTTCGAAGGTTTAAATCGAACTTGTAGTTTTTGAGATTAGTATAGATTACCAGTTAACAAAAATGGCCTTAGAAAAGGCTTTTTATACCAGTATGGAGGAGACAAACCATACGGCCGTCTGATGATAAACGATCACCGTACTGTGTAGATGCTTGGAACACCAGGAATATTACACGCTGCTTGCCGACTCTTCAAATACCAATTCACTCTTTTTTTGAAGAACTTCATGACACTATTTTCATGGAATTCTTCATTCCTTAGGGAAAACCACGGCAAGGGACTTTATTTCTTCTCCAAGCATGTTCCACCTATTACATAAAAAAAAATATTGTTGATTGTACATTTATTTACAAACATATAACTCGCATTCACAAATCCGACTAAAACAGTACATGTAGTAACCCGTACAAATAAATATAGACTGCTTACCTTAACGAGTTTCTAACTTGTAAAATATCACAAAGATAAAACATAAAATAATTACATTACTAAAGCTACACATATAAGCAGAAACCACAAAACTCCACATGCCACATTCTACAACCCTCCCACAAAAGGACAAGCAGAAAAAGTCTCATATAACAAAATGCTCACTTCATGAAATGGCGGAACCACTCGACTAATTACAAAAAGTACTCTTTAAGTTTCGTTTAAAATTCCGGACGTAATAATTTCATTACACTGCACTTGACTGCGGCCCGGGGGCCCAGGGGCCCGGTGAGCTGGGGCCCGGATAACTGGGGCCCGGCTGACGTAGTTACGTTATCTTCCCGCTAGCCAGCGGACGGTAATTATTCACTTCCGGAACTTCCGGTCACCCCTACTTCCCTTTACTTCATATTTTAATGGGAGAGAGATTTGCGCAATTTATAGTGTTTTTCGCGGAACAACTTTCTGTTTTATGTGTCTGAAAAAGTTAGTGTGGCTCTCTGTCATGTTTACGTGACGGGGAAGTTTGTATAGTTATCTGTCATGTTTACGTGACGGGGAAGTTTAGCTGGAGTGGTGCTTAGTATTCATGTGTAGTGTTTGTTAATTATGTGTATCTATAAGAATGGAATTGACACGTACCTTGTTTATTATTACAATTTAATTTTAGTTACAATGTGATGGGTTATACAATGTGAATTTGGTGATGGCTATGGTTTTGCCGCCTGCCTCTCATGACGATGTGGGTTCCAAACCGGGCAATAGTACCAATGTATCAATTTTCATGTACTTTATGTAATCGATAGGTGCCCTAACAGTAACACTCTGCGAATCGGAAAGCACAAGAGGGGGGCGCCTGAACGTAGAGGCCTTCACAACATCAAAATATTAATTTCTATTTCACCTGCTAAAATTTACCCGTGTATGGAAATCATATACATAGGTATATGTACCATATTTTCCTTGTACCTATTGAGTAAACCGGACGTTTTATCACAATGCATCGATATCGATTTATAATATTCAATAATGATGTTGGCACATCATGTACAAGAAAATATGACTAATTCATAATTATACCGTTTGTTTTATAATCGTTATCGTGGATATATTATAACAATGTGAATTATTACTTTAAACGTAAATAAACTGTAACTAAATTGAAGTTATCAGTATTGACAGGCAGAAACCGGTACAATCGTTTAGGAGTAAAATCTACTATATAAAAATAAGTCGGGTTTTCCTTCCTGACGCTATAACTCCAGAACGGACGAACCGATTTCCACGGTTTCGTTGGAAAGGTCTCGGGCTCCGTGAGGTTTATAGCAAAAAAAAAATTTCAAAAGAAAGCGGGAAAATCTTAATCCACGCGGACGAAGTCGCGGGCAGAAGCTAGTTATATCTAAAAAGAAGATAAGTCAACTTACAACCTATGATTTTAGTCAATTACAAAGGAAAAATATACTACGATATTACATACTTAAGCCAGATATCCAGATATGCTAAGCCAGAGGTCGTGGGTTCGATTCCCACCCAGGACAAACTTTGTGTGATGAGCATGATTGTTTGTTCTGTGTCTGGGTGTAATTTCATCTATAATATGTATGTATTTAGTAAGTATATAAGTATGTATATCAGTTGTCTGGTTACCATAACACAAGCTCTGCTTAGCTTGGGATCAGATGACCGTGTGTGAGTTGTCCCAGGATAATTATTATTATTTTATATATATCCTTGTCGTATCTCGGGACCCAGGGATCCCGGACTTTTGGAAGGCGTATGAGGGGCCGAAGCCAACTCGCAGAGGCCCCTTGAGCTAAACTTTATGTGAAAAGGGACACCAACCGGCGACTATCTCTATTGCACTATTAGTGCACCTACGACAATCCACGGATGGTGTTAGACTATAGCAAAACATGACTCCTAACTAAAATTTTGGACTATGGGTTTGCGTTCTTTGGTGATTGAGGTACCAGATACTATGGAATGACTATGGCCCCTGCCTGACCAATGGCTGTAAACACGGAAAAATGGCAGGGGGTGACTTGCACACTCAGTAAATGGGCCCCCGAAAACGGTCGCTAGCACATAGTGACGTAGCGACAAGGGGGCAACATATATCGAGGTGCTTGAGGAGTGGAGAGGTATTCCACGGCTATCTGGACAATCCCGGAAGTACGGTCAAGATCCCTACCAGCATCTTACTGGAATACTTCCTTCCTCCGAGCACGTTTGCTCTTGCGAATCTCCACTCAAACCAGCCAATTAAGGCAAGAGTGAGGTGGGAGCCTTGTTCCTCGTCAGTGCTCACTCTGGCCGGCCAATGAAGGCAAGCCAGAGATGAAGAACAAAGGGTCTCCCAGGAGGTCAGGTCCGTGGGGGTCGCAACTGCCCAACAGCTCGCCACATGCTGCCCTGCGGGTTTATTATTATTATTTTTATGTATGTTTCCATATCTCGGGACCAAAGGGTCCCGGACTTTTGGAAGGCGTACGAGGGGCCGAAGCCAACTCGCAGAGGCCCCTTGAGTAAAACTTAAGAAATGGGACACGAACCGACGATTGTCCCTATATGCACTATGCAAGTGCACCTAAGGACAACCCTCGGTTGGTGTTGGACTATAGCAAAACATGGCAACTAAAAATTTGGACTATGGATTTGCATTCTTCAGTGAATAATTTACTAGATACTATGGAATGACTATGGCCCCTGCCTAACCACTGGTTGCAAACACGGTAAGAATGGCAGGGGGTGACTTGCACACTCAGTAAATGGGCCCCCGAAAACGGCCGCTAGCACATAGTGACGTAGCGACAAGGGGGGCAACATATATCGAGGTGCTTGAGGAGTGGAGAGGTATTCCACGGCTATCAGGACAATCCCGGAAGTACGGTCAAGATCCCTACCAGCATCTTACTGGAATACTTCCTTCCCCCGAGCACGTTTGCTCTTTTATTATTATTTTTATTTTGAACTTAACGTTTCTCGGGACCCTGGGGCCCCGGACCTTTGGAAGGCGTACGAGGGGCCGAAGCCAACTCGCAGAGGCCCCTTAAATATGGCTTTATAATATGAAGTGGGACACCAACCGGCGATTATCCCTATATGCACCACTCAAGTGCACCTAAGGTCAACCCCCGGTTGGTGGTGGTCTATTGCAGGTCATGGAATAAAGAAAATATTGGACTATGGGTTTGGGTTGCTAAGATGGATTATTTATCCTAGACTATTGAATGGCTATGGCCCCTGCCTGGCCAATGCTTGTAAACATGGATTAAAAGGCAGGGGGTGACTTGCACACTCAGTAAATGGGCCCCCGAAAACGGCCGCTAGCACATAGTGACGTAGCGACAAGGGGGCAACATATATCGAGGTGCTTGAGGAGTAGAGAGGTATTCCACGGCTATCAGGACAATCCCGGAAGTACGGTCAAGATCCCTACCAGCATCTTACTGGAATACTTCCTTCCTCTTGCGATTCTCGACTCAAACCAGCCAATGAAGGCAAGAGTGAGGTGGGAGCCTTGTTCCTCGTCAGTGCTCACTCTGGCCGGCCAGTTAAGGCAAGCCAGAGATGAAGAACAAAGGGTCTCCCAGGAGGTCAGGTCCGCTTATTATTATTATTATTTTCGATGTTCTTTTTTTTCTCAGCTCTTGGGCTGGAGTTAGCTACATTTACGGGCCAAAGCCAAGTGAATGTAGCGTGTGGTGTGTAGCATGTGTGTTTATGTTGTGTTATGATGTGGAGTTATTTCGTTTTCTTCTATCTGCATGAACTTTCTAACGATTCTACATGTGTTCAGAATTGCAGCTTTTTGTAGGGTTATATAGAGAGTTTCTTTAAGATCTAGAAGTTTCAGACTATGGAGGAGATGATTTGGTATAACGCCTGTGGTGGAAAGAACTATAGGGACTACGTATACTTTCTCTTGTTGCCAAATTCTAGTAACTTCATCCCTTAGCTCTGTGTACTTACTAATTTTTTCGGTTATTGTCTTCTGTATATTATGTGTATTAGGGACTGCAATATCTATTAAATAAGTAATTTTATTTATTTTATCTCGTAAGGTTATATCTGGTCTATTGTAATGAATTGTCCTGTCGGTGAGTATGGCGCGGTCAAAATATATTTTATGTGTGTCATTTTCTAATATGGTTTGTGGTGTATACTTGTAGTAAGGTGTGTTGGTATTTTGTATGAGTGAGTGTTTGAGTGCTAGTTTTTGATGAATGATGTTTGCTACTTGATTGTGTCTGTGGGTGTAGTCTGTCTGTGTGAGTGATGTACATGCGCCTGTGATATGTTGTATGGTTTCTGGTTGAGTATGACATTTCCGGCATTTATCATTTGTTGCTGTAGGATCCTTGATTATATATTTTCTGTAGTTTTTTGTGTTAATAATTTGATCTTGAATAGCTATTATAAATCCTTCAGTTTCTGGGAACAGATTACCTATTTTGAGCCACTTGTTTGACGCTACTGTGTTTATGTGAGGTTGTTCTAGGTCATGAGGATGCCGACCGTGTAAAACTTTCTTCTTCCAATCTTCGATTTTTTGTATTTGTCTGTCATCATTTGGAGTGTTTTGTGTGTCGTCTGTTTGATCGTGTAGGTTAAGCGGTGTGTAGTTCAGATCATTCATCACTATGGCTTTATGTATGTTGCTAGTACGAGATTTTGTGTGGAAGAATGTTTTCAACCGACTAATCTGTTTTCGCCACAGTTGCTGGATGTCTATGAGGCCTCTCCCTCCATGTTGTCGTTTAATGGTGAGTCTTTCTATGGCGGATTTCGGGTGTAGGTTGTTGTGCTTTGTTAGTGTTGTGCGTGTGGTGCGTTCTAATTGTTCGGTGTCTGTTTTAGTCCATTTGATAACCCCAAATGAGTACGTAAGTATCGGGATTGCAAAAGTGTTTAAGGCTTTAATTAAATGTTTACTAGATAGTTGTGTTTTACAAATGGCGTTCAGTCTCTTCTTGTATTCTGTACAAAGTGTATTTTTAATTCTTACGTGATCTAGTCCTTTCAATTGCGAGTACCCTAAATATTTATAAAGATCAGTTGGCTCCAGTGCTGTTATGGTGTCCGTATCGTTAACTATGTAGTCACCAGACCGTACCTTACCTTTTATAATGTGAAGTGTTTTACATTTATCTAGACCAAAATGCATGTTTATATCTTTACTGAACTCGGCTGTAATTTCAACTAACTGTTTCATATGTTTTTCTGATTTTGCATATAGTTTAATGTCATCCATATATATAAGGTGTGATATTGATGTTTCATGTCTATTGTGGTTGAGAGTGTATCCGGCGTTACTATTTTGCAGTAAACGAGACAGAGGGTTTAACGCAAGGCAAAACCAGAGTGGACTTAAGGTATCACCTTGGTAGATTCCTTTCTTAATTGATATTTGTCGTGTGGTGACTGTACTATGACTGCATTTTATTTGTAGCGTAGTTTTCCACAGTGGCATTATATGTCGTAAAAAATCAATTATTTTTGCGTTAATTCTATAAATCTCTAATATTTTTAGTAACCATGAGTGAGGGACACTGTCAAAGGCTTTTTTGTAGTCTATGTATGTACAATGAAGATTTCTACTTTTTGATGTGGCGTGTTTGTGTATGGTGGAGTCAATTATAAGTTGTTCTTTGCATCCCATGTGGCCCCGCCGGCATCCTTTCTGTTCCTCTGCTATAATATTATGATGTTCGATGTGGGAGTTGATTGTTTTTGTAATTGCTGATGTTAAAATTTTGTAAATCGTGGGTAAACATGTAATTGGTCTATATTGGGAAGGCTGATGGGCGTTTTTATTTTTGGGTAACATATAGGTGATTCCTGTTGTAATAAATTCGGGTGTGTTCTGTTTTTTTAATATAATGTCTGTCAAATTTTTTGCTATTGTTTTGTGTAATGAAGTTAACTTTTTGTACCAAAAATTGTGTATTTTATCTATTCCAGGTGATTTCCAGTTGTGTAACCTAGCCGTAATTTGTGTAATATCGGCCTCAGCTATCTCTTCAAATGGCATTTCATCAATGCTTCTCCATTTTGCTTCTTCTTCCGTCACCCAAGATGCATTGTCGTTGTGTTGCACTTGCTCTTCCCATATACTAGACCAAAATGTTTCCAATTGTTCTTTTGTGGGCGTGTTTGTGTTGTTTTCTGTTGTTGTGTCGGTGTGTGGTTTGTGTAGGTTCCGGTAGAAAATTTTTTCGTTAGTAGCAAAAATAGCGTTATCGTTTTTGCGCTTTTGTGCTTTCATATATCTCCGAAGCCTATGAACTTTAAGGGCCAGCTTTTGTTTTAATGTATCTAAAAACTCTTCTGGTTTCCGGTTGCAATTTTCATGTCTAGTGTGAATAAAGTTGTTTTTAAAAATAGCCTCTACTCTCTTAACTAAATTTTGTGACCTGTTGTTGTTTATGTATTGTGTAAGCCTTCCGCAATCTACTCTTAACTTTTCTATACTTTTTTCTAGTCTCTGTTGCCAGGGTGGTTTGAAATCATGCGGTGTTTTTTTGTTACCCGTGTGTTCCGTAATCTTAAAGTTTAGTTCTTCAGATACAACTACCGCTGTACAATAAATAAGTGTGTGTACGTCTGTTAATTGTGTGTTGTTAGATATAAATTGTATAAGTATTTTTTCATTGAATACATTGACTAAACGAAAGAGATTAGGACTGTATCTAAGTTTAGGTAATTTTGGTCGACTTGCTGGATCCATCCCAGAATATTGAGTGAGTGTTGTTTTAAATTTCTCATGTATGTCTTGGGCATATGTATCTGTAAATAAGTTTTGATCTACATCGACTAGCGTTTCAATGTCGTTTTCTAACAATATTGTATTATACTCAGTTTGTGTGGATGTGTGAGATATTTGAGTGTAAGGGTGCGGTTCGTACAGTTGGGATTGTGTAATAGTTTGTGACTGAGTATGTAATTGTGACTGTAGTTGTAAAGTTTCTTGTATCCTGCTTTGAGATAGTGTGTTAGTGTTATTTCCTGTACTATTACCTGACTCATTATCAAGTAGTTTTCTAGTTTCGTCTTTTAATTGGTCTATTTCTGTTTGAGACAAAAGTTTATTTATTATTATTATTATTATTATACTTGCATGCCAATATATGGCAAAACGTGTATTTTTTTACCATCTTTTGTATTACCATATTTTAACAAATAAATGACAGACATTAGGTATAAGAATTTGCGAACAGATAAGTTTAATTTCAATTACTCCTAAACTTACTGCAAAATTAGACCAAAGTTTAATCAGGCCATATATTCTAGCATCTAACACATACAGCCTGCCTTATATTCTTGACAGCTATTTTCCAAAACTACAGCATGATTATAAGCTAAGAGTCTGCGGTGTATGATTACGCAAATGCTACGCGTGACGTGGCGTGAACAATGAGAACAAAGTGCAATTGTATGAATGGCAGCCATCTTGAGATCGTATCGAAGATGTAGGCACCACACCTAGAATATTATGAGTGAGGAACATGATGAATCTTTAAATTATAGCGTTTTTGAAAGGTCTCGGTTGGACAATTGAGTTTAAAACTACTTTCTGATTCTGAAAGCCATTTCTGTTTATCAGACTGTTAATAAGCGTTGATGTTCAAATGTTTTTGTTGCTTTAAACTGAATTCGTATCCATACTAATTATTATAAATGGGAAAGTGTGTCTGTCTGTATGTTTGTGTTTCTTTCAAGGCAAAACGGAGCGACGAATTGACGTGATTTTTTAAGTGGAGATAGTTGAAGGGATGGAGAGTAACATAGGCTACTTTTTATCTCTTTCTAACGCGAGCGAAGCCTATATGTATAATATGTACTAGGACAAAAGTTGTTCTATATATAGGCAAATTTTATTTCTAAGGAGTAACTTAAAACCAGTATTTGCCTCAACTTCGTCGTTGAAGTTGCAAAAGCTTATCGCAGATGCAGACAAAGTAGCTGATTAAATACTAGCCTAGGATTTAAACTCACTCCGCCGCTTTTAACTAAATCGGTTCATTGGTTTAACCTAAAAGTGTAACAGACAGACAAGTCTGTTACACTATCAGGGGCCCTAGTCTGCTAGGTATTACAATCGTGTCTCAATGGTCGATTGTTGACGTGTAACGTCAAACTTTTGACACATTTCCCATACAAAAACCGGTCAAGTGCGAGTTGGACTCGCGCAACGAGGGTTCCGTTAATGGAAAGTACCCTATAGGTTTTGAATTCCTCGCAAATATCTAAATGCAATATAAACCACCGTATCTTTTTATTGCGTTGATTTAGAAACTTGAGTTTTTCACTGCTGTAAGAGATAGCAGACCTAAGTATGTGATATTAATTTCAGCTTGATATCTCGACGCGTTTCTGAGAAAAAGGGTCTTGACAGGCGGACTAACGGGAGGATGGACGGATGTGAACTAAGTACAATCTTATGGTTTTAAGAGTTTTTCCTTTACTTGTGCTACATGACCTTGCTTCTTGCCGAATTTCATGATTCTTGGTCAATGGGAAGTACCCTATAGGTTTTGAGTTTTGATTCCCTTGCAAATGTCTTAATATGCAGTATAAAGTGCCGTATCTCTTTGTTGCGTTAATTTAGAAACTTGATTTTTTTATTGCTTTGAGAGATGGCAGGCCTAAGTGTGTGGATATTAATTTCAGCTTGATATCTCGACGCGTTTCTGAGAAAAAGAGTCTTGACAGACGGACGTGTACTTACTACAAATTTACGAAATTTGCCGTTTTCGGAGTTTTCCCTTTACTTGTGCTACATGACCTTGCTTCTTGCCAAATTTCATGATTCTAGGTCAATGGGAAGTACCCTGTAGGTTTTGAGTTTTGGTTCCCTTGAAAATGTCTAAATATGCAATATAAACTGCCCTTTTTTTTTTATTGCGTTGATTTAGAAACTTGAGTTTTTCACTGCTTTAAGAGATAGCAGACCTGAGTATGTGATATTAATTTCAGCTTGATATCTCGACGCGTTCCTGAGAAAAACGTTCTTGACAGACGGACGAACAGACGGACGCCTGATTTGAACAAACTACAAATTTACGGTTTTCGGAGTTTTCCCTGTACTTGTGCTACATGACCTTGCTTCTTGCCAAATTTCATGATTCTAGATCAATGGGAAGTACCCTGTAGGTTTTGAGTTTTGGTTCCCTTGAAAATGTCTAAATATGCAATATAAACTGCCCTATCTTTTTATTGCGTTGATTTAGAAACTTGAGTTTTTCACTGCTTTAAGAGATAGCAGACCTGAGTATGTAATATTAATTTCAGCTTGATATCTCGACGCGTTCCTGAGAAAAACGTTATTGACAGACGGACGAACAGACGGACGCCTGATGTGAACAAACTACAAATTTACGGTTTTCCGAGTTTTCCCTTTACTTGTGCTACATGACCTTGCTTCTTGCCAAATTTCATGATTCTAGGTCAATGGGAAGTACCCTGTAGGTTTTGATTCTCTTGCAAATTTCTAAATCAATATAAACCGCCGTATCTTTTTTTTGCGTTGAATTAGAAACTTGATTTTTTCACGGCTTTGAGTGATAGCAGACCTGAGTATGTGATATTAATTTCAGCTTGATATCTCGACGCGTTTCTGAGAAAAAGGGTCTTGACAGACGGACGGACGGACAGACGGACAACAAAGTGATCCTATAAGGGTTCCGTTTTTACCTTTTGAGGTACGGAACCCTAAAAACTGTCAAAGTTGTCAAATATCCGGCCGATGACTGGTCATTGAAACACGATTGAAATAGCAGACTATAAAATGGTAACATGGATATTCATAGATATTCATATGTATTCATATTCTTTATTGCACACAACAAAAAACTTATAGCAAAAACACAAAAAAAACTTATGTAAGTACATACAATGGCGAGAGATGGTGCATATTATATCAACTTCAACATTTCTTAAAAAGGTTTAGCTGGGAGCCAATCCCAACAAAGTTGGAAAAAGGTTAAAGTAATGATGATGATGTTTTAGAAAAGTGATTACCAAACTACATAGATGTATCTTGGGAATTGGTCATATATTTATTTTATATCACAATTTTACATAAAGCAAAAACCCACGTTATCCTGTAACTGTAGACAGACACCGCAATATCAAACTTAAAGTGCAAAAGTAGTGTCAAGGAGTCTAAGCGAGATGTTGTACCATGTTCCAATTAGTCAATAGCCCACAATACAGCATTCTCCGACCAACACCATGTAACTATCTTCAAAAGGCCTTAAAAACTGCGCTTAGCAAGTGTAATAACATAACTGGTGATACGAAGTTGCGTGCGATGCGATCTGACGGATAGTCGCACAAAAAGTCGCGGCCCAATGGCGACTAATCGCAGCCATTACCCCTGTATGGACTACGGTGGTGTAGAGTTGTGTAGGGATAGAAAGGTTTGTATTTTATTATTGTTTTGGCTTTTGTCCGTGCTTTCCTGAAATATCGCAAAAGTTCGTTAAGAACCAAAAAAAGATACGATTAATTTAAATTGTCAAGGCGTCGATCATAAATCCTAAATTGATTGTAGGGAACAGGGTACTACCAAGAAAGTCCACGATTATATGATTTTAAAATTAACCGTAAAATCGTGATGGTTAAAATTTAACCAAACATAATTTAATTACATATACAAGCACATCACGTCTAAAGCTAAAAACATTAGCAAAGAGCTTTGCCAAAAAAACTCGATTAAGACACCAAAATGACTGCTTTAATTACATTATCAGTTAGTCTTTAGGTCAACTCACCCGGTGATCCTGTAAAGTTTAAAGTTTAGTTGTTCACTGTAAATAAAATTTGCATGCTAACATAAGCTGAATATGGTGAAACTAAAAAATTTGTTACATCTTCCGTAAACCTATATTACGCAAATAAATTATTGATTGATTGATTGATTTAGTAGCAAGCGTATATCCCCACTTAGAACTACCTTGAACAACTTTGAAGCCGCGAGGCAAAACACTAATCTTCAAAAACTTTATTCTCAAAAAGATCCCTGCACACTCTGCCCATTCCCTGCTCTATGGCCACCGCAGGACATTTACGGGCGAAGGCGAATGGACACAAAAACGGAATGGCAGTCGCTGCCTGCTTACTGGACAATTACTTATCGACGCCGGGGACATGTCAGTCTTGTTGGGACCCGCAGCTTATTCTGGTCAAAGCTATATTGTTGCAAGTTTTACCGCTGTTTTCAACAATTTTCAACGCGAAAATTCCGCTATACTCAATAGCGGAATTTTCGCGTTGAAAATGGTATTTCAGTGTAGATATATTTAATCTGTCATTATTTTCTCTAAATTTATTTTTGTTTTAACAGCGCATGACTGTTTTTCTTGCTTTCGTAATCACCATGGATTATTTCAGAATAAGTGTGTGGAACTGATACCTAATTAAAAATAATCACATTTTAAAACAGGTTGGATGGAAAGATTGTAAACAACACACATTTACCGCCAGGCTTACAAGCGGTAATGTGTCTGAGGAAATATGCAGAAAATTTGCAAGATTTTCTCCAAATGTCACGGCACTATTCAAAAATAAATCTTGTTAACCCTATTAAAACCATACCGTCTCATTTTGCTGCTGGCTCCTGATAAGCCGAATTCCAATCATTTCGAACTTTTTCCCATAAATCGTGAGCCACATACCACCACTTTATCTGCGAAACGCCACACTTATCGATTTTTAAGGGTTAAGAAAAAACATTTAGGGCGGACTCCGACCTTGCGTTGTTCGCATTCCTTGGACCCTGGACTCTGGAGTTTGTAATTTATTGTGCGGATAAGTCCTTTCTCAAGAATGTCTTAAGTAGTCCAAGTTAGGGTTAAAACTTTAACGTTTTCATGGAAAAAGTAAGTGACCATCGAGTTAGGGGCTCCACATTCGGTTCAAACTTCACGTAGGTATGTTAGCAAACTAAGAATTTCGGGCCCCGGTTCTAAAGTTTGTGTCTGCCTAGCCTTTCACCAACTATGTCAGCTTCGACTCTAATCGAATCCAGCTAAATACCAGAATCTAACTGAATACGTTTTACGTAAAGTGGCTGCTACCTTACTGTCTGATACTTTAAAGAGCTTTAAAATTACCAGCAACCTATTTAGAAACCACCACGATATTTACGATCCTATCCAGAATCCACACCTCTGGTCCTCACAATATCAGCACACTACTCAGCTCGCGCGGGTGCGCAGACGCTCGCAGGGATCGTGGGGAAAAAGGAAGCTATGCGGAAGACAAGCGCCCGCCGCGTCTCTGAGCGAGCGACGCCGCGCGCTCGCACGGGTATGGACGCGTGCCTGCGACCATGCTGCTTCTTTATTAGTAACACTAGGAGCATAGAAATGGGCGATGTGACTTCGCTGGAACATAGGAGAGGTCAGAAAAACTTTTGAGATTCAGATTCAGATTCATTTATTTCACAAAAATCATAAAACCAAAAATATGTTATGTTCCCAAAAACTTAACTTTACCAAGTTTAGTTGAGAGTAGAACTAACATCTAAACATATCTGCAACACACAGATGCAGATCACATCCCTACTGCTTTCTGTGCATCATTATCCTGTATCTAGGCTTGTTTTGATTCTGAAACGATTCACCCACAGTCGATTGTTCCATGAACGGTTAGGCAACAGAATCTTTTAACCATTAACTTTTCACCCAAAGAACGTTTGGCCCATGGACTGTTCGCCAACAGAACGATTCGTCAGTGAATGTTTAACCAACAGAATCTTTTGACAGAGAACGTTCCGCCCATGAACTTTTTGTTATATTGACTTTGACACACACAAAAAAATTACTTGTTGTTTTGTCCAAATAGGTTTAAAACACATTTTTCAACGTCATTCTGTAGGTGTTTTTTTTTATTTTTATCTTGGACGTTACTGATATCGCTGAAAAAAAACCTGGTCATGTAATGTAGATCTGAAATCATCACATCTTGACCAGGCCTGGTGGTAATACTTCTATCTTCTCTGTATGAGAAGAGGTTTTTACCCTGCATTGACCCACAATTCTGAGCTTGGGATAATTATATCTTCTAAACCTTCAGTGAAAGAAAATATCTGCCTTAAGCTTAAAAAATCAAGCCCGGTAAACTCATCTACCACATCCACCTTTCTACACTTAGTGTACATTTCTTCAGAATATTCATAAAAGGTATGTAGATACCGCTGGGCAGCCGACGACATATTGTAGAACAAGAGGCATTCAATAACTTCAAGTTATGATAATCACTTTTATTACCTGTCCTGTTTTTGTGTCCTTGTTAAACAAGCCATTACGGGATACCTGGGGTTGTCATGTGATATATCCTGGTCGCTTTCCTAGATAGAAACTTGCTTTATAGAACTCAGAAATGAAAATGTAAATAGGAATTATAACTGTTTTTTATCCTTATGAAGTTAATATAAAATATTAATTGTTTTTTCGTGGTAATGTTGGACTTGTAGATTGGTGCGGTCCGGTCAAACCAGGAGTAATGTATTTTATAACTAAGTGAAACCCACGGTTTTATCCGCTTTAGGTCTTTGGCAATTGCTACTCTTCCGTAGAAAATAATCATTGCTTTCATTTGGAAGTAGATAGAACATAATTCCACACAATTTGTCTTGTTTTCCAAAGTTGATATCAAATTTTGATTTACTTATTTTAATATATAATTTAGACGCGATTAAAAACATGGCGACTAAATATAGGCCAATTTTCTTCAGGCGCTCTTTGACTTTACAGTACAAAACAGTTTTTTAAGAAATGACATAAATATTTTTGACCAATTGGCTATCCCGCTACAACTATCCCTAACCACCGCAACTCCTGAAAGCCAGAATCAAAAATGGAGTCCACGACGTCAATCAATGCAGCTAGACGAGTCCCAGAGAAACGATTTAACTGTCTTGGATCTCGCAACGAAATTAACCAGAAAAGAACAGCGGAGCAGTAAAAAGAATAGGACATAGTGGCTAGAACATACCTTATTGTATAACGTGGCATGATTGAATTAGCAGCAGATACAGCAACGCACTCAAAAGCATCGATCGTACCACTACCTAAATATACAATAAACGTTATATAATAAATACAAATAATGACCGGCCTGCTCAATATTCCGCTCACAGCCTGCTGCCAGTCCTTCCTCAAATCCAATAAGTACGGTGTCCGTCTGCCCCTGATTATCTCCGGAACAGCGCTAACGAGTCACTGCTGAGGTCAATATAATAAATAGGTAGTTGGTGATGTACTTAGCTAAAATAATTCTGTTAGTATTAATTACAGTAGTACTAATTTCACTCTTATTTCGAAATAAGAAAAAATAATTGTCTTGTTTTTTTACTTGTGTAACACAACAAAGGGCTAGTGCATGTGTTTACTTTTTTTCTTCTTGATTATTTCACGCCCTAAAAAAGAAAAGCTATTAACCTATTGCATTAGCAAAATCAACATCGGGTTTGTTAGCCATAATTAAAAAAAAAACAAAACAAAATGGGCAAAAGGTGGTTTGACAAATCAAAACTGAAATTGGAATGCTAATATAAGACATTTCGGGGTTGCGGAATGTTTATAATAGTTACCGTGACCCTGGAACATAAAGGGCAATTGAAGGAACATGAGTGGGTTTTAGTCAGTAAGAGTCTGACACGCCCTCCCGCCGCACCCAGGACGGGAGCAGTCATTGGTTGATTTCCCACTCACCAAAAAAAAAAAAAAGATAAGACATTTCTAACAAACAAAAGACAAAACATTAGAAAGTTCATTTATTTCTTACTACACGGCCTTAGACAAATTACGCCTGCATGCTACCAGTTTCCGGCCATAAACGCCTGTTGATACTGTATCATACGCATCATAAATAACATTTATTAACAAGAAAAGAGTGTCTGTCTGTCGGTGAGAGAACTTATTTCTAATGTTACAGCGTGGGCTGTGGCACAGTTATTGTTTTAGAAAATTGTGTTTATAGTCTGTGTGACCTTGTCTGTGGCCGGCCTTGTTTGTGGTCACAATGGCGGCGATCGGCTGTTTGTCTGGACAAAGACGTCAGACGAGCAGTTAATGGCGAGAGGATTTAGTCTATTATTATGATGATAAATATTTTCTTTTAAAATTAATCACTAAACAGCTTTTGCACACGTTCTCGAGAGCGTCGATTACCCTGAAACGAGGTGAATAGGGATGCGGGGGTCAATAGGGACGAAACTTTAAAAGAAACGCAGACAGGTTGCGGATTTAAACGTAGCCTATTTCCTCCCTGGAGGTTCAAGCTTGCTTCATGTCAAATTTTATTAAAATCGGTTCTGTGGTTTAGCCATGAAAGCACCATTCTATTGATGAACGGGATTAACTGAAAATGTTCTAGCTTAGTACGGTTTTTTTTTACAAACGTTTGTACTTCCATGAAATAATCATCATCTTAGACACGGTCCGGCTGGACTGACGTACAGCTATTATCTCGAAAGATTTTCAGCTATTGGAGGCAAGACATCGCGTAATAGAGTCAAGAAAGGAACAGTGTTAACAGCTAGAGTAAATAAAAAAAAAGTTTACAATCCTGCAATAAGATGGTCAGGCCCGTATTAATAGACGTCACTCAACTCCGAGACGCTCTCAAGTCACTTGCTGTCCTTATTTTTTCCCTTTAGAATGACAAGGACAGCAAGAGACTTGAGAGCGTCTCGGAGTTGAGTAACATCTATTAATACGGGCCTCAGACTTTATTATTACCATTTATTGAAAAAGTTTTCATGCACAAAGGTACAAAAGAGGTTAATGTCTGGAAACCTTAGCAGTCAACCCACGGTAATAAAAATATAACATGGCATTGTTAATTGTGGATAGAATCTTTTTGAAAGTGATGCAGGAGCGCGAAGAATGTTACATTCAAGTAAGGAAGGGAGATGTGGATATATGTGCATATGTGCATCTGCAAAGTTTCAATATTACCAGTTAATATTGTTTTTCATGGAACTTATCACAATATAATATTACTGAAAACATTACAGAGTAGCAAATATAGGTAATGTAGACAAGTTTGTCACGCACGGTCACAATCAGCCGGTAATTTGAGCACACCCGAGCACTAGGCATATTACAGAGATGCTCAAAAGGCCAGGGCGGGCGGCCATTTGCATTTCTAGAACTATAGTCTATTTTTTAACAAACGAGTACTGAGTATATCTCTTTCACATTTTCGGTATTGACAGAGAGAGATGGGAAATTATTCGAGGCGGAGCCAACGCTTTTAATACCAATAATAACAATTATGCTGATTTTGTGAACCAATTAAATTTTGGGTACTCGTTTGTTAAAAAAAAATAGACTATATAAAAAATATTATTTTTTTATGTGTTGTGAAATAAATATTATACCGCAACAATCATAAATATCTTTTAAATACCGCAACGATTCAGCGAAGTTAGTTGTTCTATTGTTCTTTATAACTGGACCTTCTGTCTTTCCCAACTTGTTGACTAACGGTATAAGATGAATGTCTGAAGCTGCGGGCTGCAACTATTTGATATCATTGTTCTCTTGATTAGACAGCGAAGGAGTGCAATATCTTTAGATACAAAATTGCCTCGTCCTATGAATGTAACGAATTTAGTTACTTCATTAAGTAAATTTCCTCAGGTAAGTGTGTTTGACGAAGTAAATGCAGTTTTATTGAGAGCAATTAAAATAATTATTCTTGGTAATTTGAATATCTTCTCAATGTTTACCTTAGTGATTTTGTCTAACTTACGAAATAAAATCAGAAGGACATACCCTGAATTTGAGAGGGCCTAGACAAGTGGCATTGTAGAATAGATAACGAAAACGAATAGATGCATATAGTCAAATGCATAGAATTGTATTCTACAATGCTACTTGTCTAGGGGGGCAGGTCATTATATTTTATTAAACCTTTACTTACCGAACGTGGTCCAGTTTTACTACGTCTCGTCAATATTTTAGTATCAAGAGAACTCCAAAACCTCGGACTCAACCCCCAATAACTAATCTCTTAACGATTTAGCTGTCATCTCATTCATTATTCTCGGACACAACTGAAACTGAACACACCTTCAGCAAATCGGTCCAAAACACGTCATTGACGAGTTGATCACATCTCGGAAACACATAATTGGCTATTAGCAGCTGTGCGCTGGCGCAGCGCCAAACTGGAGCCAATCAGGTGCGCGACCGAAATACAGCGTGAGGAACACGGGGATTTCTTCGCCGGGAACAGGTTTCAGGAGGTAAAGGAAAATAATGCAGTTTTTATGATTAGTGACGAGATCTCCATGAGATGACTCCTATCGACTGCTCTTCGGAAGTTCGGAACAATAGTTACTCTGCTGTTATTGAAAACGAGTGTAATTTATATACTAAAATTGAGAAGTATACTATTGAAAAGGGGTGAGATTTTTAAAATTGAGGAATTAATTGACTCTTCGTCATTAAGATCGACGATTACAATGCCGCAGATACATAACGGTAAACATACGCACATTACAACATAATATTAAGTCTCTTTCAGAAAACGTCAAACAAACACAAGGCTTGGGATAAACCTTATCTACGAGATAAGGTTCACCAAATATTAAAGTTACAGGGTACAATCTATAGGGTCCTTTATTGTATAATATGTAAGGATAAAATTTAAGGCACCACTAGAAAGCCTAAAAATACGATAAAATTCTTGTAAAAGAAATTCACACACAAATAATTTGAAGTACAGACAACAAAACAAATGTAGAGTCATCAGCTGAAGCACATCAACTCAACGATCACTGATTTGACGTCTGTACTCGCGTATTGACGAGCACAAACACTGCCACACTTCGAAACTAACTTCCCATTTGACTTTTAACTTTATGGCTTTGTAATAAGGTTGTGTGTAGAGTTTAGCAGTGATTGGTTTATGTTTGTCGGTCTGTCTGTCGGCGCTTTGAGCGTCCAATGATATACCAATACTTAAGATGTAGGGTCTCATTAACTTTGTAGGTGTTTTTGATGGCTAGCGATATAAGTAAGTGGTGGAATGATCGTTGCTGTAATATGTATGTGGGCTTCAAAGTATTTATATCAGATGACTATGTAAGGAGGACATTATTTATAGTCGTTATCAAGGCTTCGTTGAATGATGGTCAAAATATAATAAATCAAACAATTTGTTATGAGTATCTTAAATGGAGGAGTTGTGGACAGAAATATTGAGTTTTAAGAACTTGTTAAGTAAGTCTACGTAGTATCTGTTTTCGTTTCAGATCACATAATTATACTAAAATGATATTTAGCTCATTTTAGGGAATTTTTAGTACCTTTAAGAGCAAATTTTACCTAACCTCATAGCAACAATAAGTTTTCTATCCGTCGGAAAAACTCACGAAAATTCAAAATAAACTCTAAAGAAATCTACTAGATTTACTACTTGACTAAAACTTAGCTTTAGCTCATCATACATATATAACCCACAATTTCTAAATTTAATTCATTATTACGGAGTTAAGATTGCCACTATTTTGAACGGTTTTAGTCGGTAAACAAGGTCTTCGGGAGTCACAGAACCCACATAGGTGAAAAATTGGTAGTGTATATGATTAGGAAAAGGAAATATAAAGATGTACGGTGAATAAGGATTTTAAGGAAACCTTTTGTAAATAAGTTATACATAATCCTGAAGCTTGGCCGATTTCTGCTTCTACCATACCTTACAAACGTTACCCCTAACACAAAGCTATCTTCACTATCAGTCACCGCGGTCTGCAATTCAGACGACAATCGACAATCATTATAAATACTACTAATATTATGTTTGTATGTAAGATTGTTACTCTTTCATGCAAAGACTTCTGAAGAGATTTGAATTAAACTTTAATGCAGTTATAGCTTACTAGCGACCCGCCCCAGCTTCGCACGGGTTATCCAAATCTTTAAAAATTCCGGCTTTTCTCTACTATATTATGCATGTTTTATACATATAAACTTTGCTTAAGAATCACTCTATCTATTTAAAAAAAACCGCATCAAAATCCGTTGCGTAGTTTTAATGATCTAAGCATATTATATAGGGACAGAGGATAGCGGACAGAGGATAGCGACTTCGTTTTATACTATGTAGTAACATAGGCTTACATTCACGCTATGACGTACGGGATCCGAGCAGTAACCAAAAATCAGAAACACGGGAGACAGCAAGTACTTTATTATAAAACACGATGGTTCTAGCAGTACCTATGCCATTTATATTCACGGAGGTGTTAATCAAAGAAAACTGACTTCCCTTACTCAATGTAAGTACACATAAGTCTTTACTTTCGCTAGTAAGACCACACATTAATTAACGCGTGAGTATTTATTGCTCAATAATATGCATATTGAATAAGTTATTAACATAACTTCAAGCAAAAACGTGTTAAATTATTTTTTGGAGTTCCGCGTCGCAATGTTGGTAAGTTTTCTTTATTTTATAACGTACTTGCTTGCGTCCGCGGCTACGCCCGCGTTAATGTTGTTTACTTCATTTCCTATTTTAAACCTGAGGGTTGAAACTTTCAAAAAAAACTTTTTTTGTGGTTACTGTACTCTTTATAAAGAACACGCAGGGTGTGTTCTTTATAAAGTTTCGTGTCTTTAGGAGTAACGGTTGGCTGTGCGTTGATATATCAACAGTGAATCAGTCAGACAGTTTACCATTTTATATAGATAGGTAACAAATAGTGCTGAAAGAGCATTAATAATCTTTTTACAAAAAGAAAAATAATCAAATAAGTCGATGCACTGTCTGTCACTGCCATCATTCATCATGCCATTAAAAGATGAAAAAATGTATGAGACTGTTTGTTTCCTGAATAAATAAATAAAAGAGTTTTAATAGAATACAAAATAGATAGTTGTAACGGTTTCTTCTATTTATGAATTACTAGCTTTTGCCCGCGGCTTCGCTCGCGTTAGAAAGAGACAAAAAGTAGCCTATGTTACTCTCCATTCCTTCAACTATCTCCACTTAAAAAATCACGTCAATTCGTCGCTCCGTTTTGCCGTGAAAAAAAGACAAACATACAGACAGACAGACACACTTTCCCATTTATAATATTAGTATGGACTACATTCTACATGTAAGTTCTACAACAATACACTGTTTCACAATATTTTTAGTTTTAGAGTTATCGAAAGTTAGTCTGAAATATCAAATCAGCTTTGTTGATTATTAATCAAGTACCTATCAAATAAATTATAATTCATATGCGGTGAGGTTTTTAGTATTGTGGACGAGCCATACCTTTCAACTACCAACCGACAGCCGGCTGTTGGGCCGCTATTGTCTTTTTGTTGTGTCTTAAATCACGTGTGTTCGAAGGATTAATAATAATTAATCATAATAACAGATTATAACCGGTTTTCTTTCACTTTGTTTCGGGTATAAAATACACAAAACAATATGAAATATTCATAGCTATTGTACGGATCTCGCGACCAAATTCAACTGAAACTGATCTATACAAGCTGCGCAGTGTCACGCAAACCAGCAGGAAGGCGCGGATCACGCCGGAATGCGCGCGCGCATGCTTGTCGAAAGCGCGTAAATATAGTGAGAAAAAAAACGATCACAACTCATCTTCATTTCACAAATTCAAATAATTCAATCAAATTGGGTTAACGTGCTGAATACCGAAATAATGTTCTTGATAAATGGTTTTGATTTAATGAAAGTAGTTATTACTTTTGGTTGTAATTCGGAAATTTATTTACTATCGTGTTGTTTCTACAAACCCACATTTTGATATTAGATTGTAATATTCATAGCCTTCACTCATACATACAGCTATAAAATATGTAAGTAAAACAACAAAAATATTTACTACTAGCTTTTCCTCGCAATTTCACCCGCGTTAGGTTTTTGGATACTGCTTCGCTCCAGTCGGATATAGCGTGATATTATAATAATAAATAGCCTATGTTACTCGGGGACAATGTAGCTTTCTAATGAAAAAAGAATTTTTGAAATCGGTCCAGTAGTTTTTGAGTTTATTCGTTACATACAAAAATCCAAAAATACAAATCTTTCCTTTTTATAATATTAGTATAGATGTAATTTTCTACGCTTCCGCCGTATCGTATTCCCAAATTTTGGCGACAGCTGGCGCAGTGGTTGCGCGATTGACTGCTCCGCTGCGTGTCTCAGGTGCAATTCTCGATCGTGACGTAAACGCACTTCCGGTAAAGGAGAAATTCATATTGTGGGGCAATCTACATATTATATCTGGTCTTAGAGACATGAAACTTCAAGGTGTATTCTTTATAAAGAGCACTAAGAAACGGTTTTGGAAAATTTTAACCCTATAGGGGTAGAATAGGGGATGGAATTTTCGACATACACACTGCGTAGCCGCGGATGAAAACTAGTTTTGTATAAAATAAAAGTATTACTAGTATTTCCATTCCGGAAACCACGGCTAGGTAGGTATAGACTCCCCAATACCAAGAGCCGGTTATACCTAGTCACATTGTTTACCAGCTACCTAAAGCAAGGGGTAGACGGTCATCGTAAAACCACAAACTAATAAAAAATGTCGCACGACACCTTTTCACTATTTCCACATCACACGCCATGACGTTCATAATTTACGGCCCAGTCAACCGTTTTGTCCAAAGTTATGACCGAAATAATTCCCAAACGAACCTAATTTGTCTTGAAATGCATCATGGCGAAGAATTCGTATAATTGTAACATGTTATGTTTATTTATGAGATGATAAATCTGAACAAACACGGGCCGGTGCGGGCCCTTATCAGGCGTGCTTGTAAATTTTATAGACCTTAAAACGAACTTGGAATAAAGTGGTTGAATAAAACGGATTGCTGTGGGGCGTTTAGAGTGGACGCGTAGTCGTGTAGGAATCGTTATGTTAATTGTGCATTTGATTGCAATCAGATGCCGGACACCTATGTATCATGAGCACAAACATATTTTTCTTTCTCTAGTTTTGTATCACATTATTTATCAAAGAAAATTAATCATGTCTGTCATCAAAGAAACATTTGTTAGGTTTTATTTTTTGCACTCAACTCATCTCATTGTCTATTTCATAACCGGAACAGCAATTGAAAACTTATGAAAATGATTCCAAAATTCATCTGAGGGCCTAGCCAAGTGGCATTGTAGAATAGAAAACGAAAACGAATAGATTGTCAAATGTATGGAATTGACATTAGCTTTCGCTAAACAATTTGACATCTCCATACATTTGACAATCGTTTTCGTTTCGCTATCTATTCTACAATGCCACTTGTCTAGGGGGGCTGTACTATAGTCGTATCGTGATATATAAATATCTTCCGACCCAACTAGGTGTGTTCCTGATTGAGTTTTTACTGCGCCCCGGCAGTTGTCCGTCCGTGTGTCTGTGGTTATCACACGAACACGTCCAATTACTGATAACGCGGAGATAGCCAAGTGAAACAGTTTCCATCTTATTACGTCGCAAGCTCGGAGGTACTTCTCTTTATCCTATTAACGACTGCTGGACCAATGTCCTGGGATGAATATCCTGGGAGATAGGAAGATACAATCAGTAAATCAATAAGTACTGTTGAATATGTGGGCAGTGCGCACGGAGTCCTGGCGGCTTATGACTAGCGATAGCGTTTTTTTTTTGTAGAGACAATCCCGCTTCAGCACATATTACTAAATAGTTACTTCATCACATTATTGTCAACAACCGCTGCATGTTCCAATAATAGGTAATGGAAAAAGCGTATGAGCGCACGAAAATTGGTTCCTGTTTCCACAATGTCCGCATAGTGATAAAAACCCGGATGTATCGTAAACACTATATAACTCAGTATTGCGGCCATTTTACCAAAGAATACATTGCATTCACTTGTCTTTTTTTTAATATGTGTAAGTCCGCAAATTAGAACAATTTTTATTTGTAAACCAATCATGAAACAAGGAAAACAATTACCGTTACTTATAGAAATACAATTAGACACGGTCATAATGTATGAAATAGCAGAATATTGTAATATCTTATAATTTTTAATTATTGTCTCTCATAATGGTTTTGTAGCACATAACAGTTTTAAATCATAAAAATGCACATTGTGAAAGCTGAGAAAATTTTAAAACTAAAAGCTGTATAACACATCACGGGTTAGTCCCGCTATGGTATGGTCCCGGTATGGCACCCTCTTAAAATACCTATCAAAAAGTCCCGCTATGGTACCCTTCAGTTTTTGGTACTGTTGTAAAGAAAAGTTATACAATGCGTTAAGAAAAAAATAGTATTAATAAAAAATATCTTTTCTTAACTATTATAGTTAAGCAAGATAATATTTATTAATACTATTTTTTAAACAAATCACGCTCGGTAATTGTCGTTTCACTTCAGGTAGTTACCTGACCAACCGGTTTTTTCGTAAAACAATAGAGACGAGCCCTTCCTCGAATTCGTATCTAGCTCTTCCCTTTTGTTTTTATGAAAATAGAGAGAGACAGTATTATTCCGGGTTTAGTTTGCTATTTGCAGCTGTACTTTTGCGATATGAGTAATTAGGATAGCTTGTTAGTTTATCTATTGCAATGTCTGGGTCAAGTAGTGCACGTGGTGTAAATTTAATAATTATTGACAGTCGACGCGGTGGAAGAACTTTATTACGTGCCGGACATAAATATATTAAACGCAGAGAAAATAAAAATTCAATACTTGGCATTGTGTAAATAGGAGAAATAGTATTAAATGTAGTGGATATATAACTATTGAGAATACCAATAATACAATAATTAAAGATTATAAACACAGTGATCAGTGCGTGCCACATTTTGAAGACAATGAAGTTCAAATGGCTATAAGTGAGTGCAAAAAAGAAGTAAATTCAAATTACGGATCAGTACAGAAAATTTTCGAAAAACACATGTGTAACTTAAAAGACAAAGGGTTACACCTTACAGGAAATGTTCCTGACTATAAAAAATTAAAAACAGTATTATACAGACACCGAAATAAGTCGTTGAACGTACCAAAAACACAATTTAAGAATGTGGAAGAAATTATAATACCAGAAGAATTTAATAAGTATGTATTGGCTGATTATTGTAATGAAGACTGTAATCGAATAATTATATTTTCCTCGACAGAAGTAAAGGAATATATAAAATGTGTAACGCATTACTTTGGTGATGGCACTTTCGACGGCTGCCCAAACCCTTCGAACAAGTTTATGTCATTCATGGAGACATGGGGAGCACTGAGTTATCCACGAATGTAGCACCATTATTTTATATTCTGTTAAAAAACAAAGAAGGGAAAACTTATGAAAAAGTTTTCGAATTGATTAAACAAACTTTGCCTGAATGGCGTCCATCGAAATTTACCTTCGATTATGAAATAGGAGTAATAAATGCAGCAGCGAAGATTTTTCCTGATATCAAAATAAATGGATGTAACGTACATTTTCAAAAGAACGTTATCAAAAAAGCGAAATCTTTAAATCTCATGGAACACGAAGAGTCCTCGAACCATGTTAAGCAATGCATAGGCTTGGCGTTTTTGCCAAAACAAGATATTGAAGACGGCTGGCTGCATATAATGGAAAATAGGTATAATATCTTGGTTACTTTCCAAAATGATGTTTGAGTACTTAACTCTAATTATATGGCAAAAAAGTAAAGAACAACAATATCAGTAAGGACCTGTTAATTTCATTGCTTTACAAGTACGAACGTTTAATAAGTATTTTTTTCAGTTTCGACGATGAAGCTATGACCAAATTCAATGACTATTTTGTCACTCAGTGGCTTGAATATCCAGACCTCATTTGGTGTTGCCATAATGAACGCCATAGAACAACTAACTTGGCGGAATCATGGAATGGCAGATTCAACAAAGTTATTGGAAAAAATCCCAGTTTATTATTGTTTCTGCAAACAATTGGCAACGACACATGTCACTTTGATATAAAACAAGCCAAGTAAGTTGTATTTTTTAGACAATATTTTTAAGCAGATATAATATTTTTAAAAGCAGATATATATTTTTTTACATAATACGAGTACATAGAAGAATTTGAAAATGGATTTGATTTTATTTATTTTGGTAGATATTATTGGTTGTCGCCTTCTATTACAGACGGTTACTGAAAAAAATATAGCTTAACTTAAATAACTGATGATTTTTGTTATAGCTTTCGACTAAAAAGATCACCTATAAATTCAAGAAAAAGAACAAGTATAGAAATCGACCGCCAGATTCAAAAGCTAACAAAAAGTTACGAAAATAAAGCTATCTCCATTGGTGATTTTCTGATTAACATATCAAAGTCAACATTTCGATCAGAACATTTAAAAAAATAGTTTATTTTAATTTTGTTTTTAGCCTATTAAAATGTTTAATACTTTTTCTCGATGTTGATTATTTTTTGTAGTTTATGTTTACAATTTGCGCCTTTTTCTCCATGTTGATTATTTGTAATTAATATATTTGTCTAGTTGGTTGTTGATTATTTTTGTAGTTTATATAAATTTACAATTACTGCCTTTTCTCAATGTTGATTATTTGTAACTAATATTCATGTCTGGATGTTGTTTTTATTTGTAGTTTATAATATTTACAGTAATACTTTTCTGAGATGTGGATTTTTTATATTTTTTTTTTATTGTTGATTATTGGTAATTAATATTGTTGATTATTTTAAAAATTACATTGCAATTAATATTTCGTTTTACTGTTTGATATTTTTTTATAAATATTTTGAATTAATAAAAGACTGATTTAATATCGCAAACAGACGTTTTATTGATACACTCCTAAAAGTATTTATTTATAGATACACTTTTCTTTTCAGTTGTACCTTCTATTGTCTAACGTAGATCTAAAAGATGGGTACCATAGCGGGACTTTTTGATAGGTATTTTAAGAGGGTGCCATACCGGGACCATACCATAGCGGGACTAACCCCACATCACCACATAGTAATAACATAATAATAATACCAGCGTATTACTATCACACTGCAAAGAAGGCACTTAGTGGCATTATAATAGACAGGTAACATGAATAACTTAGATTTAAATAAAAGCGCTTCAATTCATAAACATGTTCACCCTCTAAAACTTGCATAGTCAATTAAATTTCGTTCGTATTTATCATATTCTAAGTACCTAACTAAACACTGCACATAAAGTGCTACCGTTAAGGCACCAGGTAATACAATTAGGGACCTAGTTAGAGAACCTCTTTAATGCCCTATTAGTACACAATACATTAACCCAGTAAACATACCCTGAAAAGGAGGCTATTGAACACCCACTGCGAACATTTGAGCACCATGTAACTAATCGAGAAATATCTGCAATAGTTGTAACAGAATGTAAGTACCGCTCTCTGCGTGCGAATCTAAGGCGTTATTGTTTAATGTAGGTTTGTAAGCCACGAATTGTTAGAAGACTATATTTAAACTAGCTTCCGCACACGACCTCGCCTGCGTAGATGTTGAAACTTCCATACCCTATTTTATTCCTTCAGGGTTGGAATTTGTCAAAATCCTTTCTTAGCGGATGCCTACGTCATAACATCTACCTGCATGCCAAATTTCAGCCCGATCCGTCCAGTGGTTTGGGCTGTGCGTTGTTAGATCACTATGTCAGTCAGTCAGTCACCTTTGAGTTATATATGTAAATTTAGATAAATTTCTTTGTGTTATTGATATTTGAATTATGACAATAATTGTCATAATTCAAATATCAATAACAAATTCATTTGTCTTCACTTTAGTTCATCCTTAATTATTAAGGATGAACTAAAGTGAAGACAAATGAATTTCAGCCCAATCTCTCTCTTTCTTAAGCCGTTTTATAATTAAACTTTTTCCGCCTTATTACAAAACAAGGTTTTTCACTAAATCAGGTTTAAACCATTGAGCCAGGTTTTGTAATTTGAATTTTATTCTGATACAATCAAGATTCGAAATACAAAACCTAGCTCAATGGTTTAAACCTGGTTTAGAGAAAAACCTTGTTTTATAATAAGGCGGCTTTTGTTTGTTCTGGGGCGGAAAATTCTCGTGAACATTGGTTTCACATCAAACCAGATACTTGCAAATACAGAGCAAACTAGTTAAAAGTCAATGGTATTAAATTTTAGCTGTAAGGTTCCATTGAACACCTCCTGGCACTACCGGGTTTAATACCAGATTATTTGTAAAGACGAAACAAAAACTCAATTGATGGTGTTACGCAACTTTATCTCAAAGTTCTCATGGCTACCATCTGAATGCATCGATCCGCGGACATTCGATTAACAAATACAAGCAAAATTTTAACTCAATCAGAGAGACCAGGAAGTATAGATTCTTATTAACTCGCAAGATTTGATTGCAGCACTGAACCAGGTGTAAATTAAATAAATAACTTTTAGAACAAAGAAAAGAAGTAGATAAGGGGTATTTTTTCTTATGGGCTTGCTCTTGGTCCCAGACTACACCGAGGGAATAGACGGGGCCTACGATGGAGCGAGCTTACCCAATAGATGCCTATGCACTCGTTTCTTGAATACTTCCGGGTTATATGAATTTGGCAACACAGACGTAACCAAGTAAAAAAATATCCTTACTTACTTAACAAAAACAAAAAATAATTGGAACCCAATCCTTAGGTAACGAATTCACCTATTAATTCAGCAAACTACCAGACGACGCGACCTTGAACTAAATATAGCTGCTATACGTCTGCCGTCTCAATCATATTGTATTATTTATTTTATTCTATCGATTTTAGCTGAAGGCGATGTGTCCTGTACCATAAATAGCAACCTAACAATACGTAACGTCTGCTAAGTTGTCCGAAAGTGGCAAGATAGGTAACGTAAAAAAAAATGAGATGTAAAAATAGGGGCTTTTCTTCTTTTCCCTTTTCAATAGTTTTTAGTCAAATCGTTTATTTTCATTAAACCAAAAAAGGCACTTTGAAACTTCATTTACAAAAGTGATTCTAGTTGCCCATTCCAAAATGTAGTTTCGTATGGAGAAGAATGGGCAAGAAACTCCATACTTAACTCTTTTAAAATAATCGTGTTAGAAAGTTATTTTTTACATGGTTAACTGTGACATGGTTAACTGAGAATGAGAATGAATATAATCCAAATCCATTTCCGTCAAAAATTACATGTATATAATAAAAAGCAACTACAAAATATGAATTAGGAAATGAGATCTACATAATGTCAGCGAGCATAGTATTCGCAAGTTTACAAAAAAACAACATTCCCCAAACAATAAAAATAATGTGTGAGCCAGCGCAATGTATAATGTGTCTATAATTTCTAATTTGAACAGCAGTTAATTATTATAATAATATGTTTGAATTAACAACCTGTTTGGTTTTGTCTACACTGTGGATTATCCTATTTTAACTAAGAGATTTATATCTTTCTTTATCTATGGCTCCACTCTCGAAACTCATTCCGTGACTCATTATCTTTGCATAATTTCCGAGGGTGTCAAATTTAGTAAGTATTAAAAACAAAAGAACGTATATTCTTTTATAACACTACTCTCGTACTCTTTAACCAATTATGAAAACTGAAGTAAAATGTTGTAAAATACATGTAATAGAAATATATCTTTATAATCTTTATTTTAGACTAGCTCTTCCTCGCGGATTCACCCGCGTTACGCTACGATTTTGTTTACTGCTTCACTCCCGTGGGACATAGCGTGATATTATATAGCCTATGTTACTCGTTGACAATGTGGCTTTCGAATGGTGAAAGAATTTTTAAAATCGGTTTAGTAATTTTTGAGCCTATTCATTACAATCAAACAAACAAACATACAAAGTTTTCCTCTTTATAATATTAGTGTAGAAGCGTAGATTAAGAATCATTTCCATTTTCTTCTTTTCCGTTTAACGAGGAGATATATCTTTCTGTAAATAATAACTCTACTTCTCAAATCTCATTCCAGGACTCCCTCTTTGTATAATTTTGGAGAGTGTCACAATATGTCTATTATAAACAAAAGAAGACAAACAAGAAAAAAAGGTTTTTCTCAGGACATCTTTAACCTAGTTTTCTTGAAATTTTCCACTACAGTATAGTGGACAACTGAAGTATAAAGTCGTAAACTACATGTAATAGAAGTATCTCGTTATTTTACATTCAGAATTCGAAAAGTTTTGCAATTTACAGCCCCTAACCAGTAAAACACTCCCCTGTCACAAACTCATTTGTTTAACCTGCTCTAACCTTTTTATTGTAGCTCGCAATAAATACAATATCAAATGTCGTGACAAATTGCGAAGGATTACCTCGACTCCCTCCCCGACCCGCTCCCCTCCCCGCGCCCCTCCCCTGGCCATTGAAAACATTTAATTAACAGAGGGTGGCTACCCCGTTGATACGCACAATCCTGCATTCTTGAATGCGTAGTTATTTATATTGTGACTAGCTGCCGCTTTTGTAATTAATTTGTTGTTTTACACGGGCTTTTGTTTATTGCTTTAAACATTTTTTAAAAGTATTTTTTTTTTGCCAACTCGTGTAAGCCAAACGAAGGGTTTTTAAGAGTAAATATTTTTCCCGAAATACTACCAGCTTTTTGCTTTTCCACTGCAGGGCAATGGTTTCTTCTTATATGCAGAGGAAAAACATTGGTAGTAACAGGTTTCCTCCCGATGTATTTCTTCCATCACCTGTAATATCTAAGACATAATAGAAAATACATATTGATTAATAAATTACTTGCCCGGATTCAAATCCACAAACTCTTAAATGGGCTCCTTAAACACTGAGTCATCTCAAAATTAGTTAACTAATGCTGAGCATAGTGGTAAAAAATTTATGTGTGTAATTATTTATTAGTTTTGAATAGATTATTTTCTACAATATACTTCAGACTTATCTCTACCCAGGATTAGAACGTATCCCTTTCACAATTTCCACCAGCTTAGATTCATCTATTCCATCTGCAATTAACAACCCCCTTAGACCAGAAAAACCGCCCATTAGTGATAGAAATATTAAGCAAAAGGATGGTATCGTATCTCAAGGAAAATAGCAATGTATTTCGAGGAACTAGACTATTTTTGTCAGAATTCTTAGATGATGAAGCACGAAGAGAAAGAAAATTGCTACGCGAAGAAATGTTGAAAGCAAGAAAGCAAGAACTTCACGCAGTAATCCGCGAAAATCAACTATTCATTGATGGAAAAATAACTCATAAAATAGATAATACACCCGACAACCAAATGAACACAAATAAATGGAATACACAAGCAGACCTATCATCTTCTCTAAACAATAAAAAGTTTTTTCGTCGATACACCGACACAGGAGACGGAAACGGAACACCTCGAAAACAAAGACCTACAATTTAGAATATTATTTCAAAATATCCAAAGCCTCTCCAATAAACAACACTTACTGGAAGCCTTCATTCAACAAACACCAAAATATCATGCATTGTGTGTGTCGGAAACCTGGCTGTCAAAGGAAAGACTGGATTTAATAAACTTTAGTGGCTACAAGGTTGCGGCTTCATTCTGCCGGAAAACTCGCACTGGTGGCGGCGTCTGTATTCTTTTACAAGACCACATAGAATGCTTAGAGAGAAGTGATATAACAGACATGTCAATTGAATATGTAATAGAAGTGTGTGCAATAGAGTTACAAATAGAGAATTTACTAATAATAATAATTTACTGGAATAGGAGAGAGGAAGCTATATTTTATAAACAATTAAAACAAATATTAGAATATTTAAATAAAAAAGACTCTAGACTTAATATTGTTATAGGAGGAGATTTTAATATAAATGTATTGGATGGTAGTTTAAAAACAAACCAATTCTTAGATCTCATGTTAGAATTTAATTTTGTACAGCATATAAAAGTACCAACGAGAGTGACCCTAACCACCTCAACGTGTCTAGATCTAATTTTTACAAATTGCAATATAAAATCACACACCACAGTGGCAGAGTTGGGGTTCTCTGACCATAGTAGTACAACAATAGAATTGGCTGTACCCAGGCAAACTAGACAGATAGTCTGGTGTGTTGAAAAGAGGCAGTTCAATAGCAAAAACACACAATGTTTTAAATCTAAATTAAAAGAAATAAAATGGAACGATATAATCAAGCCCGGTCGAGACATAGATGAAAACTATGAGTCGTTTAACGATACACTTACTGGCATACTTAATCAGTCCATACCAAAAACAAAATTAAAGCTTAAAACAAACTATAAAAAACATTGGCTAACCAAAACCAAAATATCGTGTAAAAATAAAAGACTTGAAAAAATACTCTCCATAAATAAATAAATAAATAAATAAATATCCTGGGACAACTCACACACGGTTATCTGATCCCAAACTAAGCAGAGCTTGTACTATGGTAACCAGACAACTGATAAACATACTTATATAATTTATAAATACATACATATTATAGATAAATAACACCCAGACACAGAACAAACAATCATGCTCATCACACAAAGTTTGTCCTGGGTGGGAATCGAACCCACGACCTCCGGCTTAGTAGTCAGGGTCACTCACCACTAGACCAACAGGCCCGTCAAAACAAAAAATTAAAACAAACAATCTTTTAATTAAACAACATTATAAAATATATGAAAAATCTTTGAAACAAATTGTAAAAAAAGCTAAAAAACTACAGTATATAAATAAATTAATAAAATCTAGTAATAAAGTAAAAACTATGTTGAAAATTATAAATGAACGAACGAATAAAAACGTAAAAAAGGTAAAAAAAAACATAACGCTACATCTAAATGACAATGCTATCTCGGACCCAAAGCAAACAGCAAATATATTTAATAACTTCTTTGCGTCTATCGGAGAAGGAAATGCGCAAAACCCCGGCAAAGAACCACGAAACATCTCTGTGGTCCACCGCACAGAAAATACCATGTTCTTAGGTACAGTAGGTCCCAGTGAAATAAATTTAATATTAAAAAGCCTTAAAAACAAAAACAGCTATGGAATAGACGAAATACCTCCAACCCTAGTCAAACAGTGTGCAGATGACCTGACCCTACCATTCTACTTGCTAGTCAACCAGTCTTTTGAGGAAGGAAGATTTCCGAACTACCTAAAAAAAGCCATTATAAAGCCAATCCACAAAAAAGACGCAAAAACCGACCCCTCTAATTACCGCCCTATTGCTCTTTTACCTACAGCTTTGAAAGTATTCGAGAAAGCAATGTGTAATCGCGTCTATTCGTTTTGCGAAAAATATAAAATTTTTAATGAATCCCAGAACGGTTTCCGAAAAAACCACTCTACAGTTCTAGCAGTATATAATTTTATCCAGGAAGCTGTTAATATAATTGATAAAAAAAAATATGCCGTAGGTATACTGTTAGACATGACAAAAGCCTACGATAAAGTGCAATTCGACATCTTACTTAATAAGCTACAGGGAATAGGGATCCGCGGAAAAGCTTATGAATGGTTCAAATCATATTTGGAAAACAGGGAACACCAAGTCGAAGTAGAATACTACAACGAACATGCTAAACAAATCCAATACATTCGGTCAGACAGCAAGCAAATTAACGCATCAATCCCCCAAGGGAGTGTTATTGGATGCCTCCTTTTTATCATCTATATAAATGACCTCCCTACAATAATAAATGAGTCATGTGTTCTGTTTGCCGATGACATCTCAGTATTAACTTCTTGCCACGACAATACAAACTTAACCGAAATACTTACAGGTATACTCAACAAAATAATAACTTGGATGACAGAACATAACCTTGAACTAAATTTCAACAAAACTAAAATCATGTCCTTTCATCCTCATCAGAAAACTCCTTTGGACATAACATTTATTTACAATGACGCACAAATAGAAACAGTAAAAGAATTCAGCCTACTCGGCTTATCCATAGATACACATTTAAATTGGAAATCGCATATTAAAAAAATCAGGTCAAAATTATCAAAATTTGCGTATGCCCTCCGTGAAATAAAAAAATCAACTGATCTTTCCACTGCACTGGTTACGTATTATGCATATGCGTACGCATGGTTAAACTACGGCGTAATATTGTGGGGAAATAGTACAGACGCACTATCACTTTTCACATTACAAAAACGACTGATTAGAATATTAACGAACATAGAAAACACAGACAGCTGCAAACCCCATTTCCAAGAACATAAACTTCTAACCCTACCTTGTATATACATCTTGGAAGTGTGTAAATTTGTTAGAAATAATGAAAAACTCTTCACTACACGCGAAAACATACAGACTCGCTACACACTACGACATAAAAATAGACTAAACCTACCAGGTTCTAAGCTAAGAATACACTCCACAAGCACTCTAGTAATGTCAGTTAAAATATATAATAAATTACCAGATGTTATCAAAAATGAACAAAAATTTAATATCTATATAAATAAATTAAAACAATTTCTAATCCGTAAATGCTATCATAATGTACAGGAATATTTAAATGATAAATCTAATAAATAAACAATAATACCAAAAACGCAATAATAATTTATAATACCAATGATAATAATACAAGTATTATTTAAATTACTAATACGGTTTAAACCCAATATATTGAGTAGTAAAACTTATATGTATAGGTACAATCAGTTATAAGCCTACCTCCTACCTACATAAAACAAAAGAGTATAATAATATTAAAATTGTAGACAAATATATTTTTTAATAGCCCTCCTCCTAATATTTATTTTTGTTATGCCCGACAGGGCCCACAATGCTCCAAAACTAATGCATATTCTTATGTACCCTTACCATCTAAGTTCACATTGTGGAATGCAATAAACGTATTGAGTATTGAGTATTGAGTACCATAGCCATCTTATTACTCCGAAGACAGCCTTCAGCGGCATAGCATCACTTGTAATAACAATCCCGTAATTCTATATTAATAGTTTAATTCGCAGGGCGCTGTGAGCGACGGCCGGAAATTGCGCGCGGTTGCACTTCCGTATGCAGTGCCTAAGTTTAGAGGGGGAGTGGAGGGGAGTGGTCCGGGATACAGTTACTCTGCATCGTCAGGAGTAGCTGCGAGCTGCCCGCGGCGGCTTTCAACTTAGATTAGATGTTGTACGTGAGGATACTGGAGGTATAATCGCATTGGTAGCTATTTGTATAAACTTGGAAAAGGTGTGAACATCAAGGTATGGAAAAGGCTATGCAAAAAAAGACCTGTGTTTACCTTACCACCAGATTAGTAACTTATAATTACACACAAAAATAGGAAATGGTCACCAAAGTCATGTTTCGTAAAGTTTTCTTAATTTGACTAAATTTTACTGATTCTGTTCTAACCTAACCTGACCTAATGGTAACCTGACAAAAGGGATTAACGATCACCAGGATCGTTAATCCATTTTGAAGATTATTTTGGTGACCATTTAAATTGTTCCAAAAAAAAAAATAAGACTTGACATACTTATGCTGAGTTTCAAATTCTAATGATAAATGTTTTAATTTTATTATTGACTATTTTGTCTTCACTAGATGTGATGTGCATCTAAGTAAACAAAAACAAGTACCCTGTCAAACAAAACCTAAACATCAGATAAGTCTATTTCCTAAGTCTCACAACTATTTAAAACTTTCCCCCTTTCCCTTTCAGCAGTAACAAAACGCAACAATAAACTAAACGTCCTTAATTCTTAACCCCTTCGATTTATCTCCAAGTCCCACATCATTGCGGAGTCTTCACGAGTGGACCGTAGCACCCTGGAAGACGAGTCCTGAATTATTCATGACGACAGAACAGCTGCCGCGATTCACTTTACATAATGCCTTCTGTTTATATCATAGATTCGAAGAATTTCGGTGTAGAAATGCGTTTTTGATTCAGCGATGTTTTTGGCAATTGTATTTGGGTTATGTAGATAAAATCTTTGTAAGAATGGTTTGACAACCAAGTTGTCGCAATTGTGTTTAAAAGCCGCTATAGCTGCATGCAAAAAACAATTATTAACAGTAGAAGGTAGATAGTTATAAACTTTACCTCAGCCAGTTATTTCGTCTGTAAGTCAAGTATACTTAAAATGTTTGCCAAACTCTCGGATATTCACAAAAATAAAATTAGTAGGAGTTTTCATCTAACGCTTTCAAAGGTACATATCCACGCATAAAATCTTGGATTGGAGGGTCTCAACTTAAAATTCTACTACTTACAGTTTCATACTTTTCCAAAACACCAGCAACATTTTTCCAGGGCCTTGTATTAATCCATAAGCATCGCAGCGAAACTGTAGGCAAAATTAGACTAATAATAATAATATAATAAGCCAACTCAACCACTTCCCAAACAGGCTCGTCCTTGCATCCTACGTCCATTAGGAGCATTTCTTTGCGATGTAAACACGGCTGCCGTACCGGAGCAGGGCCGTTCGAGTGCATTACCGGCACGTGACCGGCATGCCGGATGTCAGTCACCGGCTATTTTGTGGTGAGTCTAGACGAGCTACTGAAGAGTTTCGCTTTATGTGGTAAGGGTTATTCATGTTATTCAGCATTTTAAGCTTGTTTCACGGCTATATCACAGCTAAAACCAAGAAGACCTGTGCATATTACTGTTTAAATGTTCGACATCACATCCTCTAGATAGCAGAGCTTAATTTTGTTGAAAAGCCAAATCGAGGCAACCGATTTTCAAATCAATACAATACTAATTGTAATATGCTAAACATTACTATTTAAAATTAATTCCATAGTTACACTTCGCAGTAAGACGATTCTTCTTTATCTTAGTTAAAGTTATAAAATTAAGAGACCAACATTGCACTCTACGAAATATCCTTTCAATTTTGTCTGTCTTGTTCTTACCAACGTATGATTACCCGTGACGTTCTCAGTTGCTGGAATCCATCAGGCTAATGGAGCTGCCCCGCCCATCTCAGGACCTATTAACGATCATTACACGCACTAACGACATCTTCATTATGAGACAACCCGTTTTTGCCGCGCTTTTTAAGAAGTACAAGTGCTATTATATTATGCACTAAAGTCTCGCCAATTTGTGTTTGTCTGCCAGAGTTGAGATTCGTGTGAACGCAAACTTACATCGCAGGGTTAATTCGTAATTCTTAGCACACCCTTCCTAAGAAGTTTATTGACTACAGAATCATTACAGTAGCTGAGCGATTGGGTTCTGCGCTGCATGTCACAAGATCAATTTCCTTACCAAACAAAAAATATTTATTTTCCTACTAGTGTTTCTTGTAAAACCCCCACGATATATGAAAATCCCTGGTCCTACACCATCGTTTTCTGTTTAATAAGAGTTACAGAATAGAGTCTTCAAGAGTCACAAATCAAAGTAGACACGCAAGTATCATAATTAAGTATTCAATTTGTACTGTCTACTTTGTAGACGATCCTTGTAACATGAAAACATTGTCCAAGCGAGCCCGAACAATGTCCTTTAGTAAATCCGCGTTATATTAAGCTTACTGAGAACAAGGTCATGTTTCTCCAAGCGCCACTTTATTATTACAACGAAATCTTAATCCTGACGCTGTCGCTATTGTTTCCAGACTTTAATTATAAATAAATATATAATTAAAGTCTTCCGCTAAACACGAACCAACATAGAAATAACGGAGTTCTTGAGAGTCGAGATAAACAATTATAATTAATTGCCAGAGAAATTCTCAATAGTACAAAACAGTTCTACCTTTAATGAAACGGGTACATGTAAAATTAATATTTATATGTATAGGTATGAGCAATTACTAGTTCTGAGTTACGAGTCATCAACAATTCAACACAGAACCTAATTCGCTGGGCCTACAAACTTTGTAGATTTTTATTTTGTAACAACTCAAAACTGAAATAAAAAAACTATTTCGCAGGAACATGAAATTCAAAAAAAGTAAAGAAAAAAGTATGAAAGCCAGGACCAAGGCAAAGGATTACGTATACTAATGACAAAATCTGGAAACTATGTGTATACCTACTTGACCTTTATGGTGTGAAATACCCTAGATTTTCTTAAATATTATTTTTCATTCAACTGACCGTATTACTGTTGGGGGCAGAAATTTGATTGTGTACCTTAAATCCTTGTAGAAGAGTTTCGTGCACATATCCACACAGACATATCCTCTCCACTTCTATGGTCCAAGAACCTAGTCTGTATTAGCTGTCCAATAGGCACTAAATAAATTTAAACCAGTTTCCAAATAAGGAGGTATTAATATTCTGTTAACTTGATTTACGTTTCGTGTCCCGTAGAACAGAAGCTTGATAACGGACGATAGTGACACACGTACGGTATATCAATTTTCTCATTTATTTACTTATTTAATAGTCTATTCATAAATCAGGATTTTTGTACGATTTACCAGACTATGCAGCATGTGCTTCCGTACTAATTATAAAGGCGAAAGTAACTCTGTCTGTCTGTCTTTCTTTCTGTCTGTCTTTCTTTCTTTCTGTCTGTCTTTCTTTCTGTCTGTCTATCTTTCTGTCTGTCTGTCTGTCTCTTCTTCCATACTTTCATACGCCTAAACCACTGAACCAATTTGAATAAAATTTGGTACAGATCTAGCCTGGGACCCGAGAAAGGACATAGGATAGTTTTCATCCCGGAAATTCCCAGGGAACGGGAACTATTATTCCACGCGGACGAAGTCGCGAGAAAAAGCTAGTTGTTAATAAGTCTGCGAACGACCTATTTCTAAAACAAGTGCTCTTAAATATATTGTCAGAATTCAGCTGTATTTAATTATTTATTGGTTGTTTAATGCTAAAAGAAACTCTTCACATATACAGAGATTGTGAAAGTTGATAGTTTAAGTAAATGATCACCAAATCTATCCGTCAAATTCGCATCGGAACCGTCCATATCTGATGGAGTATATTTTGTTACAGTAGTAACACGTGAATAATTCGAACAATGTCGCCAGTAGCGCCACCTGCTGGCTGCTGCGCACGCGGTACAGTGCGACACGAATACGTCAGGTGTCGCGCGTTCTGCATTCATTGCCGTGATAGCCGGTCTGTCCGTGTGTTCTTTGAGAAAGCGAAAGGTCACCTGGATCTGTTGTGAGAATGGGGGTCCCCCAGGGCTCAATTCTTGGCCCTTTTTTGTTCCTCATAGGCGCTCTTGTCCAAACACCTTGTTGACATACAGACAGACACAATTGAAGCACAGGCTATTTTAGTCAGCTCCTCTATTAATGTGACTGTTCTCAATCTTGTAGGAACTAAAGAAATGTAAGTATACATAAGTTTCTAAAGATTAAGGAATATTTCCGTTTATGTATGAACTTTATGATGTTGAACTTCTTAATCTCCATTGATCACAGGGATTTTAAATATGAGAATGTAACTTTAGTTTTATCATCGTTCAATTCAACATCACCAGGAAATTTGAAAATGGGTGCCAAATCGAAATGGAATTAAATATAAGAAATGAACAAATGTAAAGTCAGGCAGCAAGTACATTTAAAAAAATGGTTGCACTTTAAAAATCGCTCTATATTTTTCTCTTAAAACATGACATCAAAGAAGACGGAATAATAATATGTAATATCACAAATTTCCTAAAGCATGAATGCTATTGGTTGAATTCAAAAGAATACGTGTCACTTGTAGACATTTAAAATTAACTTTAATATCCAGGCCAACGCAACAATAACCGGTATTAAATTAACCGCCTAGCAGCAGGAGCCGATAAATTAAAAGAATGAGTTCTGCCGACTCCCTCGTGGTCGTAATGAATTTATAGATGTGCCGGCGAGATTTACGGCGGCATCGCGACGGCTGTACATCATCCTACAATTGTTGCCTTGATTTAAACTTGTTTGTTCAGGTGGAGGCACGTTTGACTGACCTCTATGATGCACTAGGAAAGTGTTGGCATCGTTGTTTAGTGTGTATGTTATTGTGTGTTTCCACTAATCTATATGAACAAGCTGGTTGTCTAGGTAACCTACAGTTTTATTGGATAAATTGACGCAAAATTAACTAAAATTGTCGAGCACGCATGGACTATCAAAAAAGCACAACTGCACATGGGTTTACTCGTGCTTGATAATTATATCGTAACAAATTAATTATTTTTTTAAACAACCGGTTATAAAAGTTACAGTATTTCATATGGGCCCCAAACTAGGCAAGATTGTAACTTAAACTTACATACTACTATGGAGACATTACGAATAAACATCAATTCAATTCATCTTCATTGTAGATCTTAGGGAGGTGTAAATAATACTATTCTGACCTATCTTACTGCTCTGTGACCTACAATAAAATGGAAAAAATAGCATGGGAATTAACATTCATGTCGAGGTATTATCCATACTAATATTATAAATGGGCAAGTGTGTCTGTCTATCTGTCTGTATGTTACTTTTTGTCTCTTTCTAACGCGAGCGAAGCTGCGGGCAAAAGCTAGTAATAAATATTTCGCAAAATTTAAGTTGTATATAAGTATTTACATCAATTGTCTGATTACCCTCTGGCTCTGCCTCGTTTGGATTCGAGATGACCCAATACATTTATTTTAGTGTTTCAGGAGTCTTCTGCCCACCCCACTAGGAACAGATAGGTGCAGGACAATGCAGTCACATGTGATCGCTCACTACTATTAGCAGCCGTCTGAAGACCTAATTACAGCATGATACCACGAGAAGTGCTTAAGGTGCCGCTGTACTGAATGCTAAGCTACGCTTCTAAATGTTGAATATTAGGTGTTGTTCTGAATTCGTCTGTTACATGTTTTGTTTGCTTACTTGTTTTGATTTAGGATAATTTATAATGCAAATATTATTGAATGTGAATTCATGTTAAGATGATAGACAGCAATATGTTTAGTAAATGATACAATATTGGAGTGTTAAAAACTTAAGCATCTCAATTTTTAGTTGTAAGCATTTACCGCCTTATAACAAAACAAGGTTTTTCTCTAAACCAGGTTTAAACTATTGAGCTAGGTTTTGTATTTCGAATCAAATTACAAAACCCGGCTCAATGGTATAAACCTGGTTCAGAGAAAAACCTTGTTTTGTAATAAGGCGGTTAAAGTCTAAATTATTTATACTCCTTTAAATCATTTCGATATTCTCTATCGAGTATTTAAATGCACCCTAAAAATACAAATCAATAATTATTCTATAAACTTAGGTACCTATATATTTTACTTCACAGTGTACCACTGGCCTAGCAATCGCGGCGTGCTGTTCATTGTGCGGGGAGCGAGAGTGGTGACTGCTAAAGTGACGCCACTCACTGCCGACTAGCGACACCTAGCGGATGATAGTTGCATGTGGGATACGTTTTAGCGGTAATGCGCATTTATTCTGAGAAAATACTAGTAATGTTACTAATAACAAGTATCGGAATACTTGCTTACCTTCAGAAACAAGGACTTGCAACGTTCAGCTGGTCAGCTTTTTGCTATTGTCAAAGAAACTGAAGAATTTTGTCTTTTTACCGGATACGCACGCAAATAATGTAAGTTTTCTTGATGCTCACTAAACCAGTACACATGTTTCGTCCCATATGTCACTGCTATCCCTCCCAGTAGTGTATAAAATAATAAACTAACAGCATATATAAATAATACTTATCTGCCGATTTTTGAAGGGTAGCTAAGAGCTCCCTTTTTATTTACCCTAAGCAACAAACATTTTATTTTCCTTTCTTCACATAAAAACCCCATATCTCCAGTTTCCCAAACTGGGAAAGCTTGTAAAAAGATAATTGTGTCAGCGTTTGATGGGACCGTCGATATAGCCGGCATACCGTTATCATACGTCAACCCTTAGCAACCTGACAGCCGCTTTTAGGGTTCAACGGAGGATTTTCTTGTACCTACGCTGATATTTTTCCAGTTAGCATTTTACCGAGGTTTTTTTTAATTAAAAAAGACTTAGCTTTCATTAGGATCTCACCAATAATAATATAATTCAGCTAGGATGTCCGATACGTTAAATTATTGAACTCTGTTTTAGTTGCTCCCACATATTTTATCACTACCGCGTCTGACTGTCTGAACTCTGAACGCAATAACCCCTCAATAACTACTGAACAGATTGGCATACATACCTATGATTTTACCCATGGACGTAGTGATTCATGTGGAAGATTTAGTGTAAAATTACGGTGTCTAATGAAAATAGTTTTTTTGTTAATAAATGAAGATAATGTTGAAAAAATTTAACTGACATGGACTTTTTAGGCATGCGCCAAGTAAAATAATATTTTTTTTTCTCAGCACCGTGTTAAGACTTGATACTGGATTTTCTCTATTTTTGTCCTTAATTTTATCACCAAGACACGTGTCACGTCAAACCTACTTTCAGTATTTTACCTGTAATTGTGACAAGAAACGAAATGGTTTTCCTGTAACACGTGGGCTTTCGGTGCTTCCTTCACATTTCAATTTGATGTCAATAAGGGATCAATAAAGCTTTGGCAGACAGGTAATAGGTTTATTATTTCAAATGTTATTTACATACTTGAGTTATAAAAATGTTCTCTTTTTAAATGAATATAACTTAAAATAAACTATAAAAAATATTTTTTTTCAAAAAGGTTGTGTAACGGAATGCTTTTTATCTGAAAATAGGTACACCAAGTTTAACTTTATACTTCTTGATTGAATCAATTTCTCAGGATTGAAATAACTCGCTTTTCCCTCAAGATTGGAAGAACATTCGCACTGGGTTGTAAATGTTCTTATTAATAGCAACAGTTTCACAACTCCACAAGTAGTTAACAGTGAGCGATAAAACTCGGCTAACACTTAAACTAACTCCAACTATTGTTAGGTAACCTACTAACTATAGAGGTACTTCTCTCCTCGTCCAAAAGAATACTTAGTAACTCGGACTTTTCTAACTTTAACTTCGGAATGTTGTTATATTTACAGCTTTGGACAATATTAAGTACGTTATGGTATTAAATTGAGTAGTTGCATTGATCACCACGCCTGCTCGAGTAATTGGCGATTTGTTACTTAAAAGTTCAGATTTCTTACGATGTTTTCCTCAGTTCGTCAGTGACGTCTAAGATCATACTTGCCAATCTAAATATTTTATACCAACGTGTTCCTTTCTTTCACCAAGCTCACAGATAAAAGATAATTACGTCAGGACTATTTGAACTAAAGATGTGTTGTAACCTCTTTGGATCCGTTGTGATTTTGCTGGCCTTTTTTATCGAAAAAATTTGAAAGACCATTTGTGTTTCTTTTTAATTATTTTTCTTCTCAACAGCCATAATGGCCGTATCCTGTTTTTTGGATATAACAGCCAGTTATCATGTATGTAAGTTTTAAGATATGAAAACTCTTTAGTGACTATTGCTGCTAAGTATACAATTACATATTTTTAATGTCAATAAATATCTTTGTTACTTTGTAAAGCTTTTTAAAATATTATTTTGTACAATTATGTTCCTTTTCTCTCACTAAGTTCCCAAAAAGAATCACGTCAATTTAAAATATGTTAGACCATGAGTAGATCTAGTGATCTTCGCGAATCTTAATACAAAAGACGTTATTACAACTGTCACTAACTTTAATTAGTGTGTAAATAGAAGCATCACAGAGCGTCAACACAATCAAGCTGTGACAAGCGCAATTGACAGAGAAATTGCATTACATCATATTGTACCTAGCCTCCTAGACCGGCAAGCGACCGAGTTACTCAATTAACACCATTATGTATCATGCATTGACGCACAGGCCTAATATTGCAACTATTACAGTTGTCCATTCTCATAAAATATAAGAAAATTAAATACCTTTCAAACTCTAAATAAGAGTAATTGAACTCACAATACACCATTTCAAACTAATAAAACTAACTAAAAATAACTTTGAATGAAATGCAAATTACATGGATATAGCGTAAAGCGTAAACCATAAATAGTTAACAAATTAAACAGAATGAGGCTTAATTTTATCTTTTTTCAGTAATAAATACTCACAGAATTACAAACTCAATATTCACAATTAAAACCTACTTACCCAAGCGGACCAGGAAATAGTCATGCATGTTACTTGGAATATAAATTGTATAAAAGGCAGAAGTGAGAACAACTGATGATAAATGAGGTTTCTTCCAAAAATAACCAACACGAGCATTGATTTTAGTAATCTCTGATTCACCCCTCGTCAAATTACTGGCGCTTGCTATAAAAATGTTTTTCGGAACACAGTGACACACGAAATCATAAACTTGACGCTTCATACATTTAAATAAGCTTTGCAATTCTTCTGCATAATAAAATAAGTATAATTTTAACTGTTTTAAGAAGAATTAGTCATAATTTTAGGAACTAATTATGAACTTCTTATTTCATGAAAAGTAAGTATTCTCTATTCTTGGATTTCTTCTTATTTAATAATCTGTCTTTATCCGCAGTTATCTTATAAATAGGTGCTAAGATAATAAATTAACCAATAAGCAGCCTTTATTATGTCAACAACTTGTAATATTAACTAAATCAATATTGTAGATAAGGGAAATATTTTAATAATTCAAACATAAGTCAGTTCATTTCGTTCGGACAATCGTACTATAAGATCTGAAGTTTGAATAAGACATTAGCTATTACTGCGCCCGAATTCTACGGACTATATGTTAACTTAACAATCAAGTACCAATGTAAAGGTGACTCAACTTTAGATTTTAATGCTTTACTTTTACTTAGGCAAGGTTGTTTAGCGTTAAATACAAGAAGTGGTTAAGTACAATGGATTGAATCAGTCCGGCAAGAATGCAAATGTCTGTGTATAGACATAATTACAAATAGTCTGTAGCACTGTAACTGCCTCGGCCTTCAAGAAACCGTCTAGATATATTCAAACCTTCGAACACACGTAGTTTTAAACACAATAGGAAGACAATAGCAGCCCGACAACCAGCTGCCGGTTGGTCTTCGGCCAACAACAATTCATTGCAAATAATCTCACTTGGCGGTCTTAGAGGTGGTGAGTGTGAGGAAAACAGTTAATCTCTAACATTATGTGACACATACGTCAAGCTCACTTCCATTCTGGAATTATATGAGACTCCATTAAAATTGAACCACTTGAACAAGGCGCCGATTTATAGGTACTTAAATAAACTCTTCGTCGTTCGTGTTACTTGTTGCCACCGTTCACTTAAAGTTTACATGCAATATTTTAAAAACTAGTTTATTACTTATCTAATTCACTCATCTCAACCAACTCTTTCAAACAGAATCACTATTTTCGTCCCAACGTTCTCAGATCTGAGTTTTTTAGCAGAAAAGCTTCTCATCAAGAAAGCACCCTCAGCCATTAACTGTCATTGTTCTCACATTATTTGGCCAATACAATAGGCGAGACGACAAAAAAAAGTAATTAGTCCGTCAGATAGATTTAAAAAAAAAATTTGGACATGTATTTTTTCTTTTTTCTCATAAACGAAGAATGACGACGATACAGTGCGTTGAAGTTGCGCATGACGTCACGATCAAATACAATTTTTGCAGGACGGTGACGTCAAAAGTCCGGAACTTTGTTGCTCTTTATCTTTGTATTTTTTTATTAATTTGTTCAAGCAAAAAATACGTGTCCCGTATTTTCGGCCGATCTATCAGACGGACTAAACAGAATGCCATTTTTTTGATGCTGTCGTCATCCCTATTGTATGTACTTTAAAAGAGACTGACCTCTGCGTTTGCTTCGGATGTCTCTTCTCCTAATAGTCGGCTAAGAAACACCAGCCCTAACGGTCGCTTAAAATAAGTAAATCTAAATATAGACAAGTAAAATTGACATTTTCTAACCAAATTACAAAATAAATATAAAATTTCTTTATCATTTAAAACCACCATCTAAATTGACACTCGAAATCAGTACCTAGTTACACCAGTGACAAACGGAGAGTTCCCCGAAGCGCGGGGCGATGCGATGTTCTCTACCGTTTGTAGTGACGCTCGAGATTAAGCCGAGGGGCTGATGGGGATTAGCAAGGATTACTGCGGGTAGGTTACCTAGAAATCTAGAAGTGTTCGAGTGCTCGTGTTTCCTAGACGCAATTTACAATTCTAGCTGATGATGTTGACTAATATCAATTGGCAACGAAATCAAATTGGGCCAAAGAATCAGTATTGACTTTAATGTGTGTCTTCAAACCCTAGGAGCTGGGATCTAATCTTTCATAAATTATACAGTTACTAAAAACGGAGCTTTTATTTCTATATTAATTTCAATAATGTAACTTCTAGATTAATTCTTATTGCATAATACTAGACTCATATAATAGGGATGACGACAACATTAAAAAAAGGCATTCTGTTTAGTCCGTCTGATAGATCGGCCAAAAATACGGGACACGTATTTTTTGCTTGATCAAATTAATAAAAAAATACAAAGATAAAGAGCAACAAAGTTCCGGAGTGGGGGCTTTTGACGTCACCGTCATGCAAAATATGTATCAGATCGTGACGTCATGCGCAACTTTAACGCACTGTATCTTCGTCATTCTTCGTTTACGAGAAAAAAGAAAAAATACGTGTCTAAAATTTTTTGATAATCTATCTGACGGACTAATTACTTTGTTTTTGTCGTCTCGCCTATTGGGAGAAGACACTGGCTTCTGTAACACAGGTACTATACCTCGCTCGTAGTCTATAAAGTTTTTTTTGTCGTGATGGCCCAGTGGATAAGGCGCCCGCCACTCGTGTAAGAAGTTGCGGGTTCGAGTCCGGGCAAGTACCAATGTGACTTTTTCAATTCATATGTACTTTCTAAAGTTTATCTTGGACATCACTGACATCCCGTGCCTCAGAAAGCACGTTACGCCGTTGGTCCCGGTGGTAGAACACAGGTATCCAGCTAAATCCGGTTCAGCTGCAAGCCGATCCCAACATAGTTGGGAAAAGACTAGGGAGATGATGATGATGTCTATAAAGTTTTTTAAACTAGATAATAATATTTTTGTAGGATATGTGAACGAAATAATTATTCTCAAGTACCTAGTTACTGACTGAAATACCTCACCATCATTACCTAATTTTAATTTGGCAGTCCTTTAACAAGAGCATCAACGTATCCGTTGGTTGTTATTCAAATAAAACAACAACTGATCATTGATTGCACCACAATATATCGGCCATATCTCTTCAATCACAGCTCAATCAATGCAAATGGCCGCTGGATAGGAGCCCCGTCGATCGGCTATCTATCACTCATGTATCGCGATTGATTTGTCAGTGGACAGCCGAGGAAATAGAGATGTGGACCATACACAATCATACAACAATAGTAGGTACTGTAGTAGAGGTATAGCACTATGAACATGTCACGATGTTTTCTGTTTTTTTTTTTACTATAGCTTAGTTTTTTACCATCCCTATTTCGCCAACTTTGTTTGACAATAATATGCAATAGAGAATTTTTTTTAACTTAATTTTTAACCCACGAAAGCCTGACTCATTCCGGAGTTAATTTCGCTGCCTTCAAATCCATTTAATAGAAAAAACCCTTAAGTTACCGTCCCGGTACCAATGGCTGGCGCGTCTAAGCGATTGGCAACGCTGCGCGGTCGCTGATGGCGGCGCGCATGCGCACTGAGACCACCCGCGCGCGACCATAGATTAGTACCACAGCAGAAGCCTTTGATTCCATTTGATTTGATTGTAATTATACTTAAGTTGATACTCGAGATCTTAAGCTGGTGAAGGGAGATAATTTGTTGAAGATGGTCTGCTCGCCTAGTGGTAACATTTTTCTATTCAGGATACCACAAATTGGTATCTAAAGTTGTATAGGCTACTATTTTGATGCTAAGTTACTGTGTGCACCTCTAGGTTTCAATCACGCTAAGTTATGCTGATACTGGTCCCCTTCCGGAGACTGTAGTTCCTATGAAGTTCCTCGATAATCGGATTATATGATCCTTTGTTCTGTTTGCCAAAACCTGAAAAGGGTTGATACTATAACCCCTTTTCCCTGTTAGTTTCCTATAACGAAAACATAAGATTGTATATAAAATAGTTTTTAACACTTCTTAGCTTTCTTGGCTTTGCCTGTAACCAGAGGTTGACAAAGTGCCAATAGCGTCGTAGGCAAGTGCCCATCGACGCCTCACAGTTATACTTAATCTATTCTAAAAAAAATCTGTGCTCGCACCTCCTTCTAACCTGATGCACCAGGCACCTGTCTAGTTTGCCTTCCTCTCTGCCTGTATAACAAAAAGTTGTCATACCGAAGAAAATACATCAAACTGATTCGATGATGGAGCTGGAAGGTAAGTTTCGGAACAGATTGAAACTCCATAGATTAATGAGGTATCCGGATCAACAACAACTATTATGTATGATATCAGTTGTCTGGTTACCATAGTACAGGCTCTGCTTAGTTTGGGACCAGAAGGCCGTGTGTGAGTTGTCCCAGTTTTTGTGTTCATAGGTATCTTTAATACCTTTGTTTTTATTCAGTTTAACCCTATAGTTCCTGGAGTAACCATTGAAACAAAAAATCATCAATTTCGTAATATTAACAACTATTAAAGTATAGATATACTTGTCTACGTTAAATTTTACTACAAACTCTGCGAATATAAAGTTCCGTCAGAATTGAGTTGAAATGTTAATAAATTCTGTTTAATTAATTACCCTCTTTCATCGAAAACTAATCTAATATCTAAAAATATTTGCCCTACACCACCTAACGTAACATTTCAATCTAATAAATGACTGCCGAGTTCAACTAAATTAAAACCAAAACACTGTTTACCGTAAGACCGTTTACACACTCGGCCACGGAAATGTACCATCACTAAATATCAAGTGGAAAATTTCAACGAAATTAATTTACCGCCCCTTTGGAACGCAAACAAACGCATCTCGTTATAACTATCCCTCATCTCTGAGGGGTAAGCAGAGAGCTAAGTCCCTGAAAAATGTCAGCAATATTTTAGGTCGACATGCCCCCCGGGTGGCAGAGGGCGGGGGGTCACAAACCGGATTATACAAGTTTAGATCTAATTTACAAATACGCATCTTTGCGCGAGAAACTGCACAATTTAATGGGTTCAATGGTAATTAAATTTTAAATTGTTTTCTTAATCCGTGAATGCAAAGTGCAGGTCGCTCGGATTAAGATTAAACAGATTCAAGGGCGGATCCAGCTTTGTCGCCAGGGGGGGGTCACATAGTCGTGGTCAAGTCATGAAATTATGTACCAAAAATACATAAGTACGAGTATATTCAAGTCTTTGAACACAAGTGATTCGAAACACAACAGCCCGACAGCCGGCTGTCGCTAGGTCGTCAAAAGATCAAATATCAAAATCAATTTTTGTTCTTCCCAAATTGCTTTATTACTTGCATCTACTTTAGTGGGTACGTATTGATGGAAGTGGAGAAGTGCCAGTCCCAGTGCCAGATTAACCATATGGTGGAAGGTGACATTTGCCTCAGGTCCCATGCCCCAAAGGGGCGTCGTGTGCCTCTGAGGGGGCCCGCACCCGATAAAAAGAAGACAAAGACACACTTACATAAAAGTTTAAAGAAATACAATTTGCAGTCTAAAATTCAGAGTCTTGTTAACCAAACAAGATTTATTTTTATTAATTTAGTTTTTTTTAATGGAATAGAAAATAAAACGCAAAAACTCTTTTAATAAATGACAGAACAGCCAGACCCATACGTGTAGTATAAAACAATCATAAACGACGCCGTTTTGCTAACGCCGTCTTTTTGAATAAGTGTTTTATTTCGACTCGTCTCTTTTAGCTCGAAACATGATGGATGTTCAAAACTCTCAAAGTAAGCGATATAAGTCCACTGCACTCCATTGCTGAACGTAGCCTACGTTCGGCAATCGACTACACGTCCCTCACGAAGCGCCAGCCATCTCGTCCAATGGTCCGACGTGTGGCAGAGTGGCCCTCAACATATTTTGTTTGTTTAAAAAATCTTAAAACAAGTCTAGTCCACCGCCGATTGTCCTTCTGCTGATATGGCCGGTCTACTTCCGCTTGAGCGTACCTATTGATTCTGTGAGTGATATGGGTGATACAAGTTCTCTTGCGAATTACTTAATTTAGAATTATGTTCATCAGAGAAATCCTATAGATAAAACTAAAGAGCGTCTGATTGTGCAAAGAAATTCAGAGAGAGAGTGGTGGATAAACTGATAGAGATGGGGACTTGATTGATGCAAGTGTGAATGAATGTTAGAAAGAATGCAATGACGGAATGTATTCGGTAGACAGCGAAAGATATTTTAAGAAAGGGAAAGATACAATAGATAGGGATTTATTGTGATGGTCAGTGTGGCAAGTGCAAAATGTTCTGAAGAAAAAGAAGAGAAAATTTAAAGAACGGCAGAGTGTGGATGTGCCTGGTTGGAAAGCGAAAAAGAAGAGTGAGTATGATAAGTGTGAAGAAAAAAGCCAAAAAAAAACCGTTCCTATAGCGCGGGCATCTGTCCTAAAAAGATTGCACGACTCATTAGACAGTCCAGTAGGCCAAAAAGACCTCTATCGGCTGGCTTGTGGAAAAAAGGCGAAAGATGTGTGAAGGATGAGAGAGGAAAAGTTCTCTCAAATGATGAGGAAATTAAAGATAGGTGGATAGTTATTTTGATGAATGAAGAAAATGACTGGGGTGGTATGCTAGAAAATAAATTGACAAATGAAGGGGTAGTCTGAATGATAAGTGTGGATGAAGTGAGAATTGTTATAGTAAGTAAAATGAATAGTAAAGCGCTAGGGTCGGATAGAATACCAGTTGAAGTATGGAAGTTATTGCGAGTGGATGGATTCCTTTAGAAATAATAGAGGAATAAAGCTAATGTCACATAGTATGAAAGCTTGGGAGAAAGTAATTGAAAGGCGGCTGAGAGAAGAGAGTGTAATTTCGCAAAACCAATTCGATTATATGCCTGGTCGGGTAAAACGGACGCCATTTTTGCTGTTCGTCAGCTGTGCGAAAAATACAGAAGTGCGCACAAAAACTTGCACATGGTGCTCGTTGACCTTGAGAAGGCATACGACCGAGTGCCTCGTGAGGTTTCGTGGTGGGCCTTTAAGAAGAAAGTATGCCTGGGAAGTATGTACAGTTGATCCGAGCAATGTACAGTAGATGTAATACACAGAGTGGCCTGGAAGTCCAGAGCAAATTGGAGGTGTGGTGGCATAGGCTGAGGAGTGTTGGCCTAAAATTGAGCACAACCAAATCAGAAAACCTGTTTTGCGATTTCAGTAGTATCTAGTTTTGTGCCTATTAAATCTCGCAGGAACGCCCATACCAATTTGCTCCGACTTTCAGAAGGATGGTGATATAGACCGAGACAGAATTTGACAATTCATAAGTGCCTGTAAATGGTCTAAGTGAAATCTCTGGATGGATGAAATGGCAACAGGTCACTGGAATAACATGTGACCCACGGATGCCCTTCAAGCTAAAGGGGAAAATATACAAATCCGTGATTAAAACTGTTAATGTAATAATAATATATTTTTATAATAATTAAAAAAATCATATTGTGACAAAAAATATTACTAATTTTAATTAGTGGTCAAGTACCGGTTCCACGGCCTAGCGGCCTAGGTCGTGGACCCGGCCCAGGGGGGGGTCATGACCCCCATGACCCCCCCCCTGGATCCGCCCTTGAACAGATTGGAAAGTTCTATATGATATTAAATCTTTTAATGCTTTTATCTTTATAGACCTTATTACATCCACGGTAATTCATCAGAGGAGTGTATGATTATGGATATATTTGAGCAAAGCGAGAGTAAAATTGAATAGGCCGGATAAAAAGAATGGTCCAGTAATAGCAATAGACAAGCAGTAAAATTAGGCGCTGGATATTTTTTACATTTTCAATGCAAGTGTATATTAACTGTTTTTTTTTTTGAAGTTCATGATTTTTTCCGCCACTGTACAACATTTAACAATATTTTTCCGCCACTGCTTGCTTGCTTCCGATAATGGCTTGTGTATAAACACCGCCCAAAAAAGTACCAATTTTACTACCACAAAAGTTCTAAACGGTTACCAAAATGGATAAATGGTCACCAAATAACGCTTCTTAAAATATTATAAACTAAATACAATTTGGTTTTTATATGAATTTGACTGAAAACAGAAACTTTATATGAATCACTAGTAGATCTGGCGCGTTGTGTGGTCACAGTTCTAACCTAACCTAACCTAACACAATTTGGTGATCATTAATCCATTTTGGTAGCCAAAAAGATTTTTTTGTTAATCATTTAAATTATATCCGTTAATAATTATCGTTTTGTGTTCTTCGAGAGAGTTGTGACGTCGTGATGGCCTTGTGGATAAGACAGCCGTCTCTCATGGAGGTTGCGGGTTCGAATCCGGGTAAGTAACAATGTGCATTTTTCAATTCATATACATGTACTTTTTAAAGTAAAGCTGTTTTTCCCGGTTGTTATCATTCCTATAACTTTGACAGTCGTTACGTGTAGTCATAAGCCAGAAAGTGACCAGCCTAACCAAGGGGTAGGTACTGTGTCGCCCAGTGATTAGGTTGTGGAGGTCTGATAGGCAGTCGCTTCACGTAAAACACTGGTATTCAGCTGTATCCAATTAGGCTGGAAGCCGACCCCAACATAGTTGGGAAAAGGCAGACGATGATTGGAATACATTATCTATACTTTCAGACAAATTCAATGAAAAAATTATAACAAAAACATAAAACCAAATGTTATTATGTAATCGTGATTGTTGTTGTTTATTTATAGAGTAATATAAATATTTTTGTACAGAATTTAATGAAATATCCGAAGAAGACTTATACCCACGCGTTCACTTAATTGGATACTTTGTTTGCTAATAATATCCTAAAATGGACTTGGATAATTCCAAATCCATTGTAGGATATTGTTGCGTCGTGATGGACCAGTAGTTATCTCGTATAGCCTCTAATGCAAGAAGTTGTGGGTTCGAATCCGGGCAAGTACCAATGTGACTCATTCAATTCATATGTAGTACTTTTTAAAGTTTATTTTGGACGTCACTGACTCTCCGTGCCTCTAAAACCACGTAACACCGTTGGTCCCAGTAGTCAGTCATTCTTAAAACTTTGACAGTAGTAATGGGAAGCCAGAAAGTCTGCCTGTCTAGCCGAGAGGTATCGTGTCGGCCCGTTACTAGTTTGTGGAGGTCTGGGGCCCTAGTCTGCTATTACAATCGTGTCTCAGTGTCCAGTCATCGGCCGGATATTTGACAACTTTGACAATTTTTGTATGGGAAATGTGTCAAAAGTTTGACATGTAACGTCAAACTTTTGACGTTTGACGTTCGTCAAAAATCGATCATCGAGACAGGATTGTAATAGCAGACTAGGGCCCCTGATAGGCAGTAGCTTTACGTAAAACACTGCTGGTATCCAACTGAATCCAGCTTGGCTGGAAGCTGACGTCGAGATATTTGGGAAAAGGCTAGGAAGATTAATGTACATACTTGGATAATCGTTATTGCTTCAATAATGATTTTTACTTGTTCCAGAAAATTCTCTTGAATATAACGTCGAAGTGAAATACAAATTTTCCGGTACACCTCAGTAATGGAAAAAGAAAGAGAATACGGTCGTCAAATCAAAACAAAATATTTACCCGACAAGCCTACTGGGGGCCGCACTTACGGGTAATAATAAAATAATAATAATAACGTGGGTGTGAGGGCGCCGCGTGCTATCAACAAATCCAATTTTTAATAAACTCACTCTCTTAGTCGGGGAAGGGGGACCATGCTTTTGAGGAAACTGAGACTGTGGCGTTCTGTGTCAGTTAAGTATTTAGAGACTACCTTGTAAAATAGTGTAGCAAAGTATTATAACAGTTCAGTGAAGTAATATTTAGTAAGTAGTAAGTAGGTACATAATTGTAATTTGATAGCCCAGTGATTAAGCCCACAGTTAAGCCCATTTATGCAAAAGGTTGCGCGTCTTAAACGTATGACTTTGTTAATTCATATTATTATGTACCTACATTCTGAGTTTGGGGTACTTAATTTTATTCTAGGAATTGCTGTCATCAGCAAAAAGAAAACATCGTAAGAAAACCTGTATACTACCTAGTAAATATAAATAATCTGAAGTCGCTAATCCGACGTTATTATGTGCAATAATTGTGGACTTTAGCTTGCAGTGGGTCAAATTTAGGCTGGTGTAGTTATTAGTGCTGGTGTAAAAACGTACATTAGGTAGACAAGTGGTAGCAAACACGGAAACGAAGAACACAAGCTTTTCAGATTAAAAAATCAAGATATCTTGTTTAAAACATACCTACATAACGCTAAGGTCATAGATTTATTTTTATCTACCCATAGGTTGAAATAGCTTAAAAGACACAATGCAAATAGCTTTTACCTATGTAAGTAAATAGATTATTGACTAGATGTTGGATTACAACATTTTATTTAATCGTATCGTTTTGTACGCCTATCTCACGTCGCTGTCCTGCTAACTGTCCTTCCTAATCCAAACGTGCAGTCACCCGAATTCCCCCCTAACGAAAGCGAAGAGAAGAGACACTGTTTATATTACTAGTGGATTATTCGCATCGCAGCGCGCGCCGTCCTTTTGCCATAGACAACTATTTTTTTGCGTCTCCCCACAGACTCGGGGCCAAAACAATGACTATTCAGCCTTTTGCCCTCAGAGGTCATGGAGTTCATCACTGAGAAGGTTGTATGGGGAAATAGATAGTCATTGATGAATGAAGATGCATCGTGTTACACAAAAAATGAAGGGTGGAGCGTAATTAACTTACTAAATATATTTACACGTTTCATTAAAGGCTTGGGCACACCAAAAGCAGGACATGCGCAGCACCTTAGCATGGCAGGGCAGTTGCGCCGCGGTTGATGTCACACCAGAAATGTGAGCAGTCAGAAAGCAGTTTGAATGCGGGCCTGCTTTGTAACTGCGTTATGTGTGTCGTATCGATAGCCACACTCAGTACACTTCAAGATGTTGAACGGTTCTGACTCTGACGAAGAGGAGCTATTGTTGCTTCTAGCTTTAAGTAAAAAAAAAAGACTATGGGTTCACGATGTAATTACGAGAAGAGAAGAATATGGGGAGTACCATCGTCTATGTCGGGAATTAGAATCTTTTGAAGATAGGTTCTATACTTATTTTCGGATGTCGAAGAGTTCTTTTGAAGAATTCCATGAAATGATACGATTGAAAATAATGAAAACTGATACAAGCTACAGAGCTTCCATTATATTTCCTCACCAACTCAATCAATTTTTCATTCGTTTCCATGATAAAGTTGTAAAAAATCACAACCGTTTACGACCCGCGCTGCGTCTGTCCCGCGCAACTACTTTGGTGTGACTAGTCAATATGGCGGACGTAGTAATACAACGTGTACTCACTGCGGCCGCCCCGCGCCCGCGCTGCCACCGCCCCGCGCCTGCGCTGCTCCCGTCCAAAAGTTTTGTAGAAGAGCAGTGCGTGCGCGGTGCAGTGGCGAAGCAGGTATGATCAGCGGGCCCGCGTTTGTTCAGTGTGTCATCCCTCATACAACTACATTATTTTCTAACGGAGACGCACTGCTACCGCACTGCAACTGCTTTTGGTGTGCCCAAGCCTTTATCCGGTAAGACATGATTGGACTCCCTGTCGTCTCGTCCTTGAGGTATTTTTTTTAATATTTAATGGTCTGTGAACAATGTAAGAAAGTAATGCTAAATCGACTCTTGAATTTAATGAATTAGAGTCCAATATAATTTTAATTTATTTTTTGGGGACATTCCTCTTAAAATTAAATTAAGACGGTGCCTATAATTCATGTTCTCAAGGACGTTAAATAACATTCCTCAACAGAGTGTAGTTTCTTAAAAACAATCTGAAAAATGTGTTATTACATCATCCTTAGGCTAACGTGGCGCATGTCATGGCGAAATGAAGTGAAATAAAAATTCTTGCAGCAGCCGCGAGACGACGGCTGACGACAAGGGATGGAGGAGAATCGTTGCCATGTAAGTAAGTATCGATAACTTAATTTTTTAATTAAAAAAATATGCAACAAGTAAAGACCTAATAACATGAACGAAGTGAGAGTTTATTAAACCTTAATAAACAAGTTAAAAACAATGTTAAGAATCTTTCACACTTGCCCTAATTTTGAACCCTAGGTAATTAACAGTTTAACACCACGGTCCAGCAGTTTTATCAAGTGAATTAATTAATTCATATTTTTAATTTGTAATTTGTCTATTGAATGAAATTGATTTCAGAATCAAGGCACTAGCTCTGAGTACCAACATACCTGACGTGCTAAATATTTCGTTACTAGTTAAAGAGTTGGGTTTATAAAAAGGTATAATATCGATATTTCAAATGCACATCCCTAAAACAGACGTAGGTACATCGACATTAATCTCAGCACACGCGAAATGCACGTCTTTTTTTTTTCTTTTTATGTATTTGCGAGAAATGTTCGCGTCTTTACAACGCTGGCACGAGACAAATTTTAACGGATTTTTTACTTATTACAGTAATTCAGTCTTCAAAGTAATTACGAGAAAACATAACAAATGGCGCTCCGACGTCTTAAACGAACGGTATTTGCATATTCTGAGTTAAAATGTTAAAAAGTATGACAAGTTTATTTTATTGTCATGGAAGATGGATGACTTGTTCAGAGAAAGTCATTTTGCAATAAAATAAGTAAGGAGAAGCTTTCTGTGAGATTTTTTTGTAAGCAGACAACGTTGATTTTGCATGATGCTTTCAATAAAACCAACAATTTCTAAATAAACCATCGAATACACAAAGAAGGCCAATGTAAAGCATTCAAGTAAAGCTAGAATCTAGTGTAAAGCGCCCAAAAGAATATATATATAAATATATAAATGTACTGAACACCTCATTTTTTCGCGATTTAAGATTTTTTCCCATAGTAAAAGTTTTGGTATCGTACACTAATTACCAGTCACCCTATATAGCTGATAAGATTAAAAAATTCTGTACTGTAAAGGCCAGAGAGACCTCTATTGTACCGGAACAACAATAGTATAGGTGTACCAGGAACTGATGACAAATTAAAAGTAAAACAAATAATGATTTTTATATGGTATACAAGGGCGGATCCAGCTTTGTCGCCAGGGGGGGGTCACATAGTCGTGGTCAAGTCATGAAATTATGTACCAAAAATACATAAGTACGAGTATATTCAAGTCTTTGAACACAAGTGATTCGAAACACAACAGCCCGACAGCCGGCTGTCGCTAGGTCGTCAAAAGATCAAATATCAAAATCAATTTTTGTTCTTCCCAAATTGCTTTATTACTTGCATCTACTTTAGTGGGTACGTATTGATGGAAGTGGAGAAGTGCCAGTCCCAGTGCCAGATTAACCATATGGTGGAAGGTGACATTTGCCTCAGGTCCCATGCCCCAAAGGGGCGTCGTGTGCCTCTGAGGGGGCCCGCACCCGATAAAAAGAAGACAAAGACACACTTACATAAAAGTTTAAAGAAATACAATTTGCAGTCTAAAATTCAGAGTCTTGTTAACCAAACAAGATTTATTTTTATTAATTTAGTTTTTTTTAATGGAATAGAAAATAAAACGCAAAAACTCTTTTAATAAATGACAGAACAGCCAGACCCATACGTGTAGTATAAAACAATCATAAACGACGCCGTTTTGCTAACGCCGTCTTTTTGAATAAGTGTTTATTTCGACTCGTCTCTTTTAGCTCGAAACATGATGGATGTTCAAAACTCTCAAAGTAAGCGATATAAGTCCACTGCACTCCATTGCTGAACGTAGCCTACGTTCGGCAATCGACTACACGTCCCTCACGAAGCGCCAGCCATCTCGTCCAATGGTCCGACGTGTGGCAGAGTGGCCCTCAACATATTTTGTTTGTTTAAAAAATCTTAAAACAAGTCTAGTCCACCGCCGATTGTCCTTCTGCTGATATGGCCGGTCTACTTCCGCTTGAGCGTACCTATTGATTCTGTGAGTGATATGGGTGATACAAGTTCTCTTGCGAATTACTTAATTTAGAATTATGTTCATCAGAGAAATCCTATAGATAAAACTAAAGAGCGTCTGATTGTGCAAAGAAATTCAGAGAGAGAGTGGTGGATAAACTGATAGAGATGGGGACTTGATTGATGCAAGTGTGAATGAATGTTAGAAAGAATGCAATGACGGAATGTATTCGGTAGACAGCGAAAGATATTTTAAGAAAGGGAAAGATACAATAGATAGGGATTTATTGTGATGGTCAGTGTGGCAAGTGCAAAATGTTCTGAAGAAAAAGAAGAGAAAATTTAAAGAACGGCAGAGTGTGGATGTGCCTGGTTGGAAAGCGAAAAAGAAGAGTGAGTATGATAAGTGTGAAGAAAAAAGCCAAAAAAAAACCGTTCCTATAGCGCGGGCATCTGTCCTAAAAAGATTGCACGACTCATTAGACAGTCCAGTAGGCCAAAAAGACCTCTATCGGCTGGCTTGTGGAAAAAAGGCGAAAGATGTGTGAAGGATGAGAGAGGAAAAGTTCTCTCAAATGATGAGGAAATTAAAGATAGTGGATAGTTATTTTGATGAATGAAGAAAATGACTGGGGTGGTATGCTAGAAAATAAATTGACAAATGAAGGGGTAGTCTGAATGATAAGTGTGGATGAAGTGAGAATTGTTATAGTAAGTAAAATGAATAGTAAAGCGCTAGGGTCGGATAGAATACCAGTTGAAGTATGGAAGTTATTGCGAGTGGATGGATTCCTTTAGAAATAATAGAGGAATAAAGCTAATGTCACATAGTATGAAAGCTTGGGAGAAAGTAATTGAAAGGCGGCTGAGAGAAGAGAGTGTAATTTCGCAAAACCAATTCGATTATATGCCTGGTCGGGTAAAACGGACGCCATTTTTGCTGTTCGTCAGCTGTGCGAAAAATACAGAAGTGCGCACAAAAACTTGCACATGGTGCTCGTTGACCTTGAGAAGGCATACGACCGAGTGCCTCGTGAGGTTTCGTGGTGGGCCTTTAAGAAGAAAGTATGCCTGGGAAGTATGTACAGTTGATCCGAGCAATGTACAGTAGATGTAATACACAGAGTGGCCTGGAAGTCCAGAGCAAATTGGAGGTGTGGTGGCATAGGCTGAGGAGTGTTGGCCTAAAATTGAGCACAACCAAATCAGAAAACCTGTTTTGCGATTTCAGTAGTATCTAGTTTTGTGCCTATTAAATCTCGCAGGAACGCCCATACCAATTTGCTCCGACTTTCAGAAGGATGGTGATATAGACCGAGACAGAATTTGACAATTCATAAGTGCCTGTAAATGGTCTAAGTGAAATCTCTGGATGGATGAAATGGCAACAGGTCACTGGAATAACATGTGACCCACGGATGCCCTTCAAGCTAAAGGGGAAAATATACAAATCCGTGATTATAACTGTTAATGTAATAATAATATATTTTTATAATAATTAAAAAAATCATATTGTGACAAAAAATATTACTAATTTTAATTAGTGGTCAAGTACCGGTTCCACGGCCTAGCGGCCTAGGTCGTGGACCCGGCCCAGGGGGGGGTCATGACCCCCATGACCCCCCCCCTGGATCCGCCCTTGATGGTATACTTGTCAAGTTGTCATGTCATCTGTCAAGTGACATTACGTTTGTTTGTTTACATTTGTTATTTTCAAGAAATCTTTAGTAAAAAGTGAAAATATGACTAAGAAACCACTGCGGTCACAATCCAGAAGCACTTTTTATAAAGTGTACCGATAGATCTGTAGAGAAGAAGGAGTAGCTTACACGCAATTTTCAATTTTAGACCGCGTGCTCTTGTTGACTGGTTAGTATGACTCGCCAATGTTGATACTTTGTTTCATATCCATTTATATGAGATTAACATATGTACATATATTACGTAACATATAAATTTGGCTTATTACAGGGGTGTGTACTAGTACTATACGACGAATTATTGCAGAAGGTAGATGAAGAAGGCAGAAGCCTTTCAAAGAAGAAGCCGTTCAAACTTGCAAGCCCTAACCAAATTGGGAAACTATACACAAACCAATAAATAATTTTCTTCATCTTTATCGTGTAAATAAATTATTTTATAGTGAATGGGTTGAATCATTTTATATAATTCAGATATCTCACTTTTTATTAAACCTTCAAACATACGTAATTTGAGACACAATAGAAAGACAATAGCAGCCCGACAGCCGGCTCTCGGCTGATCGTTCAAAGTTTAAAACATATTTTAATTTTGGTCACTCACATTCACCTAAAAAACCGGTCAAGTGCGAGTCAGACGAGGGCAACGAGGGTTCCGTAATATGTATACCTACATCCCTCAACAATTTGTGAAATATCTACGGTTTTCGGAGTTTTTCCTTTACTTGTGCTACTTGACATTGCTTTTTGAAAATTTCATGATTCTAGGTCAATGGAAAGTACCCTATAGGTTTTGATTCTCTTGCAAATGTCTAAATATACAATATGTAAAAGGAATATAAACAGCCGTATCTATTTATTACTTATTTACTGCTTTGAGAAATTGCGGACCTGAGTATGTGATATCAGCTTGATATCTCGACGCGTCTCTGAGAAAAAAGGTTTTGACAGACGGACGGATGGACAACAAAGTGATCCTATAAGGGTTCCGTTTCAAAAAAGGAAAATTAGTAATCTCGTCATGTCATCTGTCAAGTGACATTACAGTAATTATAACAATTAATTATAGTAATTATACAATAAGTGTAATAAATTTTTAGGGGAAAAATACAAGTATCAAAACCTTTTAATCCGTTTTCCCCGGTGTTGTAATCATCATATTTTATTTTCCATTTTTGTCATCAGTTCCTGGTACACCTATACTTAAATTCAACCCATTTATTAATTAACTAGCTTTTGCCCGCGACTTCGTCCGCGTGGAGTAATAATTCCCGTTCCCGGGGGATTTCCGGGATGAAAACTATCCTATGTCCTTTCTCGGGTCCCAGACTATATCTGTACCAAATTTCATTCAAATCGGTTCAGTGGTTTAGGCGTGAAGAAGAGACAGACAGACAGACAGACAGACAGAGTTACTTTCGCATTTATAATATTATAGTAAGGATATAGTAAGGATTATAGTAAGGATAGTAAGGATTATTACGTGTATTCATTTTAAACCAATGATGTTATATATACAATAACCATTTTATATTAATTTTAGTGCGACCGCTTGTCAGCGTTACAGGCCGTCAAGTCTTTCTTATTTTTTAATTAAATAATATTTCAGCTCATCATGAACAATGCATCTAAAAAAAGGTTTAACTATGACACTATCAGCCAGTGTCTCTACAGTACTGTCTCGAACTGTTTATTCATCTTTTCAAAACTTTCTAACGATATAAAAACGTCGTTTAACGTTTACTTTAACATTACGCGGCAATTTCATCTGCGCGCCATTTTCTGTACTGACAGCAGGAGCACCCAAATTACCTACCCCCTATTACTGCTTTCCGCCTAGTCAGAATTTGCATAGATTTACTTAATCTGACCCATTGTTATCTCCGGTTTAACAACGCTCTTTAATTGTTATTATTATCGCACGCTTTACTGCCATTTTTAATTGTCTCTTTTAATTATGGGCCTCTTCAAACGTCAAGTGTCGGGAAATTGCTCGAGATTTCCCTTTAGATGAAGCTAGCTTAATGGACGTTCGGTGCTGATAAAGGACTATCTATTTAATCTTACAGGATTGATGTTAGGATAAAATCAAAATAATTCTTAAATATATAATTCTGATGCGACAGTTTATCATAAAAAAAAGTATTAAGTATTTCCATTTCCCGCCAGCAGATTTTATTTTGAGACACTTTCGGAAGTCGTACAAATCAAACGACAAAAGCCAAAGAATAAAACTTTACTTGAAGACCCAAAACCATTCAAATTAAGAACAGTAGACGCCCTAAGTAACTCTTGGTGTATATCTAGTTTTAGTGCGTTTTTATTCAAACCCGCGTTGTCGCGATAACGAGTTGGCAGCGTGCTTAATGTGTCAGTCGGGCGGCAGTGGGCCAGGGGATAACTCTAGTTAGTTATGTCCTCCACTTGGCTCGAGCCAGCGTTAGATCGTACGCTTACGTAAGCCAGGCTTGCTGCAGATTAAGCCTGCATGTTTTTGAACTTGCCTTAAACCTGGCAGCCTCGCAGGTTTGATACGGTCTTCGTCTTACTGTGCTAACGACGGACGTGCAAGATAGTAACTATTTTCGATGACTGTTTGCGACGATGGCGACGCTCATAAAATTTGTAGAAAGCTTTTTATACTTTCAATAAAAAGCTTTTTTTAAAAAAAGAGAACCGACTTCAAAAACTAAAAGCTCAAAAATAACTATTTCGGAAGTCGGTGGCAACACAAATTGACCGGCAGAAGAGAAGCCACCGACTTCCGAAATTGTTATTTTTGAGCTTTTAGTTTTTGAAGTCGGTTCTCTTTTTTTAAAAAAAGCTTTTTATTTTTTACTTTTTAGTTAGAGTCTCAGTGTCTGACTACGTTTTAGGGTAGCTCTCAAAATAAACTTATAATCCTATAAAATGAAAACGGCACTATGCGCGCAACGTCACGGGATATCCATTAGTGTAATATACTAAAACTTTCCCCAGAATGTAACAAACACTTTGCTGAAAACCGCATCAAAATCGGTTCAGCCAAACGCGAGATAATCGCGGACAAACATACATACATACATACATACAGGTCGAACAGAGAACCTACTTTTTTTTGAAGTCGGTTAAAAATTTGTACACAAATCTCTATCTAAAGCGTAAAATATTTTGCTAAGCGTGCAACCTCGGCTCGCATCGGACGACTTCCAGTCGTTGTCGGTTTTTACGCCCGAGTCAAAGGACTCGAAGTGCTACTCACGAAGTTGCACGAGTGTGTAGTTAGTCACATACTTCGGACTTCGATCAACTTCGATGAATACCTTGTCGAGGCAACTTCGCGAGTAGTGTACTCGTAGAGCAGGTATAAATAAAACTTGAGAACTGCTGAAAAAATGTTATGAAATATTCCAGTCTGAAGAAGTTTCTTATCATGAGAAACATTGGAAAGGTCATCTAGATCATTTTCAAATGGGGGAAAAATTTTATGCCTCTTTCAATTTTTAATGTCTCTTTTGGATTTATTTAAGAAATATGTATAGACTTTGAATAGGACATAAAGTCCTGTGGGGTCGGCTAATACCCAATATAATTCTACATAATAAGACAACTTAACTTAAGGGTAGTTTCCACCATTAACCAATAAATGTTAGACACAATTCCTATAAAACCTATATTAATTTCAGCCTAATAAATTCGGTTCATTTTTAATTTGCTTTTTTTTTTTTTTGGTGAGTGGGAAATCATCCAATGACTGCTCCCGTCCTGGGTGCGACGGGAGGGCGTGTCAGACTCTTACTGACTAAAACCCACTCATGTTCCTTCGATTGCCCTTTATGTTCCGAGGTCACGGTAACTATTATAAACATTCCGCAACCCCGGCAGGCGATATGTTATAAAATTTGATTTTTTGTTGTGTTGAAATCAATAAATAAATAGTCAACTGAGTTGTTATTTTAGTGATGTCATAAGTCGCCATTGCCATACAAAATCTATTGGAAAATGGCGTTTTGACAGCTCATAAAAAGTACGTCAATTTGATAATGGTGGAAACTACCGTATTCAAACGACATGATACAATCGCATAAAAGTCGACGGGATCGAGTTATATCCTATCGATAAGTGAACTTGCAACTTCTTGTATATAAACTACACTTTTATCGTGCACATAAATGAATAAAGTACAGTGGCTAGCGCCTATGAATGTTGACTACATCAAAAGAATGACATTCTGTTTAGTCCGTCTGTTAGACAGTCCAAAAATACTAGACACATATTTTTTGCTTGATCAAATTAATAACAAAATACAAAGATAAAGAGCATCAAAGTTCCGGAGAGGGGGGCTTGTGACGTCACTTCTCAGTAAAAAATATACAAAGGCGTGACGTTTCACGAAACTTAAACGCACTGTATTGTCGTCATTTTCTGTTTACGAGAAAAAAGAAAAAATACGTCCCAAATTTTTTGATTATCTAACTGACGGACTAATTACTTTTTTTTTGGTCGTCTCGCCTATTCTCCCTAGACCCTGGGAAATTAAGAAATGAAATAATACCACCTTTAAAGGCGTTAAATACATTTGTACGCTTTTTTTGTCATTAAATACGATAAGCACGCTTCTTTTTAATAACCGACATAATACTTAGCTGTAGGCTGTAGACCACTGATACAATACGATAGAATTGTCGCCTACTCGAGCATAACTGAGTTTTGCTTTTTTTTATCAGGCGCTTAACAAAATGAGATAACATATTAAACAAGTTCCATGAATCAGTGATGGCGTTATGTTAAAATTTGTCCTTTAATATTTATTCTGCTAATCGGCGTAATAATCGGAACTATAAGCCTGGCGAAGCATTCTTGAGTAAAAAATTGAAGTTTATAGACCCACCCTGATTTTATGTTGTAATCCAAACTTTACTGTAGTCTGTACTTTTAACTGTAGTCAATGGTGGACAGGTGGAAGAGGCCAAGACCCACAAAGGGTTGAAGCGCCGAAGAAGTACTTAAGTCAAAACTTAAGTTAACTAGGGATGACGACAACAAAAAATAGCATTCTGTTTAGTCAGTTTGAAAAACCGGCCAAAAATAGAATACAGGTATTTTTGCTTGATCAAATTAATAAAAAAATACTAAGGTAAAGAGCAACAAAGTTCCGGAGTGGGGGCTTTTGACGTCACCGTTCAGCAAAAATTGTATCTGATCGTAACGTCACGCGAATCTTCAACGCACTATTTAAATAGTCATCTTTCGTTTACGAAAAAAAGAAAAAATACGTGTCCAAAAATTAATACTTTTAAGTCCTTTGACAGAATACCCCAGAGATTTTCAAGCTTACGGCAAAGGGTGATAATGAAAACGCAGAATATTTATTGAAAACTGTTGTATAATTACTATTATTGTACACTGTCAATAATCACACCCACACATCACACATAGTCGATATAATGCAACTTAACTCGAACCGAGGCAGTCTCGGATACCAAAACTGTTGTAAATGTTTTTTTTTTAAGGCACAGAAGTTCATACTGGCATCATAGGTCAGACCTCGACTTTGTTGAATCGATATTGGATAGCAAAGTGTAGTGAGTACTTCTCCATTGGGTAATTGGCACTTGCCAATAGGCATTTACCAAATAAGAATCAGTAGAAAGTCGCAACTACATGCCAGTAACTTACACAAATAATTTAAGTAGTTTGCTAGCATGATACTTAGCTAATTATTACAAGGCACATTCACCGAGACTACCTCTCCAATAGAAACTAAAAACAAATGATTACATCTACACAAATTAATTGAATAAAATTTAATAATTGAATTCACATCTTTATCGTTCATACTAACATTTTCTAAAAAGGTATAAAATTCTATAGGCAGTTATTTGCACGGGCGCTTTTTAAACGCAGAGATTTTTTAATGAGCAGTGAATTTTTAACTCTAGCCACCGAGCACAGTGTTGAAATCCCAACACGCGATAAAACTTCGCGGCAAAAAAACGCCGATGCGCGCAACCGATAACTGAACATGATCATTGTCAATATTTTCCAATAAAATAGGTTACATACTTGTTTTCATTACACAATCCAAAAATTTTATGAAATCTAGAGATTTCTATGTATTTAGTGAATACGGCAAAAGTTCCTTCGGCTAGTTTTTACATAATTATGTGATTTAGTTATTCAGATCCTAACCCTTGCGTCTGCATAAAATTAGCTAAAATACTAACATTTGGAATCTAAAAATACTTTAACATAAAATAATAGTTGTGGCCTCTTTATGAGCGTATATTGACCTCCCTACTGTTACTACTACAATTTATATTAATTATGGCAACACTAAAATAACGACTTTAACAAAATACCACTTTGATTGGAGAAAAAAGTTTTTTTTTTTTCAAGTTTATTTATCGTAATGTTAGTCTAAAATCAGAACTGCAGTATAAGACAGTTTATTTTTAAGAGAAAGAGAAATAAAGCTATCTGTGTTAAATATCGCTATCCTTTTCTAAACAACCAAAAGTAACTGAGTTTATAGTCTTATCATAGTACCGAAAAACGGCTTGACACATGCTTTCGATGAAACTAAATAACATTGAACTTACTTTTGCTGCGAAACAATTATATTCTTAGTTGTTTACCTAAGCATTTTTCTTGTCAATGCTGCATAACTGAGGAACTACAATAGTTAGAGAAGACTACATAGCTATGAAAATATACATTCTTGCTAAGAAATGTATGTTTGAATCTAGGTCTTAGAGAGAAAAATCAATAAAATTGCAGTTATGGGGACATGAACAGTACAGAAAGCTAGTAGGAGTAGTTAAAGTTTACAACTATGTAATCAGAAGTTATAGGTATGGTCCAAAACTGATCGCAATGATGGGAAGATCATACATCTTGCGGTTTCGTTAAATGTCTTTTCCAGATACATCTGAAAATGAGCACTCAATGGTTAGCTATCCATACAGAATTGACAGCCATCTTGCAAGTCATTTCAAGGTCCTTTCATGTTGAATGTCTATACAATCAGTTCTGTGCTTGCACCCCACTCTTCCGTCTTCTAGTGGACCGCTTAGTCTTCTCTTCTGGCGTATTATCTTCTGACTCATGAAGCACCTTCTTTCGCGAAGACCTCCTCGGAGTAGCAGCGTCGTGGTCATCTAGCGTCACGTTCATACTCTTGCGCCGACTCCTGGTCACCACTGGGCTTCTGTCTTCAGCATCCTGCCTCACTAACTTGGACCGTCGTCTATTTTCCTTATTCTCCACCTTATCAAGATTAGTCTCGACTTTTTCAAGGTCCATGGAGGATAGGCCACTGTCGGTATGTATGTCTTCAACTCGCTGTTCGTTAGTCTCGCTGTCTGGAGTGTGGTAGGATACGTCTTGTATGTCGGCGTCAGAGCGGTTGAAGAGAACGATTTTGATCGACTTCCTGGTGGATTTCTTTTCTGTGTTCGTATTCTTTAGTATGCTGCGGCCTGGTGTCGCGTATAAGTTTATTGGTGTAATTGGGGTTTGCTGTGGAAATAATGTATTATTAATGAAAATATACTAATGGAATACCATTTTTTTTTTTGGAGTGGGAAATCTTCAAATGACTTCTCTCGTCTTTCGTGTCAGACTTTTACTGACAAAAACCTACTTATGTTCCTTAGGTTGCCCTTTATGTTCCGGGATCACGGTAACTATTATAAACATTTCGCAACAATGGAATACCATAAACTTGTCATAATTTGTGTAATATTCAAAGTAAATATACTTACGGGTAGGAGAGCGAACCCATCACACTCTACATTCTTGCCAAATACTGATGCACGTAACATGGCGAATGATGCCGAATTCTGAAATGGAAATAGAAAAACTGAATGTAAATTTTACCATCTTCAATAATAGCAGATCTTTCTGCTGTTTATCAAAATTATTTTCAATATGGCAATTTCGAATGGTATATTAAGTCGTAACTATATCTACGTGGGTGTACCCAGTTTTTTATTCGAACCAGGAGGTAAGTCAGACTTTAAATTTGATCTCGTAATCCAACTTTTGGCTTAGTGGCAAGTCAGACTTTTGAAGTTTGGTCCCGGCAATTTAATGAATTATTTAATCTCATGATTTTTAGACGGGCTAGCTCCTCTGCTTCCCAGCTACAGCTATGTATATCAGTATACCTTGCTGGCCGAAGCCTTCTTAGCCTCGCTGGACAGCACGGCGCGCAGCAGCCCGGCCGAGCCGGCCGGCGTGCGCGGCGCACGAGCGGGGGAGTGTGAGGCGGAGTGCGCGAGGGAGTGCGCGGGGGAGGGCGCGGGGGAGCGCACGGGAGAGCACACACTGAAGAAGCCGGCCTCGAACGTCTTGCTGTCTGCTGGAGGAGCCAGAGATTCCTCTTGCTCCTTCTTCGCTTTCCTAGCAGCTGAAAATTATGTCAAGTTTTCTTTTCGAATAAAACTGTCAGTGCTGCAACAATAATGCAGTTTTTGGGATTAAATATTAAGCCATCAAGATTAAAGCATTTATCGCTAAATATGAAATACAAAGAAGATATTATTTATTTATATATATATATATATAGATATCACTGAGATCGTAAATCGAGTTTCACGACATTATCATAATCCCTACAACAAACATCTGGCAGTAGCCCATCAGACACAACATCCGTCAGGTTGCAGATTTCTCCCCTTTTAATGGAAGACAAAGAACTTACCATTTCCTCCTTAAATGAGCCTCATTAAAAAGTACAAAGGGTAATGTTTCCCTCACCAGCAATCATCTCCTTCAACCGGCTAGGTCCTCCGGCAGGCTTGGCAGCTTTCTTGGTGTTCGCAGTTGGTTTGACCACCTTCTTCTTAGCTTCCACAGGTTTTTCCTCCACCCAGCCACATAGGCGCAACTCTTCCAGCTTCTTGAACCGCATGTCTACGTTCTCAACCTATTGAACGGAAAAATATTTAAGTTTTTAGGATAATAGCATTTTAGTAATGGGAGAGTCAACATGTGGTTATGAAAAGTAGTGTTAGACTAACACAATTCTTTTTTTTTTCTGACAATTCCATAATTATTGAGTACAGACAAGAACAGCTTTAATTTCTTAACTTCAACCAGTGTTTTATAAAGAAACTAGCTTTTGCCCGCGGCTTCGCTCGCGTTAGAAAGAGATAAAAAGTAGCCTATGTTACTTTCCATCCCTTCAACTATCTCCACTTGAAAAATCACGTCAATTCGCGCTCCGTTTAGCCGTGAAAGAAAGACAGACAGACAGACACACTTTCCCATTTATAATATTAGTATGGATAGTGACATGGCAATCTCTGTCATGACATGTGACTTTTAGAGAAACGACCATAGGAGAGACTCCATTATTAAGTCCATCTTGTGTGCCGTAGTTACCTGCATGAACACCATGTCCCAGAAGCCGTGCAGGTCCGCAGGCGTGACGAGCGCGGCGCCGGGCTCGGGCCGCGCGCAGCGCTCCACCAGCGACGCGAACTGCTGCAGCTTCTGTGACATCAGCAGCCGGGCTTGTCCTACTGCGGAGAGGACGGCCTCCTGGAGTGAGGGGAGATGGGATTTAATATTAGAGTTAGTTGCTACACATTTCCGTTACACAAAAATTATGTAAAACTAAAAAGTAATGAATAAATAGTTAATAACAAAGTTTTCACCTTACGCCGATGTTAAAGTACCAAAACGATTTTGTTTTGAAATATTTTAAAGTGAATTTATGAACTTAGGGCTTGTAGAGTCAAAAGCTTATCTCATTATTTCATGTTTTTCTACTATTTCATGTTTTAAAACTTTTGGATCTATGCAAGAGACCTAGAGAACAAGAGTGCAAGCCATATGCCTTGGCAACAATGGACATGAAATTGTGTTTGATTTGATCATGATGGGATTTATTGGACAAGAGTAATATCACCAGCAGGTGGCAACAGTTGCAGTGGTATCTGTAGTTTATTTATATGAGCCCTTACAGTATTAGGAATAAAAGTAAGCCCAAAATATTATCACAACTTAACAGCTAATAATAAGTCCATTTACCTGCACAGAGTCCGGCAACACAGTCTGCTCCAGTACCTTGTCCCATGTCTCACACATCTCCGTCATCCTCTTGATCTCTGAGGCCAGCTGTCTCCGGAAGGGGTCCACACTGTCTACATTGCTGGCATCCTCATCCAGTAGACCTGAAAAAACATACACCGTAAGCAATATTTTTGTTTGAATATGGTTTCGTTCTTAGATATGTTTGAAAGAAAACAGACAGATTTGACAAACTCTGCTTCAGCCTTCAGTAGCTGTGTTCAGACTGAACAGACCCTAAAACATAAAGTACCTACATATTAGTAAAAAGTGAGTGAATCCTTCCACTTATCATTTTGCTGTAGTTAAGAAATGTTCAAATGTAAGAAATACATACCCTCATCTAGTTTCTTCTTCATCTCTCTCCTTGCATTGTCCTTGCCACGAGACATGGTGACACAAGGACTAATGTTCTTAGCCTCTTTCACTATCTGTTCTGGAGTTAAAGTAAAATCTTCCACAGACTTGGGTGACCGTAACCGTTCCTCGGAGCTAGACTCACTGCGGGGCACAGGTCTGTTTGGAGTGACATTTTGTATAGATTTCCTTATTGGTTTGGTAGTTAACCTGGGTGAATTTTGAGGTGGTAGAGATTTTCTTAGAGCCCTTGACTTCAAGATTGGTGAAAGCTCCTCACTCTGCTCTATTTCGCTTGAAGAACTGCTACTCTTAAGCTGCGCTTTTGTGACTTTATTATTTTTTGCGTTTGCTTCTGTCACTTTTCCTTTGGTTGATCTCTCTGCTTGTTTCCGTACAGGCTGTGTTTCTTCTGCAGTCTCCTTGACAGTCTTGGATCTTGTCTGCTTGCCACTCTCTTTCTGAGAGGTTGGTAACACTGGGTCAAATGTTATATTATTAAGTTTCTTATCTTTTCTAGTCTTGGGTGCCATTTTTGGCAGTTTTGCCAATGTTTTTATTTCTGGTGGTCTAAATGAGGCATTTTTGGGTGCAAAGGACTGAGAAGCCTTTGTGTCTTTAGTTTCCTTAGGTTTAGCGCTGGCTCTAGAAGACTGGGAGCGTGTCACTCTGCCAGAACTGCTTGGCATGGGTTTTGGAGGTGGAGGTGGGGGCACAAACTTGAGTGGTGCATGTGCCACTCCTGCTACAAAAGGCTTTTTCTTCTTTGAAGCAGCTTCTTTTTTCTTCTTTTCCTTTTCCTCCTTCCATTTCTCTAGCTGCTGCCTCCTGTGCTCTACCTTGGACTGCACAGTATTGGGAGCAGGTCCTGGACTGTCGCTTTTTGACAAGTTTCTCAAATTGTCAAAGACTGACAATCTGCTGCTCTTTCTGAATTTTATATTTTTCTCTAGCCTCTTTTGAACCTGCAATGGAAATGTATTCGATATAAATAATAAATAAATATCCTGGGACATCTTACACATGGCCATCTGATCCCAAGCTAAGCAGAGCTTGCGTTATGATAATCAGACAACTGACATACTTATATAATTTTTAAATATATACATGTTATCGATAAATAACACCCAGACACAGAACAAACAATTATGCTCATCACACAAAGTTTGTCCTGGGTGGGAATCGAACCCACAACCTCTAGCTTAGCAGTCAGGGTCACTGACCACTAGATCAACAGGCCCGTCCATTTAAGTATGTGTTATCAGGCCAAATTGGTGCATCAATATTGCTTAATTAAAATTTAATACCTGTACATGTACAATTACCCATGTTTGCAAACGAATAAATGACTATGACTATTAAAATGTATATTCTTTTACTAATCCCATCTGTCTAGTGAAAATGTGGTACAAAATGGCCATGCATAAAATGTTCAAATAAACAAATGGAGTACCATCACCTATTACCCATTTTACTTGAATTTTACTGGAATTGGTGACTCTATGAATCCACATTAATATTTATAACTCTTTAATAATGTTTTCTAATTTAATAACTCTATAAGTATCTTGTATCTTGGATGGAACCAAAATACAGTGACTTGCATCTACTCTAACGCAGTATTCTATCTCATGCATCATGATATTTATGAAGTTTATAAATAAATTAAACTAGAAACACACCCCGCCAGCTACGCTGCTGAATTGCGCGGGTTTGCTCTTGTGCTTCTTTTCGTGGTTCTTCACCAGCCTCCAGAAGTCAAATCTATCCTCTGTAATAATAGTTAACAATACAGACACAAACTCACATCAATTAGACTCATTCTCAACTCCCAGCTATAATTTTACGTTTCACACTATTATTTTTTAATCCCGGCAAGCAAGCCGTAAAAATAAACATTTAACTATTGTCATTTACATTTAAAATATAATAATTAACAGAATCTTACCCATAATACCTGAAAAAAACTAAAAAGCAAAATTAATTAATTTTAAATAAATAACTGTCAACAAACTCAAACAAAGTCATCACATCTCGCCATAGACTATAAATTTATAAAATATTGTATAGACTTAGGCAAGACTGAAAAACGATCCCATGAACAGATTTTGAAACATATTTGAGAAAGAACTCATTTTTTAGACTTAATTATTTTTTTCATCGCGTCTCAATTATACTTTAATTTACCCTATAATTTACCAGTATAATTCCAGTCGTGTTTTGATAAAATATTTATCATTACTAAATGATTCAACGGTAAGCTGAGCATATTCTTAAACAATTGTCCCAGTATTATATTTATTTATTTATTATTTGAATAAACTGGTTAAACAATAAAACATAGAATTATGTTTATTGTGTATAACAAATAGAAAATAAAAGGCTAGCTATTTTAATTCTTACCAACAAATAGCAACATTAGGGAAATAAAGTTAAAATAAATGGCAATACCGTTTCCGATTTCCGGCTGTCAGCTGATAGACTCCCTATTGCTTTCCAAAACCTATTTCGATTTTCGCCAAGAAAGAGTACGTCAGGCACCATTCAACATGGGCTTGAAATACGCGATCAAAAGCTAGTTGTAGCTGAAATATTGCTCTAATTGTAGCGTTATTGTTATTATAGTTTCATTTTACATGTACGTTGTGTAACTTTATTAGTAGAAAATGGATACGTTCAACATAGGATACTTCGGTTATGGCGTTTGTTGATCATTAAAAAATTACGTTCGGTTCATAGTTTTTCTTTATATTTGATGTCAGCTTTTCGTTTGTGATCGTTTGTTTAGTTCGTGTTTACGTGTTTAATGTAAAAATGGTGAAGGAGAAGCCTAATTCGATTCGGATTTACGACGACGAGGGATTTAGACGTCGCGCGGCGTGTATCTGCGTTCGTTCTGACGCCGAAACAGAGGTTAGCGTTGTATTTCTGTTTTTTCGTCGTTGTTTAAGACGTGAAAAGGTTGTAAAGTATATACGTTTGCTGTTGTGTCACGTAGGTACTCCTGGTGACATCGTCGCGACGTCCCGACAACTGGATAGTGCCCGGCGGCGGCGTCGAGCCCGAAGAAGAGCCCTCGGTGACCGCTATGCGCGAGGTGCTCGAAGAAGCCGGCGTCATCGGCAAGCTGGGCAGGTGTCTCGGGGTTTTCGAGGTGAGCATAAACAAATACATGAAAATGTGTGTACCTTCGACACGAAGGCTCATCTCAATTTCTACCTCCCAGAAATGTTGGTAGTGTTTTTACATTACCAGAATCACATCTATCAGTGTAGAAGGCAATAACATAGACAATCTATAACATTGTGATTCAGCATTGAAACATATGGTACATAATCAAATGAAAGGTCAATTCCTCAGTTTATCACATGTGTTATCATAAGTGACAGAACCTGATCTATCTGAACATAATTCAATGTAGTCTAAGCGATTATAACTAGAATGACTCATATAAGTCTATAATAGATTCAAAAGTCCAGGTTCAATGTTGTTCGTGCATACAAAATCTTTATTGCAGTTCGATATTGTCCTACAAATAATCTCATTGTAATTGAATTAGGTAAGTAAGTAACTTACTGTTAGACTGCCTATGCAGCGGTTCTCGGATTTTTTAGGCGATGAATCTTTGGTAGGTATGTCATATTTGACAGACACCATATTTTTTTGGGTTATTAATGATTTTATATCGGGCAAGTGTTCTTTAGTCATTTGGACCAGTAATCTTGTGTAGATCTAAAGGGCAACTAACTCTAAAAAAAATTGTAGCGAGCCCTTGGGGTACACTTGAAGTGATGGCTTAGTGTGTTATACTTATAGCTCAATAATTTTTTAACAGATCTTCATTACAATCATTACAAATTAGAAAGTTTACAAATTAATTAAGTAAGCACAATAAACTTAACACACAGCCTCGGAACATAAAGGACAACCGAAGAAACATGTGTGGGTTTTAGTCAGTAAAAGTCTGACACTCCCGCCCTGCCCAGGGTGGGAGAAATCATTTGATTTTCGTCAAAAATGTTCGAGTACCATGAAGGTTAATGTCTAAGGCACTCTCTTGATGAGAGAAGCACACAGATTTGAGTGGACCTATCCAGACAGTACAAGCATTTGTCAGTAATCGTTTAGCTGAACTATAAACTCTAAGGAGCCCAACGTCTTGACGAACAGTACCAAAGTAAGGACATTTGGGTTGGCCGCATTAAATACTCCAACCGTCAGACTGCATATATTAAAAAAAAAAACAATAAAACATCGACCTCCGTAGTCCTCACATTCACAAAAAAAAATGTCACAAAAACATATACATAAATACATAATACTTCCCAACATCAATTGATCCACCTTTACTTTTTAAATGCTGAATTAATTAATACCACCCCAAAATTCATTGGTTCTGATGCAGAGATACGATACGGGAAACTGAACCAACCTGACATTTCAGTATTACTTAAATTGTGAAAAGTTACCAATCAATTGATAAGTAAACTACCTTTGCTGCCCGAAAGTTAATAACAGTTCAGTTAATAAAGAATTATCTATGCCTTTTATATCAAATTTCCGTGGCAACATAAAACAACAAGATACATCACTTGTTGAACATAAAAAAATAGCACCAACCAGCATAATGGAATTGGGAAAAAAATATCTGCAATAGATAAACACTGTTGTAAATTTATTTCACAGTATGTTTATAAACAGACTATTACACAATAGGCTATTAGGAGTGGAGCCAAAGAAAAAACTCTGTATGTAACTCATGTGAGGGCATACAAATTATTGGGTTGAATGAGCCTACTACCACAGATTAATAAATAGTTACTACGTAACAGATACTTCACTCCAATACAAAAACCAAAATACCTACGCTATAATAGCCTACAAAATCATAATAATAATACCAGTTGTTTGCAGCAAGCAGAAATGTACCATAAGTACGCACGCAGAGAGTTGAGATTCTTTTGCCCGCCGCGCGACTAACGTGTGTGCGTGTCGTCCAGCAAATCTGCTAGGGTTATACGTATGATGACAATGGTAATAAAACGAATGTTCTAGAAAAACAATTATTATTTTATTTGTTGATCAAATATTTTTTAGTTTGATAAAATGACTGATGCATATTTTTCGTTCCTTGAATTCCCGACTAATATATTTTAGTGTCGAAAATATCCAAAACCGCGTGAATAATTTTAATAAATAATCAAAAGTGAAACAAGAGAATTGGGAAACAAGGGAATTGCACAATAATCACGCAATAATTACGTGGTTTCGGCATTTTGATAGTCAGCGTGACGCGCGAGCACTCAGCCGGGCGCGCGACAGCCCGGTGTTCGTTGTATCGTCGACGATACGCGAAGCGGTAGGCATAAAACGCGTGGCCTTGAGCGAGTGACGGACGCCTGCTACTACTGCCAATTCTCGTAATTTAGGATATCTTGTTAGCACTGAATTATGCTGTTGCGGATTTAAATTATAGTCATTTAATTTAATTATATTACTCTGTAATTATCTGATTTCATGTGATGATTATTTACTAGCTTTTGTATACGGATAAGCCCGAGAGGAAGTCGTAAATTATACCAGGAAAATAAAATGTAGGATAAAATGTACCCTTTATCCTAGTTCATAAATTAACAAACCTAAAATTTTACAAACATAATTTGAATAGACTTTCCCATCAATACTAATATCTATAACTGTGCTATAACTGTCCTAATTATCGAGGATGGAAGGAGGAGGAATATTTATCGAGGAAGGCCAAAAACATCACGCTACAACCTGCGGTAGCGAAGTAGTAAGCAAAGAAGCTGGTGAAACCGCTAGGGGACAGGTAGTCTATAATATTTAGGTTTAATTAGGATTTCTTACTTGAATGGCCCATAAAAACAATAAATATTATGCTGAGATTAACAAAAAAACTAAGTAAACTCCAAATTCGGTGTTAAGCATTAAAGCACACCAGTGACATTGATGAAGGTCAAATGCGCCCAAGTAGCAAAATGTGGCACTATAATTATCCTAGGACCACGTATTTTTTAATCCTATAGCAATCCTGAAAACGTTTATAGAACCGCATTTGGGCGCAGTTTATAGGATTATAACGCCCTATAGTCGTTTTTGTATAATCCGACAAGGTGCAATTCGATATTATAATTATCCTAATAAGTGCTTTTACAATAAACATTTACCCTACAAAGCTCCGGGAAATGCATTTGATAAGTGCGATTAGTCCTCTTACGACCTAGCGCGTGCTGCTATTGGAGTAATTGACTTTACAGTGATCAGCGTGATGCCGTTCGTAGATACATTCAGTCGATCATTCGTTCTTTTTTCGATTATTAAAATTATGCTGCGCTGTTGTGTCAATACTTTATTTTTATTTTCAAAGGGTAGTCAAGTCACATTATAAAATTGTCTAACATAAGTAACTTTTTCGTTTGACTGTTTTATAAAGAATGCCCACTCAACTTGCGAAATTAATTTTATTGATAAAGTGTTAGATGTAAATAAACATATCTTTATGCGCCTTCAAAATAATACATATTCATAATTTGTTTATTCAGTAATAATTAACTATTACCAATCCGACATAGGGTCGAAACACGTGCCATAACATTGCATTTACAAGGACCTATATAGGATTATTTAGTCATAGTTATGACTATTCCATGACATAATATTTCGCCACCATTTTAAGTTTTAGGGTTCTTTCGAGAACAGAAATAACCCTGCATACTAATGCATGCAGATTCGAGCTATGTTTTAATCAGTACATGTTCAGAATAGTATCAAACTGTATATTTTTTAACATTTCTCTTTAAAATTACTATCAACATATCTAGATAAAAAATGGGCAGTGTAGGGATGCAAAATGGTAAAATAAGTAATTGACAGTGTTTTAAATTGTTTTTATTTTTTTATTTGTTTATCAAAACAATGGAATCTGACACACAATAGTTCTGATACTGCTTCCACTATAATGTTCTTTATCTTCTTGATTGATTGTAAGAACTCTCTGAAAAAGTGTTGTCTAAGCCTATTTTCATTTTATCCTGTACGGAACCATCACAAATTTCACCAGACTTTTTGTTCTTTAAGAAAAAGTTCAACCCGAACTCCGATACCGACTTCATTTCGAAGTACTTTCTCGTTACTCTTCTTCGATAATTCTTAAATCGTTTCAATTTGTACAAATCCATATTTATATTGTTTCAACTTTCGTTAGCAAATTATAAAATAAACACAAGATGGCCAATTACTCCAATAATAGCAAATGTAGGACACATTTAAGATATTTTACTTATAAAAATCACAGGCTATGCTAGCTTGGTGCTCAAAATCCATTAAGGGTCATGACTGCGAGAAATTGATCCTATAATATCCTAACCTGTAGCAGCTATATCTATGACATTTGTAGGAAGTGCATGTCTTACAGAAGAATGAAACAAGACGTTAACATGATTAAACAATCTTATTAAATGCGTTTATCGGATCAAAAGTCACACTTTGCTGATTAATTTTATAACTTGCGCTTCTAAGACTGCGCGTTCTAATAAGAATCCTGGAAAATGATCCTATTAACGTTTATAAAACAAAGTATTAGAATCGAAAGTACTTATAGTGTAAACCATCTTACAAGATGCTTTCATTGGATCAGTGGTCTGAGTTAAAACGTCTATTAGATTTATAAAAGACGTTTAGTCCTATATGCCAATTCCTATAGGAGAATTTTGCTCCTTGGGCGACCTGTGTATCCTTTTTAGGGCATGGCATTATTTAAAGGGATATCCTTAGCAACCATAATTGCCACGTCGCCCCAACTCAGCCGGTTTAGACATAATACGAAAATTGTCATTTGGCGCCAGCTTAGCTATTATCGCCCGATTCCGCTGACAACAAATAAATTAGATCAGTCAATCACCACATCGAATTTTTGGACTGAATAGCCAGCTATTAGGCCACGGAATTATAGCGGCAAATGAGCCTCAAAGGTTTGTGTCCCTTGTACACTGTTCAAACGTTTTTCTACTGGATTCTTATTAGCTACAAAAAAAAATACAAATATTGTGGGGTCGAGTCGGTCGGTCGGAAATAATACGAATATTATAAAGCTGAAAAGTTTATTTAACACACCATCCACCAGAATTATTGATCTGATTTTTATTTTTTCCGCAAATAGGAAGTTACGATGTCATGTTATAATAATATCTGGGTGGGTGCCCTGTTTAATAGCTGTCACACATTGAACACCTCGAAATCTGAAAGACCTCTAAGCGTACATACCAATTTCTCATACTTCCCATAGCATAGGTACAGGGTAGACTTAAATCGATAAGGTCCATCTCTTGGGATATAAAATAGACGTCCTTTGACCTAGATATCTCTAGGGTCAATCGTTCAATTTGTCAGAAAGATCCAAATTCAGCCTTACGTTTTATAAAATATTTATCAGAATACGGCGAGAACAATAGTCCTTTTCCTGCTCAACTAATAGGAAATCACAAGCGAGATAATACAGTGCAATGTGTATAATTTATACGTACTGAAACATAGATTCATTATAACAGAAAGTAAACAGTAAAACATTATTATTTACCCTATCAGCTATCTAAATTAGTTTCGCCGACAATGTTGCTAAATGTTTCACCGATCCTGTCGTTTCATAAGGAAACGTTATGGCTTTATAATAGGAAATTTGCGAGCTTTAAAACAATGAATCATTGTCAGAATATAAATAATATTGTCAGAATTATGCTGTGCAAAATTCCTTTTCAACAAGTTATTGTCTGAATTATAAGATAAACTATTTCTGTCAATATGTAGAAAATGCCAAGGTCCTCTAGCAAAAGTTTGAAAGTTATGTCGTACTTGTGATAGCACGGAAGCGCATGACTAACTCCAGGCGGCACGATAAAATCTGTACTTTACTATCAAGTATTTTTGATCTAGAATTTGTCATAATCGGTCCGCATTTATTTTAAGTTCCCTCTCTAAATTCACTGAACGTATTCCAAGGCTGCCTAAATGACTCACTTTAGTAGTAAAAAAAAAACTTATTTAGATGCTAAAATTAAACAAAAACTAAGTAAAAAAAGGACTTTATTTGTTTTAAGCCCACGCACTACTAGTTTTTCTTCGAAATATCTTCGCTATTTGCTGTAATTTTGTTCTCTCATTCGCTCCCATTCTCAGACTTCTAAAAACTAGACAACTGCTACATGATACCACTGTCTTCCATAGGCCTTCCTTCGCTTCAGCAATGCGTCTCTTAACCCGCTCTTCATATACAGCTAGGGCTGCCATCACCTAAATTGCCGACCCCGGACAAACACTTCAAAAACCCCGGACATTTGGATAAAATTCAGTATTTATCCCGGACATCCCAGAAAAAAAAATAACAATAAAAATAAATTGTATTTATTTAAAAAACAGCTTGTTTGCTAGTTATTTAACAATGTTTGACACAATCAAACTACTGTTGAACAAATAAAATAGTCAACATTTTACACTCTTCTATTTATGAGAAAAATTCAGCCATAGCTGGTTTGCGCTTAACAGTTTATCTCCGTCACTAAGGCTCAAGCTAAAAGCTTTTAAATTTACCCATTCGTCAATTAACTTCGTGTCATCGAGTTCTATATTAATATCCTTGAGGAAAATAACTGTTTTTTCAACATCAGACCATGAAGTACTTTCACTGATGTTTGGCAAAATCATCCAGTCGAATTTGTCAAAGTTGCATTGGTTTAACCGCCCCGGCAGTTGTAGCGGGTGGTGGCGCGCCGGGGGTCGTTCGGACATCGGCCGTTATCGGCTTTTTTGAAGCGTAGGAGTTAGCTTGGTTGCGCTTACCAATTACGAATGAATTTTTAACTAAGATTTGTTTAGATTTATCGCTTATCTTTTAATTAATTGGGAATACCCTGACACTAAAAGTGTCCGGGTTTCACCCGGACACTTTTTGCCAGCCCCGCCCGGACGCTCCCCGGACGCCCTCTAAACTAGGACAAATCCGGGGAAACCCGGACGGATGGCAGCCCTATATACAGCACCTTTTTTCATAAGCGGGAAACTGCACAACCGGCCGATTTATCATTGCAGGAAATTTCAATTTGCCAACATACCTATTGCGTTTTGTTCGGTTTCCCTTGTATACTATCAAGTTCATACAAACATACATGTTATTATTCAACCTACAAAATATCAAACGCTTTAAAATTTACAAAACTAGAGGCTCTTCATGCCTACCTATGCAAAAGCGCAGTCATTTCTTCTTTTAATCAGAACAAAAATCTCATGTTATGATATTGAAATGTGTCAAAGACGAGCGTAAAGTGCAGTTTCACGAATTTAGTCCCTTGACTAACGTTATATGAATTTCCCTGAGATAAGACGTTTGTTACATTGTGTATGACCGTTAATTCAACTTTGATTGTCCGAATCATTATTTTGACCCATCTGGGTCTTCCTCATCATCCTAGCCTTTTTCCCAACTATGTTAGGGTCGGCTTACAGCCTAACCGAATTCAGCTGGATACCAGTGTTTTACGTGAAACGACTGCTTATCAGACCCATACAACCCAGTAACTGGGCGACACGATACTCCCATCTGGGTCTACCTGCCTGTCCGAAATATGATGAAAGCTTAATGTTTTTATTTTCTATACCTACCTTACCTAGCTAGCAGCAACCTCTCACAGGGCTAATCTAATTTAGGCGACGAATTTTTTTTATCAACAGGCGACACAATAGCTAATGAATGCTCAAGTGTGAACAACAGATTCATGCCTTCATTCCATCCATTCGGATTATACTCTTCACTATCTAATTACATAATAAAGCTTATGATTTAGCTCGTCAACGCGAACCTCTGACTTATTTATCAAATGTCAACTAACGTTGCTAATTACGTAAGCAATTACTTTGTCATAAAATTAATTAAGATCGCTTGATTGGTTTATTTACGTCACGCCTCACTTCTATTGTTTACGAACTAGATTTCATTCGATACTAACTACTTTTACAGTGCTTCTGTTTTTGTAGTGTTAGGTTACAAACAGGTTTCATTATTGTGGAAAAAATAATAAACGTAGTGCTGACGTCATTTGATCCCCGACAATCGCTGTGCAAAGCTACCTGTGTGTAAAGTCAAGTAATATTGCTCGGCCTATGTCAAATACTACCAGGGCCAGCCGTGTAGCGCTGTGGGGGGGATCATGTTCTGCGGTCGTGCTCAAGTTCACTAAAACGACCATTACAGTTTGTTATCTTTATGAACTCTCTGAACTTAGAACATTAGGGCGAATGAACGTTGAAATCTAATTGTTGGCAAGATTGCTAAACATTTCTCGTCTCAAATTTATGAGACCCTTCCCGAATCCCCAAATAATCGTGCCTGTAATTGAGGTTGAGGATTTGAATTAGCATGTAGTAAGGTATTATGTTTCCTTATTGCAGAACCGAGAGCACAAACACCGGACAGAAGTGTACGTGATGACGGTGACGCAGGAGCTGGCGGAGTGGGAGGACTCGCGGCTGATGGGGCGCAAGCGGCAGTGGTTCAGCATCGACGACGCGCTGGCGCAGCTGGCGCTGCACAAGCCCATCCAGCGCCACTACATCCAGCAGCTGCGCCGCTCCAAACAGAACAAGCCCGACGACCCCGGCAGCTAAGCCGCCCCCCCCTTCCCCTAGGTTAAGTCAGCCGGAACTGAATACCGCCGCGAGTCGCGCTCACTACGACGCAGACGCCACACGTATAACATCTCCTTTTTTCTATTTTTACGTATATTTTTATACTACAATGGAATAAATGTTAATTTTATTTTGTTAGCATTAAAACGAAAAGACATACAAGCTCTATTTTTATTTAAATTAATCTGCGTTTTTATAGTCCTGATGAAATGAGTTTTAAAATAAACATTTTATATTGCTCTTCTGTAAAGTTTTTGTTTGGTGGACGGTGGTTACCCAAATATTTACCTTGCGAAGCGGCGCAGAACGCTCTGCTTTTAGACGTTCTGCAAAAACTGTTTGACGTATTTTGTAATACTATTCAAATAGTCTGAAGCCAACATACGTCATCGCATATTGACACAAATACATACAAACAATACATACTCTGTTCGTTTGTTAACGTTGTTTAATTACAAAGGGAACACAGTAACACATCATAACATCACATCCTGGCGATGGAAGCCAGAAACACCCAGACGCTGATGACACTGTTAGGGTAGGCGTACACTTCCACTCCGAGCGCGAACTCCGCGTTAGGGTCATCGCACATGTGCAGCCCGGTGGCCTTGACGGCGGATATTACAGACTTGGTATTTACATATGCAATGTTTAGAGGGAAGCCGTATATCTGAAAAAAAAAAGTTATTGGGCAACTTTCAAAAGAATATTTACATTACATTAATACTCTTCTAAAAGTATTTTAGATTTTGAAAACTCAATTAATTATGTTTCTTTTTACCTTAAATGTGACCATCAAATGTTTCAATTTCTGAGTGAAGGCCGGCTTGGGTCCTGTCGGATTGAACACCCAATACTCCCAGTGCGGCAGCATGTCACGTAACAGCGTGCTGCAGTACCTGGGATGTTTTTAACCTTTATCATCGGTCAACGGAATAGATCTCATAATAGTAGATACAAAAAGTTTTAACTTACCATCTCATTACAGGTAGCAATATGCCTCAACATCTACAGCTATCCAACAAAATATATGAAAAATAACTTGAAATCCAACCCTTACGTCAGAAGGACAGACAGACAAAAGGATGAGAGCGTGTTAACCTTTCGAAGCGGAATCTCTAAGAGAAAAATTGGACTACATGAGTCTGGTCACCTGCCCAAACGTCTGAAGAAAACGACCGTGATAACAAGCTGGTTAGTCATTAGTGCCCACAATCTTACACAAGTTAGCTAATTACTTGCCAAACTTAAATACACGATAACACTCTTGGTAACAAACCTATTCCAAATAGTCTTCATATGGGACCTCCACTTCTGGACCTTGGTCTTGATCTTGTTCTCCAGCGCGACCCTGAGCCCCTCCACGACCGGAGGAGCACAATACAACGCGCTGTCCGTCGACACTGGCTGCTTCATCACGAACACCGTCTTGTCGAAAACCTGCACAAAACCTTGACGATCAAGGTCATAAAATAACTTTCAACGTTTCTCCAGAAAGAGTATACTTACAGCTTGCCAATCTGAAGATCTGGTGAAATCAAACGCCATATTCTCGCAATCTTGAGACGCTTGGGCGTTTACCCATATCTGGAAAAGAATATCTCTTTCTAATATTTGACAGCAAAAGACACCTCATCAATGTTTTTAATACTCACATTTTCGTTATCAAAGACATATTCAACAGTCTTCAAAGGACATCCGACGTCTCTCAGCTCGTACCTCTCCCCGCTACTGGCATCGCAAACGTACCACGTGTAGCCGTCACTCTTGCTCAAGAACCCTCGACTCCTGAACAGCTGGTCGTTGTCCAGGACTATCCTTCTAGTGGTCAGGTCGTACTTTATGAGGACAAAGCTGCTGTGACCTCGGGGCAGCCCGAGACCGATGGCCACCCAGCATTTGATGCCTAGGTAGATGAAGTAGCTGGCTAGGAGGATTGTGTGGTCTAGGGGCGAGCCGTGCAGGACTTTCAGCAGTTCCTAGAACCAATTACATTGTTATAAGTGATCAGGGTTGTAAAGTGACTGTCCGAAAATAATACGAGGTTCGCAATACTAACAAGTCCCAATAGTGTGACAGCATGCGACTCCGTCACTTCATAGCTTGGAATCAGTGAAACGTATCGCATACACGCATTCATCATCCTGGCCACGCTGTCTCCTTCCCGGGCGCTGTAGATTGACTCCCTCTCATCCTGACTGGCTCTATCTACATCCAGGTCTCTCCGTCTCCCACTCGAAGACGAGCTTTTAGAAACAGCAGAATCACCTCTTAGATTCTTAGGAATGAAGTCTTTTTCAGGCAAAGGTATCGGCTGTAGAAACTGTGTGACGCATTTGTTTCTACCAGCACTATCTATAAAAGTCAACGAAATATTCCTCATTGGAAATTCATTTGTGTATTCTGTTACGAAATTGTTTAAATGTTTGATCAAATAATCGTCTTCTATTAAGCTCGGTAAAGGCTGGCTGTAAGCGTGTAATCCTCCCAAATGCGAGAGGCTTGTCGTTATTTCTAATGCAATGAAAGCGGTATCTTTCTTCATGAGTTGGGTTATTTCTGGGATTAGCGATGTTGACTCCTTCGTTTGGAGGGTTTCGTATCCAAATAGTAGTGGTGGGGTCGTGATCTTGAACGTACCTCGGAGCTGAAAGCGTGATACTTAGATCAATAACAGTTGTGTCAATATTTGGTCTAATTTGGCTACTTGCTTATGGTTTAACATGGCTGCTAAACCTTCCGACTGGATCATAAAAAGCAAATTTAAATAATGCGATTACCTTTTCATCCAAAGTAACATATTATAGTGTAAGACATCTCATTTATGGAATGGGGGTTATGAAATATCTTCTAATAATAATCATATTGATTGAAAGCCACGTTTCGACAAAACGATCAGAATAGTCATTCTTGAGTCTCAAGTCAATACACCTAATCTTTGTATTGACTCAGGATTAGATCGGATTATTTCGTGGTGATAATTGGAAACGGTTTTACACGAGTCATTCGCATTGCTTAGAGGTGCTAACTGCCAGATATTCGCGTCGTGTCGTCAGCATGACACGCCCATCGCGTCATCGTGCTATGTCCGTTGCCAGGACGTTACTCTCAATTGCACTGGATTGAGTATGAATCACGCCGCTTCCTCGCCACATTCTTACTCTGTATTACATGCTTATATATACACATACTCGTATGTATAATTATGTTCAATTGACACACCTCTTTCAGCCATTTAGATTGTCCATATATATCGCTGTCCCGTGGGTCATAGCGTGATGTTATGTAGCCTGTTTTTATCTGATATATATAAGCTGTATTACTATCAACTTTTAATTACAATTTGTTCAGTACTTTTTGCGTAAAATAGTAACCTATAATATTAGTTAGGACTAGCTGTCCCCGGCGGTTTCACTCACAATTTATTGTGAGTTTGAAAACGCTTCTCCTAAAAATAAGTTTCATATAAATGTCCCACCCCCATTTTGCACCCTTAGGGGTGGAATTTTTTTTTAAATCTTAGTGCACTGGCACTCTCACGTCACTGGAACATGGGTTCAAAATTTTACGAAGCCTAACTGTTTCACTTGTGCGTTGATTGATCAGTCGGGAAATCTTATCTGGATTAATAGCCATACCAAAGGTCTTGTCTATCAATTCTGCTATGCTACATGACAAATTCCTTATACTCACAGTGCCCAAGGTCAGCACCGCACTCAACGGCACCTCCAAGGTCCCAAGCCACTTGTTGTAGTACCGATAGTGGACCGTCTTGTTGGAGTGAACCTCTTCGGACTCGGAGAAACCTTCCAGTATGTTCGCCTTGTACTCGTCAAAGATATTGATGTGAAGGGATGTGAGAGGCTCAAGTCTATAAGTGAAACATTGCACTATTTTAATTACTGCCACTTAACTTTGATTTTGCGTACTCAAAAGCCAGAAAGTCTGACAATAAATCTAATCAAGGGTTATTGTGTTGGCTGCGGGTTAAATTGTTCGAACACAAAGGGCTAAGAACAACAAAAAAAAACATGGGCGGGTTTTAATTAGTAGAAGTCTGACAGTCCCATCCGCTCTGGCCAGAGTGGGAGTCATTAGATGATTTCCCATCCCAACAAAAAAGGGTTATTGTGTCACCCAGTAACTGCATTGAGTCGGGTGGAGGTCCGATGGGCAGTCGCACCACGTAAAACTTGTATTCAGCTGACAGCTAGATCCGGTTAGAATGGAAGCCAACCCTAACTTGGCTGGGAAAAGGCTAGGGAGATGATGACAATTAGTGCCACTTTACCAAGTAAGTAGTATGGAGCAGGGAAGCTAGCATCAGTTGTTTAGAATACACTACATTCAACTTCTTTGAGGTGACAAACCACGATTACTAACTTGGTGCTGATTTTAAGCGTATGACTCCACGACGGATGGCAGCCAATAGCAGTGACAGTCTGTGCCGATGCTCCTCTATAGTTCACGCGGACAAATGGCCGTAGCGGCCGAACTTTGAATCCTGAAACAATTTTTAGGATGAGCAGTCCCACTCCCACCGATTTACTTGATTATTTGGTAAGTATTTTCAGTATTCTTTTTCTACCTGCGATTTTCTCATCGTCTTCAGAAGCCTCATCAAGCATGGCAGAACTTCGGTCGCGCAGATTGAATGCTCTTAGCACAGTGACGTGAATCTCCTGCTCTTTGCTCAAGGATTCTTTCAAAATCTGCTGTTTTGTGGCGTTAGATACTGATGCTAGAGCCCCAACGTTGGACTGATTGGAGAATATACTCCTAAAATAGAAAGTTGTTAGCTAAAATGTGTGCCGTCGTAGTTGAGATATAACAAATGAATGCTTTCAATTTAGGTATCTTATATTCTTTGAATAATTAATTTCTAGGTACCTGTATTCCTTATTTGATTATATTTGTATTTATATTTGAACCTTGAAAATCTCAAAAGACTAATTGAAAAACAAACCTTAAACTGAAATTAAACTCCTTAACTACGTCTTTGTGAGTCTTCTGTAACAAGTACTCATTTAGATTCCTTAACATATTCTTATTTAACTTCTGAACATACTTTGCTCCAATAAACCTTTGCAACTCGATTGGATCCATATCCATTTCTCTATCGTTCAGATAGTCCATGTCAAACTCTTTCTCGTTTGTGTTTTGAAGACAGTTTAATTGTTCTGTCGTAATTTGACTTGCGTGGAGAGGAACCAGTTTCTTTTCTATCTTAGTAAAACCTCCACAATTTCTCAAATGAAGCAACTTCAGTCTTGTAATATCGGGATTATTTTGGTCCAGAGGGAAACTATCATCTTCTAGAACTTCCATTTTACTTAATTTTTGCAATGTTTCCACCATGGTTTTGTCCGTTACATCTTTTTCATATATCTTACTCACTACATCTAATAACGTATCTAAATTTGGTTTTTCGATGCCATGTAACAATCGTTTTATTTGCCTACCAGTTTCCATAGAAGATTTAATAACTTCAGATTGATTCTGTTCTAACTTATCATTCCAACCTACTTTCATGTTAATTTCGTATCTCGTATACAACTTGTCTTTGAAAAGGTTGCTACTTTTAAGTCGTACTCTATTTGCATGGGCTATTTCTTTGATACTAACACCACTGCCAACGTATTTAGAATTGGGTCCGACCATTTCTTCATTTACGAGATTTTCTACTGCAAAATCAGCATTAGCGTTTGTTTTTTCTTATTTCAACCAAGTTTCTTTTGAAATCGGAAACTTTTGTCTCATTTTCTAGTAATACTACCCTTATGCTTTCATTTTTTGGTAAAATTTGGACAGAGAAACTCTCTGTAAATTCTACACTAAACATATCATTGCTAGAGTATTTTTCAGACTCGCATACAAAAACATCATCCACATAGATCAAAAAATTAAAATTACTTTTTAAGAAGCGCTGGCCTATTTGCTTAAAATCTGTTAAAATGCTCTCGTCTTTTTTCAAATCTATTTCTATTTGATCTTTATTAACTACAGCATTGACAAACGATTCCACTTCGGTTTTAATTTTTTCTTCATCAATATGCAACTTGGGCTTTGCGACTTTTTTATCAGTATTTTCGTTTTTCGCTTCCTTGTATCCTAAGTAATTGGTTACGTATTCAAATTCAATTTGATCAAGCATATCTATGTATTCGGTGTTAAATGTATCATTCCATTCTTTCTCGAATTCAGATTTATCTAAAACTCTTTTTGTTACTTCTAATGTATACGGTGTTTCTATACATTCACGTTTCTCTCTTATCATTTCTATATCTGACCACAGTGATACTATTTTATGAACAATCTCATTTTTGGACTTCAGTATTTCTTTGTAGTTTTCTTTATATTTGATTAACTTTTCTGTGTATTTTCTAACAGTTTTGTCGAACCGTACATCATCTTTTTTACTGGGACTGACCTTCATAAGATCTTTCTTAAGATTATCCTTAGTTTCTCTGTTGACTTTAATATCCTTTACGAGGTCTTTTAATAGTCTTTGAACGTAACTATATTCACTAAAGTTTTCTAGAACTTTCACACAAAGTACTTTCTCTAATGTGAAAGAATGATGATGTTTAGCGGTTATATTTTTTATCGAAATATCTAAAAACTTTATAGGAAGGTCGTTGTCCTTATCATTGTTCGCAACTATATCATTGAACATACAGGGGTCAACATACTCGACTGGAATAAAACAGTCCTCAGTTACAGTGTTTTCGAGAATTCTCGGAAATATGGGACTTAAATTAACAGCCCGAGATTTTCGAGTGTACCTAAAAATTGTAAAATTTGTAAAGTAAACTGACTTAGTTTTTAGCATTATTGTTACAACAAAATATAATATCCAAGATTCTGTTTCTAGGGGAAAAGGATAAAAAAACATATAGCTTACCCGTTCTCTAAATCAGAAGAAAATGTTCTAGATTTGTAAAATGTAGGAATGTCAGAATTGTTTTTCAGATAACTGTTTTGTCGCTCCTTACTAACATCTAACAGGGTTACAATATTTTCAGTCACGGGCGCGATGGAGGCGGCGATCTCTGAACTAATGATATCCATTAAATTCGACGACGTATCTTTCTTCTTCCCTTTTTTCTTTTTTTGCTTCTTAGGTTCAGTTTTAACATCATTTTTAGTGAAGAAATCGTATTCATCCAAGTGTTTCGGTGATTGTTTTGAAGAAAACGATGTTTCGATATCATCAAGTGTTGTGTCTTGCTTTATCTCGTGGTACTCTTGAATTTCATTTTCAAGTGAATCGTCCACCGTTAATGTGTTTAATTCTATATTTTCATTCATAATATGGTTTTTTTGTAACACAATCAAAAGGAACCTGCAACTTCGAGTTTTGTTGTTACCGCCATTCGTTGTTATGGAGACACGACATTTTTGTCTATGCCTGAAACTTTTATTTTCATGACCCAGTGACCTACCCCTTGAAAAGCACTGTTGTAATTTTTTTACAAGGGACAAAATAGGCAAAAGAGGAGGCAGGCAAGAGGAGGGCAAAGGACACCCTCATGAATGTATTAACTTTATTTTATTCTATTTATTTACGGCCTACTTGAAGTGGAAACCCCTGAACTAGTTGTGAATGTTTATAATAGTTATCGTGCCCCGGAACATAAAGGGCATCCGAAGGAACATGAGTGGGTTTTAGTCAGTAAAAGTCTGACACCCCCTCCCGCCGCACCCAGGATGAGAGAAGTCATTTGATGATTTCCCACTCCCCAAAAAAAACGATCGATCACGCTAAAAATATAATTATAGCTTTTGAAGTTTTGAAATGCAAGTGCTAAATTCATTGTTGACCCTGTAGGTTACAGTAAGAGGAAAACAAAGAGTTGTTTAAAGATATTGAATTAGAACAATAAAAAAAATGGAGGAGTAGTATTCTAAGTTTAATTTCGAATTTTAACTCCCTGTCTAGTACACTACGGCAACGGTGTTTGCATATTTTAGATCGGGCTGGTGGTTGGTTTTTTTTTTGGGGGAGTAGGAAATCATCAAATGACTGCTCCCGTCCTAGGTGCGGCAGGAAGGCGTATTTAATTACAAATAAAATAGATATCCTTTCAGTGCTGCTATTGTCTCTCTATTGTGTATCGGCTTAAAAGCCGATAGGATAAGTCGAGAGTATTCGTCAAAATTACAGCATAGACTAAATAGAGGAATGACAATTTTGACTTTTTAGGCTGCGTTCCAAAACGTGCGAATAATTCACTCGGAAATTAAAAAGAGATAGAAACAACTAAAGAAAGAGAACGGCTATACTGTTTTTGAACGCTACAGAGCGATTTACTGTTTTGGAACGGGTTAGGGTCATGATGGTTAGGGTCGTATGATGACACTGTCAACATAACCTTTTCTCTCTATTGCAAAGAAGGAAAATCGAGTTTTTTAAGCATATTTTGCAAATAAATAAGTACTACCTGTTCGTTTCTACTTTAATAAATCCATTCTTCAACATCATACTTCAACATTGGCGCTTATATGATTTTGACATATGTCAGGTAATTTTTAACGACGCTCAGCCTAGGGTGAGAAATCGCACTTGTCAGTGCGAAAATTACTCTACCGAAAGCGTTCCAAAATACTGCTCGGGTAGCTGTCGAGTAATGGTTCGGTTACCCTCGGTTTCACTCGGCTCATTTCGGAACGCTCTAGAGTAACTTTCGCACTACTCCGTGTAATTTTTACCCTTTTTGGAACGGACCCTTAATTTCTGTTGTCTGTCCTGTCATGTTACTAATCTCAATCTGACAGTGTCACAACAAAGGAAAGTTTCATGTTTTAGTTTTGTAAAACGAAAGTTTATTATGTTTAAAAGATGGCACAATTCCGTTTAAAAGACAGTAACGAGTATTACTTGGCTCTTTCTGATCAGCCAAAACGTTTTGATGCAGATAGCCCTGTTACAAATGTATTTTTCGACGACAGCAATGGACAGGTAAATTTACTTGTCTTGCCTTAAATTTTTTGTTGTTTTTTTACTATGTGGTGCTATTTTATTAACTTTAGGCTTTTCCTGTTGTAATCGAAATCTTCCTTAAAACTTGAATGTAATAGAAATGTAGTATGTGTAAGAAAACATGACATTTAATTCCAGGTTTTCACGGTTAGATCTGGGGGCGTCACAGGTGTTACGGTCAATGGCATGGATAACTCTAAATCAACTTCATTCCGTATGGAGGATCGAGGGCCAATTATTTCAATAAAATTTTCACCAGACCTCAAAATTCTGGCTATACAGAGGAACCAGGATAATCAGAATGCTACAGTGGAGTTTGTGAACTTCAAAGACTTGGCTCCTACCAATGTGGAGTACTCACACACTTGCAAGTGGAAGAATGCAAAGATCCTGGGCTTTGTTTGGCCTAAAGTGAATGAGATCACATTTATAACTGACCATGGTATTGAATTACTTCAAGTTTTGCCTGAGAAGAAACAGTTAAAGAGCTTAAAAAATACTTCATTCAGGTATTGTTTTTTGTCACTTATCCGTACTTAATATTATAAATGCGAAAGTAACTCTGTCTGTCTGTCTTTTCTTTACAAACAAACTTTGAACCTTTACTTTAAAAAAAAAAACCAGATTGACCAACTTCTAGTTCAAGTTATCAACTGTATCCCTAATCTCATAAATATTAAATATATATAATAATAATCATAAATAGTTTGTTTTATTTTCCAGCTGTGCATGGTTCTCGTGGTGTTCTCAGAGTAACATAGTGCTGCTGGCCGGCAACAACGGAGTGCTGCTGCAGCCATTCTCTCTCAACAACTCCACCATCACCAAACTACAGAAGTTGGAATGTAAGATATAGGTTTGATTATTATTTTACTGAGAAATAACAATAAGTCAAGGAAAAAATAACAAAATTGAAGAAATTAGAGGTCATTTATTTTTTAATGAATTTTAGTACAGAATAAAGATGTAAACATTGTAAAAGTGTTTACTTAATAATAGACAACAAAAAAAACCGGTCAAGTGCGAGTTGGACTCGCGCAACGAGGGTTCCGTTATTTTTTTTTTGGAAATAATTACAAATTTACGGTTTTCGGAGTTTTTCCTTTACTTGTGATACATGACCTTGCTTCTCAATTTTATGATTCTTGGTCAATGGAAAGTACCCTATAGGTTTTGAATCCCTCGCAAATGTCTAAATGCAATATAAACCGCCGTATCTTTTTATTTCGTTGATTTAGAAACTAGATTTTTTCACTGCTTTGAGAGATAGCAGACCTGAGTATGTGATATTTTTTTGTTGCGGAATGTTATGTTTATAACAGTTACCGTGACCCTGGAACATAAAAGGCAATCGAAGGAACATGAGTGGGTTTTAGTCAGTAAGAGTCTGACACACCCTCCCGCCGCACCCAGGACGGGAGCAGTCATTGGATGACTTCCCACTCACCAAAAAAAAAAAAAAAAAGTATGTGATATTTATTTCAGATTGATACCTCGACGCGTTCCTGAGAAAAAGGTTCTTGACAGACAGACGGACGCCTGATGTGAACTAACTACAAATTTACGATTGTCGGAGTTTTCCCTTTACTTGTGCTACATTACCTTGCTTCTTGCCAAAGATGATGTCCAAAAAATGACCCAGAATCGACAGGAATGAAATGTTTACCAGTAGATTGACATTGAAATATAATATAATGTTACCAAGGGGCAACCCTGAAATCGTTATTATAGGAGCTAGGAGCAAAATAAAACAAGAAAAAAAATTCGTTTAAAACAATAATAAAATAAGTTTACGTCATATTGTGGCTTAATATGACGTTGTTTTAATGTTGTATCACTTGTGATATTTATCATCACAAGCACATTTCACAAGCAACAGCAACATAATAACAACATCATATTAAATCACAACATAACTGTAATAAACACTCTGTTTTTTGTATATTTTTTTTCTTTTGGCCCATAGATACTACAATCGTTATAGTACTGTGTGTATTATTGGTAATTCTGTGGCTAAAGATTGCAAATATAAAAATAATTGGTATAGTATAGGAGCTAAGAGCCATGTTGTGGGTGAGAATATCGTTGTTAATCATTTGAAGATCTCAATGAAGGCAGGGAACACACATTAATGCGATGCAGAATACATTCAAGACACATTACGACAAGAACATACTATTGTTATATAGCACAAAATAGTCACGCGGTCACTGAGCACTATTGTAGTTGTATACATGGGCGTCGCACTTTAGGTAGTTGTGCCCATATCTTATATCTATTCCATATCATTATCTTGCATGGGCGAGGAACGAAGGTGATTTGATTCAACCTGCGGGATTTTTAGACTTAGTATGTTTGGACATAGAAAATAATTAATAAATAAAAGAGATTACTGTTACAATTACAACAAAACCGCGTACATGTTTTTAGTTCGTGTATAGTTTGTGTATAGTTCCAAACTGTATTTTCTTTGATTCAAAATTCAAAGCATTTATTTCACTTAGACTATTTACAGGTACTTACTTATGAATTGTTGTTTTAAGTGATACAACATTAAAACAACGTCATATTAAGCCACAACATGATGTAAACTTATTTTATTACTGTTTTAAACGAATTTGTTTTTCTTATTTTATTTTGCTCCTAGCTCCTATACTATAACGATTTCAGGGTTGCCCCCTTGGTAACATTATATAATATTTCAATGTCAATCCACTGGTATACATTTCATTCCTGCCGGGGTTGCGGAATGTTATGTTTATAACTGTTACCGTGACCCTGGAACATAAAAGGCAATCGAAGGAACATGAGTGGGTTTTAGTCAGTAAGAGTCTGACACGCCCTCCCGTCGCACCCAGGACGGGAGCAGTCATTGGATGATTTCCCACTCACCAAAAAAAAAAAAAAAAAAAATACATTTCATTCCTGTCGATTCTGGGTTTTTGGTCCATACATTTTTGGACATGTCCTTTCATGATTCTAGGTCAATGGAAAGTACCCTATAGGGTTTGATTTCCTTGCAAATGTCCAAATATGCAATATAAACCGCCGTATCTTTTTGTTGCGTTGATTTAGAAACTTGATTTTTTCACTGCTTTAAGGAATAACAGACCTGAGTATGTGATATTAGTTTCAGCTTGATATCTCGACGCGTTTCTGAGAAAAAGGGTCGTGACAGACGGACGGACGGACGGACAACAAAGTAATCATATAAGGGTTCCGTTTTTACCTCTTGATGTACGGAACCCTAAAAAGTACAATTAGTGGATCTGCATCTTCAAAAACTACAATCTTGATGGTATACAGATTACCATTTGTAAAATCAATAACAACTATCTTGATTTTATTCAGATTACCAAAAACTCTATACACTTATAATTTCACATAATTTGTATAAATATTGAGAAGTACCTAGATTCTAAACTACTACAATGATGAAAATAAGAATCCATTCAGTATTTATGTAGAAAATCTAGCAATAAACAGACATCAAGTAAAATGTTCTTGGTGTTAATACATTGGTCTATATTTCAGTGGACGCAACAAAGCCAGTGGTTGAACGTGATGTCTTCATCCTGCGACTGTGTGATGCTACGTGGTGTGCAGTCTTCAGACATGCTAACTCTGCCGCGGTGAGCACTCCGGGACCCACTGAGGTATAGTTGAAATAAGATACACACATACCTACAGCATACTTATTTTAAACTGGTGAAGCTCAAGCATTTTGACCGCCAGTGTCATGTATAGATGACAAACCAAAATGTGCTTAGCACGCCACAGTCACAATCCCGTGACAAAGAAGTTGCAAAAAAGCACCAGTTTTGACTACAACATTATTAATAGTCATTTTTATCTCTCTCTCGTAATATTTTTCGTAGCTGTCGAACATGGAGAAATTTTCTATGGAGCTTGCAACTTCTCCTGTCTAAACATTTTTTAAATGCTTGGCACTGAGGGTATAATTTTGCTGTTTTGACACGTAAGAGGTTAATTGACCCTTTATCCAACCAATAGAAGACTATATTGTGCTCTTAAGATGTTAAAGAGACTGGTTTCCCACTCTTCAACATAGTCTTGTAGGCATACATTAAAAAGCTTTAACCTTTTTAGGTGTGGCTGATGCCGGTGACTGGTCCCTCCGGCTTCCACTACACGCATGTGCTGAAGACCGGCCTGGTCGGCAGGTTCGCTGTCAACGTGGTCGACGACCTCATCGTGGTTCATCACCAGGTAAGCTAAAGTATAGGCTGGAATACTGAAATGCAAATTTAACTTCTATATTATATTCCCACTCGTAATAATTATAGAGTACCTAGCTGGGCTCTTGAAGTTCCACATTAGGTGCTCAGATCTTCAATTTTTATGCATCAACAGAGAGTGCTCATCAGGCTGAACAACGACAGTATAATAATAATAATAATAAATTTATAAACTGTTAGTTAAATAGCGCCGTGTTATAAATGTATCGAATTACAGGTCACCCTCTATAATTTTACAACTTATCTTGACGTTGACATTGAAAGCAAATAAAGACCTATTCCATCCCAGGCGAGTCAAACATCGCAGTTGTTTGACATAATGGAGTGTTCGCGGGTGGAGGGCGGCACAGTACAGCACATCCCGGTGGTGCCCGGCGTCGGCATGCAACCTGCCGCCGTCGGAGACACGCTCTGTCCTATGTGTATCCTTTACAAATTATCCTAGTTTCATTGAATGAAGAATGGACGTCAAATTCCAAGTACTTAACGAAATTAATATTGATGTGGAAAGTATAAAATCTAAATCAGAGGTGGTGCGATAAATATAAAGTGAATAAGTGTACCAGAAATCCAGAAGCCTCGCTAAACGGGGCTCCTTAATCACTTTCTGGGTGAACGAAAATCATAGAACTAGCGTCATCGTCACCGATCGCTTTCCGTAAGCTATAAGTTTACTTTTTGGTTGAATAAAAATAAAAAGCGTCATCGTCACCTCACTCTTATAAGCACGACGGACGGTACAATAAACAAGTTGGATTCACAAGTTAGTTAGTATTCACTGCTATTGACAGCACCTAAGGACTGCCCCATATATTTTACCTTGATAAGTTTTTTGAATAGTTGATAAAAGCCCTTGACAGAGCCTACATAGACTCGGATACGTGGGTGGTGTTCCAGCCGGACTACATCATAGACGCGCGGCTCGGCTGCCTGTGGCGCGTCAAGCTTGTACCTACCGGGCTGGCGCACTCGGTGAGACATTCATTTATTATTTTAACAACCTTCCTTTAAGACTGCTTCACTGGTCAATCCCGCCACACTATTTACAACCACTGCAACTCCTGAAAGCCAGAAAAAATATGTTTTCCGCTTCCCTCCATAACAAACATGAGACTTCTTTGCTGATTGGAAGAATCCTACTTTTTTTTTTTGGTGAGTGGGAAACCATCCAATGACTGCTCCCGTCCTGGGTGCGGCGGGAGGGCGTGTCAGACTTTTACTGACTAAAACCCATTCATGTTCCTTCGATTGCCCTTTATGTTCCAGGGTCACGGTAACTATTATAAACATTCCGCAACCCCGGCAGGCGTGGCCCTGTTGGGACCCTTCAGAAGAATCCTAATATTGTGTTTTATAAATTGTAAACTAACTAGCTTTTGTTACGGTTTCGCCCGTATGAATGTGGACACATCTATCGTCCGTCCCTTATTTTACCCCTTTAGGGTTGGAATTTCCAAAAATCATTTCCTAGTGGTTACCTACTCTTTACAAGAACACGCCCTGCAAGCTTCATGACCCTCTAGGACCAGTGGTTTGTGCGTTGAAATATCAATATTCAGTCAATCAGTTACTTTACCATTCATTTTATGTTTATGTAAAGGTTAAACTGAGAACCTCCATACTATAAAAGTCTATTAAATTGGACTACGTTTCTTAAATGTCAGGTCTTAAAATAAATGTCTGCATCTGTATGCTTCTTTGGTATTTATAATGCCAACATCATTAGGTCAATTTGACAACACAGACATAATCTAAAAATAAAGCAATCAAATTCATAGAAATGCTACTTTCAGGTACCAAAAGACGAAATATCAAAGATAGTGGCGGTTCTACTCCGTCGTACTGACGGCAAGGACACCATCTACAGCATCCTCAACCAGCTGGTGAGCGAAGCAGGCAGCTACCTGGTGCAGCTGTCGCAGGTCTTCGACGAGATCAACAGCGTGTACAGGTGAGGACGGTGTGTCCTGTCTTATACAGTTCCATACATTACAACTCAGTGGTACGCGCACGTTTACGCATACGCATTTGGTCTGCTCGAGCCTATAATGATCTATTTTTGACGTGTAACACACGTCAAAAATCGTGAACGTCAAAACGTCAAACTTTTGACACATTTTCCGTACAAAAACTGTAAAATTTGACAAATATCTTGACTGACTTGGTCATTGAGACACGATTGCAATAGCAGATTTAAGTTCCACTATAGCCTGTTTCAGCCACTTTGGTCTATTTTGCCTGGCCATATCCTGCCCAACCATATTTTGGATTCCATGACTTAACACTGAACCGTCTTGCAGGAAGTGGGCAGACCTGGAGGTAGCTCGCAACACAGCAGGCCAGGCTCCGGAGAGCGCTCGACCACAACACAACCTGCGCGTCATCATCTCGCAGACAGACGTGTGCGCGCGAGTGCTGCAGCATCACGCTGATGATCAGTATCTAGTGCAGGTGAGCAGCAGTGTCTCTACTGTACAACACAACTGTGCTCATCTCGCAGACAGACGTGTGCGCGCGAGTGCTGCAGCATCACGCTGATGATCAGTATCTAGTGCAGGTGAGCAGCAGTGTCTCTACTGTACAACACAACTGTGCTCATCTCGCAGACAGACGTGTGCGCGCGAGTGCTGCAGCATCACGCTGATGATCAGTATCTAGTGCAGGTGAGCAGCAGTGTCTCTACTGTACAACACAACTGTGCTCATCTCGCAGACAGACGTGTGCGCGCGAGTGCTGCAGCATCACGCTGATGATCAGTATCTAGTGCAGGTGAGCAGCAGTGTCTCTACTGTACAACACAACTGTGCTCATCTCGCAGACAGACGTGTGCGCGCGAGTGCTGCAGCATCACGCTGATGATCAGTATCTAGTGCAGGTGAGCAGCAGTGTCTCTACTGTACAACACAACTGTGCTCATCTCGCAGACAGACGTGTGCGCGCGAGTGCTGCAGCATCACGCTGATGATCAGTATCTAGTGCAGGTGAGCAGCAGTGTCTCTACTGTACAACACAACTGTGCTCATCTCGCAGACAGACGTGTGCGCGCGAGTGCTGCAGCATCACGCTGATGATCAGTATCTAGTGCAGGTGAGCAGCAGTGTCTCTACTGTACAACACAACTGTGCTCATCTCGCAGACAGACGTGTGCGCGCGAGTGCTGCAGCATCACGCTGATGATCAGTATCTAGTGCAGGTGAGCAGCAGTGTCTCTACTGTACAACACAACTGTGCTCATCTCGCAGACAGACGTGTGCGCGCGAGTGCTGCAGCATCACGCTGATGATCAGTATCTAGTGCAGGTGAGCAGCAGTGTCTCTACTGTACAACACAACTGTGCTCATCTCGCAGACAGACGTGTGCGCGCGAGTGCTGCAGCATCACGCTGATGATCAGTATCTAGTGCAGGTGAGCAGCAGTGTCTCTACTGTACAACACATTTCATTTCTCTGCCGCACGGACAGTAGAACAACTAGCAGTGACGGAGCTGTAAAGTGTATCGTGTAGCGATTAGCGTGTGTGTGTGCTGTAGCGTGTATCGTGTAACATGTACGGATTCTTTTCTATAAGTGCTGCGTCCGCCGCAGGTGGTGACAGCCTTCATAGCCTCGCTGTGCCGCGCGGACATGGTCGTAAAACAAGCAGCGGCGAAGCTGTAGCGTGAAGTGCGTGTACGTGCTAACGTGCATCGTGTAGTGTGTGCAATAGCGTGGTATTCTATAAGTGTTGGTTCCGCCGCAGGTGTTGACGCCATACATAGCTGTAGTGTATATCGTGTAGCGTGTGACTTGCGTAAGTGTTACAACGTATAGCGTGTGTACGTGCTGTAGCGTGTATCGTGTAGCGCGTGTAGCTATGGCGTGTATCCCGTAACACGTGCTATAGCGTGGCGTACTACAAGTGTTTGTTCCGCTCCAGGTGGTGACGGCCTACATAGCGTCGCTGTGCCGCGCGGACATGGTAGTACAACAAGCAGCGGCCGAGCTGTGCGTGCGCGCGCTAGTGACGCGCGGCGCGCGCGGGCGGCTGCGTGCGCTCCTGCGGCGCGGCGCGCTCGGAGACGCGCGGCCGCTCGCGTGCGCGCTACTGTCGCTCGGACATCTCGATCCTGCCGCCGCGCAACTCGCGCTTGACATGCTGTGGAGGTTACGTGGATACGAGGTACGGGATTTAGAACTTCATCAAATCTGAGAGGAATGTGTATAGTGCTTGATAGGATACTGTATGCGTTGAAGGTGGGATGTGATAATATCATAAACAGATTAGTTGATAATATCAAACCATCTCTTCCCTCCGTTTTGGTGAACAGGCTCTTATTATCGCTTTTGAGTCGGTTCATTACTCAGAAAGTCTTTAGACGCGATTTGTTCACTTCACTGAGAATGTTAGACTAGACCAACGTTTAATAATAAAAAATTATCCGGTTCAAATCTTAGGTGAACGAGTAAGAAATTTCATGCTTTTTATTATAATTTTTTTCCAACATTCGTGGTTTTAATTTTTTCTTGCCTCTTTATTACTAAACAATGTAAGCAAAAAACCAATATGAAGAAAGAAATAACCCACAGTAATCAATAGATGATTAATTTTGAATTGACGGCGTTCTTCTCTCGAACTTGACGTACTAATGAAGTCTACAATTTTAAAAAGAACCAAATGTTCCAACACACTTGCTACATTTCGTTGATAACGTGTTAAAAGTCCCTATTAAAACTCACATATCAGTTAAAGAACAAGCATACTTCACTACTTATCAGGATTTAACGCGCACATACCTTTTATTTGTTTTTGGCTTGACGTTTCGGCAGGGTTACACTTACCTTGGTCACAAGCAGACTCAAAAGTAAAAAAAAAAAAGTAGTGAAGTATAATTAATATGCAACGCGAAAGTTTAAAGTTTAATAAAGAACAAGCATGTTTCTAAAGCATGAATATCCACATGTCAGGAAGTGGTAGAAGTCCTGCTGAGCTGGAGCGAGCCCGTAGGCGCGGTGGGCGCGGCGCGGCAGGCGGGCGCGTGGCTGCGCCTGGCGCCGCGCAAGCTGCTGGCCGCGGCGCGCACAGCCGGGCCCGCCGCCTTCACTGCCGTGTACCACGCGCTACAGGCGCGCAACGAACGCACCCGGGGCGCGCCGCACTTCCTTAAAGGTGAGCCTTCAAGAGCATAGGACATGGTCGGGGAAACGAGGTGGAGGTGTGCCGCGCATGGGCGGAGCATCGACGTGTCCTCGTAGAGGCGATCGGCGGCGGTGACCTCTCGCGCCCAGCGCTGGTGCAGGCCATGCTGCGGGGCGAGACGGAATGGGATGCCGTCGCCTCCGCGCTGCGAAGCAGTTATGCTAGTGAAGGAAGCGGCGGCGCGCGAGAGGCAACGACGAGCCTCTCGCCCCGGACTAAGACCCAGGCGAAGACGTCGAGAGTCGCAAGACGACTACCGGCCACCGTAGGCGCGGTTCTGCGGATGGCGAGCGATGGGTAGCTCGCCGCCCGGCTAGGACCAGGACCGCGTAGACGGCGCGTTAGTGTTCCACGCGCGCCTCAAAGAGAAGAAGTCAGCACTAGAAGGGGCCCAACAGGGCCACGCCTGCCGGGGTTGCGGAATGTTTATAATAGTTACCGTGACCCCGGAACATAAAGGGCAACCGAAAGAACATGAGTGGGTTTTAGTCAGTAAAAGTCTGACACGCCCCTCCCGCCACATCCAGGACGAGAACAGTCATTGAATGATTTCCCACTCACCAAAAAAAAAAGCCTTCAAAAGCATGTCACTCAGTTTTCTTTATGAAGTAATCCACTAATGAGCGACTAAAGGAGATCAGCAAAAAAATGTATGGAAACTGGCCTATGGACGTATAACGTTGTGATATATATCATTAGAAAGGATTTTTAATGTAATACAAATACTTCTATAGCGGCAAGTTCCGAATCACTGTGTGGAAAAAATTATGGCGCCTAGAAGCCAGTCACTGAAATTTCATAATGTAACAACATATCATAGTCGTTTTTGGGATTGTTAGAATTGTCTTAAGATGCACTTTGTGACTGATGTGCTTTGAAACTTGCCGCTAGAGAATTATTTGAAGAACATTCATTATAAACTTTCTAATGATATATATCAATCGTTGCCCGTTTTCGTTTGCCACAGTTGGCGCCACTATAAAAATATAGAGACACTTTAACACTTACTATCAAAAATGACAGGGCGCCAATATTTATTTGTATGGTTTTTATATCTCACGCTTCAGTAACACCATCTAGTTGGCATCGTTACAGAACACGTTCATTTCCACATTTTTTGTCCGAAACTGACAGGGTCGAGGAAATATAATATTGGATACGCTAACATAAATTACTTAAGCATTCTTTATTCTCTATTTAATTTTATTGGGCAGATGAATTAAAATTCAAAAATGAAATTAACCTTAGGTTTTAAATTCATTGAAACAAGAACGACGCGCTACTAGAATGTCCGTATTGAAGACCAAATTATTTCACCACTAGCTTTTGCCCGCGGCTTCGCTCGCGTTAGAAAGAGACAAAAAGTAGCCTATGTTACTCTCCATCCCTTCAACTATCTCCACTCAAAAAATCACATCAATTCGTCGCTGCATTTTGCCGTGAAAGAAAGACAAACATACATGCAGACAGACAGACAGACATCACCCATTATAATATTAGTATGGATACTTAAAGCATCTTTGAAAATATTTGCGCAATCAAATCACGCATGACCTTACACTACCTACATAAACCAGTTCATGATAGTTTTTACAAAACACATAATTAACATGGTGTTGTATTATTGTTCAGCTGATAGCTTATCAACACCATTTAAAATCAATGTCATGGGGTTGCCACTACAGATAAACTTTATTATAAGTTGATAAGCCTCATGACAAAGTGCCTATAGATATGTGACAAGCACTTAACCACTTGAATTAACTTAAAGTTAAGTTATTGATCCTAAAATAATAATGTTGTAAACTCCACCAAAAAAAAAACTTTCTAAAGAAAATACAGAACTCCTTAGAATATTATATTTTCAATCTTTACTTTGTACACACACAAGAAAAAAGAAAGAAAGAAAAACAGTTTATTAGTGCATAATGAAACAACAAATATTAAAACTTACTTATATACCAAGTCATGCATTCGCGCAGTGATTGCAGATACATCGTTTACACAATCAGATTTTTCATATGAAATTATAAGTCCAAAAATGTTCTATACAAATCTTAAATTCGCTTTGTGCGTAATAGTTTTTCAAATACGTCTTGAACTCTTAAGGCTTGAAGATATTGGACATTCAAACTAATTAATCTAACTAAAACAGTGCATCTTTTTCTTTCCATTTTATTAAGAAAAGGACAGAAGATAAAATTTAAATTTAGACCTGTCAAATTAAGCCGCTCCATGCGCTCCTTAGATAATTTAGACGCGATTAAAAACATGGCGACTAAAAATACGTCAATTTACTTCGGGCGCTGTCTAATTTAACAGGTCTAAACTATTAGGCATCTTCTGTCTTTTTCTTAATGAAATGGAAAGAGAAAGATGCACTTATCTCATAAACAAGAGAATTAGCACCAAAATTAACCTTTCGACGACCAAGCGACAGCCGGCTGATGCGCTGCTATTGTCTTTCTATTGTGTCTCGAATCACGTGTAGTTGAAGGTTTAAAATTGGTTCATTCATTTCCATTAAAAATTTATACAACACAAAAATAACTCTATTATATTCCTCACATACAAATCCAAACATATCACGAACCTTAATAAAAAGCCATGTTAACCGTAGTTCTATTGTTTCAGGAGAACAATGCGACACATACGTGGAATACTACAAGCAGATCACTGCTGAGCCCCTGTGAGGCGACTAGTATGAAGTTACCATTGAATAGTTCGAATTAACTCATTTATACGACCCATGCTTTTTAAAAAGCTTGTAGCAAGATATATTTTTTAAAAATACAGCATCAGCACTCAAAAATGAGAGAGTAGCTATATGTATGGGCATTTGATAGCAACTGTAAGTATAGTTACGATTCCTTTTGAAACTGCTCAAAGCAGCTCCTATAAAAAGTTCACATTGGTAGTAGTCAGTTATAGCAGACTCTCAATTGACGAATTATTATAAAAAGATTAATAAAAACAGGAATCAGAAACTTGGAAAAAATGTTTTTCGCCAGGTAATAAATCTTGTGAAGTAAGTTTCCAGTAGAATTCGTACTATAATAACTTCCATCATTTTCGACAAATATCCTTGTATTTCGCAGGATAATTAAATAAAATCGTTCTTCCAGAGATTCCAAAATCATAACTAAAATTAACAACCTGCGATAAGACGCTTATTTATTTAATCCACACCATATCGCATAACATTTTGTCCAAAGGAATTTGTGTTAGTAAAATGCTTTAGTTGTAATAATAATAAATTAAATTTGTAGATAGCATGTATGATGCTCAGTACTTCTTGAGTGCTTGAAATTTTGACAAACATGTACACAAGAGTACATTATCGTTCATTGTTTATAATAAAATTTTATAGATGTAATAATTTGACATAATATTTATAATTACTATAACATTGTTTCTCTAATTAGTGTGAAGTTATTATGTAAATTGTAAATAAAATGTTTGTAAAAATGTTGGTTAGTTACATAATTAAGTAATGCAATGTATATTTTGTTATGAATATAGACGAATGTTATTTTTGATACTACTTTTTTAGACATCCTTATGGTAACAGAACATTTATCTATCATGTTGCAGCGTTGTACTGTTCTCCGCTAAAGGTTAGCGGTAGGATGGAATGTGAAAATAATGCAAGCTAATTGACTCTTCCCTTTGGTGGAGTCCATGCGTTTGGTGAAAGTGCTTTACATTAGTTAGGTACTATAAATATTTTTTTTTTTGAGGATGGTAAATCATCAAATGACTTCTTCCGCCCTGGGCGCGGTGGAAGGGAGTGTCAGACTTTTACTGACTAAAACCCACCCTTGTTCCTTCGGTTGCCCTTTATGTTCCGGAGTCACGGGGTAAACAACACAATCATGCTCATCACAGTCATCAGCATCACACAACAGTTTCTCTTGGATGGAAATCGAACCCACGATCTCCGGCTTAGTAGTTAAGGTCTCTAACCACGAATACTAGATCAACAAGCCAGTCAAATAATAAGTTGAAACAGGATGTTTGGACGTAATAATCTAGCTAGCAAATCTCGGATATTACAGGTTACAGGCACATCTACTTACAAAAATATAGCATTTTTTTTTTCAACTCGTCCTGTTATAATTAGTGCCTAGGTAAAAAGTACTTTTTTATACTAAAACATCACGGGACTAGGAAGCAGGCGCAGGCAGTGTGTTGACTTCATTAGGAAATCAACGTGAGCCCGCCACGACATCTATACATTTTATATTTGTGATTTTTTTTAACGTCAATTAGAAACTAGGAATGTGTATACTGAACTGAGGCTAGCCGCACACACACAATAATATTGACAATAAAGTACGTATTGTCAGTAATATTGTGTGTGTGCGGCCTGTATTGCGGTATTGATTATATAGAATCTAGATTATTGACAATCTTGTATTGACAATATTATTGTGTGTGTGCGGCTAGCCTTAGCTATACGGTAGATTAGATATAGACAACATTGATAGAAAATTCATTGAAATTCATGAACATTGGTACTTAACAAAAAATACAAAAGTTTACTTTGTTACATAGGTAGGCCATATGGAACCGGGTGCATAGTGCCAGATCAGAAATGAGGATGAATGCAAAGTAATATAAATAAAATAATATTTATTTATATATTTCGGGACAAGTCACACACGGTCATCTGATTCCAAGCTAAGCAGAGCTTGTGTTATGGTAACCAGATAACTGATATACATACTTATATTATACTTTATAAATACATACATAATATAGATAAATTACACCCAGACACAGAACAAACAATCGTGCTCGTCACACAAAGTTTCTCCTGGGTGGGAATCGAAACCCACAACCTCAGGCTTAGCAGTCAGGGTCACTAACCACTAGACCAACAGGCCCGTCTAATATAAATACATAACTATTATTATGTATGCATATCTTAATTCATGCCTACATTACGAATTTATTACACTATTAGATATTACTATTAGACACGTATCTGATACCGACCTCTTGACATGAGATTATAATTATGTATTTACACTGATAACACAATAGTATTACTTTTTTATTTGTAGATAAGCATCTAAGTACAGTATAGTTAGGGAGTTACACTAGAGTAATTAGTGAAATTTAAGGCTTTTGTATTCAGGTATTTCACTTACTAGATTATCTCAATGTATAAATGGCAGCAGTAATAAAAACATAAAATCTAATTTTTACTGTAATTAATTTTGCCACATATTTTATGTACATTGTTGCCCCAGCCACAGAAGTTATCCTAATAAAAATTTAAAAAACATTCCTCTTTTCATCGATAGTAAAATTAGCAGTAAAATGCAATTGTGAGTATTCAGACAATTTATTTTTATATAAATATTCCACATATTAACAAGGTCCACATGTTTATCATATCATGCATATAATAAATTGCAGTATAACAATAACATAAATGCTTACAAAATACAGTATACTTAACCTTATAACTGTACAACAGCACGGATCGATTTCCCAACATGCATCAGGTGGAAAGCTTCATTGATCTCTTTCAGCGGCACATTGTGTGTGACAAAGGCATCCAGAGGAAGTTTATTTGCGAGGTATTCATCAACAAGCTTTGGTACACTCTCCCGGCTCTTGTAGCCTCCGAAAGCTGTTCCTTTCCAAGTACGACCAGTAACTAGCTGGAATGGACGAGTGCTGATCTCTTCACCAGCAGCAGCCACACCAATGATGACTGACACACCCCAGCCCTTGTGACAAGCTTCCAAGGCCGCACGCATGGTGTTCACATTACCAATGCATTCAAAGGTATAGTCCAGGCCACCATCAGTCAAGTCAACAAGTACCTGTTGAATAGGTTTTTCATAATCTTTGGGATTTACAAATTCATTGACTCCAAACTTCTTGGCAACTTCAAATTTGTCAGGGTTGATGTCTACTCCAATGATGCGCTTAGCTCCAGCAGCCTTGCACCCCAGTGCTACAGCCAGACCAACTGCTCCCAGACCAAAGATGGCACAGTTTGATCCAGGTTCTACTTTAGCTGTGTTCAGAGCAGCTCCATAGCCAGTGGGGACCCCACAACCCAGCAAGCACACTTTATCCAGAGCAGCTTTTTCATTTACTTTGCACAGAGAAATTTCCAGAACTACTGTGTATTCACTGAAAGTGGAGCATCCCATGAAGTGGTACAGCTCCTGTCCCTTGCAGCGGAAGCGGCGCGTGCCGTCGGGCATGACGCCCTGGCCCTGCGTGATGCGCACCTTCTGGCACAGGTTGGTCTTGGGGTTCAAGCAGAACTTACATGTGTTGCACTGTGGCACGTATAGGGGCACTACGTGGTCTCCGGGCTTCACGGAGGTGACTCCCTCGCCGACACTCTCGACGATGCCGCCGCCCTCGTGCCCGAGCACGACGGGGAACACTCCCTCGGGGTCCTTCCCGGAGAGCGTGTACGCATCTGTGTGGCATACTCCAGTCGCGGTGATCTTGACGCGCACCTCGCCGGCTTTAGGCGGGTCTACTTCGATCTCCTCGATAGACAGAGGTTTGCCGGCTTCCCATGCCACGGCCGCCTGACACTTGATTACTTTCCCGGCTGTCGACATGTCTGTACGTACGTACTGGATGACTGCCACAAAATGAATGACTAGATAGATTATAAACCGATGTTGGTGACTACGTACGTGTTGTAGTGGTGATGTAATAAACACGAACGATAAGAGCGAAACTTCGACGCTGATAACCTTGAACTCTAATTTATCACAGATAATTTTCTTTGCTACCTATACCTATTATACCTACATATTACACAATCTAAAATCCATTGACAAGGAATTCCTTGTGTCAATGCTGCTAAAATCTTATTTTTTTTTTTTGTTTACGGAAGGAAGATTTTTTAAATTATTATTTTCTGACTGAGTATGGTCTATGACTGAGCGCTTAGACTATTAACTTCTAGACGTAACCATGAGGTTGTAAAGAAGTGTGAAAGTGAGAAGCATATATACGAATTTCGTAAGAAAATTGAGACAAAGCATAACATGCTCTGTCTCGTTCGGCGTGGCCGGTTTTCGCTTGGCGAACATTGAAAAGTTAGCCAAACAAAGGGATGTCACTGTCATTGAATGGTCGGCTCGTATTAGTTTTTACAATTTTATAACAATTTCGGTAATTAAACCAATAGTTTTAATGTATATTTGAGAAATTGACTCCAGTAGTTAAGTGTTTAGTGCGTTTTCTGTGCTATAAAATGGGAGGATGCACTATTTTAGGTAGAGGTGGGCGTTTAAACGTTAAGCAAACAATGAAGCAGTAATATTTAATTTAAGTAGGTAAGCACATTTATAATGATCAGCAATTATCATTAATTGCTTTTCTAAAAATTATAACTTTTTCCGTTTTGATTGATAGATAAAAAGAAGGTAAAGAGTAGGCTCCAGTCATACAGTGCCATCTAGTGACACAATAAATGACTAATTACGTAAGAAAATCTATATCACTTTCAAAGTAATATTTTTAGACTATAGTGCCATCTTGTGGCGAAACAAATAAAATCTAAATCACTTTCAAAGTACACGATAGATGGCGTATTATACAATTTTAGTCGATAGACGTACTATTAATTTACAAATTACGATGAAGATACAAAAATGATTGTATTTTGAATTTTTGACCATTTTGTGACTACAATGTTATGCTGTTGGTGTTAATTTTTATGGATTCAAATCTTATAATTGCTTTTTCTACGTAAGTAATAATTTTATAGGCTACAGTGCCATCTAGTAGCAAAACAAATGATTACGTAATAAAATCTACATTACTTTCAACTATGTTAAGACGATTATAGATCTTAACTTGATAGTTTTAAGATACAGAATTGTTTGTGTTTTAACTACTTTGTTATATCGCGATTTGCGAATGTATACACCTGCCAAATTTAATATGATGACAACGTATTAGATTCGATTTTAATTTTCGACGTTTAATTTTTATGGATTATAATCCCATAGTTGCTTTTACAATATTTGCTTTTTTAAATTCAGTGTCGTTTAAGTTCGCGTAGGTGAAAAGTCGTGTTATTCGCTATCTGAATGTTAGCTTAATATGTTGGACGTTTATTACGCGTGTGATCATTTGCTTTTTTAAATTCAGTGTCGTTTAAGTTCGTGTAGGTGAAAAGTCGTGTTGTTTGCTATCTGAATGTTAGCTTAAATATTATGTTGGACGTTTATTACGCGTATGATCATTTTGCATACTTTACGTTTTACGTTAGTGTAATTTTGAAAACTTTGTTAACAATTGGTGTAAAACCGTAAATATTTGTATGTAAAATAATTAGTGTGTAGTGTTTCTTTGTAAGAATCATAAACATTTTTAAGTTAAGATTTAAACTGTGGAACTTTTACTTGAACTTTTTAATATTTGTGTATATGTGAATGTTGACTGTTTGGTTTTTAAAATAGCTTTGGTGCGTAGTAGAAATTCTTCAAGTGAGATTGGAACTTTTTTGTTAGGGATCAGGCGACAAAATTCTTATTTTTTACAAGTAAAATAACACACAATTCAGTTTGTTATATCCTAAGCAGTCCTAAGCCTGCGAAGTACGAAGGGAAGTTCATTAATTTTTTAAGCTATAAACAGAATTCATCATTTTAAATTGTAAGTAAATAAAAAGCAACTTAGCTAATAAACTGATAATATAAGTGACTTATGAAAATTAATTAACCAATAAGTTCATTAAAAGTTTTAAGCTGTTATGCACATCGCTAATTTTAGGCTGCAAAAGCCGCACAGAAAGAAAGCAAGATAAGAATGTTACTTTTCACTCGTAAGGATGCAAATATTACAAGTTATTGTGCATTGATTGAATAAATACATTTGTGTGTATGTAATTACATGGCTTTCGATCAAAATTAAGGACATTTTCTAGCGATATCGTTTATATTTTTATCTACATAACCTATTACTTGTTTTTCAAAGTGTTACCATACCTCAGTTCTATTTTTCCCATAACTTGATAATAAAATTGCAACTAGTTAAATAAATAAAATTAATCAGATGATTAATTAGTTCTTTGATGCCCTGTGAGGTATCCTCTCCCTTTTAAAAGGAATTTTTATAGTTGGACATCACAGACATCAGTGAAGGAAAACATCGTGAGAAAACCTGGACTCGTAACTTAAATAATACTTACGATATAAATAATTTTGCACTCTTAATAAGGATTATGATACGCAACTTAGTACATGAATGTAATAAGGGGTTAGTAGCGTTATGACTACATCTCGATAAGACTAAATAGCAGATATGACTAGTTCGCTATAGGACTTATTCTCGATATGACTAGATCTTGTTAGGGCTATATCGTGTTTGGACTAGATTGCAATAAGGCTAGATATCAAAATGACTCATTATCGATATGACGTACAATCGTATCTAAAAGTGGCATAAGTATAGGAACTTTATGGAGTATCTACTTAGCTTTACTAAAGTGAAAGAGAAAAAGAACAAAAGAAGAAACAATATATTATTCAATCGCAAGTATCAAAATCATTTTAATAATTTTGAGACGAAGGAGAAAAACGTTAGGTACTGATACAAAGCGTAAGTTTAAATAAATAAATAAGAATGTTACAATGAAATGCTTTCATTTTAAGTATAGGTACTAAGGAAAAATCTTAATGCTTTAACTTGATAACTGTACTCCAAAAAACAAACGAAAATATAGTCGTTACGCTATCTAGCCTTAATGCGATCTAGTCCAAACACGATATAGTCCTAACAAGATCTAGTCATATCGAGATTAAGTCCTATAGCGAACTAGTCGTATCTGCTATTTAGTCTTATCGAGATGTAGTCATAACGCTACTAACCCGTAATAAGTAGTTGTTGCAACGGAACATCTCACGGTTTTGGTCATATTTAGGGAAAATTTTACGTAATGACAACATTGAAATTTTATAGTGCTGTCTCATGTGCGGCCACGCGGTGGCTCAATCTAGAAGTTAATAATCTAAGACTGAGCGAGACGACAAAAAAAGTAATTAGTCCGTCAGATAGATTATCAAAAAAAATTGGACACGTATTTTTTATTTTTTCTCGTAAACGAAGAATGACGACGATATAGTGCGTTGTAGTTGCGCATGACGTCACAATAAGATAATAAAATTTTTGCAGGATGGTGACGTCTTAAGCCCCCACTTCTTTTTTGCTTTGTTGCTCTTTATCTTTGTATTTTTTTATTTATTTGATCAAGCGAAAAATACATGTCCCGTATTTTCGGCCGATCTATCAGACGGACTAAACAGAATGCCATTTTTTTAATGCTGTCGTCATCCCTATTAACGCAAAATTAGCGAACGTATTTTAAGTTTATAACTTTATATTTCGAAGATAGAATGCTGGCCAAGTGGTGATATAAATCTATATCTATACTTCTATACTAATATTATAAAGAGGTAAGTTTGTAGGTTTGTAAGTTTGTATGTAGGGGGTAATCTCTGGAACTCCTGGACCGATTTGAAAAAATCTTTCAGTGTTAGATAGCCCTTTTATCGAGGAATGCTATAGGCTATAAAAGTATCCAAACGAGTTTAATGTCAAAACTATGCTAAAAATGTAGAATTTGCATCAGGAATTGAACACGAATGTTCTGCTGTCCTATCATGCTGTCATTGTCATTTAGTGATGTGTGAGCGTTAGGGTATTTATGTTCTGTGGATGTGAGTGACCCCGTCCCCGACACGACGATTGACGAAAACAACAATAAAACATCGTGTCTCAATTTCAATACAATACACGACTTTTGGTGGTTATGAATTAAACTGTGGTGCTACGTGAAAGTGAATATGGCTAAGTTACACAATTACTACGTGCTGTGCCCATTAATTGATCAAAAAAGCTTTCTCGGCGTTGCGGAAGACAAACAGGAGGAACACGTTATCGTAACTTTGGGACGAAATGTCGTCAATAAATATCAAGTAAATATATTTTGAACTATTCATACAGTAGTAAAACTATAACCATGTCTAAATTTCACGATGAAACTTGTCTTTATCATTTAAATCTTACATGTTTATCTTTAAAGGTTATGTATACTTTACAGCTTTCAGACCAGAAGCAAGTCGGTGGTTGGACATCGAAAGACCACATCACGTCTACTGTGATCTTTGATAAAGAACAAGCAAGCTACGTCGGTGTGTTCAATAAGAACACTATGAAAACATGGAAAGAGGATTCAGACAATTTGGATAAAATCAAAAAATTCAAGGTAACATATTAAACTGACTCTGGTTGTGCCATAGTAAAGTAATAAGCCCTAGTAATCTGATAAGTAATATTCCATGTATTGTTCTATTTTTAGTTTCCTCTGAATATTTTAAAAGTAATTCCGAGGGACAAGCAGTCGTCACTCCTAGTGTTCTCTAATGGCAACTGTGCTTCATTGCCGTATGCTCTCGACAACAGGAAGACTTATGAGAGCAAGTCTCTGCTGAAAGACACGGATACAATAGTAGAGTCAGCCTGCTACACTATCAACAAAACAGATTTCATTTGTTACATTGTAAAGAACAACAAAGACAGCTATGAAATACTGAACTGTCCGTTACGAGATGAGCTTGGTGACATGGACAGATCTAAGCTGACCAGAACCAAAATAACAAGGCCTGAAGATGTTTATGTTGTTGGAAAGTTTATCTGTACTGAGGAGACTAATGCTGTATACATTCTGTGTAAGTGATTCATTTATTTTAATACATATTTACTTTTTAATATTATGCCTTGGAATTTTATTGAATGGTATAATTTTCTGTTCACAGGGAGTGATGCAAAAATGACAGTTTATAACTTCAAGGACTGGAAGACAATAGGCAGTGTGCCCTGGGTGTCCACTCTGTCCAGTGTCTCCTTAGCGTGGATGGGCAAGGAGCATCTCATACTCTTCGGCAGTAACACAGAGCAAGATGGAGCCATCATCATAGCATACAACATAGTCCTTGGTGTAGGCTCATGCAGATACCCAATGAAGATGTACTCAGAAGGTGCTAAGTTATATTGCTTTTATGGGCGCATAGTTCTAGAAGCCTCTAACCACATTGGCATGTTACCATATGTCCTGCAGACAAAAAGGAACCTCTCAAGCCTTTTAGGATCCCATGATGTCATACAAGATGAGTGTATGGAGATAGCAGACTGGGATTCACCAACTGAACCTCAATTCCCTATCAATGACAACACAAAAGACCTTGTGAAGTTAGGTCTCACAGAAAGAACTATATGTAGTCAAGTTATACCTCCTCTGTTAGAAAAAGATGATTTTAGAGCTGTCTACCAAACAGTTAAGCAGTTCAAAGATATTTCCGAAACAACTTTAGTGGCTTTACTGAAGTATTCTATAAGACTAGTCAACCCAAATAATATTGATGTCACTGATGCTGAAGAGTTTGCAAGATTATGTTCTGGTGAGCACACAAACAAGAAGGATCAGATAGTGCACAAAGCTAAGTTTGAGCTGCTCAATTTTGTTCTTCAAATCTCATTCAGTGATGCTTTGATCATTCCACCTTTGAGGAGTGGACTCAGTTTGGATGACACACTATTCCTCATGACTTACATGGCACATGTACTTGTGAACTCGGACAGATCCATGGACACAGACTATGAGAGCAAACTGTTTGATTGGTACACACTGCTGATGGATGCTTTCTACCAACAGTACCTCATGACAAAGGATGAAAAAGTAACATCAGTGTTACAAAACACATTGAATATTGTATTAGACCTTATAAAGCAGCTGCAGTCTGTCAGCAAGATATTGCCTGTTATCAACAAGTTGTTGTCTGGAAAAATGATTGAGAATAATGAAGAGTCTCTGTCATATGCCATTGAATTAATGCAATTATAAGTCTATTTTTAATTTTAACTTATGTTTTATTTACTTATGTTAAAGTAGCTGACTAAAAAATGAACAATTAAACTAAGTTAATAGGAGAAATTAATGACAAGATTACTCTATAGTTTTTTTATTGGCTGCTCTAGCAAATTGTACAACCATTGGTTTTTCCTTCAGTAAGTAGCCATTTGTTTCATTGAGTGCTGCTTCTGCTGTAGCCACTGAAGGGAATGTTACAAATGCTTGTCCCTTCATCCTGCCTTCCTGCATAACCCTAACGTCAAAGCCTGTCAGTTCCTCATCAGTTAATTTCTCAACATAGCGCTTGTATATACTTTTAACATCTTGCTCAGTCACAGTTTTAGCCAAGTTTTTAATGTATAATCTCATGGAAGGTTCTCCAGGATGATAATTTTTGAAGACTGGTAAAATCTTCATATCCTTGTAAGATATCCTGTTTCGTAACAACTCTTTCTTGGTAATGATGGGTTGGTCAGGTTCTTCTTGTTTCTGCTCCACTTCAACTGCTTGTTCTTCTTTCTGGAATTTTCCCAGTTCTCCAATAATTTCTGGTTCTTCAGTTGGCTTCTGAAGTGCATCTTGATGAACATTCAGCAAAATTTTCTTTGGTTCTTGGATTGGAACAATAGTTTCAAATACTTCTTGCTGCACTACAGTTTTCTTAGTCTTAGTTGGAGGAGCTGCTGGTGGCAATTTCAATGGATTGTGCTTGGGGATTGGCAGTTTTCTTTTTCTTGTTACCAATTTTCTGACAGGTTCTACTTTGTGCTCCTCCTCTGCACTTGATATCTCTGACTCCGGCTCACTAACAGGTGGAGGAGGTAACTGGATATCTCCCACAAACAAATGTCTATATTTTTCTTTGAAAAACTCTATTGACTTAGTATTTTCTTGAAAGGGTATGTCTAAACACATCTTGTTCATTAAATGCAAAGCCTGAGTATAAAACGGTTTATGAGTAAATAATGTGTAAAGTATATTTATGGCTATCACTGGGTTGATTTCTGGATACTTGTAGGCTAAATGTATTGGTGGGGGTTGATAGAAGTCGATAGAAGGATTCCATGCATTCAAAACTTTTACAAATTGTTTTATTAACTTTGTAGTCTCGGAATTTTGTTCTGTTTCTGACTTATCACTAGTCACTGGCTCATTATCTTTAGAGTATTCTACCACCAATCGTCTGTTAGCTATTTCAAGTTGGTGAAGACGTAAAAGTGATGCTTTTGCTTTATCTACAGAACTAAATGAAGCAAAAATGTAATTTCGTTTGGATCGCGTCTCCCATATTTTATCAGCTCCGAAATGCTTCAGGAGTTGTTCCTTATCTTGAAATGATAGAGTAGCCGGTAAACGCCTAATCATTAACACTTTAGACATATTATAATTTAAATTGATAACTAAGCAAGCAACTGTGTGTGTATTTAGTATTTCTTTCTTTGTTGAAAAAGAAAACAATCCAGTAATCCACTAACCATGCAATGACATTAAATTGACAGTGACAAATAATAATATAATATTAAATGACATTGACACTCAGACGAGTGTCATGTGTTGTTGCCACATGCTGCCTGCCACAGAGTACATTATACTCAATGATGTTTCAATAAACAGATATGTTATGAGCGCGCCAAAGTGAAGACCTACCTACCTACTGTAGTTAGAACATAATTATGCTCTAATGCCTTTAGTCTGCGTCACGCATCGCTGTGAGTCATACGCTGCACGCTGCAACGAAAAAAAAAACAAAAATGCCATCGTGTGTGTTTAGAAAATGTACTAATTACGATACCAAAGTAAATAAAGCACAAGGGATCTCATACCACAAGTAAATACGCAATATAATTCGATTTATTAATATTTTTCAATTATTTTGCAACTATTCTGAATATTAGAGGTTAGAAAAAAGAAAGTAATGGCAAATACACTTTTGTCGTGAGAGCGACAAGGACGCGTGAGCTCCGGACAAAGAATAAAAGTACAGATGCGAATATTAGGCAGTAAAGTTATTGTTACCCTGTCGTTACTTTCTTATTCTGTTTTATTTTAAATCTTGCTTTATGTACCAATTACAAATTATGGTTCCACAAATCGGTAACAATCAGAAACATGGGAGGCTTATACTATGCATCAGAAAGCTTATTTTCAGTATGTTTAAAATCGGGATCGGTTATAAAATCTCATTTGAATGAAAACTTTGTTTTAAAAACTTATATAATACCAATATATTTGTTTCACTTTTGGAACATTCCAAACAACAGGCACCTGCTTTTAATCATCGATAAATACACCTCAGTCCGCCTACATAGTGCTCATAAAAATAATCCCGAAATTAAAAAACTCTCTAAAGACAAAAAAGAAATAAATTAAATCTTTTCGAAGGTGTATGATTGTTTTTATTACATATTAAATATTTTTTCCTTTTACGTGTTTAATTTTTCACCTAACTATCTTTAGTTTTTATGGGTACAAACCGCGTCTATGAATTTTGTATACGACCGACGGTGTGTACCTTCTGTGTCGTTAGTCTATGATGCCAACATGCTGTGATTGGTGGTCAAAAAAATGACTGTTTACATTCAAGCGTAACTGGTAACAATAGCTGTTTCTTTTCTTCTTATTGGATTTATCATGCTATCCTTTTCTATTAATTTCACTTGTAGTGAAATGTACAATGAATAACATGTGTGTGTGTGTGTCCTGCCGCTGCTGCACGGAACATTTTTTTTGGTTGTTTTGTGAGCCTATAACATATCTGTTTATTGAAACATCATTGATTATACTATATTGAAACTGTCTGTTTGGGGATTTTTCGGCGCTCCTACCATACGATCACCTTCAGGGTCAAAGCCAATCTCACCTCACCTCACCTGCACGTGGTACACACTGCTGATTGATTCACTGATTCACACATAATATTAATGTTATAAAATATAAATCTTTGTTTTATTAATAAAGAGTTGAATTAAGTTGCTTCCTGCCCATGGCCCATGGGCATAATAATAGATTTGCGATCAGAGGTCAAAATTACCAATTTATTAGGCAATCTTAAATTTATACTTTATACACCTCACCAATGATTGATAGGTTATTTTTCCAAAGTTTTCAACTTACTTAAAAAAAAGGAGGAGGTTCTCAATTACATTGTATTTTTTTTTCTTTCTCAGTAAACAAACTTCTAAAACGTTACAAGCATTGTCGTGTCATGTATAAAAAATGTCGGAGGTTTTACATTTTTTATACTGTATTTGTCGACTCACACACATCTCTATATTGTAAAATATTGGAATCTGTATGTATGTATTTTATTATAATTATCTGCATACCCTGAAATCAAAATGTCAATGTCAAATGTTTAAAAACAACCTGAAAAAAATACTCGCCGGTAAAAGAACAAAACAAAAGAAAAAAGTTTTATAAGTTAGTCGAATGATGAGTTGCGAAAACTTGTGATATCGTAGTCGTAAAGCGAACACCATGGCGTCAGAATCACAAAGAAAAGTTGTTAAAGTCGTAGTTTTGGGCGATATCGGAAGAAGTCCACGTATGCAATATCATGCGTTATCTCTAGCAAATAATAACTTGGAAGTGAATATAATTGGCTATTTGGACTCTCAACCACTTAAGGAAATCTTGGAACACCCTCATATCACGATAACGAGGCTTCAGAGTATTAATATAGGACCCAGATTGGTGAGATATGTCGCCAAAACGATATGGCAGACTATCAGCTTACTTTTTACGTTGTTCATCACTGGGAAATGTCATTATGTGCTCTGCCAGAACCCTCCAGCAATACCCACATTGCCAGTATGTAGATTATATTGCTTGTTTAGTAAAGCAGAGTTTATAGTGGACTGGCACAACTATGCTTATTCAATAATGGCCATGTCTCTGTCTCCTGACAACATATACGTCAGACTGGCGAGATATATAGAGAAGTACTTCGGCCAGTCAGCAGACCATAGCATATGTGTTACTTATTCCATGAAGGAGGATCTGCTGATGAATTGGAATGTCCAGTAAGTTTTTTTTGTTAATGTATTTTATGAGATCTAGTTTAGTTTGTATTAAATCGAAAGTGGAATAATTGAATTACACATTATAATATTCTTATGATTTGTTGGTATTTTTTTTAGAAATGCAACTGTCCTTTATGATAGACCACCAAAAATATTTAAACCTCTCACTCTAAAAGAAAAGCATGATTGGTTTGTGGAGATGAGCAAAATGTTCCCTGGGTTTGAGAGCTCAGGACGTGAGAGACTGAATGAAGGCAGTGGGGATGCTGTTGTGAAGACCCTGTTCACTCAGGAGACCAACGGCAATGTGCAGCTGAGGCCGGACAGACCAGGCCTTATATTTAGCAGCACTAGCTGGACCCCAGATGAAGATTTTGGACTCCTGTTAGAGGCCTTACAGAGTAAGGAATTGTTTACTTCTTCGAATTAATGGCCAAGATTTAAAATTGTAAAAGCTCAGACTCATCATACCTTGAGCAAATGTGTGTGTTTTGTAGAAAATACATTACATTCATTACAATAGTAGGTAGTTATTACTACTATTATGTTAACAAACCAAATGTCAGCAAATTGGGCTATTATTATTTTACATGAACCCATTTTACTTTGTTCACAGTCTATGAAACAAGTTATGATCTTTCTAAAACCCTGCCAAAGTTGATCTGTGTGATCACTGGAAAAGGTCCCGAGAAGCAACACTATCTCAAAGAAATAGAGAGTAGGAAGTGGAAGAACATCCAGGTCTTCACGCTGTGGCTAGAAGCTGCAGACTACCCCACGATGGTGGCCAGTGCGGACCTCGGTGTGTGCCTCCATACCAGCTCATCAGGCCTAGATCTGCCAATGAAAATAGTGGATATGTTTGGGGCTGGTCTTCCAGTTTGCGCTTTTGATTTCCTCTGGTAAGTAACATTTTAAGTTCTTAAAAATAACAGGCAAGTTTTTAGAAAGTTTTTTTTTTTCATTAGTTGGTGTTAGAAATTTATTGTGCCTTTGTATGAGAATAGTTTTTGCCTTATATTGAGACAGTAATAAATGGTTTGTTCCCACTTGTTCTACTGAGCAGTTCCACGGTAGAACTAATGGAAGTTTTTGCTTATGAGTGCCTAGTACTTACAGGCGCAATCGATTGATGTTACAGGGGTAGTTCGTTTTGGAAAAGAAACTTTGACATTTGAAAACTTAAAAAAAAAAATTTAACTCCTGCGCCTACCCTCGTAACATTTATTAATATCGCCAATAAGTACCAGGCGCTCATAAGTAACAGAGAGTTGCAAACGGGCGGTGGCTGTGAACTACTAAAGCAGCATAGATAACATCGATCGATTGCACCTATAAATAAGTACCAGGCACTCATAAGCAAAAACTTCCATTAGTTCTACCGTAGAACTGTTCAGTAGAACAAGTGGGAACAAATCTAATAAACTAGTATTAATTTTCATCTGTATTTCATGGCAATTAATAGGTTGTATTCAATTAGTTATACTAATCCCCATTCCCAATTTAAAGACATTTATTTTCCCACAGCCTGGATGAGCTCGTAGAAGACGGAGTTAATGGCTTCACCTTCAGAACTAGTGATGGACTCTTTAAATTGTTAGCAAGTTGGTTCCAGGACTTCCCCAACAATGCCAAACAAAACATGATAGCAGAGAGAATGCGGAAAGAAATCGCAACGTTTAGAGAAAATAGTTGGGAGGACAATTGGAACCTCCGAATTAAGAAGTTGTTTACCTCCCAGTAAACTGTTGTTGTAATTTTAGGGGCCAATGTTAATTTAAATGAATACTTTATTTTAATAAATTTGTTATTTAATTATCACTGTAATATTTTATTGCATAAAATTTTATTTTGGACAGTTATTGTGCCTCACATCACTTTGTATATGGTTTGGGTATTAGGTGACAAGGTATATAAAAAGTAAACATATTGGTTAATAGATTTTGTAATTTCAATACAATATAACAGTTTTATAGTTATTTCTGAATACAAATTGTATGAAAAAACAGCTATTAGTGTGGCACATAACTTAAACTAAGAGTCTTTCGATTTCTTGTTGAATGCTCTGGATCTGCGGCTTCAGCTGCGAGCCTTCATTGATAGTTATTGAACACGAAATGATAGGCCGGGAGACACCGCATGCCCTCCCCAAAGCTTGCTTAGATCTAACAAATACATAAGGTACATTTTTGTCCTCACAGAGGATAGGAATGTGTAACACAATTTCTAACGGCTCGGCATCGGCCGCCATTATTATAAACTCTGAAAGCCCTCTGTTCAAGGTCTTGGTAGCCTCGTTCGCGCCCTTGCGAAGCTGTTTATAGTTAGAGGCTTGTTGCACCAAATTCAGGATTTTCGCTGTGAGAGCGGCATCCGCCAGAGGGTACGCCTTCGGGTTTACTGCAGCCTCGTCACCCTAAAAGTAGAAAAGTCTATTTTGAAAACCGGTGGTAACATCAACATAACCTAAAAAAAAATACCGCGTGAACTTTTAAATAGGCTTTGGTATCGTACAATCCTAAGTAACATATTATAAACACAACTTGTGTTATAAATAATTAACTGAGCTAATTTATATAGTCATCAAAAAGATAAGTATATTGATAAAAATGCACGTGCTTACCATGTTGATTATTTGGTGATACCGAGTGTTGATTAGCAAGTCAACCTCTCGGCGATTTCTCGCTTCACTGAGGAGCTGGAATCACAAGGAAGACTGATGTGTTATTTACTTGGTTTACTTTACGTAAACGAAGAGGTATTACAGAATAGTTAAAGAGAAACTACGAAAAATAGCAAATGGAACAATCGTCGATTCGATGGACGCCAAATATCAAAAAAGTGAGTCTGTCTATGCGCCAAATCTAACTTTTGATTTGACATTGACTTGACAAGTTGACAGTTGACAGACAGACACTATCACTGGGATGCCCATAATACGATACGATATACTGTAGTGGAAATACCGGCGAGGCGGCGAGCATACGATATATCCAAATATCGATAAAGCGCTATACGATATATAGGTCATACGATGCGTCTCGATATATCGTATTCCAAAAAAAATATCGCATCGTATCATATCAAACTGGAACGTCTGTTTTTATTAGCCGGATCCACACGTTCAGAAATTCGTTAAGGGATAAATCATCAGTGGTTGTCGAAATTATTGTTTTTGCGCAGTTTTAGTACTAATAAGTGGCAACTGTGATTTTTTAAAATGAATACCACCATTATGGACCATTCATTTATATATATTTTAAATACTTTTCTTTTATAACTTACAATATTGTAAAAATTAAAGAAAGGTATGTGTTTCTTTACTGTTTACGATGTATTTAGGGTTATAATAATGTTTTACCTAAGAAATAACCTACCTAATCGATATACCCAAGCGATATGGTTACAATGCGATATATCGATACAAAGGGATACAATAATATCGCGTATCGATACAAACGCATGCGATATGGTTACGAATTTACGATGCGATATATCGATACAACAGACTTTTTTGGGCAAATTGAAATAATGTCTTCTTTCAGTAAAATGTTCTATCTACAATATTTGAGGTACTTTCCCTCCATGTGGCAAAGCCGTGGGATATCCTGTATTTTGCGTAACATATAACTTTGGCTTATTACAGGGGCGTGTACTTTAATACTATGCGACGAATTATTGCAGAAAGCATATGAAGAAGGCAGTAGCCTTGGTGTCAGAATACATAAGCCGCCTAAAGACATTTGACTTGCCTTATGTGACGATCACTACCATAGCTATAGTCAATGCCCTAAACAAACTGGGATACCAATCACAAAGCGAAAAACCATTTCTTTCATTTTTGTTGTGTACATAAAGAACTTATATTATAGTGATTGGGTTTTTCTAAATTTATTTTATACTAGCTTTTGCCCGCGACTTCATTCCCGTTCCCGGGGGATATCTGGTACAAAAACTACGCTATGTCCTTTCTTGAGTCCCAGACTATATCTGTACCAAATCTTATTCATATCGTCATATCGGTTCAGTGGCTTAGAACGGGAGTCAAGAAGAGACGGACAGATAGTTATTTTCGCATTTATAATATTAGAATGGATTAACCAGATATATATATATATATACTAGCTTTTGCCCGCAGCTTCGCTCGCGTTAAAAAGAGACCAAAAGTAGCCTATGTTACTCTCCATCCCTTCAACTATCTCCACTTAAAAAATCACGTCAATTCGTCGTTCCGTTTTGCCGTGAAAGAAAGACAAACAGACAGACAGACAGACACACTTTCCCATTTATAATATTAGTATGGATGGATATTGTTTAAGTTCATAAACATATATTTTCTTAAAATTGCGCTCACATTTTCTATTAACCACTTCACACAACTGCGCGCCTAGTACTTTTGATTGATCTAAGTACTAAGTATTTCAGTATTTAAAATTTTCTCACATTACTGCGCTCCTAGTACTATTATTCTCTTAAGTTTTCAATCTTTAATTGAATTTAGAATTAACTATAGGGGAAAATGATTCATCTTTTATAATTATGTTCTCGTCGATTTTTCAATATTTTTAAGATGTATTCTGCTATTCGGGGCGGGGACAAATCCAACGAACCAAAAACCATGAAAATTGGTCTAGACGATCTCGAGTTATAAGTGTTGTAACAAACCCGACTTTGTTTTATATATAACATATATATATATACTAGCTTTTGCCCGCGGCTTCGCTCGCGTTAAAAAGAGATAAAAAGTAGCCTATGTTACTCTCCATCCCTTCAACTATCTTCACTTAAAAAATCACGTCAATTCGTCGCTCCGTTTTGCCATGAAAGAAAGACAAACAGACAGACAGACACACTTTCCCATTTATAATATTAGTATGGATGGATATTATTTAAGTTCATAAACATATATTTTCTTAAAATTGCGCTCACATTTTCTATTAACCACTTCACACAACTGAGTATTTTAAATTTTCTCACATTATCACTTCACATTACTGCGCTCCTAGTACTATTGTTCTCTTAAGTTTTCAATCTTTAATTGAATTTAGAATTAACTATAGGGGAAAATGATTCATCTTTTATAATTATGTTCTCGTCAATTTTTCATTATTTTTAAGATGTATTCTGCTATTCGGGACGGGGACAAATCCAACGAACCAAAAACCATGAAAATTGGTCTAGCCGATCTCGAGTTATAAGTGTTGTAACAAACCCGACTTTGTTTTATATATATAGATATATATATAATATTATAAAGCTTATGTAAGCGTGGCTTAAATAAAAGAATAGGTTACAGCCATCCATGTATCTTTTAATTTGCAAAATAGTAATGAACGACATGCAATGGCCGCTGCTCTTTTTATCATGGCTCATGGCTTGGCTGGCTGGCGGGCTGGCTGGCTAGCCTGGCCGGCTTGGCTGGCTGGCAGGCTGGCTGGCTAGCTGCCGGCTTGGCTGGCTGGCGGGCTGGCTGGCTAGCTGGCCGGCTTGGCTGGCTGGCGGGCTGGCTGGCCAGCTAGCCGGCTTGGCTGGCTGGCGGGCTGGCTGGCTGGCTGGCCTGGCTTGGCTGGCTGGCGGGCTGGCTGGCTGGCGGGCTGGATTTGGCTGCGCTGGCTAGCTTTGGCTTGGCTTGACGGTAACTGTCACATGGGTCGTGACGTTACGGCGGCGGCTATGGTTTGCTGGCTGCCAGGACTCTGTACAGTGACGACCTTCTTTGGCAGGCGTTACAATATACATATACGGCCGAAGACCAGTTACATAAATCGATATAGTTATGGGTTTAAATTAGTGCATCAAGCCTTTTTAGCTTTATCCAGAGTAGGCTGCAAGTAGGTAGGTCCCAGTCGTTTCATCGGCTCATAGAAAAATACAACTAAACAAACATCACTGTTGAATAAACTGCACAAATTATCACCTATGTCTTATTCTGATATACATATAATAACTAATAAGACATAGGCGATAATTCTGGAATATTTCTGTAAAGTTTCATCAAAATACGTTCAGTACTTTATGCGTGAAAGAGTAACAAACTAAAATACATTCAAATCTTTCTTCTTTATAATATATGTATTGTTAATGAACAATAAATGTAATAAATTTTTAAGGGGAAAATACAAGTATCAAAACATTTTAATCCTTTTTCCCCAGTGTTGCTATCATCATATTTTATTTACCATTTTTGTCATCAGTTACTGGTACACCTATAACTTTTATCGTTTAATTAAAATATTTATCTTATTAATAAAATAATTGTTGAAGTTCTTAATATTGGGGGCCCTTTGGCTTTCAAATATTAAGAATATAATAAATATATAGTATAAATTGGTATGAATGGCCTACACTGTTCTAAGAGTGGGGTCAGCTTCAAAAACTGGCCGCCTAGTCTGCCTCCGTCGCAGCATCTTAGGCCCTGTCCAGAACGGGCGAATTCAACGCGATTCTCTCGCGCGAATGTTGCGTCCAGAGCCAACGCGTATAGAGCGTACCTACGCGCGAGTCGTATTTCTTTCTCTTTTATCACACGCTCTGAAATTCGCGCGAAATCTGGACGCAACAAGGCGGCCCGCCCTAGTAAAGCCGATGAGTCTGGCGAATTGCACGTGATTTACGCGCGAATTTATTATTCGCGCGATGCTTGTGGACGCCATTTATTGGTGCCTAGTATCTCGCCATCGCGCGGAACGATTCGCGGCGAATTCGCCCTTTCTGGACAGGGCCTTACGCGCCGCACCAGGGCTGCCAGCCTACTGAAAGGCTTTGGCTGTTTGGCGACACTGTTCTGTCGGGAATATTTTTAAGGAATAAAAGTCTGGTAAACTGGGCAAATGTCGTGATGGCCTAGTGGTTAAGGCGCCCGGCTCTCATGCAAGAGGTCGCGGGTTCGAATCCGGGCAAGTACCAATGTGTGACTTTTTCAATTCATAGGTATGTACTTTCTAAAGTTTATCTTAGACATCACAGACATCGGTGAAGGAAAACATCGTGAGGAAACCTGGACTTGTAGTTAATATAAGTCCGAAATCGCCAACCCGTTTTGAGCAAGCGTGGTGATCAATGCTCGTGCCTTCTCGGTATGAGAAGAGGCCTTTGCCCTGCATGCAGTGGGACAGTTATAGGCTGGTATTGTTATTATATTATTATTAAACTGGGCATGAGAGAATACACATGCAAAACATATATTTTATTATTTACGGCTAGGAAAAGTTTCACTGGGTGCGAAAAATATATCCGATCTACTGGTATATTCATTTCATTACAGTAAATGTTGCCAATTTGAGTCACATAACTATAGTAATTAAAATTTTCACATAACTTATTTTTATAACACACTTTTGGAGTTCATCACTGAAGCCTCTCTGATGAGGGCTTCACATATTTATACTAGTTGGGTTTTTTGAAAGTGTTCTGATTATTCTGGTTATTTTGGCTCGACAGGAAGGCCAGATGACCCTTAGGACACTTGTTAGCGTAATGACCTTTGGTGCCACATTTGAAACAGGTAACTTCTTCCAGGGGTTTATGCATAATTCGCTGAGGACGTTGGGGGGTCATGTCGTCATTTTCATTTGCTGGTTTGACGTAGCCTAGGGCACGATATCTTGCCTCTTCTTGTCTTTGCGCAGCTTCTCTTTGCTGCAATTTGAATTAAAAATTAGTACATAAAATATGGCAGACTTGATTATAAAAGGGTAGAAAATTTGAAGAAAGAAAAAATATTGAGAATTTACCCAATTTTCTATTCTTTCTTTGGATAATTTATAAATACTACAAACCTCAGCAGGTATCTTATTACAAGATGAAGCCTTATGTCCAGCTTCAGAGCAGTAATGGCACACTGGCAATCTCTTAGCATCCTTAGTTTGTTCCGGAGGGGCAGGAAGCTCAAACCGAGGGTGCATGTACTTGCAAGAGGAGCCATCAGGGCAGAACCCTGAGAGGTAGTTCATACAAAACACGCGACGCACATGTCTGTGCCGGCAATGGGGTCCATGACGACAGAAACCTCGGTCATACCTGAAAGCATATTAAAAATATTACATTCAAGCATTTGATATGTTATATCACCAACAGTTTGAAGTTGAAGCTGTGTCAGGATAGTTTTGACATAGAAGACAGTTTTGAAGACAATATTTGTCATGGAAGTAGGATACTAATGTTAAAATATAATTCCATTTACTCAATTTCCTTTGATTTGCCTTCAGGGCAACCAAATAGACAACCATTTTAATAAACAAATATGAATACTAACCATGGACAATCCTTAATTTTACTTTCAGGGTCTATATGAAGGAACGGGCATTCTTTATTGTGACAGGCATTAAATCTAGCGTAGAAGTAGCATTCAGGCATCTTGGACATATCATACTCGTGAAGGAACTCGCACTGATCGCCTTTCTTACAGAGCCCTCTTAGCCAATGCTTGCAGACCACAGTGCGGTCCCCTCGAACGTGCCTGTATGGGCACTGAGGACCATTCCCGCAACCTCCAGGCTGACTAAAGAACTCACATACTGCCGCGGTTGACTCTGAAAACAATTCAAAGTAGTGTATCAGTGTAGTTTCACACAGAAACTTGATGTTTATTAAAAGAAAACAACTCACTGTCCATCCCTGGGAACGGTAATGGAAGGGCCCCATATTGTTCTTCTAAAGCGTAATCTATATCAAATTTAATGTGGTCGACGTTAGCGACAATAACTTCCATGTTTCGTTGATTATTTTACTTTCTCGTAGAATTACAGAAATTATTCTCCGCAAAAACACCGTAACACGATGACAGAAATCGCAGCTCACCAACCAATAACCATAGAGATGAGAGACCATTGACATAAGAATTCCTTGTCAATGTGAGAGACAGACAGCCACAGATTGATTATCAATTACCAATTTACATGTTTCCATAAGGTTCATTACAGTTGCCAGCCAGTTACGTTTAGTTGTCAAGACATGATTTTTATTCTATTATCATTTTTTTTTATTTAGGAATAGAATAATAGAAAACTGTATCGCCATTATGCCCATTTTACACGAAGCAGAACAGTGAGTCAGAACAGTGAGTCAGAACAGTGGGCAGTACAGTACTGCTACAGGCTACTGCACAGGACAGTTCTGTTCTGTGCGTTCAAACTGTAGCAGTACTGTACTGCCCACTGTTCTGTCTGCCCTCGTGTGAAATAGGCAATAATCGCCATGTCAATACAATAACCCCTGGACCCACTGGCGATGTTAAAAACGGTGCCAAAAGAAGAAAAAAAAAACACCTGGACCTACTTTGACACTGGCAATGTTAAAAACGGTGCCAAAAGAAGATAAAAAAAACCCTGGAACCAGCGCACCCGCATACCGGTTAAAGAGAAGAAAGTATTTTAGCATCGATCGAATAAAACGCATTTGACAGCAGCTTATACGCATTGTCGCATTCCATACTGAAATGTAATTATTTATTACGCATTTCTAACATTAGTTGTGTAGTAGGTTAGATTAACAGAATGTCTGTATCTTTTTCACTCCTACGAAATTAAACAAAGTAGAAATATTTTGGATGAGTTTTTGACTTTTGAGTTTACAATTTTATTACAATAGTCAAAAAAGGTGTCAAACAAAACTATAGGTTATTTTAATATTATTTTATTCCTTTCGTTTTGGTAATTTGAATAAAAAATGTCTATATCTGATCTTAAACATTCTCTGAGGAAATATGAATTTCCCCTATGCGCTAAGGAGGCTCTAAGCAAAATTGGTAAATATAAGCACTGTTTACTTGCATATCAATAAATACATACTTACATACTAATATTATAAATGGGAAAGTGTGTCTGTCTGTCTGTTTGTCTTTCTTTCACGGAAAAACGGAGCGACGGATTGACGTGATTTTTTAAGTGGAGATAGTTGAAGGGATGGAGAGTAACATAGGCTACTTTTTGTCTCTTTCTAACGCGAGCGAAGCCGCGGGCAGAAGCTAGTATATAATATTAGTGTTCCTCTATGAGATATCATATATTTCAGCTCGAGACCATGACCACCAGTCTGTAGTAACTATGCACTTGAATTATGAGTATCTATTATTTCAGAACAACTGTTGGTTGGGCGAGGGGCTCCATCGAACAAGCAACTAGACATAGCTATGGACATCATATCAGAATTCGTGTTTTGCGAATCAGATCGGCGCGGTGGCCGCCGTGGTGGAGGCCTGACGCCGCTCCAGGATCTACAACTCATTGACATCATCTGCGACTACCTGTCAGCATGCACTAATGAAACTACAAAGAATACTGTGTTCTTATCACTGTTTGGTGGCATGGAGAGCCAGAGGAGATTAAAAATATTAAGTATACTTGCTAGCATGGCAGTGTCAGCATCAAGTACTCCAGTGAGTTAACTATTTTTAATAACTATCAAAAATATAATATTTACTAATAGCAAAACTTACACTATGATCATGTAAGGCTCTATTTTGTTTCATTAGCGAGCTCAAAAGTTCTTGGTGTTTCAGGTATTACTTGCAGTCGGTGTCTGGCTTCAACAAATGGGCTGTTCATCATCACAGTCACTGCAGCTGGTTGAGAATGTCATCCGAGACCACTTCTACCTGAACACTTCAAACCAACTGGCTCTAAAGTCTCTGGCTAACACTGCCCCACAATTTGTGTCAAACTTCATCACAGCTGTGACAGAGCTGTACATGCGTGATGCTCAAGGAACTATTAAGTTACCACCTAAAAACCTATTAGAAGTAATCACTGCATGGGTTAGTAATTAAAGCTCTAATAATATTGCCAACAATAATGTGAATATGAAGCCTAGTGATAGGTTTCTTCTTGTTTGTTTTTTTTTCATCAGCTGAAAATGTGGACAAAACCTTCAGCGTTGTGATGCTCCTACTGCTCACTTTTAACTTCTCCAATACTAACTGTAATTTGGTCAGAAAAACTAAGGCTTGTTGTTTTTGCAGGTATACTCCAACCCTACACTGTGCATGTCAGCACAGTTGAACCCAGCAGCACTTCCGAGTGGGTCCATACCGATGGCTGCGGTCACTCCCCTGGCAGGCCTCATACACTGGTGTGCACTGGCCCCACTGTATATTGATGATGGTATGCTCTTTATATGGTTCTATTATTTACCAGCAACCTGCCCCACCTTGGTTCTCTACCAGTACATTTTATTGAACTAAGTCTCTACCAAATTTCATAAGATCTCTGGGCTAATCTGGAACTTAAATCTTAATGAAATATTGTTCTAGTTATTTCTAGTTATAAATTAAAATGAAAAAAAAAATGTATTGGAATCTAAGTATCTTTTGTATAAATTCTTTTTTTAAATTAGTGGTGGAAGCCTGCTTTTAATCATTTTTTAACTTGAGATGAGATATTTTAATTTAAAATTTCAACACATTCACAGATTCAGAAATGGTAGAGGTCCCAGTACCGGTCAAGAGAATAAAGATTGAAGGTGATAGTGACAGGTCGATCATAAAGACTGTGTTGAACAAGCCTTTAACGGAGGGCGAGCTGTACATAAAGCTGCACCTGGGCGTGCTGCACAGCCTGCGCGCGGGGCGGCGCACGCACGGGCCGCCCACCGCCGTCAACGCGCAGCACCTCGCCGCGCTCGCGCCCGTCGTGCAGGCGTACGCGCACTCTGTGCTCAAGAGGGGCGGCAAGCTTCAAAGTGATAATAAGTTACAGGTTTGTAGTATGAGTTTACCTTTTGCCCTTGTGAATGTTGGTCTTTAAGGTTGCTGATGATTGAAAAGATCCTGCATTATTCCAAGGAGCAAAATTCGTCAAAATTGGTTCAGTTCTTTGGATTTTAATTTGGATGTGAAAATGTACAGTTTTGAATTTATAAATTAAATTGAGAAGCAACAAAATCAATCTGTTTCCCTAAGTCTAAGGGCTAAAATCCAAAACTGGCCATGATTTGTTGAGTAAAACAAGCTTTAAATTTCATTTTACAGGATTGCCTGGACAGAACAGGGCAAGCAGTTCAAGTGGCTCTTGCGAATGGCTGTGTGTATGGCAACATCAACAACCTCCTTGCAGCCCTAGACACATTGCCAGAGAACCGACTTCTGCGCATCATCATCAAGACACACCAGCAGAGCATCTGACAAGTGCTCTAACTATACAATTAATGATGCGTGAATTGTTCACTTTGAAACAATGTTGGTGACTCTGCCATTCCTCAAGAGCTATTAAAGATCATGTGTCCTGATTTTAACACTTAAAGGGCTTTAAGCAAGCATTTAAATGAATAAACCTTAGCCTTTAGAAAAAACATAGTTGCACCTCTGTAAGAGAATCAGTTCTAGAGTTTATATAAAAGTGTATTAGGAGAAAGATGTATGTGTATATAATGTAAATAAAATACTGTGATAATTCAAGAACTAAATTGTTATTTATTTTAAAACGGTTTAAATCTCCGGCTCTGCTTGATCTGTGCTATCTTCTTCTTGTCCTCTTCAAACTTCTGCCGGAGAGATACAATGTGCTTCATCTTTGACTCTCTTATTTGGAAAGTGTAGAAGTTCTTCAACTCTTTCCTCTTTTTCTTCTTTTCTTCCTTTTGCATTATTTTGTTTTCTACCTTCTCTGTTCGAGCAAAGCTCTGGACTTTCCCCCTCTTGGTGACAGTCACCCAGCCCTCGTCATCTTCCTGTTCCAATTCCTTCTCCTTCTTCTCCTCTTTCTGTGTGTTTTCATCAAATTGTTTCATAAATATTTCTATGTTTTCCTTAAGTGTCTTAGGCAATAATACAGTACTGTTGTACTCATCAATCCATTTCTTTATTCCAACTTTTATTTGGTGTTCATCTGAGTTTATAGGTTGCAGTTCATTTAATTTCAATGCTTTGTCCAACTCTGCCACCTTTTTGAACACTATGTATGCTGCTTTAAATGTGGTTTTGTTTTCTTCGGGAATAAACCTAAGTATGGGTTTAACGTCAGCGGTTGATGGTTTTAAACATAGTTGAACTGACTGCACAGTGCCTGCTTCTCTAAAAGCGTTGATCAAACCTCTCTCGTCCGCGTACGGTGGCACATTCACTACGAGTAACGTACGGCCCTGTGGCTTGTCTTTTGTGTGTTCCCTTACTATATGTTCCTTGAGATACACTATGTGTGGTGCCACTGACTCTTCTGTTAACTTTAGCTCTAAAGCTGCAAAGAAAAATTGAATTATGAAATCTGAATCACACATATTTTTAGTCTTAGTTATAAGTAGTCGAAATTTAAACGATGGATTTATTGTTACCTTTAAAATCTTGAGTGCGTTTTGTAGCTTTCATGATTTTAGTAATTCGACAAACTAATTTAGTGTTTGTTACTCTTATTATTTATTTGTATTGTATTAGAAGAAATGAAAGAGACAAATCAACATGTTTACTGACTTTAGGTTATGTATGTTGTTTGTGTCATTGTGTGAATGAAAGAAAATATGAAAGTTTTACTGTCAAACACATTTTCGTTTGAAAACTGCAGAAAAGGAGAACACTTTTGATGATAATATTATGAAAATATTTGAATAGTATATAGTTCTATTTAATGTCGCCTAAATAACAATACAAATATATCAAATTTTATAAAATTAAACCTTTTTATCGCTTCTAACTTTTCCAAGAAATATACAGATTTCGTTCAGAACTAAGGATTTATTGAGATTTCACACAATTCTACATTCTTTATGACCATGCATTGAGTGACCATGACAGTTTCAACAACAACAATGACAGTCGTGTGACAGTTTTACCTTTTTGTCTATGACAAATAGTGACTGTTGGCGAGAAGAGTGTCTGTTTTGCCCGTATTTTGTCGTAAATTTACGGCCATGTGTGTTTACAATTACGTGTTTGACAAATTTTCTAGTGATGATATCCACCACTGCAAACAGTAAAGTGAAAAACCCGAAGGGAACGGAGGGTATCGACGCATCGGACAGGGACGAAATTGGTCAAGAAAACACGGACGATAAGGTCAGAGGTTATGTTGGTGCGTACGATGCATCCTCGTCATTTGGGGGGCCGTCTAGAGATGGCAGGTATCGGTCCCGCGGTCGTGCCATTGAATTCAGGCAGTCGCGAGGCAGTGGGCGCGGGTGCAGGGGCCGCGGCGGGTTCCCGCCTCGCGGCGATCGTGAAACGCTTGACAATTCCTATAAATATCACAAATCGCTAAACCAGCCCTCCAGCGACACCTGGCCTCAAGGAAACAGCAGTAACAAGTTCTACGAACGTTCAGAGTTGGTCGTCAATCTTCCCGAGGACCCCCGTATCTCTAAGTTGCTGCGTCGACTGTGCGCCGAGGTGGACATGGAAAAATCGCTTGTTATATGCAGTAAATTACAGGACGCCGTCATGTTGCCAGAAAACTCACGATACATACGACGTTCTTACGACATACTTGTTGAATCACTCCTGGATGTGCTCTATGATGCTCCTGGCCCTGAGACGAAGGAAGGTGCATCTATAGTACTCGGGAGAATCGGCTATGTCATGGGTCCCGACTTCAGAAGGCATCTTGATTGGATTGCGGCTAGTTATGCAGTGCATAACTCAACTATAAAACATTATTTGACTCTCTCATTTACAGAGACATTTCAGCTGGATTACCAAACACCTCATCTAACAGATTTTGCTGAATTGACTTTAGATAGACTGCAGACCATCATTGAAGGAACAGACTCGGCTGATGTGTTCATGTCAGCTATAAACGCTATGATAATCATGTCAAATTCATATCCAGAACACTTTGCAAACCATTTTGTGGACACAGTAGACATTCTGGTTGGTTGGCATGTGGATAATGCTCAGCCTAAAAAGATAAAAGATTTTGCTCTACAGTCCCTCTTTAAACTCAGTAGACACTGGCAAGCAGATGTTGGATTTTCAGTAAACCTACTGAACCAGTTTGTGGAAGACATGGTGGCATATTCTACTGAGATGGATTCAAATCGCACTGACAAACAAAGTGATGTTACATCACCTGAAGATTGCAAGCAGAAGATCACATCATTCCTCAATGTATTCAACACTGTAGTGAAGAGCTTGGGGACACTTTTGAGTCCTACTGTGTCACAAGTTGTGTCATGGTCATTTCTTACAGAAGCATTCACAAAGATTTTGCAAGTGCTCACCAAAACTCTGAAGGATGAGCCTGAAGCTGACTTGATACTGGCAGGTAATGAATGTATTGCTTTGCTATTAAAATATTTGCAATCAAAATCATCATCTTGTTCTCCAGCCCTATTTGCATTGATAACAAAAGAAATGAGTAACTTCTTGCAAGGAGAGGAAAGTGTAAGTCTCAGTGTTATTGACTTAGTATCCACTGTAATAAAAGAGATTGCTTCAAATCTTCCCATTGAGTTCATATCACAAACAATTGGACCTGATTCTCTTTTGCGTCAGCTGCGCTATTCAGACAGTTCACAAATATTAAATGGTGTGATGTCAGTATACAGTAACTTGTTGAATTTGAAGAATATTCCACTTTTACAAGAAGCATACAAGTATGTCTTGACAGATATTCAGAATTCCTACTCAGTCATAATACCTGACATTCAAATAATAAACCCAGAGTATCAAGAAAAAGTAGAGAAAGATGATGCAGAAAAAAATGTTATATTTTATTTACAATGTTTATCAGAGCTGGCTAATGCTAGTAACTCTATAATTGGGATGTGGGCATTACAACCTAGCATACTAGAACTTTTGGCTATTAAAATGTGTCCCCATGATGAAAAACTAAATCAGGAGAAGCCAGCGCTGCAGTACTCAGTACTTTATCTGCTTTATTCACATTGCAAAAAGAATAATCACTTCATTGCTTCTAGTGATCTAGTCACTAATACCCAGCAAAGAACAAATGATATATTTGGCTTGTCAAACTTGAGTCTTGGTGATGTCTCAAGTTCAAGCCCAACATCTGGACACTTAGCTGTGATCCTCAATACACTAAGCATGGTATTAGATGAAGTAGCACCTAGAGAAACTTTAATTTTAGTTCTTAACTGGATTTCTGATATATTTTGCCAGATTGACAAATATTTACCCATTGTAAGCATGTCTAAGGGTTTTCTTGTATTAACAACTAATATGTTATCACTGGCATATCAATTTGACGACGACATTGTTTTGCTTGTAATGAAAAATTCCCAACATTTACTCAAAAATAAAACTCTGACGTGGAATGTTATGGTGTTAAAAACAATAGCAGTTCTCTGTATATTACATATTGATCATCAAAATAATACATTGTCAAATGTTTGCAAAGATGTGCTGTTTGAACTACCATGGGATATTGTTCAGCTGGAGTTGGACAAACAAGTAGTAAAAGTGTTTACTGCAAGGAAAATGAGCCTTAATGTTCTCAATAGTGATACCAAGGCTAATTCTTTTAAAGAATATCTTATGCGTGGATCCTTTTCTAACCTATCAAACCAGCATTTTAAAATAATCATGAATTGTCTTGTCCAGAACACAGTAGAGGAAAAACAGGCTTTGGTAGATGCATTTTTAACATCATGGCCTTTACAAACGGCTGATATTGATGAAAATAATCTCTTGTTTTTCCGCCAATGTGCTACAAGTTTCTCATCTATTTGCGTCGGTTGGGCACTCTCAGAACTTGCACAAACTTGCGTGTCATTAAAATTAAGAACTATTCTGGGTAAACCACAAGAGACTTTCATGAGGATTGAAGGAGCTTTGAAAGGAATAGCTAGAGAAATATCCTCCCATGATACTAAATACATTGGCACTGACCAACAGCATCTGATCGAAGTTGTAACTTCAGAACAAACGAGGACACGTTGGTTAACAGAGTTCATGATGTTTCTAGAGAAGTACATATATAATGCCGCAGAAGGCACTGCTACTGTATTGCCAGCTGTCGCTAAACCTGTAAGAACGTTCTTCCATACGAACAGGCCGACATGCCGCGAGTGGTTTGCCCGGGTTCGTCCCGCTGCGCTTGCCGTGAGCCTGTATGCGGGACATTTCGGCGCTGCCATCTATCATGCTTCGCTAATATTACAAACAGCAGCTGCAAATTCTAATTCAAATATTGACGTCGAAGCTATAGCAATTAGCGTTGCCAGGGCGCTAATAAAAATTGAAGAGCCCGAAGTCTTGCATGGTTTATATGTCTGGATAAAACAGAGTTTTGACAAGAAGTTACTGTGGCTTAAAGGAGCTGCTGAACAGGCGAACTCTAGACATGAAGTAGCTATCGAATTCTACAAAAAAATAAGAAACTTGAAACCTCTTGAAGATTCGAAAGACGGTGATACTTCATCTCAAATAGAAACAAGGAGTAATAGATTCATTGACGAACAGGTAATGGAGAGTTACAAACACATTCAAAGCTGGGAAGAGATGCAAACATGGAAAGATAATAATCAGTTTAACTCAAATATTTCGCAGTGGAGCTCTTTTTCGACTTTAACGTCTTTCGATGATGACATTCCAGAAGAACTTACGAATTGGGACATACTTGATAATGAAGCCAATGAGATATTGAAGAATACATGTTCCTATCAAGGTTTATTAAATAAAATTGAGTCAACTCTTGTGTGCACAGCAGTGCAGATGTTGTATAACACCGATTACAAAGACAAATATGAGGACTTATTAAATCAATGTGACGTCTTACTTAAATCACAAGCAGAAGAATTTGCCAGGACTAATTCCATCCATTTCTTAAAAGAAGTCTCAGTATTGCAATTAGCAAATCATGGTTTAAGCAACATTGTTAAGAGCGGAAAGATTATCCCAAATCCTTTTAAACCATCAACAGTAAAAGAGTATAAGTATGGAACTAATTTTAAGAATCTAAGCAGGATATTATGGTGGAATCAATATTTTACAAAACTTAATATGACAGAAGAAAACGTTTTTTATGGAGAATGTCTTCGCCTGGACGTAATAAAAAGTGCGAGAAAGAACGCTAACTTGATAATGGCAAAAAGAGAACTGTACAATCATTTCAAACAAAACACTGCTTTCCAAATGTGTTTAGGCGGCATTAATAACTTAGATGACTTAAGCGAAGCGTTACTTATATCTACAAACACATACGATCTTGAAATTTGGACTCTCACCAACGCCACTGCTTTAGCCGAACTATGCAAATTAACTTACGCGAAAGAAGAAACTAAAATTCGCGCTGTCAACCTTTGTGCAAGCATTTGCTTTGGATTTTCTCAAAGATTGGCAATGAGTGAACAAAGTTATGAACTGAGGGAAAAAGGAACAAGATTATTGCTCACTCTTTCGAAGTGGGTGCAGAGCGAAACGGAAAACATATTAGATATTGATTCACCTTTACTAAAGCTGGTATCAGCTTTACCAGAAATAGGTTTGGTAGACAATAATATATCGGAGAATGTTATACCGGTATCAGACTCTGCCGTCGGTAAACTGCTGCAGTTTGGTGTTAATCAATGCCCAGGATTAGCTAAAGCTTGGGCAAGCTTTGCTGCTTGGTGCTTCAGATGGGGTCGTAAAATGGTTGAATTTAGTTCAAAAACTCGAGAGCAATTAACAGAAAATGATAAATTACAGATAGAGAGCGTTATGATTGGATGCTCACCTCAAGATTTCGAGCAGGTTTGTGAAATATTATCGAAAACTAAAGCTACATGTGACGACGAGGACATTGATTGGAACGAAATCAACACATCTGAAATGATAGAAAGTCAACTCCGAACAGTGCCGTCTTTGAGCAATGCTTTTCCTGAACATCTTGCACTGTTAGTGGATATTTGGCGTCAAGCCCAAAAACGAGTATTTTCTTATTTTGAACTTTCTGCTGATGCTTACTTTAAATTCCTGCAACTTATTTGCGCATCAGACTTCATTAATCACAGCGGAGAAAATGCGGTAGTCAATGCGACGTTGAGACTTCTACGATTAATTGTCAAACACGCAATGGAGTTGCAGACAGTATTGGAATCCGGTTTAGCAAACACACCTACTCAACCATGGAAAGTTATTATTCCACAGCTATTCTCGCGTCTTAACCACCCTGAAACGTACGTGAGGAAATGTGTGTCTGATCTCTTGTGCAGATTAGCAGAGGATACACCGCATCTGATCACATTCCCAGCAGTTGTGGGTGCGGTAGAAAATGAACAAAATGATCTAATGGAGTTGAATATGGCTCGATCTTTCATGTCTAATGACGCTGGAAGTGGGGAAGATAATCTAGATTTAGAAGACGCGGCCAGCGATAAAGTTGTCAATAATGAACTTAATTCTTGTTTCCTGGATATGGTAGAAACACTTGCAAAACAAGCCCCAAAAACAATTAAACAAGTGAAGCTGTTAGTAAAAGAATTGCAAAGAATAAATTTGCTGTGGGATGAGTTGTGTCTGGGTACGTTAGTCCAACATCACTCAGAGTTTACGAAGAGACTTTCGCAATTAGAAAGCGAAGTCGCTAAAGTAAAAAATAACCCACACTTATCAGCAGAAGATAAAGAAAAACTGATCAAAGAGAAACATCGCATTATTTTTGAGCCAGTTGTTTGTGTATTGGAGCAACTTTATCAAGTGACTTCGGCGAAGCCAGAGACTCCGCATGAAGTATCATTTCAAAGTAAATTCCAGTCTCTCATCACCGACGTCATAGACAAGTTGAAGAACCCTGCAAATCCTGATAAACCACAGGAGTCATGGGCACCATTTAAACAACTTCAAATAAAACTTCAACAGAAAGTAAATAAAAGAACATCATACATATTAAAAATGTCAGACATCAGCCCTGTTTTAGCAGAGCTTAAAAATACTGTGATAACGATGCCAGGATTGCATACAAATCAGAGGGCTGTAAGAGTAACTATAAAAGCAGTGGAAAACAACGTGGCTATTCTGCCAACAAAGACAAGGCCAAAGAAATTGATCTTTAACGGGTCAGACGGCAAAGCGTACACGTATTTGTTCAAAGGATTAGAAGACTTGCATTTAGACGAGAGAATCATGCAGTTGCTGTCGATAACAAACACAATGATGGCTAGAGACTCTGAAAATAACGATAATCAAACCTATAGAGCGCGTCATTACTCGGTGATACCTTTAGGCCCTCGATCGGGATTGATCAGCTGGGTAGACAATGTGACACCGCTGTTTGCATTGTACAAACGCTGGCAAAATCGAGAAGCTGCTATTCTATCAGCTAAAACCAATAAGACGGTCAATATCTTGCGTCCGTCAGAGTTATTCTACAACAAGTTAAATCCTCTTTTGAAGGAAGCAGGGATATCAACGGACAACAGGAAAGAGTGGCCTGTGTCAATTCTAAAGCAAGTTCTGCAAGAGTTAAGTGCTGAGACTCCTCGTGATTTATTGTGGAGGGAATTGTGGTGTAGCAGTGTTAGCCCTGAGCAGTGGTGGCAGATTACGCGTCGATACAGTTACTCGGTGGCCGTGATGAGTACGATAGGGTATATAATCGGGCTCGGTGACAGGCACATGGACAATGTGTTGGTGGACCTCACGTCGGGCGAGGTGGTGCATATAGACTATAACGTGTGCTTCGAAAAGGGCAAGACCCTGCGCGTGCCGGAGAAGGTGCCCTTCAGGATGACGCCCAACATGGTGACAGCGCTTGGAGTAACCGGAGTTGAGGTGAGTGGCTGAACTGTTATTTAATTACTAGCTTTTTTATTGTGCTCTTTAAATGTAATGTTTTTATAAAACCATTGAAAGAAAGAAAGAAGGAAAGAAAAATATTTATTTGGCACACATAGACACACACAGTGCAGAAAACTACACGTAAAAAATTAAATAAAAACCATAACAAAGGAAAAACACACTGCATGTCTCGCGGCTGCGTTAAATAGGTCCAGTTCAGCAATAATGCCAGACTACTACGTTGCCTGACGCTGGTTTTCAACTGAACCATTGGTCCCGTTTGTCATCCATATGTATTTTCTAAAGTTTATCTAAGACAACACTGATAACCTGTGCCTCGGAAAGCAACGTAATGTCTTTGATTCCGGTTGTCATTTGTAGGACTTTATCTTACTGATAGTCAGAAGCTAGAAAGTCTGACTAGTCTAACCAAGAGGTATCGTGTTGCCCAATAACTGGGTTGTTAAGGTCTGATAGGCAGTCGCTTCATGTAAAACACTGGTATCCTGCTGAAACCGGTTAGGCTGGAAGCCGACCCCTACAAAGTTGGGAAATAGCTAGGTAGATGATGATGAAATTTTAATGTTTTTATTTCCTAATAGTGGTGCCGATTCTCTTGTGCACAAACTAACGTAAATTTAAATTAAGTGCATCTTTCTCTTTCCATTTCTTAAAGAAAAGGACAGAAGATACATTTTAGTTTAATCCTGTCAAATTAGACAGCGCCTGATGAAAATTGACGTATATTTAGACGCCATGTTTTTAAATTGCGTCTAAATTATCTATGGAGTGTCTAAATTTGACAGGACCTAACTAATATTTGATCTCCTGTCCTTCTCTTAATTAAACGGAAAGAGAAAGATGCACTAAACTTAAATTTACGTTAGATTGTGCACAAGAGAATCGGCACCACTATTAGGAAATAAAAACATTAAAATTTCATCATCATCTACCTAGCTATTTCCCAACTTTGTCCCATTAATCTTTTCTAAGTTTGACTTGACGATATTTAAATATCTGAATAAAGTGCCCTGAGTAATGGCATGTAAACATTTTGGATTTAATAATTATTTACTTATTAAAACCAATAGTTCATAATTTTGTGCAGAAGTGATACATTATGAAACAATGATTAGGACAAATAAAACGGCGTTCCGCGTTACGTATACATATATTTTTTTACTAATTCAAAAAAATTCATCTACATCTACACTTTCTAAAGGACTAATTTCTTACGAGTTTGAGCGTATTTTTACGTATCCAATAATATTTTATTTTTGTGGAAATATTTGGGTATGAACGATTGCTATAGTATTTCCGGTTTAGGGAAAGCCCAGGAACACATTGATTAGGAATTAAAAAATTATATTGTTTTGTTCAGTTCCAAATGAGTGCAAATTTTTGCTTGTCGTGGTAAGTTTAGCGTGACATTTTACAAAGCGATAATACGGGGTTAGCCTACGCGCAAGTATGCATACTTTTGCTTTATTCATATCAGTCTTTGCTCTTCTTTCTTTCCTCTTTCATATTCATATCAGTCTTAGCTCTTCTTTCTAGTGTGAAACTTATACACTCAAACGAGTCTTTCACAGATTTGCCGCATTCAGTTTGGTTTCAGACTTTTTTGTTTGGACTGGGTTATTAGAATAAATTTAAATTATATTCTCCATGATTCAGTTGCAGACGTTTCATGTGATATGTACAGAATAAAAAAAGTTCGTAGAGTTGTAAAAAGTATCAAAGAAATACCCAAATATTCAATTATGTTGTAATAACAACAGTAATAGGTTTAGAATAAATTTAAATTATATTCTCCATGATTCAGTTGCAGACGTTTCATGTGATATGTACAGAATAAAAAAGTTCGTAGAGTTGTAAAAAGTATCAAAGAAATACCCAAATATTCAATTATGTTGTAATAATAACAGTAATAGGTTGCTCTGGAGGTCTTAGGGGTTACTGTTGGTCAGTTTCTGATGTATACGGTTTAACCGGGTCATAATATCTTGGCTCCCACTATTCTCACTCGAATTAGAAATACGCAAGTCGCCACCACTGGCGTGTGTGAATAGATCTGTTTTGCTTTGGATAGAACAACAAGCACAAGTAGTACTTAGCTATTACCTTCTTACATCTCTTGTCGCTACGTATAGGCATTAAAACAAAATTACCTCAATGGCGTCTTTCATTCATATTTTACGTTTAGTAAAAGCGTTGCGATGTATTCATTCATGTTTTTTGTTGCCCCATCAATACACGTGTACCGTGTTTGATTGCTCTCAGATTATGCGATTTTATACGAAACTTAGAATTCACACACAATGTGATGTTATTCATAAAAATGCCATAATTATATGTCGCAATAAATGAATAATTCGTTTGACCTCTTTAGATTGCACAATACGGACAAACAGGAATATATCAGCGGTGTGTTCTCAACGTTATCGGTCAAATGTATGCTCAATTAAATTGGCCACTTCATAAATATTTAAAAGCTATTCTATTCTTCTAATGTAGCCACTTATATTCATTAAAATTGTACTTCCTATGTTTTAGTCCCAAAATTTTAATGAATTACTTCAGTAATGTTGCAATTTATTATGCAAATGATTATTCACATAAAAAACATTGATAATAATATGATATCTTTAGTTTATGTATAGCGCCATCTACGGTGCAAGGTTACTCGTTGTTTCATTTTATAAGTTTCTACATTTAGTCATAGATGGCGCTGTGAGTCTTACCTAAGACAATAATACTTGTTGCTTGCAAGGTGTGAGATAAAATAATACACATTATTTACATATTTTAATATTACATAGAACATCTTTTAATTAATATTTATATCATTTAAACATTTCATTTGACAGAGAACCTCTTATTAAAACATCATTATGGCAGGGAACTCATTATAATCTCTCAATAAAAAATCAACAATAAAGCATTTAAAAACTTGAGCGTAGATTTGAACAGGTACCTAAATGCGAAAGGGGTACCTACAGTCACTAACAACTTTATATACTAGAAGCGTTTCACGTTTCCCACAAAACGTCTAATGATCGTTTGTACACTACACTATTTCGGCGCGCGCGGACGGCGGGCCAGGCCGGTGCACGGGCGTAGGCGCGTCCGGCGCGTACGACGGGTTGGAGTCGCCGCGCTCCGCCTCCACGTAGCCCGCGTTCTCGATGATGCGGCAGCGCGACGTGTCCGACTCGTGCTCGATGTACAGCAGCCGCGCCGGCCGGCCGCCCAAGTTCGACAGCCCGCTTGGCGCGCTGGACCTGGTTATAGAACCTTCTCGAAGAGCCACTGAACCTCGTTTCCTTTCCGGGGCAGGCGAACCCCGATACTCCGACGTATCGGGTCTTTTGCACCGTAGTAGTTTAGCGAATGCGGCTCGGAAGCCGGCATTCTTCCACGCGTAGATGAGGGGGTTGATGCCAGAGTTGGACATGGCCAGCGACGACGTGACCCTGTACGCTATGTGGTTGTGCAGCGGCATTATGGGAAGCGTCTGCGCACACGCTACCACAACAAACGGCATCCAACATATTGAAAACGATCCCAGCACTAGGAGCACCACCTGTAAAAACGTTATTACGTGTTAATGTCAATGGCTAACTTTTAAGGCATTTTTAAACGTGGCTGATTTTATAAACCTTAGTTTATTTCTTTCATTGAAGGACACGTTACTTTATTCTTCTACGTCTAATTTAATAGGTAATTTTCCGACCTTTTTACAAGCTTTTATTTTATGATAGGTAGTAAAGCTTCGGCCGTATCACCTGTATGCTCTTCCAGTCGTTGGCCCCTGAGGGGCAGCAGGTGTTGGCGCGCATACGCCGCGCGTGGCAGGTGGCCTCCCGCCATATCCGCCAGTACAGGATGAACATCACCATCCAGATGAGGGAGAACATCGGTGCCAGGATGCTCGTCGTGTAGTTCGTCGGTACCACCTGCAACATTGTGACAATTCGGTTATTACCATGCTTCATTTGAAACGCAGAAATTCATACAGTCCCAGATGACACGTCAGTTTTTCGGGTTCAAGTTCCTATCGCGATTTTTTTTCCATTACAATGTTTTTTTTGATACAGACATACGCTGCCGAATTGCCAAATAGCATTTCCAGATTGTTTGTATCAGATTACTCTATCGATACGGAAAAAGTACGCGTCTAAAATGCTTTATCATATCGGTTCGCATCTTCAGTCGACTCATCTTTGATGACTCTATTTCTATTTTAGCATAAACCATCATCATCGAAATAGATTAAGAATAATGAAGTTATAATACTCTACCAATATTTGCCCATGTATATTTAATATTCCTTTTATTTTATTCATTTGATAAAAAACAAACGGAAATAAGATCAAATATTTGAGAGCCAACTGGCCGGCTCTAAAAAACTTGGATACGAAGGTCATCCGCGAAATTACTAATTGACACGTTTAAGTAGTCAGTAATGACTATATGCTTATTTCATATTTACTCGAGAGTCTATAGTTCAATTCATATCTGGAGATTCCGGTTTTAAACGACTTAGGTAATTATCTTTATCTTAAGACCAGATATATCACCTAAGAGCATGTTTATATGCTCTTTGCAATGTTTACAAATATTGGCACAGTTCCAAAAGTTTGCTGTTATAGAAATAATTGTGTAGCGCCGAATATTATATTAGCTTTCTCTCATGTGTTCTGACTTCATGCATAGTACCAAACAGCGATATATTTCGTGTATTTATGTTAGTTTGTGTACTAATGTACAAGATAGCTCCTAGGAAAGCGAACAACTACGTATTTGGTAACGAGATATTCTTTCCAGAAACAGCTGTATTAACTATTTATATACAAGTACGGTTTGCCGAGTGTGCCTCGAGTGAGACTGCCGTTCCTTTTTACTATGAATTTCAGATAATGTTGTTTTATAACGATATTTGTTTACAGCGTTTCATCCCTAGAGATATTGATATGCTTTTTATCTAGTCGTAAGCAATATTAAGGTTAGCATGTTCAGATTCTATAACAATATCATGTTTTATGGGGCTTTTATACGTCTAGAGGACGTTGAATGTCGTCTAACTGCCATAAATCGTATCCAAAAATAAGCACACCACACTGCCTGTGAATCTATCAATTTAGACAAGAAGCCTCTCTGACCTTGAGGAGCAAAAGGACTCTTAAAACTCTTACATACCAAGTTCATCTCGCACGCGATTCCTTCGTGCCAGTCGTTCCAGAACATGGGGATGCAGCTGATGCAGACCGCCACCGACCACGTGAAGCTCATCATCAGCCGCGTCACCAGCTTCGTCATGTAGCGGCTGTAGTGCAGCGGGTGGACTATCGCTATGTACCTGCGAATGTAAACACTCACATTATTATAGCGATATATGAACAACACATAGGATAAAAGAAATATTAACACTAAAAATACTTTACAGATATTCAATCAAGTTCACATGGCGTGACCAACCATGACATTGAAGATTCCATTTACAGTGAAAATACTGAAACTTACCTATCTACAGCGATTGCTATGATGTTGTAAATAGACGCGAGACACGCTAGGATTATAAGGATGAAGCGCATCAGGCACGACCACTTGATCGTGCCGAAGTCATCGTTCAGGTAGAACACCAAGTGGTAGGGCAGCGTCAGCCCCACCATTAGGTCGGAGATGGCCAGGTTCAGTACGAACTGGTTGGACACCAGCGACGACAGCCGCCGGCTCATGGTGACCGCCAGGATCGTCAACGTGTTGCCGCTCACGATCAGCAGCATGAGCGAGCCGTCCACGATGCTCCATGCCCAGTGGTTGTAAATGTTCGAACCCTCCCTCGCCTCGGTCGCGTTCCACCCCAGGTCGCTCTCATTGCCGAATACAACGTCCATACCATCGCTGGCCGCGGTCGCCAGCGCCCCCCACTCCGAGTAGTCCGACGTCGTGGCCGAGCTCACGCGCACATGCTCTTAACTGTTACCCTCACCCGTCACTCGCGATACACTAGATAATAGATTCACAGAGGTCTTTTCCCGTTTGCACTTGTCGCACATTTTACTTGCACTACTTATATTGATGTCTTCAAACACCTGGAACAAAGAGTACATATTAGCCGAGTTTGGTGCACGTTCATGTGCGGCTGCTTGTAAATGCATAGCGGCGTGCGCAAATAATGTGCAGCGGCGCTCAGTATGCAGGGGCGCGCCGCCACACAAATGAGTCGCCCTCGCCAGGAGCCGCCCCACTTCGCTCGCTCTAAATCATATCAAGTTTTTCAAGGGATCGCCTACGAGAGCGGCGAAAGTTCCGCTGCCACAGTCGCCGTTGAATTATTTATGTTGCACAGAACGAGCCCTGTCTGTCTGTGCCCTAATCGATTGCCGTGCCGACAAATAAATTATTTTCCAGACTTCGAAGGCCACATAGTTCACAAGCTTGCGACTGCTTTGTAACAATTATAGCTTGGAATGTTAGGTGGCGTGCTACTCCACCAAGTGTAATGGAAACTCAATTTCTGAACGAAAGGGTTTGACTGATCGTTCGATATGATAACATGATATATCAAGTATCCTCGCTCTTTTTAATAAAATATTCACGTCTTCAGATTTTCATAAATTAATTTAGCCGGCGTCGGCGTATTGTTTGTCGATGAAATATTTAGCTCAGCTGGAACTGACAACGTCAATTATATTCAACTCATCTGGTCCAACCGGCGACACGGTCATCTGATTTACAAATAGGCATGGATCAAAACATTTTGCAGACTCCAATAATTTTAATCCATCAACTCCATCAAACTGATCTCTTGTTGTTAATCGTATTTTGCACAAAGAATTGGTTGATGGGTCAACGTCTAAAATGGTTGTATAATGGTTAAAAATTAATAAAATCGACAATAAGCGTTGGTAATTACGTATTAATAAAATAATGCAGTCGAACAAGGTATCGCTTTTAATGCGCCTCGGTATTAATAAGTAATAAAAATTATAACTGGTCCATTTATTTCGGTTTCGTTGGAGTGGAATCGATACCGGCGTTCATTTGATGGCAATTTATGTTCCGACAAATAACGGAGTGGCTACGCGGTAGTATTCATAAATTTCCTGAGACGCGGAAACAGCTTTAGAATTTTTGGACGGAATCGGTCCTTAGTTCCTTACGCAGGTGGTAGGTTTGACGACCTTATTACGACGACGCAGTGGCGTTTATTAATAAAACGATGAAAATGGAATCGAGATTTGGTTATCGTACCTCGACTCGGTGGCATTGATTGACGCTTTAATAAAATAAAAACAGAGCAGTGAGCCTCATCAAAATCAGATTGCGACGTGACAGAAGTACAAAACAATTGTTATGTAATTGCTCAGTAAAAACAAACAAAGTTTTGATGAATGAAATGTCAAAAGTGGTTGTATACAATTTGGTTGTATGCCTTTGTGTGGCAGCGATGACGGATAGCTGATAGCAATTTTTAACGCGATGATTTCGACGGCTAGATTGGAAGGATTTATTCCCGTGTGATTTTGGCGCGGGTTCGTACGCGTGTCGGCCAATTGTAGTAGACGTGCTGGATTAGTTTGTAGCGTTCAATTATTTATGGATATCTCCGAGAATCGTTGATGCTTTTAGCTTTAGCGTTTTGAATCGATGCTCTCGTTTTGTTGTTCTTCTTGAACATGAATAAATCTGCTTCTCAAACGTGTTACGTAACGTCTATTAAAAAAAAAATAGCAGTAAATTATTAATAATTGTAATTCGTCTCAACTAACGCCATAATTATGTCAGTTTTGTTGATTAATGTTCCGTTGTCTTGGAATTCGGCAAGGAAAAACTCTAATAAAATATTGATTCATTAAACAACGTTTACTCACATCTTCGTACGCAAACATCAAAGTTCTAACGAAGTTATATTAAAGTAGAAAAAAACATTATGTATTACAACTTAGTCCGAAGTAGAAACTGTGTTCAAAGTCGACACAGTCATTGTGGTGAAACAAATATGTATGTTGGTCGTCCAAACAATGCGTGATTGAGGCGGTATTCTGGTCACAGGCTCACAGGGCTACCAGAATGCCCTTTGCCAATGCCTAATGCATTAGCATGCACTGCACCGCCGTGACTAATGTCGTTTGTCTATGCCTCGCCCGCGGCGCCGGGTTGCGGACTCTCGATTATGATTATGATCCGCTTTGATCGGAGCACTCAAGCTCAAGCGGCGGCAGGCTCCGCACTTTACAGCTGTATTACCAAGCTTATGCAGATTTTGCCGGTAAACAAAGTTTAGTGAACTGATACCCGGGTTGTGTGCTAATCCATCACAGAAGAGCGTTTCACGAAAGTGTTATGGAAAAAATATTAAGAATATAACTAGTTAGATTTTACTATAATAAGTTCAGTAGTAGCAATTTCTGACGCTTTAACAGTTTGTGTACTATCTTAAGTTTTTTTGGGCTCACCCTAAGGGCTCCTTTTAATTTCAGTAGTAGTACTTTTTGACACAAAACCTTTGGGTGTAACGCGTTGAGTCATTTTGAATTGGGATAATCCGAACATTTCAAATAGGTACGCGTTAATTTTGAAATATAGTTTCGGATGATCAGGTAACAGACAAAGAATAATTAATACGGCGTGACGTGTGCTAATGCGAGCCCACGCGTTGATTGAGCTATTTTACGCCATGTTTGTGAATATTAAGCTTTTGGCGCCAACCGCCATATTGATGACACGTTACAATTCACTTCACTCGGGACTACTATGTTATTTATTACCTAACAATAAAGCAGATACCCTGCGTGCGGAAGATAAATTAAATTGAAATAATTCGTAACATTCGCTGAAGAAAAATAGATCCCTATCATGCAATTATTAAACAAAAACTCATGCGTGTTTAGTTATATTGACATTGTGGCCTAAAAATGTAAATACAAGGACAGCATAAATGTAATGAAACACATTAGAGTGTGAAACTGTCACTCGCATTCGATTAACGTACGCGAACAGTCGTATCGTAATTGAATGTCGGGAAATAACACTGTGACACTGAAAAAAGTTATTCGAGTAAACAGTAGAAAGTGGTGCTTAGGTGGTTTAGGGCTGGCTATCGATTCATTAATATTTTTTGTGTTTATATGTATCTACGATCGTCCTTTACGTAATGTGGCGTGCGAGCGTCGCGTGTGACCTCTGCACTTCCATCTAAAAACTATTTAATTGTTAAATTCGTTACGTTTCGATATTAATGAATGTTTATTTTTTCATTGTACCGTTCACATTAGTGCTCCAATGTTATTATTGAATTTATTTTGAACAAAAAATGACCTACGCTGATGCTTATTACTGACATGGAAATCAAGTTTGAATAATTGCTTCTCGAAATAGTATAAACGTTCGTATGCTATGTAAACATCAGGACTGAGGTCTGCAACATAGCATGCTCGTCACTGTTCAGTTACATGCTACTGATTGCTACATCAACATGTCTATTAAATAATGTTACAACGTTTTAAACAAATAAAGCAACGTCTGACACTTACCGGCTACTATTATAGTCTCGGAGATACCGACAACTGTTCGGCCAATCACAATCACACAGATATTGTAAATCCAAACAACGCCCAATACATAAAATGCCACTTTAACATACTTTCTTAAGTAAACTCCCATTGGATTCGGTATAGGTCAGAAATGAAGACAAATGGCCGGGCTATTACTGGCCACAATTCAATCAAGATAGCCTTCCGTACAATCGTACTTTGTGTCTGGTTAGGGGAGTCAATATCGTTGGAAGTATACATTCAATGGTTGCAAACTATCTGTGTTGCTAGAATTTGTGATCTTTCATTTACTACGGCGGCTTATCAATGACGTGTTTAGAGGTCGCGTGATAACGATGACTTCTCTGACTCATTGATTAGCTGTTGTTATTAATACCATTCACTCGGTTTAGCAATATCTTCGAGCCGTATATTATATATCACATCACATTATTGCACCAGAAGGGTATAAACATTCTTTGAGTTGTGTTGTGTAACAGTGTAAATACGAAAGACTAAGAAAGTTTTGTGACGATATTGTTCGCGTGACCGTTTTATTAGAGAATCTCGCTTGTAAAATAACTTTGATTAATACTCGTACTTGCCGGTTTCGGCTTCATTTGAACGCCTGAAAACTTTATCACTATAATCCTTCTAAATTACACAAAATGTTTAATAGGAGTTGCCCTCGAAAGTATGAACTCATTACTTCGTTAGTACTTTAGAAATAATGTTATTATGTTACGAAGTTGTGGACGACCGCGACAGCCGGATTCTCTCGAGCTGACGTAGAGTGTGGAAAAACTTCCACTCAATTTTCATGAATGCTGCCGCCGAATTAAGTTCACGATTTAATTGCATGATGCAAGTGAATGGCCGAATGGCATACTTGAAAATAAAACGGTAGCGGGGCTACTCAAGCTGGCCTCGATAAAAATATAGGACGTTGTCCCCACAATGTGAGGAGCTGTAATCGCAGATCCGAAGTGCAAGTTATCAGCGAGGGAGGAAACTGCCGGCGGCGCCGCCAGCGACCCCAGCCATTACTGATACGAGTCACGATTACAACTACTCATATTTTCCGGCGCACGTGAACGTCGCCAACAAACAGAGAAAGTAACCGAACACGTGGATGGTACTATGTCTATTTGAGCAGAGCCGGATGCACAGCCGAGGTCGAGAGGAGCACGGACGCCTCGTTAGAGACGGAATAAACACAACAGTTATGAAATTATTGACTCGTTGAGTGCTTTGGTATTGCGAAAACTCTTTAATAGGCACCGGACACGTGCAAATATAGCGATATCTGCGATTAAAGACGTCACGTTCTTAAAGTAGGCAGAGAGGTGAGGTTACGACATCTCAAGTGAAAAGAACGGTGCCCAAAAGTAATAATCACGACAAAAATATTGAAACGAACAGTACCATGACATCATGCTATATTTTGAACACTTTTTACTACTATTTGTGCGACATATGACACCCACCGAATCTGTTCCTCTTGATTACATTTAACAGTTTGTCAGTCAACAGTGCTCTACTTAGAATTTTCCTCATCAGTAAAAAGCTTTTTAGAAACTTTGAAATGAATTCAAAAATATTCAAATTGAATAATAAGTTGGTAACAGGGAATATAGCCCTAACTCAGGCAATATTTATAAGTTAAAGCTGTTTATTTGTTTTGTATACATATTGTAGTTATTATGATGATAGCTCGTGCTATGGCAGGTCCGTAACATTTGATTGAATGTTTTCCATGGGATAAGTGCGGCCCACTTTTGTCAGTCACGGGCTAGGGTGAACGAAAGGTCGTCGGCCAGCGAATAAACCTGCGCCCTTTAATAAACTTTGTTTCACTACAGTTATTAGGTTTTGTATTTTTAAGATATCATAACGTAACATCTAAATTGGTAACTGAAAGTTAATTTTCGTTTTGCTGCGGTTCGTTGCTCTACGGGTAACAACGTTTGAAGTCAGGTCAGCAAAATTATGTTTGTATTTAAAATTTTAATTTAGATAACCTTAAGAGGACTTCGTTTTTTTGTTTTTATTATATTATGTAAGAAGCTTTTAGTTTTTATCAATTTACTAAACAAAAAGAAACCACAATTGAATTAACAAGTCACTTAAGGAACAGGAAACTATCTGAGAGACATTCCGGGAGCGACAAGTTTATCACTCTGATTGCTTCTAACTTTTAAAAGTGCTCTTGGTGTGTGGGTGCTCTTGTGTGGAGAAACTGGGCCTGCGCTGAACAGCTCCCAGCACTGATTACCAAAGAGTACAGTGAAAAGGCGTTGCGACTGGATCTTTAGACAGCCATCTTAGATTGTCAATGTTTACTGGATTGTGAACTGTTTGCTTGCACTTTCGATGCAGAATTTAGGCTAAAGCAATGAGCTCAGAATTGTACGTTAAATAAGTTTAGGTAACTGACGAATGTCAGAAAACATCTGCTACCATGTAAATTTCGCAGGTAATATTCCTGTTATCACGTTTTCCTATCATGTAGATACACCTACGGTTTATATAACCCGACTTAACCGCCTAATAATAAGACAAAGCGATGATAAATTAATTTACAGACTATTGATGGGGAAGCTTAATAGAGTTTAAATACGTTTCGCGGCGGCGCCATCAATGGACCGCGTCCTAATTGGCTGATGATCTCAGTTCCTCACAGTTCCTCATGATGTGACAAGCGCGAGCTCACACGTTCCTTGACAAGGGTAGGCGGCGCTTTTCATTAAGATCTTTAATTGATTAGATGCGAGCCGCTAATTCCCGGTTATTTGCTTACTTTAAACACTTGACGCTATATTTGGTCTGGTGATAAAGTTTTGAACGGGGCGTATTTTGAAATGGGTACCTTTTTTGGATTTTGGTAAGGTAAACAAAATTGAAGGCGGTTACGGTAATTTTAAGAAAGATTTATCATGTTTATTTATAAAGGCGTCATTGGGTTTAGCTCCGACTTTTTATCGAAATTCGATAAATCCAAATTAAGAATATTTTGGTACTTTCAGCCAAATTGAACCGTTAACTCAAGAAAATATACGATGGGCTATAAATAACTTGTTCGATCGTAACGCGCCTAACGAATCCTTCTGGTGTCAAATATAATCACGAGTTTTATTTCCACGATTCTATATAAAGCAATTTAGAACTGATATGTTGGCACAAGTCCCTGCTCTTGGGAGCTTATAGGAAATTGCGTTAACGCCCCCGAGACAGTAACGCGAATCTTTTTATTTGTAGACATATACTGATATATCTAGTATGCTTCGTTAATGCCGTAACAAATTGACAAAACATCAAAGAAGAGTTGGGTTGCTCTCGTTTGATGTGCAGATCTATTTCACCGTAAGACGTCACTACGTCGAAAAGTAATTGATACAATCAGGACAAACTTGCGTGCTGCCTAATGGACACGATAACTATTTGAACTACCGATAATGTGTTTATCTTAATTTTATTAGGTCTTTTGCTAGATGAAAGCGAAAACAGTTTTATATTTTCTGCTAATGTATCTTGTTCATTAACTTGTTTGTTTGTACACAATTGTATCTGAGTGCATAAAATAATTTCCTACTACTTAATTTCTTCAATCATTTCGTGTTTTTTTTTTTGTAAAGCCTTGTCTACTTTTTCTCATTACTAATCTCTTAAAAGATTTTATGTTCTTGACAATAACAGTGCTTCCAGCCGGGTGACTGGTACCCTTTCAATCCACCGCCATTTTTATTATAGTGATAAAAGTTACATTGTGTGTGTTAAGGGTGCGCCGGTCAATGTGTACATTACCCTGAAAGCAAATAACCTTGTGATGGACAGCGTTTTAAGAAAGCTTTTTATTGTATTAACTCTAATAATAGAAGCTTTTAATCTTTTGTTGAGACAACTATTTGGCCATTAACATTTCTGTGTGATTATTTGACTACTTCTAAATTGAATGAATTTTCTTCATCGCCAACTTGTATGAATAGTTCCGTAGCTGAACATTGTCCCTTTTTTATCGAGACCCTTTCACTGAAGTGTGCCGGTGCCCCACACGCGTCATATGGCGCTGATGGATTTAAAAGGTTCGCATTTCTTTGTCCAGAGAAAGTTCCTCAACTAAAAATGTATCTCCATTTGGTTTTGTTTATACATTTAGAAGTTTATTTTCTGAATTCTACTAAATAACTAAACAAGGTGCCGTGTAACTCAAAGGTGCTGCGATATTTTATTCATAAGTTTCATTGTTTCTTGAGTGAAGTTCGCTTTGTTGAGAGTTGTTCAGTTGTTGTACGGTGAGCTAACGTATAGCTAAATATTTTATAATGGCGGCATGTTCGTGTATTGAATTACATGCTATTGTCGTATCCTTGAACTGAACAAACTACCTTGACTTGATATCATTACATTATAGATGAATTTCGTGCAATAGAACTTCCGGTTTAATTTCCTTAATTAATTAGGACGAGCCAATTGCTTCGAAAATAACTTAGTGAAACGAGTCTGCATGTTATGAAGTTTCTTATAAGTTCGAGTTATATATTTCGAAATCCCATGATTCCACAGATTGCAAACAATTAGCGAAATTGTTCCAAAGTAGGTATTCTGTCGTGTGAGGTGCACGTGTAGGTAACTCGTGCTGGCCAGGTTAATTTAGTGCTATAGTCGGTATTAGTTGGTATTAGTTTCCTAGTTAATGGTATATTCAAAACTTTGTTCAAATAACTGATTTTAGATACCAAAGCGTTTACATTCAAAAAGGTAAGGCCATAAAGAAAATATTTGAGGATGTCATATTAGCCATTCTCCGTAAATCCCAGTCAGCACAAAATCAGTTGGAATGTGGTCGTATTGTGGAGTAGACTGCCGTATCAGAGAGATCTTAAGTTTCATTAAAACTTTACTGTTTCTCCTAGTTCACTGTCCATTAACTTTTCTACTTATCCATTAGATACTGTTATCAAAGTTATTCCATCGAATGTCTATTGCCCGTAAATCTTTACATAGTTATATAATAAAAACGTTAATTTGCACATACTAATATATTGATGTTTATCAACCTGTAGTGCCGTGCGTAACGACATTACCCGCCAACGTTGTCCAAATTACCCGGAATGACCGGCTGCGTTTAATTGCTCTAACATTAACTTTTATTTTATCATGAAACAGCGCCAATTTCGTCCCTTTTAACAAATTGTGGATGTATTGTGCAGGATTACGACCAGATATTGTACTCCAAAGGGTTTATGATAAGATGAGCGAATTGTAGTTCCTAATTTAGTAGAAATTTTCTATGAAAAACTGACTGTAGTAATACTAACACAAGATTTAAAGGCTGATAACCACGGACCGTTTTTATAATGTTTGTAAAGTGTAGGCGACTAAAACGATTTATCTGGCCCGAGAAGCTGCTATGATAGATCGGTAGAACCTTTTTTCTAAAATTTCTAGGTCAAGTTCCAGGCGATATGAATTTGCTTAAGTGTAGGCAATATGTAGCCGAGATCGAAATTAACGATCGAGCTTGCAAATTTAACTTTTACTATCCCTCGCATATATCAAGGGAACTTTTTTTTGTGGAATATTATGTTCCTTGCTTAGGTAAAGCGAAGGTTGTGTAGTCTATCCTTTACTCTTTTTTTATCTATCTAAAGATGATCTACAAAGGCTACACTACTTTCTCAAAGTTCTATACTCATTTCTTACATAATTTCACTTTCAATTGCTCTATCGCTTGTTCAAATAGCTTTCTGTGTAACAAAGCTTTCCCTCTACAAATATGTTTACTAAGTACATAATATATGCTACTTTAACAAGTTATCATTATGATGCTATCGATATTGATCTTTTGTTATCGGCGCTATTATCTATTCAATAGTATTTCCTTAGCTATGTTTTATCATGAATTATGGTGAGTACTCGTGTTGCCATATATTATAAGTTGTTGTTCATAAAGTTTGGTACAGATAAGCCTGTGGCGCTAGCCTGCTAGATGCTACAAATGTTTGGAGTTTTACTCCACGATAAAAAGAAAATGTAATGCTTTCAGTTTACTTGTCTCATATTATGAAATACTTCAATCGTACAATTTTTCATTAAAATATACGTAGTTTAGTCTTTAACGAAATCAATTTGGGCCCTAAAAATTCTTCTGAATATTCAATTGAAATGTCAATTTTGTATCGACAGTTCATTTCTCTATCAATTGGAAGAGTCGGCACAGAATTCAATCATAGACTGGTCGTAAGCGTCCAATCCTGTAGCGTTAGTTCTGTGTTGACCTACTGAATAATGGGTTTGCAACTACCCCGCAGATATTGGTTATTTCTCTCATCGAATTGACAGTGTACGCGTCTTCCTATATCTCGTATATCGGGTATACCTACAGTTTTCCTTCCGATGCCGTCTCATCACATGTACCTGTGCTGTTTGAATATTTTCCTTTTTAAATGACTCATACCTAAAACTAATCGCTTCTACAGTGTAATAAATAAGTCCTAATTGATTCCCATATATTAACTCTGATAAAAACTGCTTACTCATGGTTATGTTGTTTTTTCCAATCATAACAGCATTTGAAGGGATTAGATATTATTAGATGTGATATTATATGACAGATATTCAACGTGTGTGTTTGTCACTTGGTACACGTAAAGTAAAATCAAGAGAAATGTGGAGTCAGACTGACCTTTGGGGGCAGACCCTTTTCACACATTTATTTGACTTCATAACTCCGTAAAATTATAATGTATGTACGCTGTGATAGTAGCAATCATCGCACCTTAAATGGTTTTTGTAAAGATTTATGTGTTTTGTAGAAAATATTAGGTTATTGCTTTAAGGCGTCTACTGCCAAAAATATATGGCGCAAGTTTGCACTAGGCGCTAAGTGGATCTGATCAATGGTTATTGCCCTAAAAATTCCCTTGGTCTGTATTTTCAATAAAATGTGTGCGGCGGTAACGATACACGTTTATGACGGTGCTGCGTATGTAAAGTGAGTGCGGTCAACGCACCGTGGTTTGGCCGCACGACGCTAAAGAGTATCTGAAATAGTACGAGGTCATACAGAAAGCTTCCCTAGGGCAATATTGATGTAGGCCATCCGCTGTAATGGAATAGATTATTTCAAGCTTCTTATCGACCTTTGAGCCTCAGTTGACGTTATTCGTATTTTTTGCGTTATATTTTGTTTAATTCTTAATTAACCCTAACTTTGCCGGTCTTTTTATACCGAATTTGATACTTTACCTGTCTACTATTTCTCGAGGCGGAGGTCTTTAACTTTTTACTGCCCATTTAATATTTATTTAATACCATTATCCTGGAATAGCCTACATAAACGATAATTTTATTTGCCGTTTAAAACAAGGTTGGCATCAGGTAGGGAGGTCGTAAACTGAGCGCAGCTGATAATAAGTCTCAAATCTAGCAGATTTACCGGTTAATGGCACCATCAAATCTAACCCTTTCAAAGCGCCTGGATTACAAACACTGGAAGCCTGAGTTATCACTTCCACTATCCTTGAATGTTAATTCGATTGCGTATCTGAAACTTCTGCAGGGACTCGTGTCGAGGTTAAACTTTGTGTGCACTATCTTTGAATGAACGCTTCCCCGAAGCGAGATCTGAGATATTTCCCAGACAAGAGTAGATCTTTCAAAGTAATCTTTGGCTGTCGTAGCAGATTTATAGTTTATCTCAATTGTTCTACGGATATATTTGGCAGGCAGGGCATTAATAGGCAGTTAAAGTCCGTGTTCATTGATAATGCTGAACAGACAGTCGATCAAGGGCACAATACGATTGCATTAGCCCCATTAGGTCGCGTGCACCGCGTCGTCTGCACACGAGACGAGCAGTGAACCAGCCGAAATATGTCTTCCGAAGCCTATTCACGCCCGACTCGATTCTCTACTGTTTTAAAGAAACAAAAGCTTTTATGTGAAAAGATTTTAGTCCACAGAATACAGAGCGACTCTGCGCTTAACAATTTACTGAGGTATGTTCTGTCGAGACCAAACTTACGACCCGGCTATACAATCAACTTTGAGATTATACTTTTAGATAGCAATTTCAATATTCCCTAAAATTGAATCCCAAAAAGATAAAATTCCAACCAAATCGGGTAGTTACATAAGTGAGGGCGGCGAGTCCGGCGAGAGCTTACGTAAGCTCGTCTGGAAGTTTAACAATGAAATATTAAAGAGCACCAAGTTTAATTCGTATCTTGTGGTGGCGAAGTGAAGACACGCCGGCTCGACTTCGTGCGGTCCGGTGTACGAAACCCATTTGTATATTGAACGCGACACAGCCAGTAACGGCTTTTAAACGACCGACGTGCTAAATTCTAAATGTGTGGAATTCTCTTGAAATCACATTCATTGCAAACTACGATTGTTTAACGAATAACGTGTGTCCGTGAATCTTTAATCTTTTAGTGTTTGCTTTGTTGAGGATTATATAAAAGAACGCGTCCGAACCGTATTTGCTTTCAATGATCATGCAAATATGCAAATGAAATCGCGGGGAAATGGAATGGACGCCGTTCGAACGCTCAGCAAATACTTATCTGGACGGTGGTCGCGAGGAGTCGCCAGTGCCGGCTGGCGGCTACCGTCAATATTTACCTCCACGACGATGCTGCCATTGGCGCGAACAGACTACCGGAGTGGTCCGATATGGACAAACATCACGCTCCTACATAATACAACAACACTGGCACTTGAACTATGTTTGTTCACTGGATGCAACTTTTTCGTGTCGAAGGGTGTTCTCCGGGGGTGTGGAAGTGCTCGTGGGTACGTTCGCTCGCGGCGGCGCTCGGCACGCAACTAACGGCCGCGGTCGCCGCCGCCGCCGGCTTCAAAACACGAAATTCGAGGTCTTTGAAGGCATTAGTGGACAAACACCAGTGGCAAAGGTCATGGTTTTTTTGCGGTTAGTCTATGCTACAAATATGTATTTGATGCGGATTGCTGCGATGGTATACGCAACTTTTTTAGTACTACATTGTTGTGTAATGATGATATAGAAGCGCTACTACGAACTCTGGGAACGTTACTCGCTATTACTGCTACGATTCTTAAAGTTAATATTGTTATTACCGAAATGGAAAAAGTTTTGGCAAACTTTTACATATTCTTGGTTGTTATGGTATTCTAGTTACTTTTGTTCAAACTTAGTATTTTCTTTACGTTCAGAACCTTAATTTTAGAAATTTTGGGAAGTTTTATGAAGCACATCTCGGGTAGTATCTATAATAATTCATTCTAGTGTTAGCTTAGTTCGCTACTTCACACTGGTCTGTTTACTTAAAAAAGAAACTTTAAAATTAATCTTACTGTATTTCGCTGTTTGGAAGTTCGCAGTTTAATAAATTTCAGGGGATGCAAAAAATGCCACAATAGTTTAAAAGCTGCATTAATTGCAGGCGCCAAAGTTATGTTCCTCGGTCTACTTTGCAGTTCTGTTTACAGTGTGACACCAATTACGGCGTTGGGGCGTGAACCCCACACTGGTGTCACGAAATTATGTTCGTTTAAATACTTGTACAATGTTATATTATGGATTAGTCTCTGGCATTAAGGAATCCAGTATTCGAATTGTCTGTAGGTAGAAATGTAATTCTGCTACAATTTTTTTTTCTTTATCTCTTTACTTTTTGTTTTTTTTTTCTAAATGTTGTGATGGCATCTCATGTTAGACGTTATGGCTTTCGAGCAAGTACCAATGTGACTTTCATCACAGACATTGGTGACGTAAAAACATCGTTAGGAAACCTGGGACCTAATTCTCGGTTTATGTGATATAATATCAAATTCGATAAGATATCAAGAGTCTTATATCAATCAAAAATGTCACAAAATTCAATGACAAATGAATGAAATGGTTGGATAATTATCTCACTCGATAAACTGAGAATACCGATTTATCCAAATAACTCGATATTCGCCATTTTAATTTGATAAATATCGATTTTGATATTTATCTAACGCACGAGAATTGGGCTCCTGGACTTGCAGTGAATGAGTCCGAAATCGTCAATCCGTCTTGAGCGCGCGTGGTAATCAATGCTCGTGCCTTCTCTGTTTGGGAAGAGGTTTTTGCACTGCAAGTGGATAGTATTAGGCTGGCATTACTTGTTGATTAAAAACCAATGGAAGCTAAAAAACACTGAGTGTGCTTATGGTTTATTCGTAACAAAATAGACAGGCAGTGGGCTCCGTTAGCCAATTTAGCTGTTTGGCCAGCTGACGAGCGACGAGAGCCGTGCTTACACTTCACGCAACGTTCGCTCGCTGCCACAGCTTGCGTAGCAACTGTTACATGTTTCACCTTTTGTGTCATCCTTACGACTTGAGAGATTAAGTGTACTTTATATATTCAAAAGTATAAGGGTTTTTGTTAATATGTATGTGTCTTTAATATATATGTATTTTCTTATTCTTAATAACGTTTTTCTTGGTGTTTTTACCCCCGACGCAACAAAAGGGGCGTTATTTGTTTGACCGCTTTGTGTGTCTGTCTGCTTGTTTGTCTGACAATTTGTGGCACCGTAGTTCTTAAACAGGTGACCCGATTTGGATGCGGTTTTTTCATTAGAAAGGATGTTAACTAGCGATGTTTCTTAGACATATTTCGTCAAAGTTAGTTCAGTCGATTCAAACTGTTTCGTTAGCTCACTATAATCTCTGGGGTGCCAATTTTTTAATTTACTTGTTATTATTGATTTTTGTTATAACTACTTCTTAAACTTTCCTCTCTTTAGGAGTTTTTGTCACCGTTCACCGTATCTTAACACTCTAACCCAATTTCGTTAATAAAGCAACGTTCGCAGCTAACTACGAGTGCGATTCCTTTTTGCTCTGGCCCGGTGGAGAGTTTAATCCCGTGTGTCCGAACCGGGACATAAATTGTCGCTAGGTGTCGCGCACTGCAGATTACGCTAACTAACATTATCCTATTGTGCCACCCAACGAATATATTTTGAACAATACACATTGACTACGGAATAATTGGATGTTCTCTTAGTTCGAGATAGGAATACAGAGCTACAGGGATAATTTCGGTAGTTTATTTAGCTAAGTAGAAAGGTAAATAGGGGAGAATGTTGAGAATTTAAGTATTAGTTCCTCTTTGGAGGGTAGGTACCTTTCTTTTAGCATGAACAATTCGAGAGTATCTTTACTTGAAATATTTGTGTATAGTGTACATGTTACACTTTAAAGTAAAATGTTATCCATAAATTTAAAATGGAAAGTTCACGAACTGACCGACTGGGTGATATATCCACACACAGCCCAAACTACTGGTTAGAGAGATGAAACTTAGAGGGTATATTATTTTTGAAGAGTTGGAAGTATTCACAAAAAAAACTTTTCTGGAAATTAGACTTATATGCAGGTAAAATATTGGACTGAAGTTAAACATTCACGTGAGCAAAGCTGCGGGCGAAAGCTAGTTTACCTATAAAAACCTTTAGCAAAATAAGGCTTAATTTTTGTTCAGATGTCGTATATTAATCGTAGTCGTAATCCACCTCAAAATGCAACGCTGAAACGTAGTGTAAGTGTGTTTTAAGGGTATTCCTCAGAGTAATCTATACTAATATTATAAAGAGGTAAAATTTGTAAGTTTGTAAGTTTGTATGTTTGGGGTAATCTCTGGAACTAATGAACCAATTCCAAAAATTTGTTCACTGGCAGAAAGCTACATTATTCCTGAGTGCTATAGGCTATAAATTATTTTTATAACATATATATTAACCGAGCTATCGTAACTTTTGTCTAGCAAGTCGGAAAAAATTACCTCATAAAACAGAATTATTTGCGTGCGCTGCCTAAACAGTTGCTTAAAATTAAAAACAATGTATGGCAACTTGGTTTGTCTTAATTATTTCTACAAAAAAGTCCGCGATACCATATCTCTATCTTTTATATTTTATCTTTTATACTTCTTTTATTGCATTAAAAAAATGATTTTTCGTCATACTTACGTTTGGTTGATTATTTGAGCAACAAAATATTAATTCTTATGACAATAAATTATTTCAATATTACAAGGACATCATACAGATAAGATTTGCCATTTACAGTATGTCAATTGGTCATATAGTTTCGGAGATAATATAAAATTACTAAAACGCAAAATGCTCCTAGCGTAATTTTCATTGTGCGGAAGTCATTTATAATTTCAAAAAATATCTTCAGAGATATTCACAGTTTTAATATCACTCCGCAGCAAGCAATATAAATGATAGTATGTAATAGAAACTGATTTTTAGCGAAAAAAGGCCGCCTATTGTACTCTTGCATATTTGTTTGTATTGTCCTTTACTGTTTTTGTCCTATTGGTGTACAATAAAGAATATTGGCTGATGGATTTGCAAGATATTCGTAGCTTATACATCAGAATAACACACCTGGGTCGTCATAAAGGCGTGTGTAAGAGGTTACGGGTTCGAATCCGGGCAAGTACCAATGTGACTTTTTCAATTCATATTATGTACTTTCTATAGTTTATCTTGGACATCACTGACATCCCGTGCCTCGGAAAGCATGTTCAGCCCCGGTTGTCATTCGTAGAACTTTGACGTTACGGGTATTCAGAAGCCAGAAAGTCTGACCAGTCGAACCAAAGGGTATCGTCGCCCAGTTACTGAGTTGTGGAGGTCTGATAGGCAGACGCTTCACGTAAAACACTGGTATCCAGCCGAATCCGGTTCGGCTGGGAGCCGGCCCCAACATAGTTGGGAAAAGGCTAGGGAGATGATGATGATGATTACATCAGAATAACACAATAATATTGTCCTATAGTAACCAAAAGCCGATCAGTAACCAAAAGTCTAACATAACGCGGGTACGCGGGGATCGTGCGATCCATGACCCTCTACGGGGCTCCGGTGTAGGCGCCCAACCCGGCCTTGACTCCGGCCCGGCTACTGAGGGCATTCTAGAAGGTTATGGCCATTCGGATGGTGCATGGATACCGCAAGATCTCCTGCCTGCCTGATTCTTGCCGGCATACCGGTATGGGTGCCAGGCACAGTGGCGCGTGGAAGTGCAACGCTGAGGCGAAACTCACACACACTCGGCACACAGAGCTCCGGCGGGATCTCATGGAGACTGCGACTGTCGCAACTCAGTGCTGGTCATCCCTCTTTGAAGACTGGCTGGAATGACGCCTCGACACTCACGTATCGCCCGACACAGGTCCTCACCGCACACGGACCTTTCGGGAGGTTCCTATGTCGGATTCGGGCGGAAGTGACGCCTGCATGACACGGTGTAGCATACGGTGGAGGTAGGCCCCGCTTGGGCGACCCACCACCGTGTCGTTGCAGAGGCGATTGGCGCTGGTTGAGGCCATGTTTCGGGGCGAGACTGAATAGGAAACCGTCGCCTCCTGCGAAGCAGACACGTTGGAGACGAAAAACGCCATATGATATGTTTTGGATGCTTTTACCATGGTCAATGTAGCTCTTTCACGCTTATACAACCCCAATAATCTTTTTGTATACGCTCAAGATAGTTCCACAGGTAATCCGTACTAATATTATAAATGCGAAAGTAACTCTGCCAGTCTGTCTGTCTGTCTGTCTCTTCTTCACGCCTAAACTACTAAACCAATTTTGAATGAAATTTGGTACAGACATAGTCTGGGACCCGAGAAAGGACATAGGATAGTTTTCATCCCGGAAATCCCCCGGAAACTGAAACTATTATTCCACGCGGACGAAGTCGCGGGCAAAAGCTAGTGAAAAAATATTGTTCAAATGAACTGCTTTGTGTTTTCAGGCTTTTTAATATCTTGTGTTTTCTTTTGAAATGTTATTCTAGGCCCTTTGTGCTATTGTTAATATTTAGCGGTCTTCAGGCGGTTGATCAAATGCTTCGTTTTCAAATCAAATTCCTCGAAATGTTCCATCATATAGAGTAAATAACATTTTATGATATTTCCGGGTATAAAGATTAACAGTCGTGGTTGGGATTTTTTGTTATTAACTTTTGATTGTCACGTGTTTATTATAGCAATGTGAGTGCCTACCTCGGGTGACGTCAAACTTGGTGGTCACAGCCCTTGAGTCAATGGAACTGGTACAAGCTCAAAACAACAGTTATTTCGGGATACACAAGCGTCTGGTTTGTGATCGTTAATATCGATCCCTTTATTTCAATGTCTTGAATATCGTACCAATTGTATATTTTAATACAATATTATTTATTGTTCCAAGTGTTGTCAGCTTTTGCTAAGGTGTCTTTTATCGTGGCCTTCTTTGGGCTTCCACGACATGTGTCTTTTGTCTCATTTTTATTCTAAAAATCCTCTAAATAAACAACTTCAGCTAATACATAACAAATAACCGTAAACGGCGTACACATTTTGTACGATTTTGTCAGAGATATCATTACAAACTAATTTTCAGTAAATATATTCTTTCCTATATTTTCTTTGAAAGTTGCTATCTCACGGGTATAATTTACAAGGTTTATTCCCAAGTTACGTCCACATTGTTACTTGTTCGAAGTGAATTCAGTCGGCACTGTCACCCCGGATTTTTACTCTCTGCCGGAGTTTCATTAGCTGAGCAAACCGCTGAGGTGTGTTCACTTGTTTAATGTTGAGTGGAAACTGAACACCGCGTGTGTTGACGGGTTAAAAGCCATCTCGTTCTGATGTGGTTTTGTTGTTAGCTTTACTAACAGAAATGAATTTTCGTGTCGCGTTACTGTATCTGATGATTGGCTGTGATATTGGCCTAAAAAAACACGGCGTCGAATTGCAGTGGAAAGACGATGTGTCTGTGATGTCGGTAAACGAATACGCAGCTGCTTCCACCTGGATTATAAATCGGGTGGTTATGGCAACATAACGCCTACGTAATACAATGAATTTGTCTAATTTTAGCTGAAGATCTATTTTGTCAGGAATTTCTTCTCTCTAATATAATAAACACGTTTCTAGTTGAAATCAAACAATAATACAAATAGATTTCGTCGTTTATTTCTTTTGTAACCAAAGACTTGTTATAGGTGCCGTAGCAACGACTTGTAATGACGTCCACCTCGAATACCCTTTATGTTAAAAAATCTTAACGCAGAAGGTTAGCCGTAAAATCGATATTAGAAATCTCACGTTTGCTTCAACGCTGCCAGAATTGACGCACTGACCTAAAATACGCGAAAAGTGTCGCGGAATGGACCTACGGTGATTTATGTAGTCTATATATGGCCATAAAAATAGCCGTAACAACGTGTCATGTGATATTATATTTGGATGATCTAGTGACCTTTGACTGCCGAAGTCTCATCTATCGAAAGGTCGCCAACAAATAGGTCATGACAGTAGGTTCCTATGTAGGTAGCGAGTGAAGCTCTTAAATGACGTAGCTCTTAAATGTTTTAACTCGAGAGTTTTAGCTTGCACTGTGTTAATTAGCAGAATAAGCTTCGGCTTTATCCTCAGTGCTTACAATAATTACTTACTCTCTTATTATTCACGTAAGCTGGGGGACGCCACTTTTGTTTCGAAAATGCAGGGTTTAATTTGTACACTGAAAGTACATTATATGTACGCGTGTTACGCTCTGGTGGGTAAAGCAATTATAAAAACGTATGTGATGCCGAGCCACTGCTGGGAGTTTATGCCATAATGTGGTTGGCTGGAAGCTGAAAAAATAGCTTTTGTACTGAAAACTAGTATATGCAATAATGGTAATTATTTTGTGCTTTTACTGACTTTAGTGTTGTTAAATTTGGAAGCAATGCAAAGTGAACAAAAGCGCCCTACAATGTTAACCCCTTCTTCTCCACCTGTCCAAACTCTTTCAATGCGTTTAGGCGCAGAATGTCCAATTCGCAAAAGGTCCAGCGGTCTGAAATGGTCCATTTTGCAGAAAATCCAGTTCGCAGAACGTCCAATTCGCAGTGAATATTTCTCTCTACGCCAATCAAGCCCACACTAAACAAATGAGGCTATATGGAAAAAACCTTGTTAATCACTGGTTGGTTCGTGCTGCAGCACCTGTGCTATTTGTGCACTCATCAATCTCTTGTACGTGCTCCGAATGCTGCGAGGTTCCTCCCACACTTTCACGTAAATTTTCCGCTTTTAGATAGTTTTTTTGCAAGGAAAAGGTTGTAACGTTGGATGTTTTATTATGTGTGACTTGGGGGTGCACAGGTATGGGCTATAATGTTCTGTTTTATTCTTCTTGAACATGGGTTTAAAATAAAGAAAGGGATAATAAAGAGGCCGTGCCATTCGATCTTTCTTTACTCTGATTCGGACAAGACTTAAATGGTTGGAGAAAACAAGTAAAATTGCTGGCCATAAACATTAAAATCTGTACTGCATGACATCAAGCGCGATAGTAAGAAAGAAAATAGAAAAACTAAAACCCAAAAAAATTGCACCTCAAGAACTTGTTGTTCTGAGCACACAGCCTTCAAAGGCGGCTGCACCTCTACGGAACAATGCGGAATTGTGACATTTAGAATATCTTACTTTGACAATATCATAGTGCCTGTTGGAGGGGTTTACCTCCGCGTTAGTCTTTGAACACTGCACATTTTGCGTTAGCAATTCCTTTAATAATGCACATTAAAATCAAAAGAAAATACTATCACGGTATTTGTTCAGGATCTTTAGGTTCTTTGTTGTTTTTGGGAACAGACGTTTGCTCTTTTGATTAATATGAAAAACTTTTGCTTTAATATTCAATTCTGTTTAAACTTATCCATTAAACAAAAATGACTGGCTAAAGTTAGCTCCTTATCTTTGGTATGTTTAGCCTGTTGATTATCGGGTTTTGGCCCAAGGCTCGGTTCATACGCCCAAGGCCGAGTGGTTGGCCTTCGTTGCAACAACATCAATAAGCTCCAATTACTTGCGTTTTTATGTTGTCAGCTGGCTTCCCCTCGGGAGGACGAATTATTATAGAACAGCCTTGGAACTGAACAAAACTATTGCTTACTAGCTGCTGACCGAGACGTTATCTGCGTGTATTTCATTCATCTACACTAATAGATACGGTGTTATGGTTCGGTAAAAGATATAAGAGTTAATTGTTTAACCCACAAAGTAGCGTAATAATTTAAAGAGGCGTTGACTTGACCTCTTAGCAATATTCTTGCAAAATATTAATGAAATCTATCCAGTACTTTTTAGGTTTATCTCGAACAAACATAGGGACAGACAGATAAGAATTGAAAAACATTTTTGGCTTCTTTTCTTCTCTTAATGTACAGTTTAGAGTTTTTTGCGATTTTATATGATTTATATTTATAATAATATTAATGAAGAATTTTCTGTGTAATACACGTGTATCTTTATTTTAGAATTTTATTTTATTCAATCCTTTCAAAATCATGAGCAGTTTTTAACAAAAGAGTAACTTTTTGCTTCCTCAATTATTAAGGTACAGGGATGAAATGGTATTACAAGTCACGATATTAAAATAGCTACTTTTTGATATTTTTTTATGATTGTTTCTAAAAATGTCGAGAAACAAAAAACAGGTGGTAATTAAAATTTTAACAAAAGCAGCTCTCAAGCATTTTTTTTAATAAACAACTACAGACGTGTCTCCCGTACCCTTTATTACACTTTGAATTTTTGGTTTAAACAGTTTTGCTCCAAGCTTAAGGCGTTCCGGACAGACAACGGATATTCATAAAACTAACCTTAATCTAGGAATCCATCATATTATTGTTATTATATTTTTCAAACAATATATTGCTTACTACTTTTCGTAACTTTATTTTACGTTTCTAATTCTCTCGAAGTTGAAATGGTCTATAATAATTTGCTATTTTCATTTCAAGGTCTTGAAAGCACGAGGTCTCGGTGCAATAATACGTCGTAAACAGATATTGATGTCTTGGTTAAATTATCAACTGTCGGAGAACTTACGGAGTAGTGCTATAATTTCGCCGCAAAAACTAAGGCTTAAATAGCCATCGTTGTGCCAAAAATAGACACAATATTAATATTTTATTTGAGGAAGATCTACACGTCTGTTTACATAGGTACAATACATACACTGTTTGCGATATACGTGTTTCGTAACAAGCAGGAATACATAACATAAAAACTTTCAGACTTCACCTATTTACACATTTATAGCGGAATATATTTTTTATCCTCGTAAAGTTTACACAGATAAGTGAAGGTTACGCCTACAATCAAAACTTAGGCGGTACTGTGGATGTATGTTGGTATTTCGTGTAACATTCCGGTATCACACATTATTATCATCCAAATCTTTATTTTTTGAGTGTTTTTAACAGCAACTAGGTTTTGCTATTGTGAGTGTTTAGTTTAAGTAGCTTAATTATTTAATGGTCAGATCACCAAAGGCTTGGTTGGTTCCCATTCCATCGTTTGCAGAAAGCTCAATAATCTATATGTTATATAACATTTAGACTATTGCGCAGCCAATTATTCGTTAATTATATAGAACCCTGTAGATTCAATTACCCAAGGGAGTACAAGTTGTATTAATTGCCTCGCGGGTAGTTTATGATGGCAACCCAGGCTTGTTGCTAGGTTGACATTCAAAATTAACGACTCAACAAGACTTACACTTATGAAATGTTCTTTGTCTACCTGCGATAACTAATGATACTTTAATCAGGGTTATATATCTCTCTATAGATAATAAATCATTGTTAGTTTTAGAGGAAATATTATGAAACTGAATTTACTGCTCAGCAGACGGTAGTTTACTTTTCCTTGTTATGTATGGATTGGCATTGTTAAGGAGATTAATGATGTAGACAAATAGGCTATTAAAAGAAATAAAGCAGCAGTATATAGCTTCTCTGTCCGTACTAGAAGTCGTATGGATTTTCTGTTTAATCGGTTCAGATGTATGGCATAGTGGAATGAGATCCACTTTATTTTCTCTAACGGGAAAGCTCAGCTGACCGCTAATTTATTCTGGATTTTATTTCGTTTTAAAATAAAGTACATTTTCATACTAAATTCTTATTAAGTTTAAGTTACTGAACGGTTTTATTTTCAATTAGATTACTTTATTAATGTGCGGTCTGACTATAGCAAAAAGCTTCCTAATTTTTATAGCAAAAACAAACTAAGGCTTTTTAGTCTTACATAAATAATAAATAAAAAAAAAATATATATTATTTATTTTAGTGTTAGTGAAAGTTCAGCCGCAGGTGTCTCCAGCGCCAGTTATTCACATTTACGTCCACGATATGTTCCCATTCATCTCACGTTACTATGTTTTATCAATTTACGTTAATATAGTGCAGAGAGCATCTGTGGCGCTTGGCGCGCTGCCCGGCGCCGGCCAGGGACCTTCGATGTTAATGTCACGAACACTGACGCGCCTGATTACACCCTCGTGTTCGGGGGTGAAGATAATACACGTCATGGATTTATGACCTCTATTATATACCACTTTAATAGTAGTAGTTATGTGGTAATCAACCATTGAAGGCTCAAAGAAGTCTCGCTTTACAACTAAACTGGGTTGTTGTACATTCGTTACGAAAAAACTCTATTTTTATGACAGAAAATCCGACATTTTGTTTATTTCCGTACAGATAACAGAAAAATCATACAATAACGTTCTTTCATAATCACAAAAAAAAAAACAAACCATAAAAACTTTGCGCAAGTGTCCAGTCGCGGAAGTGTTTAGGCGCAAACGTCTCTCGAGCAAAATATTATGCGCGCATGTGTCCACCCGCTCAAAACGGCAACGCACAAATTTAACGTCTTTCGCGGAATTGTCTTGTGCACAAATGTACTTATGTACTAGACGTCGAGTGAGCGTGTGTGCAGGAGAGCAGAAAAAAAAACATTCAATCAATAATTTTGTTTTCTACCTGTACTTTATGTAAAACACTAGAATTGTGACGAATATACACATATTTTATATGCATGTGACGAATACACTTTAAGTGTATGGAGTTTAAATAATGTGACTTATTAACTTTGTGACGAATGTACAATAACCCACTAAACTTACACCGATTCACATTATGTACTATTTTAGCTCAGTACCTACATAAATCTGCGTAAAACACAAAGGCGTAAGCGTGGGGTTTTATGCCTTTATGTTTTTTTAGTCCTGTTTCTTTTGTGACCTAGATGGGTCGCATAATATTTCATTTGTCAAAAGCGGATAATCCGCCAGAAAATGATTAATATTTAATTCTGCATGCGAGTCTTGATATCACGCTCGACATTTACAATTTGTCTAAAATGTTTTGTGTATTTTTTTAATAGAAAGTAAGAGAACTGACAATAACAAGTAAGCTACGTCCTTAGTTTAAACTTCAACTTGAGCTTCAAGGCAGCAGTGTGAAACACGCAGAGACAATAAATATTCCGCCATAACAAATAGCTTCACTATCCTTTGGCTTCGTCTCAGAGAAATAAAAAGTGTGCTCCGGCAAGCGTGGTCCACTTATGTTGCCAAGTGTCACCATAATAGGTCAAGAGTAAACTTCAGTTGGTTCCGCCGGAAAATGGCGTCTCAGCACTCGTGGACGATGGATAGAAACTACAACTATTCCGTTAATTTTGCCAGCCTGATTGCTTTAGTTTATGCATAATTGAAACTTAGCGAGTGCGACACATCTGTAACATATGTATGAGAATTGTTTCGTCTACTTCAATTTATGATTCATCTCTATTGTCGAGAGGATTCTACGATGTTTATGTTGTAATACTTCTCTTTATTTATGTTGAACCGAAATAGAAATCCAGCAAGAAATCTTGACGGAGTCACGAATATGGATGAGGTATAGTTGATCTGTTAAACAAACTAATCCATCATGCTCATGATCAAGGGCCTACATATTCAATAGTTTATTCAAGAATAAGAAAATAAATTGATAAAGAATACCTGAAATACCTTATGAATATTTACCGAGACATTGCTGTCAAAGAAACATAAGAAAACAGCGCATGGTCCCGGGATTATGTTGGTTGTAGTGAGTCAGCGTAATTGGAATTCCTTTTTTGTGCCTTTGTGACTCGAGGCTATAAGATCGCGTATATCACTAATTTTGTGATTCTTTACAAATAACGGCGCGTTCGCAACTTTAATGGCTCATAAACTTACTACGTTGCCCATTGTAGTGACAAGGTCGACGTGACAATATTTTCTTTGTATTTACCGCGGTATATTATAAGTGAACTCTTCCCAATTTTGTTTCAGGTAAGTTTCGTCAGTAAATCATCCCGCCCGCACCAGGCGAGCAACCGATCCAGGAGGACAAGCCAGGTTTGATTGCACAAAGCACATTACTTCCGGAGCTGTTCTCGTAGGCACAATAGATCATGTTAAGCTGAAATTAGTGCTGGCTGTGTGCCATTTTACATAAGCAGGCACATGAAATCTTCAGTGTACGCCTCCTTTAATCTAAATAAGTTTGCTAAGTTATAGATGAACAGATTAACTGGATTAGAAACCTACATTTCGCACACTGTAATCTGCTCATAAACAAAGTCATAAGTTTCTAATTAAGATCAACGCTTCTTAAGTGCTGAACATTTAATAAAACAAGTGAAGACACTTCATAAACAGCACGTGTTAGCGCGTCCCCGGCGGAGGTCGTCCGGCCACTATCCCGAATAAACTGGACCATAAAGCCCACATGTCTACCGGAGACGGTTAAAAACTAGACTGGTAACCCGCGACACACTTAGAAACGATAGAATTTCACGACCACGAGCCTTTCGACTAAAGCGTTAAAGCCGAAATTCACATGGCGGGGTAGCGGGGTATGTGAAAATGGGAAGACAGCGACCTCCAGCGAGCATGGTGTTCGCCCTTGGCACGCTGCCAGCCGTTACAGCCAATGTCAATGGCATGAGCCAAATGCCATGCTCACTTTCGGCGTTTTACATCGGCGGGGGCTGGGGCAGAGTTGTTTCCCAGTTATAACAAAATGTTATCTGGATGTGGTACGTTTATTAGTCCTTGGAGTGCTCAAACGGTCACAGTTGTTGGTCATCGCTGTATATTGTACAATTGTCACAAGTTTTCCCACTAATGGATTTATTTCAATATTGTCTGCTAAAATGAGATTGTGGTCGCTAAAAGTTAAATTGAATTGATAGTATTTGAAGTTTTGTTTTCAACTTAATTCTAATGAAAATTAATACTGAAATATTTCACGATGTCTATAATTGTAGGTTCTATTTCTCCGGATATGGACTGTAACAACTTTGAATGTATTTTCGCAGATAAATGTAAAGGCAAATTCTCATTGCAAATTGACCTGTAGTAGCTCGCACGTGCTTTGAAATATTCAGCACATCCGAAGGTTCTATTATGTATGTTCCGTTAGATTCCTCTCACGAGTGTGGAAATTTATTTGGCATGCTTTTTATTGTGAAATAATGTCTGAAAACCTTTCAAAGACTTCGCGGAGCTGAGGACCACATTCTGGGGCGGAACAGAATTATACTAGCAGAAACGTATGCATATGGGTTGATAAGGCGGCATTAAGTATATATTTACACGAAGTCTTATTAATTAGAAATGGATTGCTACAAGTTATTATTTCCACAATTATAGCTAACTACCAAGCTTTTATTACGTACCAGTAATGATGTGAAGAGCTTCTCATGCCCCTAATATCGGGCTTCGTGAAATTGATAGCCAATAATAATTTTATCAGCATTGATTGATAATTGGAGGCCGTCCATCAGAGGCCAGGATGCCTCTGACAAGCCCCATGTATTTGTCACGGGAGCCACAGCGAAGAAATTTTATTACGTCGCCATATCTTTATGGTACATCGGCAAACCGTCATAAAAGACGTGATAGCAACTGTTTATGTAGTTGCACAGTATCTCTGTGTGCGTACCATAAAAACGTTATGGGTTCGAATCTGTGTATTGAGTTTTTGGAAAAGTTTCCGCACTTTTTCGACATTGAAATATGTGGGCGTGCCAGCCTACGTACGATGTTCGCTTGGCAAACTTATTGATGTGAGTTAGATTGCTATATCGCTTCCAATATCTTTAGGGCATACTTCAAATATTTGTTCAGCCATTTTTTCCTACTTTATAGATATTTGTTCCTAGCTCAGTGGTTTGTTACGAGATTAGCTTTGTGACGCCACTCCCAGTTCCTTGCGGTTGCCCGTGAGCTCCGTTCATTTGTTTATTGTCGTAGGGAATTGTAGGTCAACGGCCTCCTTTCTTTTGTTTACTGTAATTCCTGAGTAGTTGGGTATGAATAAGCAATGCAAGTCGGGTACAGAACTGTAATCGTGCGTTCGTAGTGAAAAATGGCAGCATGAGAGGCTTGGTGACCCATTTCGCCCGCCTGTCTGCGCGACTTGCGTGTGCCCGCTATGAGCGCATACATTCTATGTTTTATTGCCGTATTAACAGCCAAATAAGAAATATAACTCGCATAAAAAACCTATTGGCGCTCGTTATGACTGCATTTTATTAACCAGGCTCCGCCGACGTTATTTTTCCTGCCGTTTTATACAGATTCTCGTGAGACAAATCTAATTTGGCAGCCATTAAATTCCATTTTCCATCATAAAACCGGATGGGGGTGTTTTTTACACAATATTGTCTCACCGGAAGCCGACGGGCCGCCGTAATCGCCATCAAACGGCTGTTTACCGTCCGTCGTGCGCCGGTCTCATCAAAATACCTTTTGGTCGTGTGCTCTTTAGATCCCAGTATTTATTGTGTTGCCATATTAAATGAGTCGCGAAATCAGTAAGGAGGGTTAGTGTAATGGAATTCCATACATTATTGAATTATCCTGTTATGTATGTTGAACATATAAACGGCTATTGAGGGGATGAATAGAAAGGGATCGTTTATGCGATGTTTTATGTAAGGGGCGCGTTACTTAAGCGGATCACACGACTTGAATAACGTCTCATTTGTTACCGACTGTGGCTCCACGTAGCGCCGCGTGCTTCGGGACCAGCATATTAATGTACTTCTTTGTGCTTTTATTTTGACAAAGAAAAGTGTAGACTTTTCGTCGTTATTTTTTAATTGCCTGTTCGTTGCGTAATTTTCATTTTTATTTATAGAATCGGAAGATTCGGAGAGAGAAGGCTTTTGCCCTGTAGTGGTAGTCCAAAAACAAAACGGACAGGTCTCAATGCTTATGCTATTACTACTAGTTCCACAATTTAAATTGCGCTGTATTTCATTCCTTTTCACCCAAAGCGCAACAGAAAACCGGCGTCATCAACAATGAGGTTGAGTGCGCGGAAATTCGTGCATTAAAATTAGCTGGGACCAACAAGTAGAAGCTGTAAAATCTGGCAAGTTCCACGTGTGCCACTTAGCGGTTTACTTTACGTAATGTTGCCACTAAGTTGGGACGCTCTGGGACTGGGACTGCCTTTAGGAAAATATTTCGTCTAAAAATAAACTTACAATGTAGACTCTCTGGTTCCCTTGTTTTACAAAGACTGTATTTTAAATTAGACTGGTGTTTCGCTAAAAAAGTGTCGCGTATTTCGCCCTAATTTAATGTGTGTTGGCTTCTTCTAGATAGGATTAGGGCCGACCTCTATGTGGCTTAATGTTCAATGATAAAAATGTGCGAATTCCATCGTATCGTTTGGATTAATACGCCTGATAATGAAACATATTCGTAGCAAAGGCAATACATAGATAAAATCCGTGAATTGGTCCTTCTGGTGACGATGTAAAGCAAGCCTTTAGTTGTCAATCAACTGTCACATCACCCATTTGTTGACTAGCAAATTATATATTATATCCTAAAAACATAATTATAAAGGTTTGTGTGTTACGTTTACATGCCTAAACATCTGCACCCATTTTGATGACCACGTCTGGGTTCGCTCTAACCGACACATACGCAAATGCTAGTAAAAAAATAATACTTGACCTTGAGACCTTAATGCTCACAAAAACCTGCAGAATCGTCCTTCAAACAATCCAAAGAGAAATGGTTTTTCAGATTTTTCTCTCTGCAGAGACAATCTACCTTGAGATAATAATCAGTGAAATGAGCTACGTTCATATAATTCATTGGTATTCAGCGCACGAGCCTCACTCGTTAGCCGCGGGTGATTTGCTCTGTGACACGCATGTTTCAAAGTTATTATAGAAATAGTATTGTTGTGAGAAATTGTACTTTGAGAAGTTACTTAATTAAAGTGCAATGTGTTTCCTTCTCATCGCTTCGTAGATAACAATCAGAACTTTATTTGTAAAAAATAGGTATACAATAGGTACATAAAATTAGTGCGTTATGGTTTGTCTCAAGACAAACAAATATTATTACATTATAATACATAAAATAAACATTATAATACATGAAAAATTGCACATGTCAAACGACGACGACTCTTATGTGTCCATTTGTTGCTAACTCTGATAATTAATATTGTCAAATTGTGAGATAAGATACCCGTATAAAAATTGTACTCTTTTATTGTGTTACATATTTAGTAACACCACTAGGGTTGGTAGTAACATTTTGACCATACCGAAAGGTGAATTGTTTCCTTGGTATGTCTCGATCCCAGAAGGCGGGTCCTTCTGGGATCTGAGTTTATCCCTCGATCGTCCGTCCATAGATAAACAGCGCCTGTGGGCATTCTGTCCGCTCCGTTGCGGCTTTTATCCTAGCTATTTTTTTCCACCCTGTAATGTATGTTTTCATTATGCCTCGTAGTGATTACTTAGGCCACAAAACGAAGTAACAATGGAATGGAAGTATTATTGGAAAGGTTATTTATAAATTTATTTTTACATTATTTATGCGTGGAAAACAACAGTGCCGATAGAATAGGTAACTGATTCGCGTAAATTCAATCTTTCCTTGTTCGATTATATTTTGTTGCTTACCTTATCTTAACATTAATAGTTTTTCCTACTAAATTATAAGTACTGCATTAACGGTCAACGTGTGATGTACAATGCAGCTGTGACCTCCATGATAAAAAAAATACTTTACGCGTTTTTGAGTCCTCAAGTAAACGGTTAAACAGAAAATCATCTTGCAAGTGTTGAGCCGGGATCGATCGGCAGACCTACCGGCTGGCTATGAATTCGTAACATGATGGTCCTTCGAGCCGGTCCACTGAATATGCACGAGCTGAAGGTGGCGCTACAATCGCCACTAACGCTCTGTCTTATTGATATTCCTGCCCTTCGGGATGCTTGCATAATACCAAGAGTAATATTTCAATCTAACGATTCAATATGCAATAACGAAAGTGGAATGCAAATTGAAACCTAATTGTCTTTGTAATAACAGCAGTTTTTGTTTTAACTTCTCGATTGAAAATCGATTTACGTGGTCATACGAGGTCGTAGATTACATTAAATTATCTAAAAATATTTTGTTGTTTCTGTATTTTTTGTTAGTTGGTGAGAAAAATATTTATAATCATTTATTGTACGAAATATGAATTGAGAATTAAAGTAGGCTTCGACCTTTCTTAGGCTTCAAAAATGTCATCAGTTCTGTAACAGTTAGCCGTGAACTCGTAATCATATGGATCTGGACGTCAGTTCGATCATTTATAACCACCACCTCCGTACATTTAAACATTCTCATAAGAAAACAAACCGAGCTCAGACAGTCCACCTACATCTCATAAACTGTCTTTATTGCCCAGTCTAAGTTCTTTATTCTACGGCAAAAAGCTGGCCTCTACCTGGCCTTAAGCGTGTCATCGACCTTCGCGTCTCATGCGGGGCTGGCGCACCTAGCTCCATAACCCCTCACCCCTTTAGGGGCTCAATATAACCCCCAATAAAGATAACGAGTTTCCTTCAAAACAACCCGGGATGTTTTTCTTGTTCGTTCTGTTTTACTTGCGAGATTTGTAGATGAGCTGCGTTTGTTGTTAGTTATGTATTATGAGGTTTATTTGTGTTTCTTTTGGAGTTCTGATTGATGATGGAATTATCTTTCGAAAGGGGCTAGGAAAAGCGAAATTAACTGGGTTAAATTTTACTTGCTTGGGTTCATGTTAAGTGCTTTTTAATGGTTTACATGAAGTAAATGTGGAATGGAACTCGGGCATTAATTTACCATATTAAAAATATTTTTATCACCTTTTTTTTAAACTAAACTAACGCTTGAATTTTAATCAGCGAGCTGGCTACATCGGAAATAAATGACGCAATGTGTATGGAAATAGCTTTTTAATAAAACTGTCCGCTGAAGATATTGCAAATTTATTCTATAACAAGAGACATTTGAAGTGCCTCTCTGTGAGGTACCAGGCACGTTGTGACCATAAAATAAGGAACTACCTACATGGTGTAGGCACCAGCTTTACAAACGCGCTATTAGGAACTCATATTGTAAATTACATATACCTTACAAAGGATCCATCAAGATTACTTATAGAAGTAACCAAGTGGTTGCAGAAAGAATTTTCTATTACAACTGTGCAATTTTGTTATTATTTAGCCATATTTTAGTTTAATTACATAATAGACCACGTCCCAGCTTGGTACAAAAAAAATACAAATGTTTGAAATCTCGAAATTCTCATGTATTATGCATATAAACCACCCGAATGAAATCCTTTAAACTAAATTAAAACCATATAAAAAAGTGTAGAAACGCACAGATAAAATGGCCTGCTATATACAATTCAGAATAGAAATATATAGCTTAGGTACTATACATTTGTGTTAGTTTATGGTCCTTGTACGCAGCTGTATTTCGTTTAACAGATGTTTAGTAACAGAATTTGTAAGTTCCAAGAAGCACCGGCCGTCGCACATAAATATTAGCTTTAAGACAAGTTTTGACACCGGCTTCTACCGCTTGTTTATAGCGCCAGGTGGTATGACGACCAGCTGTTGGGTATTACGAAATAAATGATATTGTTTTTAGGGTTCCGAAACTCAAGAAACTCAACTTTGTTGTCCGTCTGTCTTTCTGTTAAGACCCTTTATCTCTAACCGTGGAGGTATCAGATTAAAATTGTAATGTTTACTCGGGTCTGTGGTCCCTTGAAACTGTGGAGAAATCAAACTTCTAAGTTAAAAAAAAATACGGCCGCTTATGTCGCAAAAATCGTATATTTCGACACTCTCAAAGGAAACAAAACTCATAGGGTAGGGCCGTTGACCTAGAACTATGAAGTTTGGCACAAAATAACTCCATATGGTACCAGTAAAGGAAAAAATCTGAAAACCGCACTAGATGAATCTATAAAAAAAAATTATTACTATTTAACAAGATTTCTTTACCTACAAGTATGTTCAGAACATTCTGTGTGCGAGTCCAACTCTCACTTTGCCGGTATTTTTTTGTAGTCGTGTTACGATTCGGGCTTTTTCAACCCTTATTCCCTTTCCGAATAAACAAAGAGATGTAATAAATAATTTCCAAAGTTTCGTTGAATCGTACTATTGTAGTTATGTAATAAATCTCTCTGGCCACTACTCCAGTCCTATAACAATGAAACTTCTTTAATTCTCTCTGAGCTCCGAATAGTTTTCTTACTCAGAAATTTTGGAATTTACCTTTTAATATTTCAAGCGTAAAGTCATTTGGCCGGTTTTTGTTTGGTATTTAGGATGCTTGTTATAATTTTTAAAGTATTTTAATTTATTGAAACACCTTTGTGTCGGAACATATTTCAATACTTTGGAGTTTATATTGCGAATATTCTCGGAACAGCGCCTGTTTTTTTTGTTCTCTTTGTTTTGCCTTTTTTCCTTTTGTATAATAAGTTTAAAATAAACTGTATTATATATGTTGGGCGGTTTTTATGGGGTGCTGTGATTACTTATTACTTAGTTTTATTTAACTTTAAGTCTTTATGAGATGCCAATTAAATAAATAAAAGCAAAGACATTGATATTTTAAAGTATCTAAATACGCTTGCCTCGCTTAACACTTCCTTCCAATATTCCTTTATCTGGCGATGGTATGGTTTGTCGACCACAGGTCAGATGAGTGAACCACAACCATACCACAGACTAAACAACAAAATCGTGAAACAAGGTCTGATAGCTAAGATTACCCTACTTTATAGAGTAAAGTAAAGTGGTATCTACCACTCAATTCAATCTACCAAACAACGTGCAATAATAGCGATAGGCATTAATGTAACGTGTAATGTAGCACTAATTCACTGTATAGCAGGTGGCTCTCACAAACGTAGTAATGTCGTTTGCTACTCCGCATCACTCGATTAAACGTGTGTTTGGTACTCAATTATTCACGTTTAACATACTTACGCCACCTCGTTTGGGCGTAGTTTGATTTAGTTTGCATGTTCAGTTTATTACATTTTGTTGGCCAAATTTTACCGACGTAGCAACAGCGACATTTCACTTGTTTGGTGGGTTTAAGTTCTGCGATAAGCCTGTGGTATTCATCAACTGGCTTTCAGCACGGGCTTACCTACAATACCTACAGCCTCACGGACTTTGTGTATATGGGACGAGTGAAGCCCAACTTTGGTGCAAACTTTACGTAACCGAACTGGCAGAATTTCGGCGCTGTGTCCACGATAACACGTAACTTTTTGGACATGTATAATTGTGAGACAGTCTTTAGGGATGCAAAAAGTACGATGTAGCTACTTTATTCTTTTGTACATGATGAAATTAGTGGGAGCAACGCGCAATGTTTCCATTCAATTTATTTAGGGTATAAGTTATCCTGGACTTGTGAATTGTTTTTGCGGACATTTCGGGTTTTCGGTAAAAACCATTTACAAGTCCAGGAAAAGCAGAACAAAGGTTATCTGTACCGTGAAAACCGACAGATCAAGAAATAAATCCCTTACGTTTCATGCGAATAATTTGGGTAAACCCTTTAAATCCCTTTTACAATAATTTTATTTGACAAGTATCTAATGTATGGCCGTACCTTCATAATGATATTATTTTATTTGCCATCCGTAAAGAGTGGGTCTAAAGTCAGTGACCATGAGTCCAACTATTAATTAAAACTGCTCCGAGTCTTCATTCCGGTCTTTTCAGCAAGCTGCAATTTAAAACGGCCTGTGGTTGAAAATCTTGCTTTGATAGCGGTCCGGGGCTATAGTCACGTAGCGTAGAGTCTGAACTGTAATCACGTAGGGTCTATTCAGGCCTGGATTATTTTGTTTTTATTGAAAATGTGATAATCTAATGGATAATTTTGTGTTTCGTAACTTTTTAAGACCGAAGTAGACGTTTTTCTTTTATAAAAATCATGTTTTGTAACTGCAACCCGGGGGCTAAATGTACAGGTGCTTTTGATATAACATTGTTTCTCAAACACAACTTTTAATTAAAATAAATCTTATACAGAGTATTATCATATTTTGTAGACAGGAGAAGGGATTAAAGCTTTAAATTCACTCAAAATATCGCACGTTGAAAAATTGTAAGTAAAAAATGATTGAGAATGAAAATAGATATTTTTTGGAAAACTGACAAATGGCAAGTCTAGAGAGTGTCTCCAACGTGTCTACATAATGATATTTACTTAACATACATGTAAAGCGTTGAAGGTAATTAAGAAGACATGTGCATTTACGCCAGTGCATCACAGTAAGTAACTGTGAAGTTGTAGTATTATGTGCACTGCGCAGCAATGAGATCTCACGCCTGCAGCCGACGGGCGCGTTCACGTGTTTCTGCCGCTGTTATGTACACTCGACATGCCGACAAACAAACTGACTTGAAGTGCTTACATATTAAGCTTGGACTAAATGAGATGAGATGCTCGTTAGAATGACAGCCATAGTGTGTTGGAGACGTTGGTCTTCTCACGGGTTATTTGAGCTAAAGATTCCTGACAATGCTTTCATTGCCTAAAAAAGTCCACTGAAATCTGTGTGCGTCTTTTATCAAGAGACTACCTCTCTCATAAACACTCATGGTTCTCGCATTATTTGACCATTACAACAGTATAGACTTTAAAGGAGACCTTGACCTCTGAGTTGATTTCGGATGTTTTTTTCTCAGAGTAGTCAGCTAGGAAAAACCCGCCACATCGGTCTCATTGCCGTGTAGAAGTGTTACATCTAACCTATTTATCGTTTTTTTGACTAGCTATGTCCTGCTTGTGGCTCTTAGAAAAATAAACATACAACTTTGCTTATCTTTTGACATAGAGGCAGCTTGTATACACTCACCAGGCCATTAGGAAGTATTCCAGCAAAATGTGAACAGATTTTATCAGTTAGTATTTGTAAGATGCTTCTAAACTGTCAGTACAGTAATGTACGTTACTTTTACTGAGCTGACATTTCAAACAGTTCGCTCTCGCACTGACTGTACCTCGGCTCCGCAGAGTGTGTTAGATTGTGAAGTTTCTCTCATGTGGAAACGCATTGCGAACGGTATGAACAATGATAAGGGTTTTTGTTTTTAGTGGTTTTCAACTTCTTGCTTTCAGGGCGTGTTGTTTGTTCGCTTTTGAAATGGTTTACAGTTGAAGGTTGCTAAGAACTTTCAGAACTGTATTGTGAGTGTTGTGAGTATTGTGAGCATTGTGAGCTTTATGTTAGTGTTTTAAATATACTCCAACATAAAGATTTTAAACAAATACCTGTAGACCATGTAAATATTAATGCCATGCGGGAATTTAATCCGAAACCCAAAACACAGCAGCCAGTTGTTTAACAACCGTGCCGTCAAATAGCAAATTAGTCCGTGATATGTTTTTTTCCTAGCATGCACTGCTGGGTAATAGGGTGCTTAAGTGGACCCCGAGTCCTGAGCATTCTTTTATCACTCTAGCTCGAACTGGCTTTAATGGTGTGAGTCCCGATCTTCTTGTCATCTCTTTCTGGACCGTCTGCGTTTTTCATCACCAGGAACAGATCAATTGTGTGAATTTTTTGTCCAGATGCCACTGTAAAAGCGGCTGACGAGACCTAACCACTCCCAATTGTACTAACAACCGTAATTATAAGAACTTTTACATTCAGAGTAATTCAATTCTCATTGTTTTGTGGGAACTGTGATACAATAGAACTCATTGTGCAAGCTTGTTTAATTGACTGAGCAGAAAAGTTATTTTTTAATTTGGCCCGGATAAAATTTATTTATCAGCGTTTTTTCTAAATAGGACGTCAGTGGTGCGCAGTTTGTTATTTATTCAATTAATACAGCTGACCGCTTTTTGATCAGACAATAGATCCAACGTATCGAAAACCAACAGATTATTTCAATTGAATATCGAATTTATTCCAAAGAATTGAGCAATGTTTGCTTTAAAACATAATAGAAACCGTTAGTGTTATTTTTCGTTCACTTGATAATGTTTTAGTAAATTCTGTTTGTGTCAAATGATAAGTACCGGTATGGTGCGTTAGTTTGCGGAAATCTTTGTCAATAAATTCTTATGCAACAAATGAAAAATATCTTAGGACGACTCACACACGGCCATCTATCCCAAACTTGGCAGAGCCAGTACTATCACTAACCATTAGACCAACTCTCCGAATCAGTCAAGCCACTAAACCTTCAGACTCGTCGAGTAATATTCAGTTTCGTCTCGTCGACCTCTCACACACGAAACCAAATCGTGTTCGAGAGGTCAGCCAGTCAACATCTCCGGAAAATGCTTTGTAGAGGAGCATTTTGGATCGTATTAAGTTGCATTATATTTTCTGCACATTTTGCATACTATGCGGACGGGAGTACGGTACTAACGGTACTGCATCTTGAAGCCAAGCATCTACATTCTGTGAAAATATAAAGTATCTGTTACATTAAATAACAATGAATTGACAAAATTAAATTATTTTCAAAAGCGAAATGATTCCAAGAATGCCTTTCGGAAATTTTAACCTCGACTGACTCAAGACTAAACTTTGTATTACATTCGGAAACATAAATTACTTAATGGATTCGTTAAAACATTCGTATAATAGAGTTGTCATGTTCCGGGAATGGGGGCGAGTTGTGGTGATGTCACAATAACAGGGTTACAGGGTGAAGTGCTACAGCGATTGAAACCTCTGGGGCAATACCCTTATAAACGAACATTTCCAAGACCTACAATTTGTAATAGATTCATTGCTATACGTTACATGTTGGATGGGTTTTTTCCACGGAAATGTTTGTATTTCAACAACAATGGAAACAAATTTAGCAGTTCCCGGAAGTGTATGAAACACAACGACATTCTAAATGTAACCCATAATATTTATTTAACTCACGTAGACATCGTACTAAACTCGTAGCTTGTTGCGCTACGAGAACTCGTAGCTCGTAGCGGCTCTACGAATTACTACGCGGCTGTCGCTACGCAGCGTAGTCGGTATAAATTGTGAGTGTTTCCATACAGTGAAATACACGTTTGTGGTTGTTGTGTTCATTTCTCTGTTATCTCGTTAGGATATGGTTAGTACTAAATATTCGTCGAGTGTTTTTCTTGTAGTAATTGCAGTGGTAAACGATAACTGGCCGATAATGCGGGCAATATCTTATCTGTACATGAAGTTTATTTATGTAGGTACTAAAGCACTCGGCGTAATTGTAATATAAATACGTTGGGTACATATTGAATATTGATTATGATTAGTTTGCTTAATGGACTTGAAAATTCTATTTGAATATATTTGTAGGCTCTTTACCAGATAGCGAGCGCTGTTAATAAAAATAATGCTTTTTATGCGTGATAGGCATTACGGCTGAAATAGTGGACAGTATATTTTAACGAGTAATATTTTAAGCGAACCTATTATAACAAAAAAAAAAACATAATAGTAGTAATTTATGCCTATTTGTAAAGAAATTTATTTTAGGAAAACAGCGATTGGAGATTTTATAGTAAGGGATTCATCTCGAGAAGCAGACACAGCTGCACTCCGTTAGTTGCAATTGCTGACCACCAAAGCGAATTGCTCCACATTATAGTAAGAGATGTAGACACTATGTCTAATAGAAAAAAAAATAGGATCAGACCAGCCAATCTCTAATCTCTGCCAACACGAAATGACACAAATATGACGTCAAGTAACATGTGGTCAGTAAGCCGCATTTCAGTTGTTTACAGCAGTACGGTGCACGCGCAGTCAGCGTGTTCAGTGACGTCATCAGCACTCGACACCAACTGCAAGCAATCACGTACTGTCAGCAAAGTAGATCAGTAGGCACACCCGTCAGATATAAGTATTAGCTGTCCTCTACGCAATTACCTTCATCTTTGGTTACTACTGCGCTCCCGTAGGCCTTAGCGTGATATTATAGTCGTTAAATGGGCTATCAAGCACAAAAAGATTTTTATAATTTGAACCAGCACTTCCTGAGATTAGCGCGTTCAACCAAACAAACTCTTCAGCTTCATAATATTAGTGTAGATAGGGTTTAGTACTTACAAACACGTTTTCTATAAATCTTTCTAAAGCTACCACGAAATGACACAAATATTACGTCAACTACCATGTGGTCAGTGAGCCACATTTCAGTTGTTTATAGCAGTACCAACTGAATGCACTCACGTACTGTCTGCTTAGTAGATATGTATGCACGTCTGTTCTAACATTTATTTTTTTGGCTTTTTTTTTTTTTTTTTTTTTTTGGTGAGTGGGAAATCATCCAATGACTGCTCCCGTCCTGGGTGCGGCGGGAGGGTGTGTCAGACTCTTACTGACTAAAACCCACTCATGTTCCTTCGATTGCCTTTTATGTTCCAGGGTCACGGTAACAGTTATAAACATAACATTCCGCAACCCCGGCAGGCGTTGGCCCTGTTGGGCCCCTTCCTGTGCTGACTCCTTCTCTTTGAGGCGCGCGTGGAACAAAACGCGCCGTCTACGCGGTCCTGGTCCTAGCCGGGCGGCGAGCTACCCATCGCTCGCCATCCGCAGAACCGCGCCTACGGTGGCCGGTAGTCGTCTTGCGACTTTACAGTCTCTAGCTGGTTTAGACCTTATATTTATTTATTTCACTATCCATCGGTTTCTAAGAAATAAATGTATTATACCTAACGGCTAACACTTATCTACTTTGCTGAGAGTACACAGCACGCGTGCAATACTGCGCCAGAGCGTGAAACTAAACGCTATATTAGTGTTATGAAAACATTTATGACTGATACGTCGATTTTATAGTGTATGTAATAAGTGTTAGCGCGATTTCCATGACTCATTCGTGAATGAATTTGTTTGCACTAGTTTACACTGAAGCTGTAAACTGAACCGATTCAGGTTTTAGAGAACACTTCATTTTGTAAACAGAAGCTTATGAGCTCTAAGAAATGAATTGTTATTTTTGCTGGGAGTAGTGCATTGTAGAAATGTTTTCTAAAGTAAATTGTTGTGATACTTGTCTTTTGTGAAGTTGCTACTTATTGTGACTAACGTTATTACAGGTAGAAGGAACAAAGGTTGTTTATAAAAGCTTTGCGAGTTGGAACTTTACTATGTGGCCAACTTTACGTGATTTTTCTCAATAGTGTGTCGTTGCAACATCATGTTGGATATGTAAAAAGCCTTAAATGCAACCGCCCTTCCGCTCGCAAAAATATGCGCTTGCATTTGCAGTAGATGCAGCTCTATTTTTAGCATCTCTTTCTTATATCCAAGACTTGCATATGCTTTTTGAGTCCTATCTAATGTTCTATAGGTAACGTATTCACGGTTTTTTTACATATAAATGACAAAAAATCCCTAAGAAAACCGCAAGTGGAAGTTTCTCGATTAACTTATAAGTTTTGCACTCAAGACTGAAGGTCCCAACTCACACCCACCAGTTGGTTCATTATACACAACTCAAGTATTCATCACGTTGTGTGCGTATCAACCGCGCGGCCACGGCGTCATATTAAAAAAAAAACCATGCCAAGATTATGTAAAAATTAGTCAAAGTTGATTCCCAAAGCCATAAATTTGTCAAAGTTATAGTCAAAAAGTTATAAGGGTTTGAACGTGGCCGCGCCATCGAAACGCGGAGAACTGCGCGGCCACGGAGATCTCTAAAACTAAACGTTGCAGAGACCTGAAATTCTCGAGAAAGAAAAAAAGTTATTAAAACTGTAAAAAAAAAACATTTTCCTGGTATCGGCAGTTTTATATATTAATAGGTGTTGTTTACAATAAAAAAACTCGCTTTACTCTAACTTTCTTCGGTAGATAATCACGACATATTTCTACGCGATACCGTACTACAGCTCCTGAAAATTAACCCAGGATTTTTTGTAGTATTTTTACAGTTTTTGACAAATTCAAATCTAGGTTTTACAAAAAACTTCAGACCTCTGCGTTGGTTTTTCAGCGAGATATCGGCGATAACGTGTTTTTTCACCGTTTCAATGGCGCGGCCATGAGGTTCTACTCTTACAGCTCCTGAAACATAAACCTAGGACTTTTTGCAGTATTTTTACAGTTTTTGACAAATTCAAATCTAGGTTTTACAAAAAACTTCAGACCTCTGCGATGCTTTTTCAGCGAGATATTGGCGATAACGTGTTCTTCACCGTTTCAATGGCGCGGCCATGGAGTTTTAGTCTTATAGCTCCTAAAATATTAACCTAGGATTTTTTTCTATATTTTTACAATATTTTTTACAAATTCAATCTGTTATTTACCTGGATTTCAGGTCTCTGCAACGTTTAGTTTTAGAGATCTCCATGGCCGCGCGATTCTACGCGTTTCGATGGCGCGGCCACGTTCAAACCCTTATAACTTTTTGACCATAACTTTGACAAATTTATGGCTTTGGGAATCAGCTTTGACTAATTTTTACATAATCTTGGCATGGTTTTTTTTTAATATGACGCCGTGGCCGCGCAGTTGAAACGCACGTCATCACGTTTGTTTACTCCATAAGGCTAAGGCTTACAAAATCAATACGCTGTCCATGGTTGTAAACAAACCCGTATACATTTGTTTACTTATTCACTTAGAGCTGAATTACTCGCGAGTGCTCAAGTGTTTTACAGCGGACGCTTTCAATATGAAAAGGGGGGGGGGGGGGCTTTGGTTGGCGAAGCGCCAGGGATATGAGGGATGGTCAGGGCCTAATCAGGTGTTTTTTTTATTTATTGGAAATATAGAAAGGGGTCGGAATTGTGGCATTGAATGAAGGTCTGTTGGCAGTGTCGGTATTAACGAATGCTGGGTTCTTCGATTTTATCTACACTGTCGATAATATTTTATTTGATTTTATTAAGGAAAAACAAACATTTGTATTTGGTTAACCTAGAATCGTTTCCTACAACTATCCGTACTATCCATACTTCCATATCCATACTAATTTATAAATGCGAAAGTAACCCTGTCTGTCTGTCTTTCTGTCTGTCTGTCTGTCTGTCTGTCTCTTTTTCACGCCTAAACCACTAAACCGATTTGAATGAAATTTGGTACAGATATAGTCTGGGACCCGAGAAAGGACATACGATAGTTTTCATCCCGGAAATCCCCCGAAAACGAGACCTATTATTCCACGTGGACGAAGTCGCGGGCAAAAGCTAGTACTATTATAAATGCGAAAGTAACTCTGTCTGTCTGTCTCTTCTTCACGCCTAAACCACTGAACCGATTTGAATGAAATTTGGTACAGATACAGTCTGGGACCCGGGAAAGGACATATGATAGTTTTCATCCCGGTAATCCCCCGGGAACGGAAACTTATTCCACGCGGACAAAGTCGCGGGCAAAACCTAGTTTATTATATGTTATCAACTTACCTACAGTACTAGTAATATGGGTTAACAATAAGGCTATTTTTATCTGTAACGCACTTGTGTGGGTGTTTAAACTTGTTCTATTAATATTGATTAAGACGCTGTCTCTGGATATTTCTCCTATGTTGTAGGTGCGTTCACAAACATAAACTTAAATAAACAAACAACAAGTCCGACAACTACCTGTTGGTCGTGCAAATATTTGTTTCGGTCTGGTATCGAACCCGAAACACGAAATGCTGCATTTGATGTGAGTTATACCCAATGATATATTAAGTAAAAAAGGCGTAGATAGGTTATCCAAACGAAATTCTATCTTCAAAAACGGCACACTAACGCACACATACATTACACGTCAAAGTACGATGACATGATTGAAGTAGTGCGAGTGAAAAAGAGATAAACGTCAAATGTCAACGCGATACTCAGTATCATGATTGCCAATTGGCAAATTTATAATGTGCCACATTTTGACTGCATATAACCTATCTACACTTTTTTACTTAAAATATCATTGGTTATACCTTACTTTTTGACGAAGGCAATACTACTTCTTTTACTGCGTGGAAAATTTTGTGTTTAACAAACAAACAGTTTGTGTTTAATAGTGTGCTTTTAGTTGTAATGATAAAATAATGAAAAACTTAAGCCTGTGCAAACTTACAGACACGTAGCGAGTGTCCTGAGTTAGGAGCCCCTATTTGAATGTACTTTGTTCCCACTTCTTTACAACTTTGCTGGGACTTTGACCTCCAGTAACAATGTAGCAGGACAAGGTCTGAATTTAACAATATTTAAAAATTGTTTTCGCCCAAAGGTTCTATTATTTGGTCTTTGGAAGCGAAAACAGTTCCTGAGGTGGGACTATTTTCGCCTTTAAGGACCATCTTTTCTCCAAAGTGTAGGGTATAACCAGAATTCAGGATATAATGTGATTAGTCTAAGAGACACTTTTCATTCATTTCCCAATAATATCTGACCAATATGAATAAATTTGAATGTAATGAATAAGGATAAGGCTGCGTAATCCGGCACGTACTAATAAATATATAAATAAATATGCACGACTGTATCTCGCTATGTTACTGTACTCGCCTTCGTAATCAGATTTGTACGATTTATAAACAGCTATGATTTAGATATATTAGATGAATAAATAGTGGCTTTCATATAAATATTTTTGTTTGTGTTCTTTACTGTGTACTCTTTGCGTTTAAAAGTTGCATCTATGCAATGTCTGTGTTCAAAAGGATTTCTTGCATCAAATTGCAAAAAAATATTTAATCAAAAAAAATTATTATCAAGTCGAATTGTAATTTGTCAGAGTACATATAGTAGGAGACTTTTTCAACTAACTTGGTATTTTTTTTATTGTAATTCACAAAACTGATATACAATCACACAAGCAATTAAACAAAGTAATAGTTTTACATTCATAAGATTGATATGATTGATATCTACTAGATGTGAATCCTGCATGCACACTTTAGGTAGTATTTTTACATAGCTACAAATTAAACTACATTAAATCTTAAAAAAAAAAGAAGTACATAGATGATTACTACACGATATTATTTATTAATTCTCTAAGATTAATTTTTACTGAGGCCACAGAACCAGCAAACACATCTATTTCACTACGCATGGAGTTGGCAAGTGAAAGCATGCGACGTAAAGATGAAAATTGACCAATATAAGTTCGACTATGAAGAAGAATGAAAGTCTTTCGGTTAATTAAACGGCTGCAGTTACGTGGGACACTAAATTGCACTTTTTCTAAAAGCTCGGTGGAATCTAATCAACCATTAATTAATTTGAATAAAAACATATAATCTAAAGATTTTCTACGCGCGCTTAAGGTTTTTGTGGTGGTGGTGCGAATCATACCTAAAAAACTGTGAACAATTTTTAGGTATGATTCACACCACCGCAATAATGACCCATTAATACCCATACCTTCCAATTTAGCAATTAATAAACTAAGTCATGATCGACCAAATCCCTTTTTTTAAGTCAATATAAATTGCATGAACTTCTCTTCCATCATCCAAACCATATGATACGTAAGAAACATACTCAACCAGATTAGACAGAGTAGATTTTTTTGGGGCGAAACCCGGGCTGGTATAATTTGTCATATAATAAACACAACAAAATACATTGGGGTCGTTATTACTTTCTGGCTTTCTGTAATTTTGTAACAAAACTGCAAGGATCTTCAAACATACTCCTGTTTTTCTAAGAATCTTATTTTAAAAATTAAGTTTATATTATTTTGCATTATGCTGTTGAAAGGTATCGCTAGATGCACATTGTACTTTTTATGGCGAACATAGATTCTCCTTCCAGCTTAGCCGTCGTTTTATGGAAGAATTTATAGAGATAAACATTTTCTTACCGTAGGCATTCAGTGAAGTAACGCCAGTACATCTAAACCGTCAGCGCCACACTCTGTGCACGAGACGATTGTGCGCCAAGACAAAAGAGTCGCCGGTGCATTCATAATTGCAATTCTTTTCAATAACACTCAATACGAATAAAATTTTGTTTTTATTTAGCTGGCTTTGCACGGACGTTGTAGTCTTTTGTTGTTTTAATTTTAATGCTTACTTCAGCTGTAAATAAATGAAAACTGGCCTTAATACTCTGAGTAATATTAACTATCTCACTTCAACATCGATTTTGATTAAAATTCATGAAATGGCTACAGCTGATAGGAATAGATTGGCCACACATACTGTAATCCATTACCTGAACATATCAAGCTGTAAATTAATGTCCTAATGGATATCTACAGTTGTCTCCTTGGGGAATAATTTCTGTTATTTCCTGAATAAATGGCTGATAGTCATGATACAGAGTTTGAATGTGTAACTAAGGACATCGCTACACTTTACCTAATGTTTACGAAATGTAACTTAACATAATTATTTGCCGAATAAAATTATTGCATTCAAAGAAATAGATTTTTTTCTTTGGTAACATAACAGCTTTGGTTCTATAGTATACAGTTTTATATAGTTTTTTTTTTGTTTTGTCACCATCGGTACATGCAAAAAGTAAAGGCAAGTAATCTACTGATATCAGTTCCAAGGTTTATAGTCGCCCACAACACGTTCCTTCATATTTATCACTTTCTGAGGCAAAAAATGCATCGAAAATATTAGCGATTATACAATACTAGCTTCTGCCCGCGACTTCGCTCGCGTTAGGAAGAGACAAAAAGTAGCCTATGTTACTCTCCATCCCTTCAACTATCTCCACTTAAAAAATCACGTCAGTTCGTCGCTCCGTTTTGCCGTGAAAGAAAGACAAACATACAGACAGACACACTTTCCCATTTATAATATTAGTACTTTCCCATTTATAATATTAGTATGGATCATGTCATTGTTGTTTAAGGTAAGCATTCAAGACGCTATCAAGAAATGACAATGTTTAAGGCTAGCCGCACACACACAATAATATTGACAATAAAGTACGTATTGTCAATAATATTGTGTGTGTGCGGCCTGTATTGCGGTATTGGATAGATAGAATCTAGATTATTGACAATCTTGTATTGACAATATTATTGTGTGTGTGCGGCAAGCCTTAGGTTTACTTTGAAACTTCCAAACATTATCTTAAAGTTTTGACTATCGTTTTGTTTAACTGTAGACAATAGACTTTCGATCCTGTCTTCAGCAGACAGTTGTTCATAATTACCTCGACCGGCTCCGATAACGAGATCCTTGAATAATTTGACATGCCGAATAACAAAGTGGTAATTCTAATAACTGGTATTTATTTATCGAGAGTACAATTCGGTAGTTTCCACCATTAACCAATAAATTTTAGACACAATTCCTATAAAACCTCTGTTAATTTTCAGCCCAATAAATTCGGTTCATTTTCAATTTGCTATAAAATTTGATTTTTAGTTGTTTTGAAATCAATAAATAGATAGTCAACTGAGTTGTTATTTTAGTGACGTCATAAGTCGCCATTGCCATACAAAATCTATTGGAGAATTGCGTTTTGACAGCTCATAAAAAGTACGTCAATTGATAATGGTGGAAACTACCGTATTGTTGCTATTATGTATAAACGTTGTTTAATATTTAGATCGGCATTTACTTCGAACAGTGAAGAGCACTACATTACTATTCATCATTAATTTACATTGCAGCGCACAATTACAATCGTTTATTTGCATCAGTAGTGCGGAAGCGACCCCCGGGGGCTCCGGAGCTTTCTGTTTCCATGCAATATTCAATTCGAGCACTGTCGTCTGTATTGAGCTGTTTTAGGACGTTAACCATTCTGGTTATGTAAAGTTAGCCGTGCTATTGGCGGTTATTTGCTCAATACTCCATTGGATACATCGACAAATTCTGAAACTTAGATTTAATCACCATTTTGCATAATTTATAGAAAGTTGCTCCAGCTGTTAACGACTTTCAATTTGCTTTTGATCTTTATTGAAACTTAATTTCAAATAAACTGAACCGTTTGAACTCCATTAGCTCACAAAAAAAGCCAAAACTCCCGAAAACAATTCATCAACGGTTATAAAAAAAATATCTAAAAAAGGTAATTGGCAATTGTGTCCAAATGCGAGAGAAATGTTGACTAATTTTCCACAATGAAGAACCCTCTCAAAGGCCGGAACAAAGAGCGATTACAATGCTAAGTTACCATGAAACATTCGGCGGGTGTCGGGCGCGCTCGGCCGCGCTCGGGACAAATTATACGTGGCGGTACCTCCGGACAAGCGTGCAAACTTGACGGAGCATTGTTTCAGCCGAAGCAAGTTCCCTTTGAACCCGGTTACTGTTTTATGTTATTATTCCAGATGAAAATAGGTTTCTAAGCACTCGGTTTCTTGGGCACTGAAGTTTGTTTAATCAACACTGCAGACTTTGTTTAATCAAATCTTATACGGGTCCAGTACAGCACTTTGAAGTTCAAGTGCTTTTAAATCTTTTGAAGCGACTCTCTTGCTGATTTTCACATTATCCTGAATAAATAAAGTTCAAAAAGTTTCACAAAAAGATGTTGTATAAGGCTTTTAGTTGATACAAGTCCTCAACGTGCTGGGGCATACGATGGAGATAGTTTTAGCTTTAACTATTATGAAATGTAAATATCACAAAGTTCTTATAACTTTTAACGAACTGTTTACTAATGATTGGATCACGTTTATACTGAAAACTTTGTTTTTAATCTTGCTTTTATTTAAATTTTTAACACCACTAGGTTTATACTAAACTAAAATTTGCTATTGAAATAAAAATAGAGGTTAGCGTTACAAAAGGCCAGACGAAAAAAAAAACTATTTAGTCCGGCAGTTAGTTAAAAAAAATGGACACTTGTTTTTTTTTCATTGACGACGCGTCAAGTTTCGCGTGACGTCACAACTAGGTACAATTTTTACTGAACACTAGCGCCCACTCCGGAACGTTGATGGTCTTTATCTTTTATTTTAATTTGACCAAGCAAAAAAATTGTGTCCAGTATTTTTGGACTGTTTAAACGACGGACTAAATGCTATTTCTAATGTTGAAAATTGGATGTGTAGAGGCCCTCATCCATATCTGCATTTAATAGCACTTGATAGATGCGCTCCGGGCGGGTGTCGGACTGAAACCTAGGTTAATGGTGTCTCCACGCTCTGTACAGTCTGTGTTGTGTCTGCCCTGATACCTAGCCTAGCAGACACACAATAGGGAAGATGCAATATTTTTATTTTTGTTTTGATTTTAAAGGATTCCATGTAAAATAGACCACTAATATATTAAAAGGTTAAAATGTTGTAATTCATTGTAAAAAAAGCGGTTTTAAATTGACAGTTTAAACTTCCGCGCGAAAACGGACCAATAGTTCCGATGACGTCACTGCAGTGACACTGTATCTCTGGTTGTATTGTTCTTCTCAAATTTTTATTACTTTTTATAATTTTTCGCCATTCCAGATACTTTTATTGCTAAAATTTGAAAATAAACTATCAATTAACATCTCGTGGTCATAATAATACCGCATGAAAGCATGTATGTAATGCTTTTTTATGCAAAAAAGCATGTTGACTCATGTTGATATCTCCAACACCAGAAGGGGTTACAAACTTTGTATCAGATAGTTTTGGTGGCTGAACTTCTGATTTTAAATATTTGAAGAATCTGGATTTATGGAATCTTTACCTCCTGGACCTTGTATCATGGCAGACAGAGGCTTCAAGCATATCGAAGGTGTGTTATTTCTGTTGATTAGATCATTAGTGAACAACACTAACAAAAGTTCAAAAGATGAAGTACTACAGTCGAAGAAAATTGCATGCCTTCGAAATCATATTCAAAGAGTCATTAGAAGACTGCGCGAATTTTCTTTTCTAAAGCTAATTTTATTCCTACAAAACTATTTCTGTTTACTTTACTTTGACAACTAACTGCGGGGGTGCGTTCCAAAAAGGGTAAGAATTACACGGACGGAGTAGTGCGAAAGTTACTCTAAAGCGTCCCGCTGGCTTATTACCTATGAAACAGCAATTTTTATATTTTATTTATTTAGAAAACCAACGGCGATACATATAATGCATTACAAATAAATATAAAACAGTTTAGTAAGGCTATTAATAGGTTTTCCTTTTTAACTTAAATAATGTATACAATGCGAACGGACTTACAGCAGCAAATAAAATAATTGTTACTAGAAAATACACTATATCTTATAAGGAAGTTAGGAATATTAATTACAATGAATAATCAAAAAAATAAGCATAGTAAATGCTTAATAGTGTTGGAACGTAGTTGCAAGCTATTTGTCAATTTATTTTTTTAACCTTTGCTTTAAAACTCTGTTTTGTACAGTTAAATATATCAACTCGAGAGAAATTATTGTTATATGTTCGAGCAATACGAGTCAGTACACAATTACTAGCATAGTTAGTTGCAGCAATCAGCAATATTTGCGCAGTGATCGCGCGATTAATCGCTTACCGTAAAAAAAATCGTATTATGTATGAATCGATTGCTAATCGCTCGCTGATTGTTCTAATGCACTTTATTGCTACGATGACGATAAAGTAGCAATCGCAGACATTTAGACATTTAGACAAATTCGTGCTTTGTTTTATTAGGTACCAAAGCGTTTTATTATTGTAAATATTGAATACTTCCAATAAAATAAAATAATATTTCTTACCAAAAACAAATAATATAACAGTGTTTTATTTAATATTAAATTACCTACCGTGTATGTCTTCTATTTAATAACCGTAAATTACATGTAATATTTTTTATATAATCAAAGGCAATTATTTGATATTGAATTTAAAAAAAATCTCGATTAAGATTTCATTGTAAAAACTCGATTGTATCACATCACTATTTATTTGGAACTAAAAACCTGCAACACTAGAAATGACATTTTTCTGACTCGAATTAAAAATCGTACTATAACCTCTTTTTAATTTTCGAGTGAATTCCTCGCACGTTTTGGAACGTGCCAGTGACGTCATTCCAGTCGCTTAACGCTGATTGGTGTTTTAAATTACGTTTCATTTCATGTAATTTTAAATTCATATTTTATTGATATAAATAAACATTATGCAAAAAAAAAGTTGCAGAGGCCCTTCATTTACATTTTTTCAACATTTTATTAATAAATTTTCAATAAATACTATGTTTGCATCTTCCCTATTATGTCTGATTAATTGGCTAATAAATTATTAGCCAGATTTATTGGTTCATTTCGGTCTGGGATTGCGTTTCCTGTAATTGAGCATTCGGCAAATTGTGGATGTCGAAATAATTCAAAAATGTTTTGTCGCGAGCGTTTAATTTGTGGGCATTAATGAGAGAGCACCCTGCTCTCCCTGTTCTTAAGATTGTCTCATTATCTCATAGTGCTGAGTATTTGCTTGCGAGTAATTAACCTAATACAGTCGACATCATTATTTACAAATTTACTTAAGATAAGTGCGCGAAACTATGTTTTATATTACTACTATCTATTGAAGCTTCAGACAAAAGCTTTTCAGAACTTTTTTGATCACCATTTCAAATAGAAAACATTGAACTGTTTGCTTTGTTTTGTGTATAACCCTCCCCTTTTATGAAGGCGATAAAGGCTTATGGGCGATAATAACAACAGCGATCACTAATCAGTTAGTCAACTCGTGCGAGAATACAATTATTTACGACCGGTAATTATAGCCCGTTAGGAGGCACATTGTAAACGTTTACGAAGTGATATGGAGAAAAACATAACAAAACGTGTATGTTGTATAGAAAATTTAATTTTATCGTCGGTTAAGGGTCACTGTCCACAGAGCGTAGCTGCATACGCGTCATTTTACGCCTGCTTACAGCTGATATAAGCTTGAAACTGTGTCGACGAAGCGTACGCGTAGCACGCTCAGTTTTTTATGTAGTAAGCGTACTAAGCGTATAATGACGCGTACGCATCTATGCAGCTACGCTCTGTGGACATTTGCATGACACTGTGGCCGTTTATCCAGCGCCACCGTCACTTTAACGAAAACAAGAACGAGATGACGGCGCCAAAATGGCGATATCTACATTTACTACAGCAACATGTCCATCGCACGTCGCGACCGCGTTACCTCTTACTAAACTTCGATCGCGGCGGCGGTGGACAGACGGCTTAAGTTGGTTTATCTGTCACTCATGCTCAAAGTTCTTTCATACCACCTATCTAAGATCTCTCTAAAGCTGGAAGCGTCATAACAGTTCTCTATACGTTTTACTAATCTCCTTTTCAATGTCGTAGCTACATTTCAGCGCTTACAATGCTCCTGTTTGTTCAACACTCGTATACGCTGCGTGGTCGTTACGTAGTCGTCGCGCGCCGCCATTGTTCTGTTTCACACAAATAGATTCATGTACACCCTGTTAGTTTCGATGCTGTTTATTTTTTCTGTTTTGTTACTGCTTTTGAGTAGTTTGTGTTTTATAGGCATGAGTTGCGCGTTTTGTTTCATCAGTCTGTATGGGTTTGTTGTTAAGTGAGCATTCGTGTTGTGGTAAGTTCTGCGTTACATAATTTATGTCTACTGGTAGGATTATTACAAGCTAATATTATAAGTAACAAGCTTTTGCCCGCGACTTCGTCCGCGTAGAAGAATAGTTCCCGTTCCCGGGGGATTACCGGGATGAAAACTAACCTATGTACTTTCTCGGGTCCCAGACTATATCTGTACCAAATTTCATTCAAATCGGTTCAGTAGTTTAGGCATGAAGAAGAGACAGACAGGCAGACATACAGAGTTACTTTCGCATTTATAATATTAGTAGGGATATTCTAAAATTCAGTACCGGTTAAATTAATACAATTATGCTTATGTAAATCGTATTTCTAAGCCCTACGTGCCTGAACTAGGTAATCCTATGTTTCAGAGGATAAGAGGTAAAACAGTCTTAAGTGATAAATAAATAATCAAAAGGGGATTATACAAATCGAAATAATGTCAATCAAATAATGTGTAAAACTATATGAAAAGCTAAGTAGACAACAGTATGTAGAACAGGTTAACTTATAGTTTCTAAATACACTGAATACTACATGTACGGTCAGCAAAGTAGATAGGTATGCAGGGCCGTCATCTACAATTGAGGTTTTTCTTGAATACTAATCAATGTATGAACTTTAACTTAATTAGAGTACTAGTCATTTTCCACTATAGTTTAAATTGTTATTAGAAAATATTCGTGGGTTTTTGAGAAAACTTAAACTGTATCTGACTGCCCTGCATACTTATCTACTTTGCTGAATGTACCATAATGTTAAATTATATAGCCTTCGCGCGCGGCTTTTTTCCCCTTGGAGATCTAATTTTCAGAAATCCTTATTGGATACTTATTTTTGACAAACACCCTGCAAATTTCGTGCTACTAGGACCAGCGGTTTGGGCTGTGCGTTGATATATCATTAGTTAGGCTGTTTACCATTTTATAGATTAGAAGATACGTTATTAATTTCAGCACTATTACTAAATTTTGTGTATCTTCGTAGGAAATAGGTTTAGTATATTATAGAGAACAGTTTTATATGAAAGCATGTTTTGTCTGTTTTTAACACCTAGCCCTACCTAGCCTTTTACACATAAATAAATTACGAATAAATCACTTGACTCTTGAATTGACAAATTTTCAGTTATTTTGATACAACTGTATTACTCCTAAGGACCAGCAAATAACTGCATAGGTAACTAGATATCTACTTTATTTGTATTTTATAATACCTTTAATACGCACACAATTTTAAACTTGTTTTTAATACTTTCTTTTATGTGTATAATCAAATATCCATCCATACTATATCCATACTAATATTATAAATGGGAAAGTGTGTCTGTCTGTCTGTCTCTTCTTCACGCCTAAACCACTGAACCGATTTAAATGAAATTTGGTACAGATATAGTCTGGGACCCGAGAAAGGACAGAGGATAGTTTTCATCCCGGAAATCCCCCGGAAACGGGAACTTATTCCACACGGACGAAGTCGCGGGCAAAAGCTAGTAATATTATAAATGGGAAAGTGTGTCTGTCTGTATGTCTGTCTGTCTGTATGTTTGTCTTTCTTTCGGACGGAGCGACGAATTGCAGTGATTTTTTAAGTAGAGATAGTTGAAGGGATGGAGAGTAACATAGGCTACTTTTTGTCTCTTTCTAACGCGAGCGAAGCCGCGGGCAAATGCTAGTATTAAAATAAAACAGACATTAGTTAGTTCTTAGACAATCAATGTCCGTCATACAGACCCACCAGGTTATATGTGAAATGGCTGAAATTTTAGCTACGGCATCTTTCCTTCATTTTCACAGATAAGTTGGTGAGAGTATAAATGTATATTCCGCTATTCTGGTAGTGTTGTTTGTTGCTAGCTAGTTTTTAATGCTTATTGTAATCTGTGGAAAACGTAGTGGGTAGCATTATTGACTTAAAATGTATCGTTTAAAATACTGTTTATAGTTCTTATTGCGCTGCTGTTTGTTTTTCCTTAAATAAATACAATTCAGGAAGCCTGGAATAGCTATCGAACTCTAAATATTTGTGAGCTGACATTACGAAGTAAATTTCCATTAAAAATAACAAACAAGATATTTTTAATAAGCTCTTAATGTGTGGAGTCCACCCACATGTATTTTTATTTTCTTTATAACATTTTGTACCTTTCTATGTGTTATATGTTTGTAAACGCACCCGCAGGTGTTCATAATCATATCCATACAGTCGAGAAACAAATACCTGCGCTGGAGTCGAACCTGCAACACGCAGCGTAGGAGCCAATCGCCTTAATTTTGTGCCAACCTTGCTGTCAAATATTTAATATAGCGTCAGGCATTTGCAGCCTGACATTTTGCGGAACTGGACCTTATTGACACAGCTGCCGGGGGCACTAATATTAAGTTACTAGTTTTAAGCTGATATCTTTCTAAAAAGTCCATGTTATGTAACATTATTAAAACCTTCATACCGGCACTGCTGTGTCAAATAAATGTATTTTCTTTCTTTCTTTCTTTAATATGAAACAGTGATAATGAGCCCACAATTCCTAAAAAAAGCTGCAATACTGTGACAGACCTAGTTATTTGCTCACTGTGGAAACATTGTCTCAGTTTAATTCTGCGTTTAATTTCCTTTATTATACTTATTACGAGTAACGCTGCCTAAACTCATTCCAAGTCTAGCTCATTATTCTTTACTGTTCGGCTTAGAACCAACCTAAACATTAGAAATTCATAATAGTCACTTATTTTCAAATTGCCACTATTTGGTTAATATTTGCTACGCTTTCCTTCGTTTTTCTTTATCTGCATACTTCGTCAATTTCAGCATATCTTATCAAAAGTTTTTTTTTTCCTTTAAAATACCGATTTATATATTACAAAGAGAACACTTGAGAGCTGATAGATCCATTTCGCCTAGGCACACGACTCACCACTGCGGGTCGGGGGACGAAGAAAAATCAGCGGTTGTGATTGGCCGATGCAACAATGTAAGGACGAATGTTCCAAACGTAGTGATGCACAAGTCAGTTTTGCAACAATACCTAATATCGATAAAACCGAACATAACGATGACTGTTAATTCTATATTTTTAACTATACTGGTTGGGAGTTAACTGGGTGCAAATAAAATACTTACGTAACACAGTAAATTTTACTTTATTCAAATCAATGCTAAAATTAAATCAAGGTTAAATAATCGTAAAAAAAAAACAAAAAAAAATATTTTGCGCCTAGGTTGGACGATCCTCCTCGACGAGATAATTATTGATTTTTAAAATGAATCAATTTAGTATAGTTTTCCCGGAAATAAGATTCGGGGTCTTTGTTATTTTTTGTAAAAAATGAGAGGGCTTAAGTTAAGCTCTGATTTTTATATTGCGTATTCATCTATTATACCTTCGAATACACGTGATTCGAGACACAAAAGCAAGACAACTATAGCAGCCCGACAGCCGGCTGTCGGTTGGTCGTTGAAAGGTTAAATACTATTATGAATTTGTGCTAGTGCGATGAAATCATTATGTCGCCCTAACTCCATATACCATACATTAGATATAATGTGCGCACAACTTCCAATAGTGCAATTGTCTGTAAGGCAGGTGCAGTATCTACCAACAAGCAATAGCATGTCCATCAGCCAAATCGCGGTCTAAAATAGGTATAATTGTAATAAAAACGGGAACGGACAAGTTGTGATGTGACTGAATCCGTACTCTAACTAGCCAAACATTATTTAGCAGGATGTATATGTTTCTCATATGATCCGATAACGAAACAATATACTTATTATAAAAAGTTCTCTATTCTAGTAGCTAGATCTTCCAAATGACTCTTGTTTCAATTATATTGGATGGTAGGTACGTTTTCTTTAATTGAAACCATTATTATGATCGCTATATTCTAACTCTATTTATTGCAAATACAAATACAAATCTTTTTATTCGTCAATGCAGGTGTACAATACAAAAGGTGTTAGAGTTACAGAAAATCTAAAATATAAACATTAAGTACCTAATGTTACTTTTTTACAGTTAGGGAACATCGTAATTTTTATCGTCAAGAATATAAAGACTGTGTTTCTAAGTTGTCACAACACTACAGCAATGCGTCTGTCCCTTTGTATCTATACCTACAGATGGAAAGGGACATACTTATTGACAATACCTAGTGAGAGAAAGGGACTTTTCAAAAAGACATCAACGCGGTGTACGTTTTGTGTGCCTTAAACGTAAACAACCAGTTTAGCTTGAGCCCTGCAATTATTCATAATATATTAAATTATAATAATTATTTACTTACTGATGACAAGTTATGTCATCCTTTTTATAGCTCGATGTTCTAGACGACTTCCCACACCATTTAATTGAACAAGAACTCATAACTAATTTAATAAAAGCAGTATTGTTTAAAAAAGTTATCAAAATAATCGCGTGCGGAGAGTTCTAATAACTGGTCAAAACTAAAACGGTCACTCATAGTTTCATCTAGCATAAGTGCAATTGCATTTATGTGTCGTGAGCCTGAGTCGCCCGCATGAGCAGTCAAGAGGCTTTATTGTCATTGATATATTATAAATATATTTATTTGGAAATCTAAATCAGCAAGATAAGTCTTGGTTCTGAAGAAAATCTCGTATAACGTCTGGAAATTTCTCTTCAACATGAGATAACAATATTCAAATCTAAACGAAAATCTTGTTTGTTATAATGGAATAATTTAAAGCATTAAATAATTCTGTAATAGATCTTTCTTTAAATATTCCAGTACCATATTATACTTACGTACATATCATTGCACTACACACACACTACCATCTGATTTTAAACTAAGCAGTGTTTTGTGCTTGTACTATGGTAACCAGATAACTGATACATATTTATATAGTTTACAAATAGTATTTATTTGTAAATCATATGAAATATTACAGACACCAGACAGAGAACAAACAATCATGCTCATGACGCAGTTGGTCCCGGGTGGGAATACAACCCACGACCTCCAGCTTAGCAGTCAGGTCTACTAAACAATAGGCCCGTAAAACCAACACATACACATAAACAATAATATAATACATTATTAACACGTCAACCGGACCTTAAATAAATTCAACATTTTCAACCTTTAAATCTAAAACAAATCCATCGCGTTACGCAACTTCACTCTTAGAATAAAACATAGGCTTAATGTCATCACCGTGCGTAGGTTTAATCCCAGACGGAATTCCACTCAAACCGTTCATAACCAACAGTTTTAGTAACTACATAAAACAATTCGTTTAGGGTTAACATCCCACGTTTGTTACATTAAAGCTTCTTAGACGAGATTGCACAAACGGTGTGTGACTGACAGATGGGTACAAAACTATGGCAATTAAGGGATGACTCACAAACACGACCTGTCTGGACCTTACCGTCAGATAAAAGTTTGACCTTCCATGATATACACGAAATCGCGCTGATTAGCTAGCTAGTTGTCTCGAAATAGGTAAAATGTTTTACTACATAAAAGGGAAAGCAGGTCGTGACTTCTTATTAGATAACGCCAAACTTTGATAAACTTGATCTGACGGGAGTTGCGATCAAAGTGCTTCACAATTACTCATGTCACGTTTGTCACAACGCAGACGTAGGGGCGTTAATAGGCAATCTACGCAACGGGTCGCCGGTTCCAATCCCGGCCGGGCCTGAGGTGTCCGTTAATTAACGCGAGACTGAATGACGAGCCCGTATGCTAACGATGTGTTCATAATTCAGCGGTAAACTGGAAAATACGCGGGCGAAGGTCGGAAGTCAGGTGTCAATACGACACCAAGTAACCGACATTCAACATATTATACACATTTTATTTTAGCTGAGGAAAGGAAAATGTAAAACAGCTCCTTCGTAAATTTTAATAAAATGCTGTTTCGAGAAAATCCTTAATACATTTTGCTCTTGAAAGCTTTGTTCGGAGTTTTGAAACTCTAGAGGGAAGAGGATCTTACAAATAAAACTACGATTTATGGGACAGAATATAGACCAAGTGTTTGCGATTCAAATCAGGAATAGAAACGCATTTGTACATTTTACAACTGATTGAAACATTTTGCTCAATTGAACAACGAAAACCTAGTTACATAAAGCTGAGAGTTCAATATAAATCGATGCCGCAAGTAAAGCTAAAAATAGATTCGCAATCCGCATCAAATGTGCAGAATCCAGTATCCACAAGTCAATACTAGAGTTAGAACATTGACCCAATTCGGGAGCGTCTGCCGAGATGCGGCCAGATATGCTGGAGGCTAGCGACACACATACTATTTACTACTACACAAGCATTACTGCTAACTGATACATTTGGGATCGAGATGAGCGATCTTCTTATTGATAGTAGAGTTGTGGATTAGGGATGTTTTGTGTTATATCAGCAAAAAAATCAGGCACGTGTTGTTAAAAGGTGTCTTTGTAGATAAAATCCGACTACCCTTCATTTTGGCCATAAAACTTTGACACCTCTTTTGTTTTTGATGATTGAATTTTCCACGTCTCGTAGTGGTGACAGTTAATGTGTTATGACACCGGTCATAAGGGCAATCGGAAAGAAATGTTTCGCGAAAAGTAGCGACGTGAGTGATCGACGGTCCGTCGAGCTGATCCATCCTTTCCAAGTCTGAACTTCGCGATCCTGCAAAACTTAACGCGAAATGCCTCGATTAAGAGTCTTGGGACACCTGTCTTGTATTACGTAACTTTGCTGTTATTTTGCTGTTATTTTAACCAACATTTTCTTTATATTTTGAGGCAGCGCAAACTAGAGATATTATTGTCTGAGGGTTATTTTTAGAAGTCTACACCCAAAACTGGTTGGAGATTATTTCGTCGCCCGGCCTTCATGAGTTAAGTCCCCGTGTTTCCAAAATGTTCTAAAGAAAAGCTCCAAAATATTTTCTTAATACCTGACTTGGCGGCTTAAAACTTTGATACAGTTGCGTAAAACACATTCCCCAGAGATTAGTGAGCCATCAGAACGGGGCTCTAAAAGGGAATTACGTCATATTGAGAGGGCCATGTAATTACACGAGTGTTTCACTCCGACACGGATTTTGTGCGAAAATTTTTGGTTGACATTTTTAGGAAGTAGGGGTGAAGCACCTATAATGTTCAACAACACTCTTCGTGTAATTCAACTTGGTTTTTGTTTTGGAAAAATAATACCTTCTGAAACATTGGTTATGGTCTGATCTTTTTAACCGACTTCAAAAAAAAGTAGGTTCTCAGTTCGACCTGTATGTATGTATGCATGTTGGGACTCTAACTAAAGTAAAAAATAAAAAAAACATTTTCAAAAAAAAAAAAAAGATAACCGACTTCAAAAACTAAAAGCTCAAAAATAACTATTTCGGAAGTCGGTGGCAACACAAATCGATCGGTACAAGAGAAGCCACCGACTTCCGAAATAGTTATTTTTGAGCTTTTAGTTTTTGAAGTCGGTTATCTTTTTTTCGGAAAAAGTTTTTTTTATCAAACCAATAGATTCTCATACACTTCTAAAAGTAATTTTAATAGTTTTTTAAAGTGTTGAATACGTATAGTAATACGCTATACAGTAAATGACCTCCGTTATATTCCGCTCAGTACCACTTTATATAAATTCCATTACTCCGACATTTTCACGAAAACTCAGTGGCGTGTATAAATCAAAATGAAGTATGCGACCGTTTTGACTCGACTTACTTTACCAAATTCTTATTAAATGTAAGGTATTCCGTGACAAACTTGTTCACCTCAATTGTTCGCTCCTGGAGTAAACAGATTTATTCGGAACAAAATGAACGAAGGTTATAATTATAATTGTTCTTGATTATCTTTACGATGATCAATATTCAGTGTCTGACCCAGGTGGTCGTCACATCATATGTAAATTATGCAAAATGTATATTTAAATTCATACATTTTTTTCTCTGTCCATTACTGAGGGTGACGACACAGTGATTAAAATGCAAATTTCTAGAATGATCTCCTGTCGGGCGGGCTCCGGCTGCGTGACACAGAATGTCCGCGGCGGCTAACGCCTTTTGCTGCCGTGACTACTACTACGCAATCCCGCGCCCTTTGCTTGCCACTTTTGTTTAATAATATTAGCTATGCAAATTGGTTCGCTTCACAAACCAGTTAAAATTAAACATTGTAGTGCCTCAAATAAGTTTTCTCTTATTTTCTTGTGTTCTGAAGGTCGTATAATCTTTATTCTAAAATAAATAAATTCTTGAAAGTACTTTCAGCAAACGGGCCCTGAAACAGACACTTTAAGAATAACATTTTGTTTAATCATTCGATAACCTTGTGGAGGGGACTAAACGGATTTTAGATTCAAGTGGATGGTCCAACAATTGAAAAATGCTGGATTTACTGGCGTGTATAAAAATGTGTGTTATCTATCTATTCTGCAGGATTTTCTACCTCACGAGGAAGTAGAAGTTCAAGTGATTTACGCGCCCCTGGGATGCCTGGGGGTGGCCTCTGGTAACAAAATGAATTTGTAGAAGAACTTGAATTTAGTAAAAGCATTTGAATGTATTCCCTCGTCGTGCGGCTTTGGAATACTGAAATAAAGCTTCTTATTACAGTGTAATAAAATACAATTAAATACGACGGCAAATAATCCCGTCTAGCACTTCACTAAATTAGAAATAATAAGCTTGTATCAAACAAAGTTACTATACTCTTTAGCACTAAGCAGAACAAATTGTACCACAAACTTTTTATATTCCTATGTTGAACTCGTTGTGGCATATAAACCGGTGCTTCAAAGCAAGCATGAGCATAAAAGTAACATCGGCAGCAGCTGGCAGCGGCCACCAATAACAAGTGAACTTGCACTTGCGTTAGCTGGGGCAATACGCTTCAATGTGGGGCATCTTCCAAAATCGATAGCGGCGAAAGTGGGGAAGGACGACCTTTGGCAGCGCGCCAGCCCCGGCCAAGGTCCGCCGAGGATGTTCCACCGCTGGTATTGATGAGCCGGCGTTATGGATGTGTACGACGTGTTGGGGGAAAATGCGTGTGCTTATAGGGTTAGGTGTCCTTGTCACGAATTGTGAATAAATGAGCTTTTTAGTATAGCTTGTTGAGTCAGACTTTTAACATACCTAAACGAAAATAAGTCAACTGAAAATTTGATTACGGCTGCAGAATATTATTCTTGGCGTCTCTAATTACAACCTTAATTAAAAGCCCTATAAGCCTTTTCATGTCAAAAATAAACATACATGTCATAATCTTTAATCCAGTTACATAAGTCAGTGGAATGCTCGCGTACCCTGCGACCTGCCCACGTATTCCACGCCCGATACTGAAGCTAAATATAGCTCCAAGGTCACTCGCACATGTACAATACAAACATATTTTCCATACTTTTGTTGACCACCAAATTGCAGCGTTTTAGGCACAAATGAACTACTATGTCGAACAAATATGTACTTTGTGTAAAATATCGCCGGATAAATGTGGCAGTGCTAAAGAGCTGTGTGCACGATCCAATGCGGCTGTTGTATAGATAGCCTTCGGAGCACTGTAATTAAGTTGGCTTGTGAAATGATAGCTCTAATTAATAGTAGTATTCAATGCAATCGCCGCGCCTGAACCTTATAAACAGAACAAAAGAAAAATTTGCAGACCAATTTAACTAGAGCCTGAAGTTTTGAAATTAACATCCAGAAATTGTCGCATAGACTTCCAATAATGCATCTGGTTATGAAACCACATTTAAATTGGGGCGTAGCGATCCAACCCACCGCCACTCAATGCACGAGCGTGCGATCATGTGTGAAGCGCCATTACAATTTTGGGCGCAAATTCCCGCCGGCATCGGCACGGCAGAGGTCGCGCTGCGAGGAATTCAACTGTGAGGCAAGCGCGCTCGAGACTCTTCGAGCTTGCGGCGCAGATGCATTTCAGGGTTAAATACGATTTAGAGCCGCATTTGTGGTGGATTGCGATGACGGTGCTCAACGAAAGCAGTTAGCTTGTGGCCATGCTTACACAGTCTGGATATCCATGTGAAATTCGACGGTTTCTGGTATAACCTGAAGCTCGTCGTATTTTATGTGTGGTTCTGGTTAGTTAAAGTGTTGTGTTTAAGATTTGTCTTCATTTATGAGTTAAAGTTTATGAACAGCAGCACATGGTGCTGTAGTTAATGCCCGCCGCATAGGAGTAACTTCAGCTATTGTAAGCTTAACTAACTGTTGTAACAAGTGAGCGAGATTTCAAGTAGGTCACCACTAAGTGCATCAGACCAAGTTCCAGAGCAAGCGAGTGGTTTGGGCGAGAGTTGTTGCGATTGGCAACTCGTCTAAATGTTGGCTCACAGGGCTTAAAGGGAGTGCCAAGCTAATCTGACTCCCAAAGATCACATTCATAAGTTCTGAGCAATTCGCGTCGGCAGCTGTAGTCACACATCTGTGTATTAACGACGTGCTAGCAAATTAAAATGCAAATGAAGAGGGCGCCACTGTCCGCCGTCCGGGTTCCGTGTCCGGCGTCCGAACTGTCCGGCCGATCCGGACGATGCGTGCCTAATAATGTATTCGTATTTATGCGTAGCTGTCACCGCGATCATTGTCAGGTTAACCGTTATGCAAATGGGAGGAAAAATGGCCGCTGTGGACAGTGTGATAGACAGAATTAACGAGTGTTGACCAAGGATTAGCAAATGTAGGTTTTATGTCGGGAATTAAGGTTTATTTGATGCAATAAACAAAGTTTCACAAAGCGTTGTCATTTGAATCTGTCCACTCGATTTCTCATAACAGTAAACGGTTTATGTGGTGGATTAAAACCTGGTGTAATGACCACCATTACACCATGTTAGGCGTGGGTAAATTTCGTGTTTATGGGTCCCCCAGAGCCTGATGGTCACCGCTAGCGATGTGATATATACTTTTATGGATACGAATATCGATTTTATGACTATATAATTGCACATAAATTAGCCAATGTAAAAAAAAATACGTTATTCAACAATGTAATAATAAATGTCTACTAGTACCTATAATTTGTCATCGAAATTAAACTTTTTGCTGACAGACAATTCTTTTTTAGTGTTTGTGTAAATTGGTCGTTAGGAGAACAGCCAATCTGAGGCCACAGTGGGAGGCTACATAGATATATATATACCAATATTAACTTATTCATGTAAGTAGGTTTCGTTATGTTAAAACTTTTACAAAGTCATGATGGATTTGTCCGATGGATTATTCGGTAACTTTTTGATATTGATATTACATGTATTTGTTTTCGTTGCGTCACTAGTTACCGTAGTGGCGTAGTCTAATTACATAGTACGCTCATAAAAATGAGTATTGTCTAAACTTTACCCATTTACCAGATATAATTGGCGTAAGGTCCAATATTATACTCCTAAGCTCCCAACTTATTCATGTTTTGACCTGCCAACCAAGCTTATTGCGATTTACGAGTTCATAAAGTGTCTATTTTGGGATATTTTAGTATCATAAAACTGAGGCACGATTACTGTCAGCGCAATCACGCAGCCTTCAATCCGGGCTATTTCGGGAAAGACGTGACTTCAAATATAATGGTTGCATGTTACTTATCATTGGGGAATACTGGCGGGCTTATGAATTGCGGAGGCTGAATTCCCTCGGCTTCCACTTAATGGGCTTGTTCTATGTATTAAAATTCTGCTGTCCTTTCTTACTGATGTGCTGAGCTTATATCATAAACTAGCTTTTGCCCATGTTAGAAAGAGACAAAAAGTAGCCTATGACGCCCTCCATCCCTTCAACTATAGACACTTAAATAATCACGACAATTCGTCGCTCCGTTTTGACGTGAAAGACGGACAAACAAACACATACACTATCCTACTTATAATATTAGTATGACAACCATAGATGTGTGTTTAATTTTTATTAAAAAATCTTTTTGTAAAACAGCCAGATTGAGCATAAGTATGGCTGTTATACACAAATATTTTTTCTAATGCGACTTGTAGATCTAGAGAAAATTAGATTAAACAAACAAAGAATTTTAGATTTGATGTATAAAATAAATAATATTCTCCAGATGAAATACTCGTGGCCGATTTCAACTTCGGGGTGCTACTAGGAAATTATTAAATAAAAAATTCACTAACATAGTAATCAAAAACAAATTCGGCAGGCCCGAAACCACGAAACTATCTGAACAATTAACAGCCTCTAAAACCATGCTACACAAACTAGATACAATTGCCCACAAATAGCTTGCATGATTGCATTCGTAGTTGTTGTTGTTCACACTTCGATCGCACTGTACAAACGATTAATTAAAACGCGCTCATTAATGCCTCTAGTAATGAGTGATGTGTTCCTGTATTCCTCATAGATTGAACTAGGTGCCTGTTATTGGGCCTCGATTGGACGGATATTCACTGCTCATTGGGCTTTTATGATGAGCTTGATTAGTTAGTGTGGTCCTGTTTCTATTTAGAACTGTAATTTAAATTTTACGTATATATACACTAGTGACTGCTCTATTCGTGTGTTATATAGCCTGTAAGCTTTATAAATGGCTTAGCTTAGTTAGCTTTATAAATGGCTTATATAACACAAAAGGCCTTTTTCGAATCCCATAATCCAAACTAATATTATAAATGCGAAAGTAACTCTGTCTGTCTGTCTGTCTGTCTGTCTTTCTGTCTGTCTGTCTGTCTGTCTGTCTGTCTGTCTTTGCTTCACGCCTAAACCACTGAACCGATTTGTGTGAAATTTGATACAGACATCGTTTGGAACTTGAGAAAGGACATAGAATAGTTTTTATTACAAAAATATTACAAAAAAATAAAATAAAAAATAATATTTATTCCGGACATACAGCGCCATCTATTGGTCAAGAGTCGGCATCAATACAGTACTGAAAATTCATCGGAAAAATGTAAATAAATAGTAAAAAGGTATGAAAATATCCTATCCTACTATCCATACTAATATTATAAATGGGAAAGTGTGTCTGTCTGTCTGTCTGTTTGTCTTTCTTTCACGGCAAAACGGAGCGATTAATTGACGTGATTTTTTGAGTGGAGATAGTTGAAGGGATGGAGAGTAACATAGGCTACTTTTTGTCTCTTTCTAACGCGAGCGAAGCCGCGGGCAAAAGCTAGTACCTCATAAAGCTGAAGATTTTGTTTTTTATTTGAACGTGTTAACTCGTTCAAATAAAAAACAAAATCTTTATAATATTACTTTAACAAAAGCTTTATAATATTACTTTAGCGTTGAGATCTTTTCACGAAATAAAAACACGATAGATATCAAAAACTCAATATCGATGAACATCTCGCCCATTATTGTTTACCCGTATACACTATTACGAACAAAAAATATTGGAAAAAAACACAAGAAAACATAGCCTAGCAGATTGGTATATTGAACACAAAGGGGCGGGCGAACCGCGGCAACGCTAATTAGTAGCAGTACCACGACACACCGCCAATATAGATTTGCTAGCTTTTGCCCGCGGCATCGCTCGTGTTAGAAAGAGACAAAAAGTAGCCTATGTCACTCTCCATCCCTTCAACTATCTTCACTTAAAAAATCACGACAATTTGTCGCTCCGTTTGCCCTAAAAGACGGAGAAACAAACACACACACATTCCCATTTATAATATCAGTATGGATGCTGTTCACACGACAACGATTTATCGCTACGATTTGACTGCGCAGTTTTTTTGTGCTGTTTTATCGAACGTGTATGAAAAACGGCGCAGATATTGCAGTCGTGTTGACACTCAATGGGAGTTTGATAGCACAAACCAACTGCGCAGTCATATTGCAACGATAAATCCTTGTGCGAATCTACCGAGCATTAGCAATAAGGGGGAAAATGCATTAACGATATACTCGGTACACATTGCTGGTAAACTAATTGCACGCGGAATGCTGCCGACGTCTTTCCACGGCAGACGAGACTCCGTAGACTTGTTGCGAATCGGGATTGAATCGGAATTGAATTTCCGATGGCAGAGATTGTTTATAATGTCCTAGCTTTCGCCTGTACTTCGTCAGCGTTGAAGTAAAATAAACTAGTAATACCTACTTAAACTAGCTTCTGCCCGCGGCTTCGCTCGCGTTAGAAAGAGACAAAAAGTAGCCTATGTTACTCTCCATCCCTTCAACTATCTCCACTTAAAAAATCACGTCAATTCGTCGCTCCGTTTTGCCGTGAAAGAAAGACAAACATACAGACAGGCAGACAGACAGACAGACAGACACACTTTCCCATTTATAATATTAAGTATGGATTTTAACTTTTTTTTTTCTTAGGAAAATCTTCGTGGATGGCCACGAAAATTTTTCTAAGAACAAAAGTTCGACTAGGGCCCAGGGAAAAAGACTATGTCGGACTCTTACAGACTTAAACCCAAGAGTTCTTCCTGCTTGTCGAACAGTTTCTAAGGTAACCTTAAAATCTCCTACTACACCCTTTTAAAACTAACTTTACCATTACATACTGGCTTGCTGAAGCAAAAAATGCGTATGTTACCACCCGAAATAAAGCAATAAATCTGAAACATAACAACAAATCATTCCTATATTCTCTCTTTCTAACCCACACCTCACAATCGTAATTCGTTTAAGAGCTGTTATTAGCTAATAGCTATAATATCCGTACGACTATTTTGTCGTGCAACTAGACTTAATCGAAAAACCCAGTCGACGTCGATTTTAGTAATGAACGAGGCGAACCAATCATGGCCGCGAATCACCCGGCCGGGGAAATATTGTGCCAATACTAACGGAATAGCTAATCTGTGCCATTACCGATTGACTTATAAATATTTATACACAGGTTTTTACTAAGCAGAGTTATAATAGCAACTATAAACTATAAGTTAATTCTTTTATACTGATTCTACGAATTGTAGTTCTAGTGGCTTTCTTTGTAATGTGGAGTTAATTAAAAGGTCTGTCACGCAATAGCCGGTGCCTACAGTTGGTGTATGTATATAGTACGGCTTTCTAATGAACAATATAGTGCAGCTATATCACCCGCTAACGCCGTATGAAGCTAATGCGGCAACATTACGGCTCAGTGGCATGTTGGCGATGCCACACTCGCAAGCTTGGTTAGAAGGTTCGCCCAGCACAGACCTCAGTGGCGTAAGGTCGGAGAACAGATTGATTAAGGTGTAAGGGATGGCCGATGGGTGGAATTAAAAAAAAGGTGCCCCAAAGACTACATTATATTATGTGGCCAAGTTGACACGCTCAAAGTAAAATAATCGAATAATTTCATAATAATGTTCTTCAAAAATAAAGTCGGCAAAATATTGTATCTTTGTTATTTTTTGTCTCTACAACCCAACTAATTTGACTACTTTTTTCTTTTTCTTTTGGCTTAATCGGGTGTACTAAGCATTTACTGAACTGAATTAGGTATGTTTAGTTCGAAGTGACAGTTGTAAGAAAGTTTGCTTTGTCCGGACCGTTTAACCCTTCTGCCAGTACCTGTGTCGTGGCACTGGCCAGCCGGTACAACGGTCAGGCGGCGCGGCACGGTACGGCCAATACTGCACTAACAAATTGCCCTACAGCGAATATTTCAATTGCAAATTACGGATATTTATTATCATACGCGAGAGCCGCGGGTAATAAATACGTTACTAAAATGTAAAGTACGCTCTAAATATACGAGCGGACAGATAAAACGGGATAGGTACCTCTTTGAGATGTAAGCATCACATATCTAAGTCACGTCTGCGATCTCGAAGGAGTAGAGATGAACTGCCAATCGTTTATATTTTGTTTTAGATCCTTTGATAAGCTGAGTATGTTATAAAGGATTTCTTCCTGAATTGAGCAGCTTCTATTGATCTTATGTAATGATGTGGCAACATCGACAGGTCGTCACATGTCATGGTGGAAATGAGTTACGACTTCAATGCATTCACTCTCAGTCTGGATTGTACCTAAAAGCATTTTCAAATTTTGTGTCGCTTTTTTAACTGATGTTCGGATAATGTTTTCGTTGTTTCCAGACCGGAATATCATAATATTAGTTATATTGTTTAAAACGAAACGAATATACCTGCACCATGATTTATCACGATATTTAGCACTAGCTTCTTTATTCTGATATGAAAAATAGATATACTGAAATCTTTATACTTGTGAATAGATTTGAACGTGAATTGCGCGTAATTCGGGACAGTCCAGCTTCCAGCTACCGGTCACAGCTCGGGTACCCAGATCAAAGAATACGGCTCGGACACGTTTATTGCCCGCCGTTGTCCTGTCGCATTCGTTTGCCGCAGATTTATACGCAAATGGTGGTCTTCACGCTGTGGAAATGTTTAGGAGGGAATAGAGAAAATATTTTTAGACAATATTTAAGGTAACAACGTTAAGTGTTTCAGATCATACCAATCTAGATGATTATTTCACATTACGTGTTCTAGAATTCTATTACTACTCATAATCTCAGCGATGGCAAAAGTAGCCAAAGTCGTGTCAGAAAAGATATTTTTAAAGGTCAAAAGTCAGATTGTTGGTTATAAATTTCTGCAACGAGAAGTCAAAAACGATTCGTTGAACTTGAAGAAACTACACTTTTTACATTTTATAGTTGCTATACACAAGTGCAATCAATAACATGTCCTGTAACCTTTCATTTAATCATTTGTTACACCTATTCAATGTTAAGCCTTTGTGACCCACAATCAGATATTACCTAAATGTCTATCTTGTTGACATTTAGGAAAATGACCCAGTCTTCAGCTACACTATCGACCTATATCTACGTCATTGTTATGCGACGTACGTCAATTAAGCTGAGTACCCATCATGCATATTGATTCTCGTAACTACAATCTATACAGTTCTCGTTTTCAACAAAATAATGTAATGAGCATCTCATTAATAAGCCTTTGGCTGGACTAAAGGCTGTCATTCGTAGAACATGGACAATCGTTATAAGTAGTCAGAAGCCAGGGAGTCTGACTAGCAGTCTAAAAAAAATGAAATAAACTTAGAGTATCGTGTTACCTAATAACTGGAATGTGAAGCTCTGATAGGCTGTGGCTCCATGTAAACCACTGTTATTGAAATGCATCAGGTTAGACTGGAAGCTATGTTAGAATCTAACATAGCTGGGAAAAGACTAAGGAGATGATATGATTTAAACATGGCTGTTATACATTTCGGGAGTAGGCTTTAAATAAGTATTGTTATTCTGGTCGAGGCTTATAATTTCATAGAGGAGCGTTTGAGTAGCTAGTAGCATCCCCTTGTGTGGTGCTCTTCGTCCTAAACAGACACAGGCTTACGCAAATCATTTTAGCATATATTTATCTTTGCTGGTGCCTGCATGGTTTACGGCCGCTGTACAATCAACTTAACGTCATGATCATATCACGATTTTGTGTTCGTAAATACATTTATTATGGTTTAGAGTCTGCTGCTTATAATATATTTGGTTCTGATTTAGGTAGGGCTTCGAAATATTTAATCTATGTTTACGGGATCACATGATACACGGGCGATTTCGAACGTTTCTTTTTAAGTAGCCGACCCGTATTTTTTTAAATTTCATTTAACTTAAAATTATACTGACTGTTGTATAATTACATTATCTGAATTTCAATCTTATTCAATGCCCGTTCTCGTTAGTGGGTGTATTAATTTTGCTTCATAATTTGCGTAATTAATTCAGTAAACGAATGGAGTCCCTTAACCCGTATTTAAATGCTCATTATGGTCTTCAAACGCTCTAACAAAGTATTGTGTTTCTCATAAGCGTGTTAGTTTATGTTCTCATTATTTTAATAGAAAGCTATTTTATTTTCTCTCGCAATTCGCGACAGATGCTATAACTGTGCTTTTAGTGAACAGAATATTTAATTTACGCTCGAAAAGCAATTTAATTGTACAATGACGGGTTGGTTTTAATGTTTTGGACATTATCGAAAGTTAAGTTTCAGTACTTTTTCATATAATTTTGTACATGGTTTATGTTAATCAGTATACTTTTCTTGACATTACTTTAACAAGTGACCTGCATTGGGATCCAAGTGGTTGATTATACCTGGTTGCCCTCGTGATCTGTATCTCATCAAGTAAATTAAGCCTGATTATTTATACAGTAGGAAAACTATTGTGTATATAAGTGGACCAATTTTATGAGATATGTGGACTTTCCTACAAAATACAACCGCCAAAGTTTTAATAAAACAAAACTATCGTAACTACAGCTAACTAAATTCAACATAATTCATTCGAAATAAGCGCAACAATAACAGATATTATTCGAGTAATCATTTCAAGTAGGCACCCAAAGCAGGCACAATACACTCATTTACATATTCAGGGCCGCCGCGTTATCTCTATACCTGTGTACGTAACAGTTGTATGTAGCAGTTTCATTTGCGCCCGGCCCCACGTTGGGCGCCAAAATAAATGGTTATTGCTTTCCATGTTTCGACTTGTTCTGAATGAACGAGTCGTGTGAAATATTTCAATGTCAGAGATGACACGCCAAGTTAGGGAGCCAATAATACTTTATTTAAAGGTGACACTTTCAGGGCACTGACTTGAAAGTTTACTTAGCACCTAATTAAGTTTCAAGGACCACTGAGTCGCGTTTGATTTTTATGAAATGATTAATAAGTGAGTGAAAACTGCTTTTCAAGTATCCAAAAAAAAAAAGATTTTTTTTGCTGATGAAAAAGTCATGCCACATTTCATTTATATAACAATGAACATTCAAACTAATATATAATATCCAATTCAAAGTTTCATCAACGATGGCCGCCGTAGAGTTGTTGTGGCGAGTCCCACATTGGGCGCCATCAAATATATTACCTCGGACTCGTATTTTATTATTGCGGTGCATTTCATTGCAATATCTCGTTCAGTTCTCCGGTCTCGTTTACCAACGGGGCCCAGGAGGTTCGGAAATTTTCTATTTGGTACTACATGGTCCCTAGCACTTAGGTTGATTTGAATTACAAGTCCCTGAAGCGCGGCTGGACAGTAAAACTTTCGTGACGTGCATGTCTGAGTGTCAGTTTTGTTGCAGTTGAAAATTTAAACACGCATTTAACTACACCCTTGAGTTTATAGAGTTATTATCTGGACCTGCGGCTCAACTATCTTACTGACATTAGTTTTCGTTTAGATAAAAAAATCTCGTACCTTTGAAGAACTTTTGAATTCCAACCTCGAAACTGCCAAAACTGCCTGTCAAAACTGTTACTAATGTACCTAATCGTACATTATTTATGAATTTTGACATTGACTCTCGGTGAGATGGAATTGCGAGCAGATTTTGAATGTTTTGAATAATGAAAATAAGTCTTCAAATCACATACATTGACGAACGTGTACGGCATTACTTGTCTTAGTTGCTTCTACCTATTATTGTTGCAAGGGGCTTACGATGTCGGGAATTAAAATAGGTAGCGTTAAATCTACTGCACTTGGGTACAGAAGTGGATTCCGCTTAAAATTATAAGCGTGACACGCTTGTCGAAACATCCGTGACTAAACATACTCGTATATATTATCCGGGTTTATATGCCTACATTCGCTGTTTCACATACATAAAAAGTGAAATATAACCCAGCACTTTTTGTATTCATTTTTTTTTACAGTTATTGATGAGTACTACTACATTTTTACGACAACAGTTATTTTTTCTGTATATATTCGATTATTCAATTTTTTGGTCCATAACTCAATGATTGTAGCATTCATCACTTTTGTCATTTTGAACACCACTTTGTTAGATTAGAAATAGAAAATTCAATCGCTTTGCAATATACTTGAAAGCTTTTTAAGTATAACAAAGGCTTGCATGCCGAACACTAGAAAAATATTGAAATTTGTACACAGTATTATTAAACTGTTCTCAAAAGGTCGTAAAAGTTTTTCCCGGCGGGTTGTGTAGTAACCTGTTTTTAATAGTGAGCCGGCGGCGCCTGGGACCCGTGTGAATAACAATGATGCAACCAGTTTATTTGTTTAACCAAATGAGTATTTTCGTATACATACTATTTTTGTCCACGCGTGTGAATATTACATGTGGGTAGTTACGCGTGTTTATGCGGGTAGATTGTTTTCCTTGTTTTGTATGGTAATTACATGTAAGTTTTGTTTGGAATCTAGGATTGTTTGTTGTTCTAAGACAACGGTTGGCTGTAAGATAGTTAGGATATTATTGTGTTAGATTTTTGTGTCTGTTTGTATCTGTGTTTAATGTAAATCATTTTGTTTCAGGTAAGTGATCGCTATTTTCTGTTACAAACGTCAACATAGAAGATAATAATAGCTTGGTGAGTGTATTTTATTAGCACATTAATGTATATCTAAAAGTATTATAAAGACATTTAAAATTGTGGTTTAAATATGTAATTCTAAACGTGAGTATTTTTATTATCTACAATCGTATTAAGTCATTTTAAACCCTAAGTGGTTTGCGTGTATGGCTGTTATATTGTTATTATGTATTAGTTGAGTGTTTCTGTAATAGATAAATAATAAATATATAAAATACCGGGTAAGGCTATGACGATCATGAAAATGTTTTCACGGTTAAAGTGTTACAGGGAACGCGGATGTTTTGAGCCAACCATTAACAGCGGTGATTTTAACGATTAATAATATGGAAAATGCAAAAATTTGCCTAAACTTGGTCTATTTTCATTTTCGTACACAATGTAACTCTAATGTACTGTAATATTTGACCACAAATAACTTTTCTATTATCATAAATACGCCAACATAATTCTTTGATAGAATTCATTTTAAACTTATAATAGCATGATAAGAGCCAACAATAAAATCCAATAGAAAGTTAAACTAGATCCACTAAGTCTTGGATCTATTGGGAGTGGAAGAAGGCTCCATTGATGTGAAAACGATGATACCTCTGAATTGGCTGGCGGGCTGCAAACACCAGATACTTGGGCTTTTGTGCTCCTCTGTATATTACACTAGTATTTACTTTAGGGCCTTATTGCAGTTTTAAATTGAAACTTTTTAGAATGGTATTGATGTTTTTAATGGTATTTTAAAACAATTGTGTCCTTATAATGATTTAAGTGTCTTTGAAGAATTTAAACGAAATTGAATTTACCTAAATTCAGCATAATTAAATGATTATTTCGACAGAATAAAGAAAAACAATGTTAAAGAGACTCTTAAAGTCTGTTCTAAAATTGCTCTCAATTTATATTGACATCGCAAAATCATAACGCCTAATTAGACTCAAAATTACCGCTCAATCGAACTCAATAGGCGCTAAACATATCATCAACATACATTAAGTTATATAAATAAAGATATCTGCTGATAAGAGCCGCGCGAATCACTCGTCCACAAACACTGAATTATGAAAGAAACGCCTTCTTAAAGTCTGTCCCATTATTGCACTCAATTTATGTTGAAACCGCAAAATTATAACGCCAATTTAGACTCAAAATAAGCCTATAACAATACAACTCAATCGAACTTAATAGGCGCTAAATATATCATCAACATACATTAACTTACATAAATAGAGATACATGAAAGAATCTTTGTCCTATAATTGCACTCAATGATGAAATCGCAAAATTATACTATTTATACTCAAAATAAGCCCATAATGTTACCGCTCAATTGAACTTAATAGGCGCTAAACATATCATCAACATACATCAACTTACATAAATAAAGATATCTGCTGATAAGCGAAGCGCGAATCACTCTTGCTCAACCACTGAATTATGCATGAGTCGTTGTGTTTACGCTACAAGGCCAACTACCTAATTTGTTATCGTTAACTAAGTATTTACGTGTGTAGGGGTGGATTAGATAATCGTGTTAGGTTCTATTCCTATCTGTGGCTCTTTGTTTAATTCTATTGTTACCTGTTCAGTACAATTTTACTAGATACAGTACTCTTTTTCATTATTACTGTATTTGTGGGAAATAGTTTTAATGTACATATAGATAATATTACCCAGTGTGTCATTGAAATATTGAAAATTAATTGCAAAAAAATAATATTGTGTGCTTTTCCTTACTTTGAGCACCTATCTAATAGTCAAAATTATAAGATCCATATGTTAAATAATCACATGCATTTCTTAGTTAGTCACTATAGTGACAAGTTAGAATTTTTTGACACCAACACTATTGTTGATGAGAAACTGAAATCGACTAGAGATACAGTGTATCTGCCCATTAGTTTTAGACGTCAGATAGCTCGGCTATTAGCTTTTAATTTTAACTCAGACATAGTTAGTATGTCGAAGTCTTGTATATTGAGACCCACCATAGTTAGTAATTGTACTAATGTTAAGGTGGTAAATTGTTTAAACTAGTCAGTAAGACAACAGAAGGTACTAGTAATAATAACTTTGCTAATTTTATGAACATGAAGGTACCTTCAGGCAATGATTATGTACCAAATTGTAAAAAAGGGGCTAAGCAACATTCCTTGAAATTATTTCATCAAAATATTCAAGGTTTTTCCTCCAAACAATTAGAAATTGAGTTATTTTTAGAAAAGACTATGTTTGACATTATATGTTTCACTGAACATTGGTTAAAAGAATATGAAATGTTAATTAATTATGAGAATTATATTATGGGGAGTTGTTATAACCGAAAACTTATGATTCGTGGGGGTTCATTAATCTTGATAAAACGAAGTATTAAATCTAAATCTCGTAAAGACATAGTTGATTTATCAGTTGAACATATTATTGAGCTGTCTTGTGTTGAGCTAGATAGGTATGTCATAGTGTGTGTTTACAGACCCCCAAATCATCAAAACTATTCTGTGTTTGAGTCCACAATGGAAGATGTTTTGACTAAACTCGTAGCTAGTAATAAATCAATAATAATCTGTGGCGATTTTAATGTTAATATTTTAGAAAATAATTCTAATAGCAGTAGATTAGTAAGTTTATTTAAGTCGTTCAATTTGTCAAATGTGTTTCTAGAACCAACCCGTATTACCACGACTACTGCTACATGTATTGATAATGTTTTTTGTTGTTGCGACTATTTGGATAAAGCCATAGTAGATTATCTCCCGTCTGATCACAGTGGACAAATCGTTTCTTTTGAGTCCTATACACCATTACAAAAAATGCAGATACAGTCTAGACCAATAACATCAAGTAATTTAGGTAAATTTAATTGCACTTTAATTAATAACCTTAATAGCCAAAGCTTTGATATGGAGAATGGAAATATTCTGTATGAACAATTTTTTACAGTCGTGCAAACTGGTTTTAATAATATTTTCAAGAAAAAAACCAAAACTATTTGCCCGAAATTTTTGTTCTCGGACTGGGCAACTAGCGGTATTAGAAAAAGCAGGGACAGACTATTTGAGCTGTATGGCCTTAAGCCTTATAACAACACAGACGCTTTTAATAAGTATGTTAGCAATTATTCAAAAATTTTTAAAAATGCTTGCAAGGCAGCCAAAGCCTTATTTATTAGCAACAAGGTTAAGTCAGCAGACAATAAAATTAAGGCCGTATGGAAAATTATTAATAATGAAACAAATAGGAATAAGAAAAACAATATTGATTATACTCTGGAGACGTCGCGTGGTTTCATAAGTAGTAACATTGATGTGGCTCAGGAGTTTATGTCATTTTTTACTAATATCCCAACTGAAACCACTAAAAGTTTAGATTCCTCACCCTCTCTTGCCGTTGATTTGCTAAAAGCAAATGTTTTAACCTGCCGCATGGAATTTAAATTTAAACATATTAACCCTGTAGTGGTGGTAAAGGCTTTTAAGCAACTGAAAATCAAGGCTACTGAAGATCTATGGGGCATGTCTACTAATGTGTGTAAATCGGTTATAGAGACGATAGCCCCATGCTTAGCTTGTATTTTTAATTTGTGTATAGATCAAGGAGTTTTTCCGGATCTAATGAAGTACAGCAAAGTAATCCCACTTTTTAAATCTGGAGATAGCAAAGATACTAATAATTATAGACCCGTATCTGTTTTGCCGGTTTTTAGTAAAGTATTTGAAAAAATCATGTTTAACCAGATGCTCAGTCATTTTAACTGCAATAAAATATTACATGATCAACAGTATGGTTTCACCAGAGGTCGTTGTACTACTGACGCCGGTGTCACTTTAATTAAACATATTTTTAAAGCATGGGAAGAGTCGCATGATGCTATTGGCATTTTCTGCGACCTCTCCAAGGCTTTTGATTGCGTGAGTCATGAAACACTTCTTTTAAAACTTGAGCATTACGGGCTTGGGAAATTAGCGCTTAGTTTAGTAAAATCCTATCTGAATGATCGACTGCAGCAGGTTCAAATTAATGGTGTAAATTCACTGGGCTCAAAGGTTTAAATGGGAGTACCGCAAGGATCAATTTTGGGTCCTCTGCTTTTTTTAGTCTATATTAATGATTTACCAAGTTTGCTGGAAAACCAACCTCAAATGGTGTTATTTGCTGATGACACTTCACTAATTTTTAAAGTGAATAGACGTGCACAACACCTTGACGACGTAAATAACGCTATGCTTAAGGTTCATAACTGGTTTACTGTTAATAATTTAGTACTGAATGAAAAGAAAACGAAATGCATAAGATTTACTTTACCGAATGTTAGAAGTACTGAATGTAATGTTTTATTGAATAAGGATGTACTAGAATTCGTCGAAAAAACGGTTTTCTTGGGGATAACGCTCGACTCAAAGCTGCAGTGGGGCCCTCACATAACATCTCTTACAGCGCGGTTAAGTTCAGCTGCTTTCGCTGTCAGAAAAATCCGGCAATTAACCGACGTAGATACCGCAAGACTAGTCTATTTTAGCTACTTTCATAGTGTGATGTCTTACGGCATTTTGCTTTGGGGACGTGCTGCAGATATAGATTCCGTCTTTGTACTGCAAAAGAGGGCAGTCCGGGCTATATATAATCTCCGCAGCCGCGAATCTCTAAGGGATTTGTTTAAAAGTATTAACATCATGACGGTACCTTGTCAATATATATACGAAAACATTATGTACGTTCGGAAAAATCTTCATCTTTTTAGTAAAATAAGTGACAGGCATAATTTTAATACCAGAAATAAGAATAAATTGGATCAACCGAGTTTTAGATTGTCAAAAGTCCACACTTCTTTTATGGGGTATTGTGTAAAATGTTATAATAAAATACCACCCGAAATTCTCCATCTAAATGAGAAAAAATTTAAAACATGCATTAAACGCACGCTATGTAATCAAGCTTATTATAAGTTAGAAGATTATATCAATGACAAACATGCTTGGCTAAATGCTGGTCCTGCTCCACATAAGCTCACAAATTAGAAATTTCAATCATTGGAAGATAGAAAATGTTTCTTGTCCCCTTTATTTTTGACATGAATATTCAAGATCGTTATCGTTATTATTATTGTTTTTATATGTAATTAAATTTCCATTCCATTTACATTTATTTACAGTACAAAACTTTGGTTTGTGTAATTTAGATTCATATTTGAATTTTTTTAAATGTGAGTACGATGCAGTGATTTATTACAATAGTTTTCTACTGACACAAATAGACATGGCGGTTAGGAGCATTGTCATGCTCGCTCAAAAAGTCTCGCTGATGGTGGCGGGTGCGTTGGATCATTCGGTTCCCTTCAAAATGGTTGAGCTAAATGGTGCTGATGCCACGCGTCATGCTCGTGAACGGGCGCTATCAGTTGAGATGGGTCATCTCTTAACTGCCATGACTTTTTATTTTGACTTTGTATTTTAATTGTGTATTTTGTTACATACTTTCATTGTTTTCACATGTAGAAGCACCAAAAAGAAAATGTAACCAAGACTTTGTAAAACATGATATTTTTAAAAGAGTGTCCGTGGAGTTTCTTGCCTGTTCTTCTCCATAGAGATCTACGTTTTGGAACAGGCAATTAGCGTCACTTTTCTTTTCTGACTAACAGACCGACCGACTCTTTGACAATTCATAAGTACCTGTAAATGGTCTAAGTGAAATAAATGCTTTGAATTTTTTGAATTCTTTTTAGAACGTGGAAAACACAACAATATAAAATGTTATATTAACTGTCCATTTTTTTTCTGTACATATTTGGTTTATTATTTTAATTAATTATAAAATAAAATGTCTTCTACTTCGACAACGAAATCAAGTGGGTAAATAAAGATCTTCTAATAATAATCTCTTAAACCTTCGAACATACGTGATTCAAGACACAGTAGACAGACAATAGCAGCGTGACAGCCAGCTGTTGCTTGGTCGTTGAAAGGTTTAATAAAGAACGTGTTTTAGAGAATGTGTGAGTAATTTCCAAAATTTGTTAACATATAAATAGCGCAATAAATGACTTAACAGTATTACATGGTCACTTCCTTTACCCTGGGGAACTATCCTCTTAAGCCTGAAGGTCCGCATGTAAATTAGGCGTGTATTATTAAGACGGAGTTGGGTCTCTCGGCTCTAAAGCCATTGCTGTAATATGGAGTAATATGTTGACGTCTCTTGACGTCAGTCAGTCAGTCTTGACGAAGTGTTGAAGCAAGTTGTGGAAGAAAAGTTTAGCACTAATTGTTTTGCTTATGACAACTTTTTTTTAGAATTTTAATAGTGAGATTTAGAAGTTACAGATACACATGAATGTGAGATGTTACATTTTTGTTGGTCCTCTATTCTTTGCCATTAGAAGTACAAAAAGTAGACGATAATTAAACTGCAATACTTTACTATTATAAGGTACTAGTTGCTAGTTGTTCTGTAACCACCTTCGCCAAAGACAGTGCCCAAATTGCACACACTGGCATTTACAATTATTCTGTATTATAATCTACAAGTTATATACAACAACCAAATCTACTAGCTACGGAATCTTCCCAGCTGCTCCGTGCCGTACACCAGTATCTGTAGCGCGGTCCCTGGCCATGTCTGCGGTAATAGCCTTGCTCCTCGGCGTCCTCTCTTACATAATGTTATAATTCATTATATTTGTGTTACTGTTTCATTTTATATACGTACTTGTGGACTGTCCTTTTTAGACGTGAGAACGGTGTAATTGTTCGGTTCATTATCAAAATGAATATCATGCATCTTAACGTGTCTATTGCAGTTTATCTCTTTTTTGTGTAACTTCGCTTATATTCAGATAAATAAAACATTAGGTTATAATATAGAGACTTTCATCAAAAGCAATTTAAAGAAAGTTTTAAGTTTTAATTTTTAAATTGAAGATAATATATTTCTTTTCTTGATTAACAATGACTCCAATTCTTTAATAATCAATTCTCAAAAACTTTAAATAATGTTCAACAAAAAGAAATATATATGTCACCGGAAAATAACAAGATCCGTAAGTTTATTAATTTACTAGGAAGTTTATAAACTTTCGTAGGATTCTAAACGGGAGATAAATTGTAATATTTTACGTCCACATTTTCGTAAATTGATAAACTTACTGAACTCACTCGTAAAATAATAAGTAAGCAGTAACCAAACGCTACGCGCGATCTGATTGGTTGACTGTCACGTGTCACTTCTCCTTCCTCGCGGCCGTCATTGTTCGCCACGGAACATAAATAAACCAGTTTGCTTGTGCGTTTTTATTACTTTTAAATGTTGAACTGTGTTGCAACTCAATGAAAACTCAACTCACTACATCCGTGCCAGAGAGGAACCAGGCATTGTTGCTTCCAATTTATAGTTTGTCAAGTCTGATTATACCAAAGTCTTTGGACACAAGCATTGCCACTATGAACATTGACCAATCAGAGAGCAGTGTGTTATTTTACGTATTTCAAAGATGCGTATATTTAAAAGAGTTTCTGTGATTGGTCGAACCATTTAAAATCTTACGAATAGATATCCGTTAGTTTATAAATTTACCGTATGACGTCGGAAATTGATAAATTTACGAAAATGTGAACGTAAAATATTACAATTTATCTCCCGTTTAGAATCCTACGGAAGTTTATAAACTTCCTAGTAGATTGATAAACTTACGGATCTTGTTATTTTCCGGTGACATATATAAATTGCAAAGTGCTCCAAAAGATTAGAGAATGAACGCTTCGCCAAGTTTCGAACTAAACGTTTGTCCGAACAGATAGAAGTATTTGTTGGCGAAACTCGGGCTATATTGCAGTTTGAAAAATAAAAACTATGTTGATAGTTTAGAAACAAGCTAAACAAACTTCTTCACTATCTTTGAGCATCAATCAATTTTACTTGAAAATGTACTTGAGTGTTCTATGAACTGTCAATGAAATAATAATAATAACTTTATAATAATAACTTTATTTCTCACTACAATATACATTACATTATTTTTTTACAATGACGCATTTAGGTAATTAAGTATATATTGTGGGAGACTGGTGCCTAAGCTAGGCTCGAGGCCTGTGTTTCAGGACACCAGGATCCCACCCCTTTACATTTTATTTTAAAATAGCAAGCATTATATCCGTAGTAGTAATGACGGAATGTGCTGAAGACAATAGATCGACCGCGGTGCAAGCGGCGCGGCATTCGGGTCGAGTGCTTGCTAATGAGACCGAATACTTGCCGCCAGTATATAGGTACTGGTTATTAGTGTACGATACTTAAACACGTGACTACGCTTAATAAATATTTTTTATTGTGGGAGTAAAACAATTCAGCTATTCTATACGTTAGGCAAACATATATGTCCTGAACAGCTGATTTTATTCTCGTTTCAAGTTTGTTCCGTAGTAAAAGTTGTAACCAACAACTTTCATCATCACAACTTTCTTCATCAGCACAATCACTACTACTACGTGTTTAACCTCTTGTCGACCAACCGACAGCCGGCTGTCGGGCTGCTATTGTCTTTCTATTGTGTCTCAAATCACGTGTGTTAGTTTTTTCTGTGAAATGGTACTATCCCAAGTGGAAGGAACCAACTATTACATCTTACTCTTTGATCTCATTTTTCTTTATCATTCTTTATCATGATAATTTTAATAGATACATAGATAAAGCGTTTATTTAGCGCAACACATACAATATTGATCATCATAATAATATCAAATGTAAAAAGATTTTGTACTAAATCTAGTACGATAGGCTTAATAAATAAGAAATTTTCACCATGGTTCTTGGTTATCTCATTTAACTACCACACAAGGTCTCTCATTTTATATGCTCTTAAGACCCCGTCTCGTGGTTAGACATAAATTATTATCTAACATAACTAATAGCGATCAGACCCTTAGCATTTGAACGTGAGTTTAAACCTACCTGACCACATCACGTATGCTAGCTACCAAAACTGTTCGTTTCAAGGTCCACACCGCTTTGGTGGCGAAATTAACTGCATAGCGGCTATAACCGGGAGACAATCAGCCGACCTTACTCAAATCTCCGGCAGTCGCCGGGATGTTGAGCACTGTTCCATGCTGAGCTAGTTGGGTTAGAACCGGCTTATAGGAAGGTTCTTTATAGGTTACATGTTATGATTACAATGTGGATTACAAAAATAGGTTCTAAATTTCTAATCCATTACGAAAAATCTGCCGGAACCATTACTTGCAGACAAATGGTTCCGTTGTTAATTGTTATAAATTTTCCTGTCATTTATAAGTAAATATAGCATCCAGATAGTTTGTTTAGCATAAATAAATATGGTATCATGTAAGTAGTTTTGGAGAAAATCACTGCTATTCCAGGTAGAGGTGAAAAATATGCAGCTTGTTTTAGCACAGAAAAGTGCAGTGCTTTATTCACACCTCTGGTATTGTTGCACTCGTCAGTTCTGCGGCATAAAATTTTAGTAATAGCTCAAAAAGCTGCATAAAAATGACTCGTATTTTATCCTCCATTAAATTGTGAATACGTAAATTTTCCATCTCAGCTACATTGCAAAGGAAAGTTAGAAGTTTCCCAGTAGTAACTCTGCTCCGTTTAGATTTGAACTAAAATTAAAACTATTGTTAAGTTAAATGGAAGTCGTGTTTACTTGAACTCGACGTTTACATCACAAACATTAGTTTTGATTGTTACTTGATTGTGATGGCTTTCGTCTAGAGAAATGTGCTGTGTTCACTCGCTCGTATTGTTAGTACTTTGTTTGTTTGAATGTGTTATGATTACTGCTAATAATTTTGTATAATGTAATACTGAAATATTAATATGACATGAGTGTTCAACTAATAATGTATTGTTTCTACTTATTCATTCCGCTATAAATACATAGGAGTTTAAATCTATAATCCTATGATTTGGATCCCATTTTCTAGTATCTAGAAATGCTATCATCATCTCTAGGCTTTCCCAGACTATGTTAGCCTTTCTTTGGAGGAGTGTAAATTTGTGAGTTCGGAATATGAGTGAGTTTAGCAGTGTTTTTGATGGCTTGCGACTATCGAGGTTTATATCAACAGTAGATTGTTGTTACTTTAATGATGATGTGTGAGCCTTTTTATACTCAGTACCCTGTATAGTCCTTGATGTTTGGTACGTTCGCCACGCTTCCAACTAGTACCACTTTCTCAGACAAATTGAGCACCTAGAGCTTAGTGGTGGCAATAACTCAAACCGCAGCGCTAGAAGTGCACTACATAAAGCACGTTACGGAAGATTACAATTTAGTGTTACACAAGGCCCTATTTTTAGTCGAGACTGAAAAACAATGTTTAGTTAAATTCTTTAAAGAATTTCTAAAGCTTTCATAATCTTCCAGTTATGAATATTTTTTTGGGCGTTCAACTTTCTTGACAGGTCTTTATTTTAAAGAAATCTGTCTTGCCTAAGAAAAACTTCATGGAAATGTTTTAAGAATAAAGTGGTCGATAGTATAATGTAGGTACGGAAACTAGCCTGCTAGAGACGGCGCCTTGTCGTCTCCTGTCTTCCGACCGCCCGTGTCATGTTCTAAGACGAGTACATTATAGATTGACGTATCGACGAATCAATCATAATTACGTCGCCCCGGATTGTTTTCACTCCTGTCTGGTATTACGCAAAGTGCTCAAGAAACGGTTTTTAAAACTCCTGTTGCACGTTTATTCATAGAAGAAATTAAGAGAGAAGACAATCGGTTGCAAAGTACTATTGTATGCATTCCCGGAGCTAAAACGTACTACAAGTCAAAAGCAAACGTTAGAAACAAAATTGGACCCGGGCGAAAGGTTCTATACCACTGCACATAATTATAATGGACTAAAAGACAAATAATTGCACTTCTTGAATGAAATGTTAAAAAAAGGGATTCCCCATTTATATTAAAACTTTTTTTTATGTCTTTTTCCTTGTTCTTTTAACATGTCTAAACTTACTGACTGCAGCTTCTGAGTTTTTTGTTGAGTATCCTTTGATTACGGAAACCTCAAAGAAATATGGCGCGGGTGACTGTAGCAACAGTCAGGTTTACTTTTAATATAGACAGCCCTAGCGGGCAAGTAACACGCACTAAAACACCTCCTGACTTGGTTAATCAAATCTACACCAGCATCCTCATGTGTTCGGATGTGTCAACACGCTTTGTACCTTCTTCATTTGTCTCCACTGTGACTTAGTCACTTTCAGATTCCCCAAAATATTTTCCGGTATATTACGTCTTATTTATCCCATCACACTATCGTTTGTTTGCCCATTGGCCAATCTCTAATAAATATACCGGTTATAATAACAGGTATCTGCGTTCAGTGATTGCATGTTTTTGTTTGTTATGAAAATTATTGGACTGGAACAATTGCAAGAGTTCCCGTTAAAATAACAATGGAGAATTGGAAATTTACCCCGATATGCATGCCCCGCGTCCCGCGAGCCCCGGGGCCCAGGAGGTGCACTTGAAAGCACAACTTTATTTATAGTGCGACGGTTATTGCCGATTTATAGATAGCCTTTCCTCCTCTGGAAGCAAAATTTGGTTTTCGTTTTCGCAATAAAACGAAATGAATTGCAATTGTTTATAAGACAAGTAGGATATTGTATTAGGATATTTCTCTGATAATCAGACAATAAAAATATAATGAAAATTTTCGTGTAATAATGCAGAGCAGTATCTGGACTAGCCTGCAGAGGAAAATTCTAGAAACAGTTTGGGTAGATCTACCTCAATAAACAGTGCGCATGCGCCAGCCAACATGAGCTCATCTCTATCTTAAGGAGCTCCACAAACCAAAGAGAAAGTAAATGCAAATCAATTGTGTTATCATCATGGAATTATTCATAAACCAGATTACGTATCTCTTCTGTTGCCACTTTACTAAATTACTTTGTTATAAACATTACACAACATTATTATTTCATCATACACGCATGTTGCTTTATCCATACATAAAATATTCCTTTCACATTCTCCAACAATACCAAAATTTATATTTATTTATTATTCAGGCCGAACAAAGCCTATTAATATTAATTCGGCGTTCAAAATAAATAGTTCGAGCGAACGATTGCTAATGGACAGGCAATATATCAATGTGTAGTTTCAACAATTTTCTCCATGAATAAATCAGGCGAGTTTCCCGCCGAGGCCGAATATCCGGCACTTAATCCTCTAATATTCAGTCTCTCGGCCGAGTATTACGAAAACGTAGGCCTCTTAAGTGGCGTCTGCCGGAGTTGGACGTCGATTTAATTATCTCGTTTTATTCAGCAACTGGTCCCTGGGTACAGTGTGAATTTACAAAAAGGCGTTGTTTGTTATCAGTAATAGAGTTTTGTTAAGTTTAGACGATGATTAGAAGAAATATTTAGATAAGCAGAGTGTCGTGGGATCCATAATGAACCCGTAATGATAGATGTATATCTTTACATTAAGACTGTGGGTGTGAAGAAATGTTTTACTAACAAAGGCCAAAGTTGAAGAGTGTTGTACAACTTTGCTCTCAGGCAAGTTCAGCGCGCCGTGAAAGTACGACGACTGCTTACCCCCGAGCAATATGCTTGAAGACAGAGTTATCTCCGTTAGTATGTTATTTCTTAAATTAATTCAAGTGTATATAACAGCTACTGAGTTAAAAAATCTTCTAAGAAGTTCTTCGAAATGATCTTACAACCCAACAAAATGCTGATAAGCTGCCTAGTCGGATATTTCTGAATGAGTAAGCACAATATTAAAAGTACTGGCATGGAAGGCTTTTACCCAAAACTGGATTAAGAAATAATATAAACAACCAAGATTAAAACTGTCATTGCCTACACCATCTATCATGAACATAAATATCTTGGAATAGCATATTTGGGGCAACACCTAGAGGTATGGACGTGATATACTGTGTTATTATGTTAATCAGTAGACGATTCTTCTCGCTTAACCCGTTACTTTGCACTCGGATGCGGATGCAGCATCTCAGTATAATGCTACACGTGTCTCTCTCTCTCTGACCTTGAATTGAGCAGATAACTTTTACTGACTAGTTTTGTGTTTAGTAACGTTTAGTATCTCTTCTAATTATTTTCTTCTCATTTAATTGTCGTGGTTTTCTCTGATTCTTTAATATACCGGTGTCTTATATTTGATGACAAATATACACGTATAAACTGGTCTTGCTATACATATTGCAGCACCTGTCTTCTGAATTCGTTGTGAATGCAGGAAATCTTTGTATACAATTTTCAATCTCATTTATGTTCCTAGCCACTATTTGACGTTCACCTTTATTTGCAAGTTCCAAACTTTTCTCCTTTCTACAATTTGTTTTTCTAAAAATATCCTTTTGCTATAATCCGTAGCTAGTTTTGTAGGCAGCGGCACGTGCCGAGGCGCAACCTTGACCAGCTTCAGTGTAAGTGTTGCACTTGAACTGGCAAATTGTAGGTTTCAATGCTATCGTTACCTCGCTTTGCCATAGTCAATGACAGCGATTAGACTGGATCTATATTTTAGTTATTCAGTAAGATTCATGAATACGAAAGTTAAGTAACTGCTTGATTTTCTATTCAAAAGCTTTATTAGAAGATATTTTCCTGATACATAAAGCCTTTATAAAACTTACGACGTCTTTCAATCCTCATCAAATAATCATATCAGCTCTTCAACTTATGAAATAGTATTTCTCATTGTGCCGATTACCTAGCTAGGCTTACATGGGTCTGTGTAGGCAACAAACCACTAAACAACATTCAAGGTTAAATCTATGTTACTGATTAACATTCCATTACAATAGCTAGCGATACAAACAGCAATTACTAAAATTGACTAGATTTCTATCGAGTTCTGTATACTTTTTATCCACAATTACGAAGGGGGTAACCCCCAAAACAGTAATTGCTTCCAGGCATTAACTGCTGACGATTGCATAACACCATGTAACTGAAGCATACAGAAGTTACATTCGTAACAACGTAGAACTGAAATAGTGTCTACATCAAATTTGCAACAGCGCAGTCTCGGAGTCCGCTGCATGACAAAAGTCGTTCAGAATGACGTCAAGCTATATTGAGACTTGCGCCAATGTACCATTGTACCTACCCTTAATGGTACGATGGCCCAAGAACACGACAGTTGCAAATTATCATGCAATATTAGAGCTCTATGTTGTCCCATTTTTTTCCCATATAAGCTTCTTTTCGTGAACTATGGCAATGGTGGTACTTCTGTGCCTACATGTGTGGTGACAATTCCCCTATCGATATTCCGGGTAATGTTCTCGTGTGTTCAATTAAGTGAATTGAAACGTTTTGGGAACGTCAAGAGTACTGAGATTTTGTTGAGAAAACTTGGCATAATTTAGGGGAAGGCAATGGGTTTTCATGTACGACTGTTTGTTCCAAATAATAGAGAATGAGCTCTTAAGACAAGAAATGTGATGGTGCCTTTGTAAGCACTAATAAATTTTGCCTGTCGCGCAAATCTCGCAAATAAATGGAGAGACGGATAGTAAATTTGTGTTCGATTTGTAAATTGTCCTCTTAATTATTTGTCAAGTAGGCAAATAAGGTTCACACTTTGTTAAACAAACAACAAATATGCCAAATAGCCATGTGAAGTGCCACTATTAAACATTTAGGCATAATTAAAGTTTTGAATTATGAAGTAAGAAGGAAAAAAAAACTTGTGCAATTTCAACCACTAATAGTTTACTAAGAAGTAAATAAGATTAAAACTAAAACTGTAGCGGTTGACGGAACTTCAGATCACAATAGATCATGCTGATATTAAGGCAAAGTTGCAAGTTGTAGTCCGAGTCGCTCCATTAACTTTCTAAACGGTCGTCAAAGGAATAACTTAATTTCGTTCAAGATACTTTTCAAGGTCAATAAATTCTAGACCCTTGACTTCTATTAATTTAAATCTAGATTTTCTTAAATATAGTCGTTAAAACTACACTAATTACAGTCGCGTTTTTTCGAATCAGTAATTTTCTTTTCATTGAAACTAATTATATTTTTATGGGACTGTAAACGGTTTGTTCAAGTGTGGTACTATTTTAAGACTAAATTAAAGTAGGCTACACGCGACCTGGTAACGTTTATTAGTTTCTGCTTGAGTCCTCGATGTAGCTGAATAAGTGACAGTTAGACTTTGAGGGTACTTCTGATTTGATTGCACTGGCAAATATTATATTTTTCTGGTATTCATTGATTTTAGTGCATTTAATGTTGGACATAAACTTCGAAGCATTAAAGTTGATTGTGTCATCATCATCATTCTCAGGCTATATTCCGTTATATTCAAGCTTTGTGCTTCTTTTCCTCACACAAAGGACTTATTATTCCTTATTTCTGTATTTATTTCTTAAAATGTCGACTGTTATACAAGGTATATTCTACAGTACACAAAACAACATGAAAAGCAACAATGTTACTTTTATTTACGTTGCCATGCATGTCTCTTTTCACTATGCTTTGTCTTAGCCAGACAAAAATGGACCAAAAAAGTCGAAACCTGGCAAAATAAGTCCGTGTTTTATACGTACACTTTTTTCTTTAAGTAATTCAAGATGCCTTGTCAAAAGTATGTATCTTAATACCGTCGTGTAACAACGCCACGGGGACTCGTTCTCAGTCGCTTTAATACCTGAGCCAGAAATAAAGTAGTGCACGCATTACCTTTTATCTTTCTACATTAAGAAACTACTTTAGTACTCACCTAAGAACCAGTCACACTAGACGACAGTTTGTTAGTGCATGCCAACAAATGTATATGTTGAGTATTTGCCAATCCGACAATGATCACTTAGAGCCATTTTGAAACTGATAATGTTATGGAATCCCGCCAAATATACGGATACTTCATAATGTGTTTGTGAACGGTAATGATTGCGAAGTGGTGTCGACTAAATGATGAGTTTTGAGTGATTGTTCATTTATTTGTACATTTGCATGTTAGGTTATGTCCAGTCGGAGACTACATTAGGCAGAGTGATTGAGTGATGGCAGCGAGATGTTGCGTAATTAATCTGAGAAGCTCTCATGTCGACTGGAGCGTACAATCAGGTTACAACGAGACACGGTCACTCTGCACGTAACTGATTCGGTAGAGCTCTTTGGTTAGCTCTTAGGAAGGTAAATGCATCAGGCGACCAAGCTTTCAGCCGTGCAGAAACCCAACCATCAAACATCTTATTGAATTACCAGACAGTTCTGCTGGATGAAACACCAGTTGTCTTATCACAACAGAACAAAGATAAATTGAATTAACGGATGAATAGGCATACAGCATACGTATTCCTTGTTCCCCATCTCTCGAAAAAGTACCTATTCAAAATTAGTTGCACGACTATATCAAAGCATGTATGATTACTGCAAGCACGGTGCACATGCTGTCGGCTGCGGCGCGGCAATTGTCGAACTCGCGGGCTTGCAAGCGACATGCATTATTCAGAGGCTGCGCGCGCGGCAAAGGAAAGAAATAACGAGGGGAAACGACGACATTTTGTTTTCAGCTCCGCACAGAGCAATAAGAATATGCAATTATCTTAATTGTGCTGGATTTTGGACGAGGTCTGCTGCAAAAGAAAGATGTTTTTTTCTCGTACATGTCATGTTTAAACTACGTTGAGTTGAATAGAGTTAAGTGTTAGTACACATTACCTTTTGTATAGAATAGCTTTTCTATGTCATTACTTACAGAAAAACCCAAAGCTCAAAAGAAATACGATGGCTAAATTAAAAATTGATTTAAATATTGATAAGACCTAACTTCCCCGTAATGGCCGAATTAAGTCAACAATACGAACGACGGCCGCGGCGTCCCTCGGTGCTTTTACAACTCTCCACAACTATTGTGGTTTCACTCTAAAATAGATTACTTTCTCGCAACGATTTTTTTATTCAATCCGTTTTATTCGTAAAGGTAGCGTTGACTGAGAATTTATCGAAAATTCACAAATATTTTTTTATATCAATGTAGTAACCGGTTCGTTTGTCTATCCAAACGTTACATTTTTAAACGTGAATATTTTACTTTTTTATGATTAATAGAGTTACAATTCAGAATCGGGTGGTTTCATCAAATATGCTGTGTGAGGGCTATCATCAATGGGTACAGTTCCGCTGTATGTTGGTTACGGCTTACGGATATTGGCTGTGATCGATCGGGAGTGATACACGCTTGCAGCTGGAATTACAGAAACACTCATAAGTTTTATGGGCAGGCTTTATTTCGTGGAAATTGTCTGGAGAAGGGATAACGATGAGGGAAATGTATGGAGTCGAGTTGGTAGAACCGAATTTTATAAGAAGATCCATGGAGTTTCTAGCTTGTTCTTCTGCATAGGAACCTTTTTTTGGGGTACGGAGAACTGGCTTAACCTTTCTGATCTTCCTTGACAATGTTGCAAAACCTATAAATTGTCCCTTTAACCTTTCGACGACCAAGCGACTGCCGGCTGTCGCGCTGCTATTGTCTTTCTATTGTGTCTCGAATCACGTGTGTTCAAAGCTTTAAAATTAATAAAGTTAAACATGGTAAACAATTTTTAAAGACTGCTTGTTAACTCCCGTTTGTATTTAAGTTATTATGTATCCAAAAATAGACATCAAATTCAAAGCATATTAGCATTTTGTCACAAGCTGTCAGGCGCCATATTGAATTGTGTTTATTAATACTCGAGTCTGGATTATTAAGTACGTTTTGATACGTCTGCAGATTAACATACATTATCAAGATCAAGACAAACATATTCAGTTCAATTTTAAACGTATCATTAATATGGGGTTAAGCTCGAGATTATTTGATGCAATTCATCATAGCCGGCTTAACCGAAATACTCTGAGTTAATTTTAATCAAGCTCCATTCATAATTCACAAATAGGGAATAAAACCAGCACTCTGTTTTGATGGGATAAAGGGACGACGGTAATACAATCTGAGACTTTATATGTTACTTCATCTGATTTCCCCGTTGCTTGGATAAATTCCAAGCAAACGCTATGCTAACAGTGATTGACGACAATTACACAATCTTTTTATTGTTAATTAGCTGTCCCCTGCGGTTTCACCCGCATTTTTCGTTACTGCTCCGCTCCCGTGGGTCGTAGCGTGATGGTACATAGCCTATAGCATTCCTCGATAAATAGGCTATCTAACACTGAAAGAATTTTTCAAATCGGACCAGTAGTTCCAGAGATTACCCCCTACATACAAACTTACAAACCTACAAACTTACAAATTTTACCTCTTTATAATATTAGTATAGATAGTATAGATAAAATGAGTCAGGTTGGTTCGTTTTTACTAAATAAATATCCAATGTTGTTCTACAAGCGCCGCGATTACATCTCATTGTTGTCTGAAACGCTATCGTAGATACACTACAAAAGCTTTTCATCACCGAAATGTTCGTGAATGTCATTTTTAAATTACAACACGTTAATCTACATCACTACATGTCCCTAGCGCACATAGTGCTCTCACTTAGCTCCAACTTTTGAACCAGAATACATAGTGCATGGCTGAATAATGTACTCGTGGCACTCCGCGCAGCAGTGCCTAATGTGCCCTCTATAACCATAGCTAATGCCTGTACTTAAGCCAAGGTCAGACCTTACGAACTGCACATTGTATTAATACCTTTTTACAGTAAACGAAAGACTCGCTCAACTTAATATTCTAGACGAAACTGTATGTAAGAAAGGAATAACGTGGACAAAGAAATTGGGTTACGTGAAACTGTTTTTTTTTTGTGTTGCTTCTGAAACCGACCTTGATGTGTTCGCTTCAATATCGTTCTGTAATAAAAAACTTTGTAGGTTTAGAGCAACGTGTTCGTTGCCCCGTTTTGTTATCTAAATAGATTAACTTCTTAGAATTTTGGGGCTTTGGAAGCTGATTACAGCAACAAAAGAAAATATTCTTAATTGTAAAACATTTGTTTTAATTGTTGAGAGCGAGACGAGGAGACAGAAAGTAATGTAGTTTACTTAAACCGTCTCCCAATTTCCCCAGCAGCAGATAATAAAGTTTTATTTAGCAAATAGAAGTGTCGTGTGCTGTGTTAGGGCGGCAGTCGTTAGGTGGCGCGTGTCCGCTAGTGGCGCCCGACGTGGGACTCTTGACCTTTTTCCGCTCACTGCACTTTGGCGGGTAGTTGTGATTTTATGAATATTATGTGTGTAATGTTGTATTATATTTATTGAAGATTGAGTTATGGCTTGCCTTTAAATTATTCTATTTTTGAATTTAACTTAGGTGCTTATATAATTATTTTACTAAAAATATTCAAGATTAAATCTGAATACAAAATTGAGTACCAATCATGCAAATCTTAGTACAAGTGGACACTCCAATTAAACTTTAATTCACAAGTAGAACAAGGGCTCTTCGATATATTAAATCCAATGCAATACCTGTCTATTAAAATTCGGCTATAGTTATTTATTTTAGAGGCTTTAGACAATTGAATACAATAAGTTCCATTAGTCCTTGATATGTCCGAAGCGCTGTCCACTTCAATTTGTCAAAATTTGTTGAATATGGTTTGTATGGTCTGTGACCTTTCTCGACAAAAATACTACGTGCCTAAACCTATCATTAATAAAATGTGTGGTTTAACTGCCCATTGGCTTCCAAATGGTTAAATTAATACTTTCCATAAAGCTGACAGGTAAATTGGAAAATAAGTTTCTTTTTGTTACAAACGATTGTTGGAGCAAATTAATTCAAATTGTATTTATTGATAAAGTAAGGAACTTTTACAGAAAAAGTGATGGCTTATTTGCTTATTATTTTAACAGAAACATTCATCTGTTCCATTTTGTTCCATTCTGTTTACCTACATATTATTTAATAGGCTACGATGTTACTATGCAACGCCCTTGCTACATTCTAGAACTTTCGTATTTGCACACCCAACATAAACACTTTACCACACAAGCAAAAAAGCCGCAACTATAACTAGTTTTAAAATAAATCAGTTTTACAGGAAACTTAGCTAATTACTTCGCGCGAACGGCAAAGCCGAACAAATGTAAAATATAAACAGCGTTTAATTTAATTCCTGTCGCGTCGCTCTAGGTTGAATAAATACTAAATGGGCGTGTCTTAGCGTCCACGTTCAAACTTAGCGTTTTCATATAATACTAGTTGGTCTAATTAATTTCGTTAGGGGTCGACACGAACCAAAACTTGTGTAAATACACAATGTAGAGACAGCAGAAGTTAAATCTAGCGTGTAACTTGAGGAGGTTGCGGAATGTTTATAATAGTTACCGTGACCCTGGAACATAAAGGGCAACCGAAGGAACATGAGTGGGTTTTAGTCAGTAAAAGTCTGACACGCCCTCCCGCCGCACCCAGGACGGGAGCAGTCATTTGATAATTTCCCATTCACCAAAAAATAAAAAAAAGTGGTAAAGGAATTTAATGTAGAGAAGGTACTTGTGTCTTAGTAGCGTGCTAAGACCTGGTTCACATTAGGTTGGACCGACAAACGTGTCGGATGCATATTAGCATACATATGTATTTCAATAGCGCCGTTCACATTAGGTAGCCGACACTTTTACCGGATGTTTGGCCACGATTCGTGTCGGATTGGACACAATATTAACGTACTGGCAAGAATTTGTTGTATTGGCCGCTTCTAGAGTGAACAGCAAAACCAGACGGCCGGTCAATGATAAAGCTATTGGTCCAACCTTACTTTCGACCTTTTTTTTTCTTTCTTTCTTAATGTTAACCAAATCTAAGAAGTCAAATAGGGGCAAACCTGTCATATTTTTCGATCCGGCAAGTGGCTTAGATTCCCCAAACGACAATTAGCTTCATAACATTTTTTACATCTACACGTGATCGGATTAGTGCAAGCCAAGCTTTTCGGTTTGTATACATCATTGCCATGCAATGTGTAGTAGTTAGTTTTCAATATCAAACTGACTCGCGTTCGAATAGCTACTTAATTGTCTTATTTATTTTCTATTAAAAAATAGGAAAAGCGATCCAACATTTGAACATTTGTGCTGTTTATCTACCACCACCTGTTCAGCAACAAGCATTGGAATCGTTTCTAGACAGCGTAACCTCAGTCATCGACACGACAGGCTACCATACATTAATCGCTGGCGACTTTAATCTTGGATTCATTAGTTGGAATCTGCCCGGAACCGAAACTCAATGCACATCCACAATGCCAACTAACTATAACAATCCACTTGGTTACGCGCTTATAGACTGCTTGTCCTTAAATAGTTTTGAACAACTAAACCCAGTAAAAAATCATCTCGGCAAAACCCTTGACCTAATATTGTGCAACTTTCCCGGCGGATTAGTAAATGAATGTGTGTGCCCCTTGTCAGTTGTTGATTCTCATCATCCACCATTAGAGATTGAAATAATAAACATGTCATTCACTTCACTCAAATGTAAAAGCAGCCCAAGATATAAGTTTCGTAATGCAGATTATACACTGATAAATAAGCAATTAAAACAGATAAATTGGACTGCATGTTTGGCGGAGTGTACAGATGTCAATGCTATGGTGAAAGTGCTATACCACCACCTCAATAATGTATGTAATTTAAACGTCCCAAAAACAAAAGCCTCACAAAATAGATACCCTCCCTGGTTCACAAAGCCTCTCATAAAAACTTTAAATGAGAAGGAAAAGCTCAGAAAACGTTTTAAAAAGTATAATAATCCACGCGACTACTACGAATACAAATTATTGAGTGATAGGGCTGATGCTATGATCAGAACTAGCTACAAACAGTATGTCAAGAGAGTTGAGGGGGGAATAAGACATAATCCCAAACTTTTCTGGTCATTTGTAAAGGCTAAAAAATCCAAGTCCCACAATATCCCTTCTGAGATGAAACTAGACGACGGAATAGCCACTTCTGGGGACGATGTCTGCACGCTGTTTGCTACCCATTTTTCCTCAACGTTCATTTCTTCACATGAAACGTTACATGGTCCACTACTAGAATCTCACAAATACCCTCAGAATAGCTTAAGTCGTGTCACACTCTCTGAAAAAGATGTCATGAAAGTTCTTAAAAATCTGAACGTGTGCAAGGGTCCCGGACCAGACGGATTTCCACCTTTTTTTGTCAAAAACTGTGCCAGCAGTCTAGCCCTTCCACTCAAAATCATCTTCAACTACTCAATCAAAACATCGCTTTTTCCTTCTGAGTGGAAAACTGCTAACGTAGTGCCCATCTTCAAAAAAGGCGAAGCGAATAACATTAAGAACTATAGGCCCATCTCTATTTTGTCAGTATTCTCAAAGGTTTTTGAATCCTTATTGTGTCCGATTCTAACATCACACTTCAAAATAGAGTTAGCTTCTCAGCAGCACGGATTCTGTCCTCAAAGATCCACCACGACTAACTTAGCTCTTTACGTGAATGACCTCAGCAAACTTATCGACTCCCGCGCACACGTTGATGCTATCTACACGGATTTTAGCAGTGCCTTCGACAAAGTAGACCATATGATTTTATTACAAAAACTCTCCGATCTCGGCATATTTGGTCAGCTTCTCGAGTGGTTTAGGTCCTACCTCACTGTCAGGAAACAAAGAGTTGTAGTGAAGGGGCATCAGTCTTCCTTTTATATCTCTACCTCTGGAGTCCCACAAGGCTCCCATTTGGGTCCAATATTGTTCACGGTATTCGTTAACGACCTAGTGGATTGTATAGAACACAGTGTCTCTTCACTGTATGCTGACGATGTCAAGTTCTATAAAGAAATAAAAACACCCGAAGATATTTCCTTGCTACAAGAAGACCTAAATTCTGTATTTAATTGGTGCTTAAGAAACAGAATGACTCTCAATGCGGTAAAATGTTATCACATGACCTTCACTAAGAAACGAAATACCCTGTCATCTTCGTACTCGCTGAACGGTCAAACCTTGCAGAAAGTAACAGCAATACGCGATCTGGGAGTCTGCCTGGACAGCCAGCTATCGTTCACTCAACACATAGACAATATCGTCGGCAAGGCCAACAAAATGTTGGGTTTCTTAAAACGCACCTGTCATGATTTTAGCTCTACCCGTACCCTCAAACTTCTCTATGTCACCCTGGTCAGAAGCGTTTTAGACTATACGTCACAGGTATGGAATCCTACCTACCGGGTCCATATCAACCGCATTGAACGCGTCCAAAAAAGTTTCACTCGCTACTTAAGCTATAAGTCGAGAAGTTGCCCCAACACCGATAGCTATTCTGAGAGACTTAGTAACTTTAGACTGACATCCTTAGAAAACCGTCGTAAAATAATGGATCAAGTTATGCTCTTCAAAATTGTAAACGGACAAATTCATGTTTCTGAGCTCTTAGATAACATCAAAATATCAGTTCCTCGACACAGCCAACCAAGGTCTGAACGTAGATTAAACGTGTTCACTCTGTGTGCAGCGCGAACCAACCTCGGCCGATCAGCGCCATTGAACCGCCTGATGAAAACATACAACGAAAATCACGATCCCACCAATAGCATTGACATTTTCTCAAACTCTCTGGCCCAATTTCGCAAACACCTCCTGGCACAAGTTACAATAAACTGTGAATGAATAATTGTTTGTTGCTATTTTATTCTTTATTATTCTTTATTTTTAAATTATTCTTTATTTTTTTAATTATTCTTTATTTTTTAAATTATTCTTTATTTTTAAATTATGTTTAATTATTGAAAATTGTTTTTGATTTAATTGAATTCTTGTATGTAAATTGTTGTAAATTGTTTTAATTATTTAATTAATTAATTATTTGATTGTATAATTATTTATTGAATTTTGAATTTTATTCTCAGTTATGTGTACTTTGATTTAATTTTAATTTAATTTGATTTAATTCCAATTTAAGTTGATGTACTAAAATTTTAAATTTGATTTATCTTAACTTATATAATGTACTATTATCGTCTTATATGTTAATATCTATGCGCAAGCTGTGCACACCTTTAAGTGACAAGTTCACTGTAATAGCTTAAGCTTAAGGATTCAATCTATAAGGATTTTGTGAACTAGTCGTTGGAGTGCCATAATAAATAAATAAATAAATAAATAAATAATAAATATTAACAGTTCAATTAATCTATTCCCACTTACCAATTTATTTAACATTAGACTAGTCCTTCTGTACAACCTTTTTAAAAAATCTTCGTGTCCGAATTAATCGATTAAATTCGATACTTTCGTTTAACATTCGAGTGGCCGCGCTTTGTTCAGATAATCGAGTTAAAAATCAATTGCGAGTGCGCGACAAGTGTTGCTTGATCGGTGTAAGTGTAATTGATTGATACAATATTAATATTGAGTCGGCTGGAGGTCGAAAGATATTTGAATTTTGATTGATTCGATGCTTGGTCTTTGTGGTCCAAGTTATGAGATGTTTCGTGTTGAGAACTGTTAGATAAGTCGTTTGTTTTGTTAAAGTATTATTATTTTGGTTCTATGGAAAGACCTGGATGCAGGGTATGATTTTTGAATTGGGCAAAGATATTTAAAATGTATGTGGTATATTTTTTTTAATAGCAGCCCTAAAAGTTTGTCATTTTGTGGTGTGGAACACCCGTGCTTCGAAAGCGCATGAGGCCGTTGTTCTTGCGCCTAATCTCTTCCCTAGCCATGTTAGATTAAAACTTCGAACGCAATAGAAAGACAATGGCAGCCCGACAGCCCTCTGTCGCTTGGTCGTTGAAAGGTTAAAGTCCATTCCAATAAGGGACGAATTATTGCAACTGTGCTTGCACGCACACTCATAAGCATGCATTATATGTAGTAACTTTCGAAAGCTCACGAAATTCAGTCAAAAGCACACAAAAGCTTCATTTTAATCAAAAACATTATATCACTCGTTTCCATCAGTTTAGAACTCGATAAATAATTTTCATTTTCAACGATATCCATTGAATAACAAATCTGATGCTGGGGCAAACGTGACGCACATCGACAACGAACTCACGTAACGTACTCATAAATAACTTCAGCAGCAGTTAATTAATCAGCTTATTTATAACGTGCTGCCGTATAATTGAGCGCACTGAGCGAAATGAGCTGAATGAGCAATACGTACCAACGCCAGGATATTGAGACGCCGCCTCATTTCCGAAGACCGAACGTATCTGTGGAATGAATATAGTAGGCGATTTTGTTTAATTTTTGTGTTTTTAACCGACTTCTAAAAAAAGGAGGAGGTTCTCAAGTCGGATATTTGATTTTTAGGGTTCCGTACCTCAAAAGGTAAAAACGGAACCCTTATAGGATCACTTTGTTGTCCGTCTGTCCGTCCGTCCGTCCGGCTGTCAAGACCCTTTTTCTCAGAAACGCGTAGAGATATCAAGCTGAAATTAATATCACATACTCGAGTCTGCTATCTCTTAAAGCAGTGAAAAAATCAAGTTTTTAAATCAACGCAATAAAAAGATACGGCGGTTTATATTGCAAATTTGGACATTTGCAAGGAAATCAAAACCTATAGGGTACTTCCCATTGACCTAGAATCATGAAATTTGGCAAAAAGCAAGGTCATGTAGCACAAGTAAAGGGAAAACTCCGAAAACCGTAAATTTGTAGTTAGTTCACACCAGGCGTCCGTCTGTCCGTCTGTCTGTCAATAACCTTTTTCTCATAAACGCGTCGAGATATCAAGCTGAAATTAATATCACATACTTAGGTCTGCTATCTCTCACAGCAGTGAAAAAATCAAGTTTCTAAATCAATGCAATAAAAAAATACGATGGTTTATATTGCATATTTAGATATTTTCAAGAGAATCAAAACTCAAAACCTATAGGGTACTTCCCATTGACCTAGAATCATGAAATTTGGCAAAAGGCAAGGTCATGTAGCACAAGTAAAGGGAAAACTCCGAAAACCGTAAATTTGTAGTTAGTTGACATCAGGCGTCCATCTGTCCGTCTGTCTGTCAAGAACCTTTTTCTCAGAAACGCGTCGAGATATCAAGCTGAAATTAATATCACATACTCAAGTCTGCTATCTCTCAAAGCAGTGAATAAATCAAGTTTCTAAATCAACGCAATAAAAAGATACGGCGGTTTATATTGCATATTTAGACATTTTCAAGGGAATCAAAACTCAAAACCTATAGGGTACTTCCCATTGGCCTAGAATTGTGAAATTTGGCAAGAAGCAAGGTTATGTAGAACAAGTAAAGGGAAAACTCTGAAAACCGTAAATTTCTAGTTAGTTCACATCAGGCGTCTGTCTGTCCGTCTGTCTGTCAAGAACTTTTTTCTCAGGAACGCGTCGAGATATCAAACTGAAATTAATATCACATACTCAAATCTGCTATCTCCCAAAGCAGTAAAAAAATCAAGTTTCTAAATCAACGCAATAAAAAGATACGGCGGTTTATATTGCATATTTAGACATTTTCAAGGGAATCAAAACTCAAAACCTATAGGGTACTTCCCATTGACCAAGAATCACGAAATTTGGCAAGAAGCAACGTCATGTAGCAAAAATAAAGGAAAAACTCTGAAAACCGTAAATTTGTAGTTAGTTCACATCCGTCCGTCCTCCCGTTCGTCCGTCTGTCAAGCCCTTTTTTTTTCAGAAACGCGTCGAGATATCAAGCTGAAATTAATATCACATACTCAGGTCTGCTATCTCTTAAAGCAGTGAAAAAATCAAGTTTCTAAATCAACGCAATAAAAAGATACGGCGGTTTATATTGCATATTTAGACATTTTCAAGGGAATCAAAACTCAAAACCTATAGGGTACTTCCCATTGACCTAGAATCGTGAAATTTGGCAAGAAGCAAGGTCATGTAGCACAAGTAAAGAGAAAACTCCGAAAACCGTAAATTTGTTGTTATTTCACTAAAAAACAAATTAACGGAACCCTCGTTGCGCGAGTAGAACTCGCACTTGACCGGTTTTTTTTTAAATGTTTTTCGCGCATATCTCCGTCGTTTACCAACCGATTTGAACAATTCTTTTTTGTTTGAAAGGCTAGACTTCCCAAATGGTCCCATTGTCATCAGGGCCAGGATCTGATGATAGTATCATGCCGAAATCGAGGGAAGTCGGTTCTTGTTTTGCAAAAAATTATCTTGTGTGAGGAATTGTTTGCTTTTGTATTGAAGGGCCATTCTTTTCGTAGCCATAAGTAACATGATACTAGTGAAGGCTTTTTGTCACAACAGTTTTGTCTGAGTAATGTGAACATATTTATCACAAGCTTTTTGCTCGTATCTTCGTCAGATTGAACAGATTGCATACGAACTCGAATATTAAAATCAAAAGTAGCATATCATTCCACGGGGTAAAAAACTTACTTCGTACCATATTTTATCAGACCGGGTACAATGGTTTAGCTGTGTATGTGTAGCATGCAGAGCGAGTTAGAGTCTGATTTATATTTTAGTATGAATGGAAGTATGCACTTATATTTCTGATGACGTCAATGCTAGGCATAGATATCCAAACGAGCCGGCACTACGCTATTCGCGAGCAGCAACTTTCAGTAGGTCATCGATCCACCTTTTAAAACTCAATAACCTTGTCTGATTTAGACGTTAGACGGCCGTCTTCACCCTAACTCAATCCCAAATAATATATGATAATATATAACAATCACGTAGTTATGACCTGTATAATATCTTCCATTTTGACACCTGAGCAGGTGGTATCGCCATGAAAGCTATTCAAAAGCTATTGAAAGAAGAATATAACTATAAAAGTGCTATCGAACTATTTTATGACACCATCTTGAAGTAGTAACTTTTACCGTACCGAAACATCAAAAACTGTTGTAAAGATATGCCGTATGTGTTATATAATGTTTATACGATGTTCTCATCTTTCAGTAACCCAGTCACCTTATCAAAAACTAGGTCCTTGGATAATTAAAGTCAAATATTGTTTATTTCACCAATAGGCATTTATTTGGACAGTTTCGTACGTGATTTATAGGTAAAACACTTTGAATCTAGTTGCCCCATCCAAAGGGTGGTTTGTATAGAAAAGAATGAACAACAATCTCCATACTCAAAATTTATAAATAAAATTTTCATTTCAAGATATTGCATAAAATCGGCGGAAAACAATTCCTCACTCATAAACGGCTGTATTATTAACAAATATTTTGTAAAAACGTAATGACCCCCCATTCGTCTCCAAATGGAGACAAAAGACGCGACATGCCCTTTAAGTGTACTTTACAAACTTTTAATTACCTCCTCCGTCATTAAGTCCCCGTGGACTGGTGAGGGCTGCCACGTAAATGACCAGCGCTCATCGTTTCCTCTTGTCAACGATTTTAGACTCAAAGGTCATGCGGGTGCGATCGGTGTTCGAGCACATTTCTCTCTAGTGTGGGGTTTACACGGGTTACTAAAGCCGCACGAGTTTGCCGCACGTCGTAAATCGACCGGCTAAATAGCTGATCGTCTAGGTCGCAAGTGACTAAATTGCCATTAAGATGGTCGATTTTCGCCGCGCGGTAAAAATTGAGCTGCTTTAGTCACCCGTGTAAACCCCACAAAACCCCACACTGTCACAAGGCTCCCCTATGTCCTTCCTAGCACTCTTTTCAATGCCACCTCGGATAATAGGACAAAAGAATTTTAGGATTATGAGTCTGAAATAGTTTTTCTTTTCTAAACTCAATTACTTAACCTACTGAGCTTATTAGAGCCCACTACTGTTAGAATCTACAACCTAAATAGGTCGTCTAACAAATAAAATTCGATTACTTCGTGAGCTGTGTTCCCCATGTGTTGTTCAGTTTGACGAGACACGTGCCAGCCCTGTCCACAGGTCAAATGTCCCTAATGGTGTCCAATTAACTAAGTCCGCTCTGTATTTACTGAGCCGCTGTAGAAAATATGTCATTAACTTAAATGAAGTTCCCTGCTCTTTCATTCGCTATGGTCAAGATTTTTTTACCTTTCTCGCTCGACAAAGAGAATCTTGGGGATAAAGTTATTCTAAATTACTTTCGGAAAGTAAATTTTAGGTTACCTATGTTCTCTTGTAATTGGATTGTCCCCCTCAGTGAACATACAGTTGAATTAGCCCCAATGCTATGCTAAAGCATTAAGAGCGATCTGTTTCAACAGTGTTTATTTAGCAAAACAAGCTATTTTAATTTTTGTATAATCAAATCATTCTTAAAGTTAAGAACAGAGATTTAGTCAAAAGTTTAATGTTCATAATAATTAAAAATGTAGAATATTACTAACTTTTTTTATTATTCATCGTAAAGTTTTTCCTCGATTACAGACTGTCTTCATAACATCGAACGAATACCCAAAAAGGTATTTTGTAGAAAGCAATAGGGTATTACACTCTTTTTTTTAAAGTTGTTCAAATAACTCCTACAGTACTAAAAAAACCACTAAAAAAAATCCTAAATTTTTGTTTAAAATACAATTTTTAAAAGTAAAAATTGTATTTTCAAATTTCGCGCGGAAATTTCCAAAAACGGAAAACGCCGTGGGCGTGGTTTTGCTTTGGCGATATGACGTCCTCACGTCGTGTAAATAAACAAATGCGCTGTGATATTTTACATCATTATTATTGTTTTTATCTAAAAAATTAGTTACTGTTCAACTTACCGTTGGTGTGCGTTCCGGAATGCAAGAACACAAGTGTGAAAACATCGGAATAATTGTGAATTCTAGTGTTAACTGATTCAAATTTAAGAAAAACTTAGTTAAAAGTTGTGGGAAGAGTATTCCAACTATTACACCATAAAAACCCGTTTGTACTTTAGTAAATATCACTTTGATGTTAGTACCTATGTGCTTTAGCCATCTAAAATATCTTTCACAATAACTTCCATGAAAAAGTATATTTTTATAATAAAGATCGTATTAGGAGGTTATAAATAAAACAAATAGTGACGTCTAGTTGACACTGTTGACAGTCGACAGCTGTCACTGTCTGTGGTCTGTATTTCGGTGTGTTCAAGAACAGATAAAAAAAACTAAAAACTTTGAATTGAATTTTAAAAAAAAAATCTAGTTTTATGAACTAAAAACTAACACTGTTCGGCTGCTTTTTCCATAAGCTATCTCAATAATATATTTTTAGATTTTTTCTCTTATACAGTGTAATACCCTATTCGTATCAATCGTTCTTTTTACTGTCATTCACAGTGGTGGAATCCCTTGACGAAATAAACAAGATAAAGAATATAAAGGCCTTGTTATAAACACCCGTGAGGTGGGCCCCGTCCCGCGGGTGCTCGGTATTCAATACTCTACGTGTTCGTAAGAAACGATTGAAGGCGCTCTATGCAGAATATCTGCGAACATGATGTAATCTCGGACGCTGTGCTAGAGGCTGTTTGAATATACGTGGAGTTAGGCAGAGTGTTATGAACTTTAAGACATGTCTACCATTATGTATGTCGTAAGACGATTTTATAATTAATAATTTCATGAAAGCAACACAACTATTTTCATAACAGAGGTTGAATGAATCAATGTTTATTTGCAAGTAGCATGGTCCAGAAAGATTTTAAACCGAATCGTTCATAACGTGATCAATTTTAAAATCTGGCCACTAAATGTATCGTGTATTATGTGTTGCATTAATCATCCAGGCCGGCGGCGCTCGCGCTTTCCACCGGCTGTCGGCTTTATGTGAGCACATTACAAACTCGTGGTGCTCGATTCAGTATGACATAATGTCCCGTCCACACAATCCGTGTCAACTTAACCTTATTTGCATGCCAGGCGATTTTGTCTTTTTCAAAATATGTATGTGGCCTGGATGATACCGCAGTTTAGCAAGACATTTCCTCTTTATTTATCATACTCACACACAAAACATCCTTACCTTTGATTCCTTTAACATATCCTTCAGACATATTTATTATAATATCTGAAGGATGGTGCGCATCTCGACAATTTAGCAGAACACCTGGGATCCATTGGAGATCAGCACATTGTTGAGCGTCGCTCAAAGCTTTGTTGTGTAATTGCCTTCTTTGATCAATTACAGATTGTACCGAGATGTCCTTTCATATGAGTAATTGCTAATTTTCTTTGCAATTTTATTGCTTGTTATTTTCTTTAGAACCGGGAGATTTGATGCGATCTAAACGTTTTGCTTGAAGTAATACCGATTGTGTGAGACGCTCCTTGTGCTAATTTGAATAGCATTTATTATTATGCCTCAGTTTTGTGATTAGTTGCATTACAGCTGTTAATTTATTTCGTCGCGAATTTAAAAGTACCTTATATTCATCTGCAAGGTTCAATCCATTTTGTACCATGCATACTTGTATATATTTTATCAGAATCGGTTCAGTTATTTAGATTGGAAGTGTACAAGAGTGAGTTTTACCTTTGCACTTATGATATGAGTGGATACGAAGTACTCGCCTTGTAATTAGTTTTATCATTAATTTAATCAAGAGTTTATTAAAAAAAAAAGGTGTTGTATTCTTCTAAGTCATAATATAACGGCAAGCTGTGTTAAGTTTGGCAGTTTCCCGGCCGCAGTGCACCGAGCAGATGTTCGGAACAGCTATTCGTGAACAAAGTACACAAGATAATAACCAATGACTGCAGCTTTGTCTCAAACTAACTTCGAACCCAACACGTACGTGATGCAGTTAATGTTGATTTATTTTTAGAAATAAGTGAACTGCATCGGTTCCTATATTTTACGTGCTTTATATTGCGCCGTCTAATATTTTTTCGGACTGACGAAAGGAGGATTATTTACTGTTGTTAATGTTACTTAGTTTTTACCCGACGGCCTCATATGTCTCACTCTATGACACTCTCTACAGCCTAAACTGTTTAACGCTTTTCGACATATGATTTTTTTTTAGTTGGATCGTTCGCATAGTTATTTACTATTTTTTATGTCTTTTAAAATGTTGTATGACAATTATATCTTATAATATTTTTATGTGTATATAGTGATATGCATACGTTTTTTTAGAGGTAGTAAACATTTATTTTGATAAAAACCTAATGTTTTAATCAAAAGTCATTTACGACTTTGGTTGTACTTTTCTGCATTTTTCCTCTGAAGAAACGGACGCTAAAAAATCATTACCTATTTATTATTGATTGAAATAAATAGTCTTAAATCGTATAAAACCTTTTCTTTATTATTTCTTAGCACAAGCACATACACGCAATAAGTCTGCCATTCGCACATTTCTTAGTGGAATCATAAACGCAATTTATGAGGGAACGGTTTATTAGCCAACCAACCATTTAACCGTTGACTTATTATTTTTTCTAGACTTTTATCGAGTGCGTTTATATTCTTGAACTCCTTTCTATGTTTAATTCAATTCCACTCAAGAACATAAATGAAATAGAAGAATATAAGTATTAATTTTATTTTATTTTAAATCTATAAACAATATAGATCTCTCTTTTAACTTCTATATACTACTTCTATAAACTCTATAATTTAGACTTACAATCCAAAAGCAAGATTATACTTTGCGAAATCAGTTCTATCAAACTAACAAAACACGACCTGCATTAAACTTGGACTTGAAAAACAAATCCATTAAGTCATTGTTACAAAGATCAAGTTCTCGTAAATAAAGATCTGGCATATTAAATGTGAGTTGAGAGTGATTCCCACACACCACATAGTCCTCCGACAGAATCCACGGTGCCACTGCAATCGACGCGAAGAATGTACACAAACTGAACTTAGCTCTTCTAACTCTCTGATATACTTTACTTTCATTAATTCATATCAAAGTCCGACAAACCCACCTAAAGTATTTATGTAGTTAGTGAACCTCTTTCAATGTATAACTAGAGTTGAATGTATGTGTTGAACCACCGACCTCACTTTCCTAAAGCGTGTCCGAATAATTTAGTTCTTTTTCTAGAATAATTCTGTTTAACTAAGAAACAGCATCGCTCCACACGGAAAAAAATTCCTGTATTGTTGATGAGATCTCCAATATATAGGGTACAACGGTAGCCACCTTCAGGCGATGTTGTTCAGTTATGAAAGACTTTGCATAGAAACTACTAGTATCAAGTAAATCCCATATACCAACAATTAAATCAAGACAAAATACCTAGATAAATATTTGTTACGTGCGGGAATTGTAGCAGCGACCCATAAGAAAACTGCCTGTTCGGGGGCCGGCGGCTATCTTCGTGCCAGCCCTCGGACTAGCTGTGCGGGCGCACGAGGGTCAAGGGGACATACACTTCACCTGCGCAAACAATTGACGACACACGAATGCTTATATTTCTAACAGTAATTGTCAGTTTTATACAGACAGAAGAAATTCCATGAGAGCTTATTTGTGATGTCACCCGATGTGATCTCTTATATTTAAATTCCTAAAAATTGTATTAATAATTCCGAAAATTCCACTGCTAGCTTTTTTCAACTACAAAATAAAGTAAATGGTATTGGGAACCTTGAAAACATTAGAAAATTTACAAAACCTTTCATGGTTCTCCAAACCTGGTTATTACTTAACCCTCTGCGGCTGACGTGGTAGTCTAACAGACACCGCGAAATATAAAATTCGGTTTATTACCGATAATTTTCAAATTTGAGCGCCACCGCTCTCAGTACCTTACTGTCGTGAGCTCACGCATCGGTCAGCGTGCGGCGGGCGGTTGTAGCGAAGGCACTTTTGCGTAGAGGGAGGCAGGTGTCCACGAGTCTACCACACCAGTGTTAAAGTAAGTGTCTACTATACTACCACCTCAGTAAAATGGTTATAGTTTCATAGTGTCTCCTAAACTACCATATCAGTAAATTATTTTAGTTTATCTTACGCTAAGGTATTTTTTGGTAATCAATCTCGTTATTTTGAAATTTTATTTACGCATTTTACGTATATCTATACTTGTAGACCAATTTTATAAAGAGGACAGATTTGTATTTTTGTTTTTAATGAAAACTTAAAAATTTTGAATGAAAATGGACAAAAGGACCAATTTAAAAAATTCTTTCACTAATTGAATGCTATATTATCACTGAGTTATATAGGTTATATGGCGAACTAGTATGTAAAATTTCCACGCGGTTGTTGAAATCGCGACGGAAAGCTAATTTGAGCTTTTGAGCCAGAAATTGATTGTTCGAAGCCACTATGTGAAAATTGTCAAACAAAGCTGTGATTTTGAAAGTGTCTAGTTTTGAAGTCAACCAACGAATTTATGTTATTTTTTCTAGACTGATAACTGTAATTGTTAATTTTTTAAATCTCTAATGTTAAATTCAAAAAAAGTTGATTTTGTAATTTTTTCCATGTCATTAATGTTAAAGTAGAGATTCTTAGACTGATTTGTGATAAGTCAATAAACACTGTTTAATTATGGAAATACAAATTATTTTTGTTGTTTAAATATTATTAAACATAAAAAATAGGCTAACAATCTAATAAATGTAAATATAATAGCTACATAATTTAATTAAATAAAAATATTTGATGTTGAAATGGTGTCTCATGTACTACCACATCAGTAAAATTGTAAAAATTGTCCCACGTCAGTCGCAGAGGGTTAAGAAAGCACTATTGGAAAATATGAAAATCTAATAACAGTATTCCTAGTATTTTCATTTGCGCACCAACTCGATCGGAAGCGAGACGCGGTCGTGAATAACAAGCGAACAAACCGATAAATACAATTAATTACACGGATTTGTGGAAGGTATTGCCGTGCTATCAGCTTGGAATTTTAATGCCGACTACCATTTGTATGTATTAGTTTATTGAACTTTGTATTGTTACGTGTTTTATAAGTATAAATGAAAAAAAAACCTCCGCCTCAAAGGTGTTAGGATCACGACTTCAGTTAATAACTTCAAAACGGCTAATCCGATTTTGATGAAACATGTTTAAGAACCATCGTCAGATAACCTGCTTTCAAAAAACAAAAAAAAAACACATTCTAATCGGATCACCCATTTAATAAGCCACATACATACTTGTCACCCCCAAAGTCCACCGCTGCGTTTCTGTCTGTATATTCGCTGATAAGCCGATTCTCATGCGGTTTTCACTTATACACAAAACGTTTTATTAGGACGGCTTAACGTAAAATACATATTATAGTACAGAAAAGCCGATTTATAACACTCGTGCGAAGCTGAGTCGCTAGTTTGAAAATCATTTTATCACTCAGAGATTTATTTATTTACGTTATTTCACGTTTTGAACAATGAGCATTTAACGTTCTCCATTGTTCTGAGGCAGAAACACGCCTTCGGCTAGCACTGAAAACCAGCGCCGTGGTCTCGTGCCTGTGTATGGGCCCGGCATTATGCTGAACGCTAGCCCTTTCGTGCAAGTGAGTGTGTAATATTTTATTTTTATTTAAGTTAAACTTGCGAAGCACGAATAAACTGTTTTTCTTTCTTTCTTTTGAAGCCATTTCACGAAATGAAATTTAAGTCCATAAGCAGAATTATTTACCACAAGTCCAATATTTTCCATCATCTAGAAATTACTCAAACAAACACAAGAGTAATGTCGGATGTTACATTTTACTTCCTTGCGGACGAACAGTCTCGACACACCGACACACGACTATATACTGTATATAGTATCTATTACTTGAAACTGTCAACAAACTAAATCGAACACAAAACAAGGTCGAGTAAGTTTTGGAAACCGATTCGCTATGATAATTTACTTCTTAGTTTTTAAATATTATTATAATGATAATATTACACTCAATTAAATGTAATTTCATAGCCTATAGCAATGAGGAGCAAGGTAGATTCTTATCACTGATATTTAGATTAAAATTGGACCCTTTTTTGTGAATCGGAAATCATCAAATGACTTCTTTCACCCTTGGCAGGAGTGTCCCTAATGAACCAATCCGTATTGCCCTACAAACATAAATCAAACCTTACCTCTTTATAACATTAGTGTAAATAACTAACATTCATACAGCCCATATCCCGTCAGTAGTAAAACAGAAACCGCACAACATCCAACCGCGTAATAACTAGTTTACGATAACATCCAAAACAATCGTACAAACACCCACCAGCCGGGTGCTCGCAGTAAAATGAATCAAAACAGCTTGACCCATAAACTTAAAGTTTACACACTTATCTATACTAATATTATAAAGAGGTAAAATTTGTAAGTTTGTAAGTTTGTAAGTTTGTATGTTTGTAAGTTTGTAAGTTTGTATGTTTGGGGTAATCTCTGGAACTAATGAACGAATTCCAAAAATTTTTTCACTGGCAGAAAGCTACATTATTCCTGAGTGCTATAGGCTATAAATTATTTTTATAACATGTATATTAACCGAGCTATCACAACTTTTGTCTAGCAAGTCGGAAAAAAATACCTCATAAAACAGAATTATTTGCGTGCGCTGCCTAAACGGTTGCTTAAAATTAAAAACAATGTATGGCAACTTTGTTTGTCTTAATTATTTCTACATAAAAGTCCGCAATACCATATCTCTATCTTTTATATTTTATCTTTTATACTTCTTTTATTGCATTAAAAAAATGATTTTTCGGCATACTTACGTTTGGTTGATTATTTGAGCAACAAAATATTAATTCTTATGACAATAAATTATTTCAGTATCACAAGGACATCATACAGATAAGATTTGCCATTTACAGTATGTCAATTGGTCATATAGTTCCCGAGATAATATAAAATTACTAAAACGCAAAATGCCCCTAGCGTAATTTTCATTGTGCCAAAGTCATTTATAATTTCAAAAAATACCTTTGAAGATATTCACAGTTTTAAAATTACTCCGCAGCAAGCAATATAAATGATAGTATGTAATAGAAACTGCTTTTTAGCGAAAAAAGGCCGCCTATTGTACTCTTGCATATTTGTTTGTATTGTCCTTTACTGTTTTTGTCCTATTGGTGTACAATAAAGAATATTGTCCGATGGCTATGCAAGATATTCGTAGCTTATACATCAGAATAACACATCTGGGTCGTCATAAAGGCGCGTGTAAAAGGTTACGGGTTCGAATCCGGAATCCGGGCAAGTACCAATGTGACTTTTCCAATTCCTATGTACTTTCTATAGTTTATCTTGGACATCACTGACATCCCGTGCCTCGGAAAGCATGTTAAGCCCCGGTTGTCATTCGTAGAACTTTGACGCTAGGGGTATTCAGAAGCCAGAAAGTCTGACCAGTCGAACCAAAGGGTATCGTCGCCCAGTTACTGGGTTGTGGAGGTCTGATAGGCAGACGCTTCACGTAAAACACTGGTATCCAGCTGAATCCGGTTCGGCTGTAAGCCGACCCCAACATAGTTGGGAAAAGGCTAGGGAGATGATGATCCTCCTCACCGCACACGGACATTTCGGGAGGTTCCTATGTCGGATTCGGGCGGAAGTGACGCCTGCGTGACACTGTGTAACATACGGTGGAGGTAGGCCCCGCTTGGGCGAACCACCACCGTGTCGTTGCAGAGGCGAGCGGCGCTGGTTCAGGCCATGCTTCGGGGCGAGACTGAATAGGAAGCCGCCGCCTCTTGCGAAGCAGACACGCTGGAGACGAAAGCGGTGGGGCGCGTGAGGCAGCGTCAAGCTTCACGCCCCGGACAGAGACCCAGGCTTAGTTGTCGAGAGTCACAAGATAATGGCCACTGGAGGCGTGGGCCTGCGGAAGGCGAGCGGTAGGTAGCTCGCCGCCCGACTAGGACCAGACCCGTGTCGACAGCGTGTCGATGCTTCTAATAGTTACCGCGGCCCCGGTATATATAAGGGTAACCGAAGGGACATTATTTCATTTTAGTCAGTAAAAGTCTGACCCTCCTTCCCTCTTCAGGGGCGGGAGAAGTCATTAATCTTTTTGTGTACGCTCAAGATAGTTCCACAGTTAATCCGTACTAATATTATAAATGCTAAAGTAACTCTGCCAGTCTGTCTGTCTCTTCTTCACGCCTAAACTACTAAACCAATTTTGAATGAAATTTGGTACAGACATAGTCTGGGACCCGAGAAAGGACATAGGATAGTTTTCATCCCGGAAATCCCCCGGAAACGGTAACTATTATTCCACGCGGACGAAGTCGCGGGCAAAAGCTAGTAGGACATAAAGGCGTGTAATGTTAGCCCACTTTATGAGCCCACAGATGGACAAGCACTTGTTTCTAGGTCACATGACCTATTTATCCATCCAGCAAGGATTACATGGTTTCTTAATAAACAATTTCTGTAAGATGTCGTGTAGAAGACCGTTAGAAAACCAATTTTATACCTCCGTCTTAGTTATGTCATACATATTTTGATGTATAATCCTATCGTCATGCGTATAATCCTGTGATCATGAGTAAGAGGGGACACCTATATTACTTTAATATAGATGAAGGGTTTTTTCTGCTTTAAACCCTGGAACTACCTTGATTTATGAGGAAGAGTGCAGGAACAACCAAATACGTGAACTTGAGTGGCACGACTAGAAGGAAGAAAATATACTCGTAAGTCTGAAATCGCCAATCTGCTTTCACCAAGCCTGGTGAATTGGTGATACTCGTATCTCTTGTTTAAGAGATAACACCTTTACCCTGCAATGGGACAGTAATAGGCTGATATTAATTTTCATATCCTTTAGGATATGAAAATTAATATCTGTCTGTCTGGAAGCAAGCGGCCGCGGGTGAAGGCCTCAAGTAATCGATAGTTACGAACAATTGTAACCTCCAACGTAGCAATGATATTGGTAACTGTTACGTGTGGAATGAAGCTTGTCGTGCATAAAAATAGTGTTGTTTATTTTGGTACTGAAATTGTGGCTTTTAAGGGTATCGTGTTACCCAGGGTTGTGGAGGTCGGATTGGCTGTCGCTCCGTGTAAAACGTGCCGAACATTGGTATTCAGTTGACTCCTGTTAGAATGAAAGCGAACCCTTCACGTAAATGTAGTTGGGAGAAATATAAATTGTTTATTATTTCGATATGCTGATATTGATATTTCTTCACATTATAAAGTCTTTTTCCAGGAATAATAGTCGGTCAATAGATTAAAGTTAATGTGTAGTTACTTTGCGCAGTTAGCAACTAAGTTATGACGTGATTACTTAGTTTACCTGTGTGTCTATTCATTAACGACAAGATCTTTTTAATCAGGTATCCTAGTTTTATCAAGACCTGCCTATCTCCATATCCCGAGGCTTAGCATTAAGACGTATTAGTACGTTATCAGCTGGAGCGCGCACAAAGACGCGGGATGAGCGAGATGTTATCTCAGAGCTCAGCCTCCCGCTCTGTATAACAACGATCTCACATCTTCTGATTAATGTCAGAATATATCGGTAAAGCGGATCGTCTGTTTGTGACAGACATCAAATCTTACTATCAATTTACATAATTGACAGAGATTGACGTAAGCCGCCTGTTACTGAAGCGGAACTCAGGTATCGCCTGCCCCTTCCGTAACATTATCCGTACTAATATTATAAATGCAAAAGTAACTCTGTCTGTGTCTCTTCTTCACGCCTAAATTTACTGAACCGATGTAAATGAAATTTAGTACAGATATAGTCTGGGACCCGAGAAAGGACATAGGATATTTTTCATCCCGGATATCCCCCGGGAACGGGAACTATTATTTCACGCGAAAGAAGTCGCGGGCAAAAGCTAGCAATAAAACCATATTCAACTATTAAGCCACGCGCTAACTCATTGAAATATTAAACCGGCTTCAAATGTAACTGTGACGTCAAAAGGAATCTCGGATACGAATCACAAATTCATATAATAATGTAGTTTCGGATCTCAAAGGCATACACATTATGTATTCTAAAAGAGAACTAACATAATTCCGTAACCCGTCTACGATGGCTACGCGCTACGGCGTAGAGGGCTACGCTCGTAGCGTGTAGCCGCGTAGCACTGGCGTAGCTCGCTCAAACGATCGACTAAACTAATTTTGTGTTGGTTGTGCAAGTGGGCTGATTGCTAACATGCTTAGTTGTAGCCTGTTATTGCTGTTGCCCAATTGGTTTGATGCTGGCTGGAATTTTGCGGCTTTGTATTTCTTTTGATTTAAATTTTAAAGAAATTATTATTGTATTTTATTGTATTGTCTGTTATTAGATCCGTACTAATATACTTACTAATAATATTATAAATGCGAAAGTAACTCTGTCTGTCTGTCTCTCTCTTCTTCACGCCTAAACTACTGAACCGATTTGAATGATATTTGGTACAGATATAGTCTGGGACCCGAGAAAGGACATAGGATAGTTTTCATCCCGGAAATCCCCCGGGAACGGGAACTATTAATCCACGCGGATGAAGTCGTGGGCAAAAGCTAGTTTCTAATAACTAATGTGTACCTAATGCATGCATAATCATAAATGCAAATCTAAATATTTGTACGACGGAAATGCCGAATATAGTGAAACACCATTGATCTTAAGAACTTGTGAGTTACCTGTATTCTTGCAAATAAATATATCTTTCATTAACTCATTTCTTCAAACATTCATCCATTTTTATATTTCGATTTTTATTTATGTAGTGCATACTACTTTATAATGTTGATACGTTAGAACCTGAGATAAATAGTTATTTATTTTGCTTTTAATAAGTAATGGTGCAAGCAACCGGCAATGTCGATGGCATTGCCTGTCGGTTATAATGAGCACGTGTGACGTGACGTCGACGTGACGTGTTGCACGTTACTTTGTCACTGACTGACGTGTTCAATATACAGCCTGAACATATACGTGAGAGTATGAAGGTTGTACTTGATAAATATTTTTAATAAAGTCAGTTTTGATCAGTGCTTTCGCTTTGTGAAACTGTTTTATTAAAGTTGTGAAAATAGGACCATTACATACCATATACTACATATACTGGCCTTCAAGTTAGTACCGAAGAAAATTGCAATTTGTCCTAAAATATTGAAGTGAAAATTTGGACTAAAAACGTTTTATAGCAAATTCTTCAACTTTCTTTGAAGATAAATAATTTAATTAAGATGCCCTTTCTAATCCTTTCTATTCTAAAAAGTTATTGCAAATTTAAAAGTTGGGTTTAAGTTCTAAATGGCAGTGTATTTAACAAGAACAATTAGAGTTCAAATTCCATAAATACGCTATACGTTTAAAGCACCTAATTTATTTGGCAAGGGGGTGTACTGAGTACTTTCAATATGTCTAAATACAATCAATTTGAAATTTGATTTCTTTGATATTTTTCATACCTCCAAGTTTTATAATAAAGAACGACGCGAGTGACGCGAGTCTTTATATCAAAACTGCAATTTAGTTGATGTGCAGACATTTATTATTTGTTTTGACGAACAGATTCTATTATTTTGTAATTTAAATACTTTTGACACTACCTTTTTTTTGCTGTGAGTGCTCATGACAGAAGATGAAAATATTCTTTTAAGAAGTCAAAAATGTCTACAACTCTATTATTTATCTTTTGCTTAGTAACTAAATCTATATAAATTTGCATAATTACTTACAACATTGTGGCAGAAAACTTAAAATAATTACTTTTCGTCATCAATCCACTACTTTTAAAAAGAATATAAGTAATCAAAAAGATAAGTCCTATTGATTACTATTTAAATAAATACTAACAAAAGAATTTTTCAAATTAAAAACGAGAGAAAAACAAAAATTCTATCTGAAAGTAAACAAGTTTTGTATCTTTCAATTTTTCATTGAAAACGCAAGTCAACAGAATCTATAATCCTAATCAAATCAATTTTACACAAAGACGCTTTTATGTCAAAATTGTAACGACTGTTATTATCATTGAATTAATTTCCAATCGAATTGAAACGTTTTCGTATACTTTAAATGTTAATAGGCGTTATATTTCTTATGAAAATCGAATAACATTCCGATCTCACTAGCTGAATGAAAGTTAAATGAAAATGCATTTAAGATTAACATTATCTTGAAATCTTTTGGGCTCTTAATTTATTTTATTTTATTTGTCTTATCAGCCTTTAAAAATATTCAAAAAGGTTATAAAATTATCTATTTAATAACTTGTTTTCAAGCTTTGGAAATGATTATAGGTCTGGTTAACGGTTGATATGTTCTTAGTTATTTTTTGGCGTTGTATTTTTTCTGTATATGAAGTATAAGTATAAGTTTTTTTAAGCGAATGTTGTGCACGTCTATTATTGACACTAACACTAGAATAAGACCTGTAAAATGTAAAATAACCATGTTTGTGTTTGTGTTGTTGATGTGCCTTAAATAAAAAAATTAAAAAAAAATAAAAAATAAGTTAGGTTGACAGTGTTGCTTACACTGCCTTATATGATACTAGCTTTTGCCCGCGACTTCGTCCGCGTGGATTAATAGTTCCCGTTCCCGGGGGATTTCCGGGATGAAAACTATCCTATGTCCTTTCTCGGGTCCCAGACTATATCTGTACCAAATTTCATTCAAATCGGTTCAGTGGTTTAGGCGTGAAGAAGAGACAGACAGACAGACAGACAGACAGACAGAAAGACAAACAGACAGACAGACAGACAGAAAGACAGACAGACAGAGTTACTTTCGCATTTATAATATTAGTACGGAAAAGTACGGATTTCTTTTACATAAATATGAAATCTACGTAATCATAATGAACAGTGGTACTGGCTTACTGTTTACATCGTATCATAATCTAATTCATTCTGCTCAGTCACATCGCCGCGGCGTCGTTCGTTCACTAAAATTATTTTTATTATACACTTACAGAAATCAAGACTATTTTAATGCAAAAAAATATGTTTGAAATGGGTAATGTATATTCTATGTTCTTCTAAATAGATTCAAGAATTATCCACAGAACTTGGCACCCATTTAGATCTGAATTCTTTTGTCGGCGAAATCATAATATTGAACTTGGCTCCAATTTTCACATTTTTTTTATGCCTTTTTCAGAAAAGTAAAAAAGAAACGAAATTGATGTCGAGTCGTGCAACATAAAGTTAGATTTATAAAGTAACTAGCTTTTGCCCGCGGCTTCGCTCGCGTTAGAAAGAGACAAAAAGTAGCCTATGTTACTCTACATCCCTTCAACTATCTCCACTTAAAAAATCACGTCAATTCGTCGCTCCGTTTTGCCGTGAAAGAAAGACAAACATACAGACAGACAGACACACTTTCCCATTTATAATATTAGTATGGATGTTGACTCAACTATTTGACTAAAAGACCAATAACCTATCACTCAACTTGACAACTCAACTTGACAACAAAATAAATTGAATTAGCCTGCGGGAAATGAAATTATTAATAGAAGGTCATTTTCTAATTTATTCAATTTTTTTTTATTTACAGCACAAAATTGTGATGTTGACAATTCATGATAGTCTTTCGCGAACTTGCGAAATCGAATTTTACCTCATTTCAGGGCACCATGTCCTTTGACCTTTCAATAGGCGCTTTACTTACCTACACCCAAGATTTTGAAGTAAGAATCTTGTGAACAAAACGAATCGACGCTTGTTTTATTTCTCCTAATGACCCACAGTTTCTACAAAGGAAGAAAAATATCTTTATTGGATTTAATCTGCATAATTCTACATTTTATCCTGCTATGGAGACAATGGTGCTGATTCTCTTGTTCACAAACTTAACTAAATTTAAGTTAAATGCATCTTTCTCTTTCCATTTCTTGAAGAAAAGGACTGAAGATACATTTTAGTTTAATCCTGTCAAAATAGACAGCGCCTGAAGAAAATTGACGTATATTTAGACGCCATGTTTTTAAATCGCGTCTAAATTATCTATGGAGTGTCTAAATTTGTCAGGACTTACTAATATTTTATCTTCTGTCCTTTTCTTATTTAAATGGAAAGAGAAAGACGCACTTAAGTTAAAGAACAATCCTTCCATACATTTGAAAACCTGGTGATGAAAGTATATGTATAGTTATCAGATATAGTAGAAATACTACCTGTTAGTTTAGAAAGTAATATCCTATAGTCATTTCAGTGATTTAAACGCCACGAAGTCCAGAAAATGTTGTTGTTGATTTTTAGGTTAGGATTTGCCGTCACCAGGAGTACCTAATGAAACAAACACATGCATTAACTAATTAATAAATAACGCTCGAAGTTTAGTCTAAAATAGGAATATTAGCTAACTAAAAGTCTTTTTTTAAAAGGATATTTATTTATTATTATAAGTACTTACTAAGTCAGAGAGTCAAGTCTCTAGATTCTTGTTGTCAAAGTGATCACTTATTTACCAACCTAACATACCTGTTGACTGAAACGGGAAAAGTAAATAAAACACTATTTTACAATGGAATAATTTATTGATATTTATCATTTTCATCCAAATTCCTTGCAACTATGTCATCCAGAAATTCTGCTGGAGCAGATATATTGGTTTCGTACCTAGCCCATCCAAGATACCACACTACCGTCATCACGGGAGCGCAAAATCCGACCAAACAATTACAACAATATTCAATGATCCCATTTCTGCCAGGGACATTATTTTCTACTAAAATATAAACATAATATTGTTGTCTTGAAATGTGCCTGGACTTGATTTTTCCTCTTATTAGTGTTTTATCATCCCTTCCTCTAAGATTATATTGAGAAAAGTCTTGTGTCAGCTTGTTGTTAATTGCTCGTTTATGGTTCTCATGAGGAGATCATTACAAGGTTCACATGTGTAATCTTCCTCAGTAATCTGAAACAGAAAACTTAATGTAAACTTTTTTTGATTACAAAAATATACATTAGATAGTAGTAATAGTTTCACATAACAATAAACAACAGTCCAAAATCAAGATTATTTCATGTCAATAATCTTTGTATATACACATTTTTGTCAGTGTATGTGTTATGTATGTCACACATTGTTTATGAGCTTTGCGTGATTCTTACAATGTGATTTTTTGTTTAATAATGGGCATAAAATACTTACGATTACTGGTGATATCCACTCGCCATGTAACGAAACAACTCTTGTGTTCAGCTCATGAACGAGATAACGCCGAAACGTATTTATGCAGACATTGCAGTTTATGCAAAGAATATACGTCGACTTGTTTTCGATGGCGGCATTGTCAACAGGACGAATTTATAACGGTATCAGGTATGGTAAGCAAAGGTTGTCAGATGAGGAAGATATCGGAGTCCGGTAAATAGGGTCGTAATAAAAAGAAACACAATCAAAATCGCACAGTACACAACGGGACGCAAGCGCAACAACGAACGAAGGACTGCGCCGATGTCAATCGTAGAACTGTCAAATGTCAAAAAATCCATTTCTCTTGCGCACACTCAATAAAACACTGAATGATTAATTTAATTTTAATATTGCGTTTTTATTAAATAATTTTCTTCATTAAATGACTAATAAAGAATTAGTTACTGATCGAATTAAATGTAAAATAAGTATAAAACTAAGATACAAAGTTAAATATGGTCAACAAGCAATTTGTAAAATGGAACGTTTTAAAAATTGATGGTTTGGATGCGTTCAAAATATGTCAATACGTTAAATCAAGCTTAAATAAATAAAATAAAAAATCTATTTTTCCTGCGTTTCTTTTAACATTGTGATAAGCGTAATTAATATACAATTTAATAAGCTTTTTTTTAAGATTTATTTCATTTCTATACATTGCCAGGTGAAAAATGAGCATCCTTCTTTACGTTAGTTTGTGAATAAGAGAATCGGCCCTATGGTTTCTGTGATTATTAGACCGAGTGAGTAGAAGACAGGATGAATATTGCATCGGGTCACCTTGCCCTCTCCCCCCACGTGGTGTGCCCCCCCCCCCTTCGGCAAACTTTGCTTGTTCTTCATTATTATTTCACGGCTTATGGAGAACGGGATTCTGTATTGTTATTCCACGATATTGTTTTAAAGCCCGCTAAATATATGAACGCGAATTTAAAATTCTCAAGCATCGGGGTTTTGAATCTGTAATGTACCTGCCTTTCACCGCGATATTATACACGGCCATTTTAAAAAGAACTCGATTTTTTGCTAAAATGCAAGGCTTTAGAGCTCAACGTAGGCCAGGGTTTGGTGAAAGAGTGTGGAAGTTTTGTATTTCTATTTTGTAGAACAATTTTCGTTTGTTGTACTTTAAGGAGTGGAAAAATTATTTATACAGGTACCAAGCTATGTAAAACTTTTACCTATACATGTAAAACACTGGTACTCAGCTGCGTCCCATTAGGCTGGAAGCGGACTATTCTTACTAATACTATAAATGAGAAAGTTTGTATGTGTGTGTGTTGTGTGTTTGTTTGTTTCTCTTTCACGCAATAACTACTGAGCGGGTTTTTTTTTATTTATTTATTAAAACTTTATGCACAAAGAAAAACATTGCACAATGGCGGACTTAAATGCCTAAGGCATTTTCTACCAGTCTACCTTAGGGTGATGCAGAGACAAAACATGGTAGGTGCAAAGATATTAAAGTAAAAGAGGAAAAAGAAATGAATTATTACAATAAATACATAACATAATACATACATACAAAATATAAACAGTAGAGAGAGATAAACAAAATATTGATAGAGAAAAAGTATAAATTTTGTATTTTGATGTAACTTAACAGTAATATTGCTTACACATCAGAACAACATAATTAAAGGCTACATAACATTAAGCTATGACCTAAGCGAGCGGAGAAATAGTCATAAACATAACGTAACGCGGGTGAAACCGCGGGGGACAGCTAGTACTCCTACATTGAAAAATGTTAGGGAGATAGTAACGTATGACATAACAGATTTTTAAGAAAAAAATAAATTAACAGTTGCATAAATTAAATTTCGCTGAAAATATCACTAAGCTCTTATTAATTACATTAAAATTCATTTAAATGCAGACTAAAACCCACCAAATAAATCACATTTCCGCGCTCCAATCAAAAGACAACATAAATTCTCTCATATCTAAGAGCGCGATTCATCAGCGCTGGCCGGAATTGGGGCAATATCTCCCAGCGAGATATTTTTGAGCGCGCAGCCCAAGTTTTAATGAAGTGTCGCCGCGCAAGCCCCTGAGTTAAAAACCAGCGAGCGAACTTACAGCTCGCACTTGACGCGAACTTACCGCTAGCGACATCTGGGGGCTGATGGATTAACTAGTTCGGACTTGGGACCTGCTTCTTGGTTGAAGGGTTAATGCCTGAGTCGGGTAAAGAAGCTATTGATTCAATTCGTGTTTTTTATTGTTCAGTTGGTTTAAGGCCTAAAACATACACAAGCGACGTAAGGCAGCAGGCGTGGAACAGGCGTGGCGCAGGCGTGCGCCGCTTTAAAACGATTTCATACAAAATGTATGCAGGTGACGTTTTTGAATTATACTGAAGCGACGAACTGCAACGAAACGGCGTGTCTGCACCGCGTCGCTTCAGTATAATTCAAAAACGTCGCCTGCATACATTTTGTATGAAATTGTTTTGAAGCGACGCACGCCTGCGCCACGCCTGTTCCACGCCTGCTGCCTTACGTCGCTTGTGTATGTTTTAGGCCTTAGGTATGTATGTAATTAACTCAACATACCTAAAAACCAACTGAACAATAAACAATCTGATTAACTTAAGTTTTTTATGTACAAACAAATGGTTTGTTTTAATCCACAACATCGGCTGTTATTAGGAAAAATGAGATTCAATAAAAAGACTGAATAGCAAAACTTTTTGAATTAGTCCCTACACACAGAATTATATTTTTTTTCAGCGTAAATGGCTGCCATACACGGAAATTTAATCCCGGTAACGGGACATAACTGATAATAAAACGAATATTCTACTCTCGATTATGGGCAAATTGTTCCATGAGGGCCGATTTACAACATTCAACAAACATAACAGCATGTTTTGTAACATTCCGCCCACAACATCATAACATGCAAATAGATGATCATCCGAGTTAGTCCTCAAAGCTAACACTTGTTACAAAGGAAGCCGCCGTGTGAATAAAACATGGCCGCCGTACCTTTGACCTGTAATTAGCTCCGTAATTGTACACGCGGGCTTCTCAGCGAGCGACCTACCTAACTAAAATACTTAGGGTGACACACACATATACAGATTTAGAATTTGCAATGTAATATATTGAGGATTTTTCAGTGTTTTTGTTGGAACAGAATCATTACAAAAGGTACTGATTTTAATGAACAAAAAAAATCTTAATATGAAAAAAGAAGAAATGATCATAATATTGAACTTGGCTCGTATTTTCACATATATGTTTTCAATGGTATTACTAATTACAAGCTTTCACAAAAAATAATAAAAAACAAGTGCTACGCAAAGATTTACAGTATGAGTTAAAACATACTGAATTCAAAATTGGCTGTTCCACATAAGTAGGTAACAACAATATCTTAAACCTTGTTAACAATACACACAAACTTTACAACACCCCAAACATTCTCGCAGTAGTTAATTATTTAACTGCGTTACCAAGCCTCACATATTTACCTCATACAAACTTCATTTAAAGAATTTTGCTAAAGGAAACTTCGAGAGAACTACATTTTGAGGAGTGAAGTTGTCAACAGTGCATTAGATAAATAAATAAATAAATAAATTAGTATTTCGCGTTTTCTCGTAGCTTTAGAATGTTAAATGTTTCTAGGTTTTACTAGTGCTATAGGAATTTGTAAGCATAAAATAAAAATAAATTAATAAATATCTTGGGACAATTCACACACGGCCATCTGATCCCAAGCTAAGCAGAGCTTGTGTTATGGTAACCAGATAACTGAATGTAGAATGATGAGAATGTAGTAAGTTCGACTGGCCTGTTGGTCTGGTAGAAGTGACCCTGACTGCTAAGCCGGAGGTCGTGGGTTCGATTCCCACTCAAGGAAAAACAAATGCCCAATGCTCATCAAACAAGTCTTTGTGTGATGAGCATGACTATTTGTTCTGAGGCTGGTTAGCATAGGACAGACTCTGCTTAGTTTGGGACCATATGCCTATGTGAGCCGTCCAAAGATATTAATACGATAACTGAATTATATAATCTTTAAACAAATACCATTTCAGACGTTTTTACATTACTGTTTCCATCACCTAGTCTAGGTCAAAATAAATGTAATCCTGTAAAGTTTATTGCGTACATTTCTCAGTATACAAGGGAGCTTCGTTTCAATAAAGCGAAAAAGTAAACCTCTTAAATCTCCAACATTTATTATTAATGAGAAGTTCGGTGCGTGGGCGGCGCGTCTGATGTCCGTGTAAGGAGAACTGGTCTTTTGAGCCAGGCTAAAGGACCAGATTGTCTGTCGTTTCGGTTTCCCTGTCCAAACGTAAAGTGACCCTTTCTAGGACAATATGGGGTATTTTTGTCTCTTGTTTCTTTACAGATATCTGATCTGACATTTAAAGTACAATTTCATTAGGCGTGAGCATCAGATTCGGGAACAGACCGTGCAAGTATCAGACACTTCCTGCCGGGGTTGCGGAATGCTTATAATAGTTACCGTGACCCCGGAACATAAAGGGCAATCGAAGGAACATGAGTGGGTTTTAGTCAGTAAGAGTCTGACACGCCCTCCCGCCGCACCCAGGACGGGAGCAGTCATTTGATGATTTCCCACTCACCAAAAAAAAAAAGTATATCAGACACTTGGTGATGGAGTGTCGGTTGTGTCAGACACTCCATCTAGTGTTGAAACCTCGCCTCACAGCGTTACATAGGTATTTCTCATCATTCATTTATTCAGGTGAGCCCGTACAAGCCTTTTGGGAAGCTGTATAAATATGAATATTAAGTAAAACATATATTATGCACATACAATATGTATGGTCACACGTAGGTGTTCGGCCATCTACATAAATATTAGTTTCGCAATAAAATGTACAGAATATTATCGTTGTTACTTGTACAGATATGGGTTCATGTTCGTTATGTTCATGTTATCCTATTTAGATATTGTTAATTAATATTTGCCGTAGTTTATATAACTAGCTTTCGCTCACGGCTTCGCCAGCGTGTACGACGAACTTCCAGCCACTTTTTTGCCACATTAGGGCCCAATTTTCAAAAATCCTTTCATAGTGGCTACCTACTCTTCACAAGGAACACACCCAAATTGCATGTCTCTAGGACTAGCTGTTTGGACTATGCGTTGATATAATATACCTAAGTATCTTACACACGGCCATCTGATCCCAAGCTAAGCAAAGCTTGTGTTATGGTATACATACTTATATAATTATGAAATACATACATATTATAGATAAATAACACCCAGACACAGAACAAACAATTATGCTCATCACTCAAAGTTTGTCCTGGGTGGGAATCGAACCCACGACCTCTGGCTTAGCAGTCAGGGTCACTGACCACTAGACCAACAGGCCCGTCAAGTTGATATAGCAACAGTCAGCCAGTTACCGTTTTATATTATATACTAGCTTCTGCCCGCGGCTTCGCTTGCGTTAGAAAGAAACAAAAAGTAGCCTATATTACTCTCTATCCGTTCAACTATCTCCACTTAAAAAATCACGTCATCCATCGCTCCGTTTTGCCGTGAAAGAAAGACAAACAGACAGACACACAGACACACTTTCCCATTTATAATATTAGTATGGATGTATAGATTAGAATAGTGTTTTTTGCTATATCTCCCCTAACATACAAACAACGTACCACCTGAACTTGTAATTCAGTTAACTCAGAACCCGTTTTAGTGCAGTTTCCGATAAGTTATTACTATTGTGTTAGTGCCTGTTACCAAGTTCCGGTTATTTGTACCCGGTTACCGGCGGCAAGTCGTTGTATGTATACGGTAGCTTACACACCAAAAGAAAAATACGACTAACGCTGTTACTTGTAAATCATCCTATTTGCCTACTAGAGATTTAATTTTGACAAGTTAAATATCTATATCTAGTAACTTAATCCACCGATAAGAAAGGCTTGCTGCCGTGCTGCTGGGAGTTTATTACTTGACTGCGAGAGGTACAGTCGATGTGTGTTTTTATATTTATTTTACAACTATGTGTATTTTCTTTAAACGTTCGAACACACGTGATTCGAGACACAATAAAAAGACAATAGCAGCGCGACAGCCGGCTGTCGGTTGGTCGTCGAAAGGTTAATATACTGCTCCGTAATAATTTGTAACAGCTCACATTTTTTTCCTTAGTGCTAGGCAATCTAGGCTTCTCTTAGTGGCGCAACCCTTTGTGCCTATTAGCCTACTTCTGTTCTGTCTCCTGCTTGTTATGGAGGTGGAGGAAAGTGAAAAACATATTTTTCTTCTCCTCCGCTTTTCGTTTCTGATTAGTTTCGTTGCGGGATCCGAGACAGTTGAATCGTTTCTCCGGGACTCGTCGAGCTTTATTGCTCAGCGTTTTTCTGGCGGACTCAACTGTTGATTCTGGCTTTCAGGGGTTCCAGTGGGTTTTTAAAAATCTAAAGAAGTTAACGTATATTGCAGCTGGCTGCCGGTTTTTAACGTAGTTCGATAATTCTCCACCGGTCTCCACTTGAGTGAAAAACGAGTTAGTACTTATAGAAGTCCCCAAAGTGCTGTTGACGTCAGGAATTAATATTATTTAACAATAACGATAATGTTGTTGCTAAGTTACTGGTACGATAATATTAATCGATGTGGGCTTTTTACAGGTTTCATGTCGTTGCGAGAACAATGCCAACCTGACTCTTTGTTGAGGCTATAAATAGAGGCACAACAACTTGTTGTACTTTAATGATACAACGGATTTTAATAAAAAAGTAGGCTTTTGAGCTGTAATGCGATTTTGGTACCACTCAACATATTATAAATTACAGATGGGCTTGACTAAATTATTGACCACAAAGAGATACGAGGACTCCTTATCCAGTTTGGCTGTAATTAATTCTTAAAGTTACATAACCATCACGAAAAAAATATTCTATTCTATTTTTTGAAATAAAACTAAAGATTATATGAGGAAAATGTTGTTAGGCCTCCTTATCTTAATATATATTTATCCTTATTTCTGTTTGGTTTTCTGAAATTATGTACACTACATAATTTAACAATAATGTTTAATCCTAGCAAATCTGTAACAAATAATATTCGCTAAAAATCTCTAGTTTCATACTTTGCTACGAGACTACGAGGCTACGCCGCTACGAAGCTCATCGTAACTCGTAGCACGGCTACGCGGCTACGAGTTATCGTGTTGCAATCGTTAGGTGTTAAGTTCGTTTGTCGGATTCGATTTACTACTGTATTGTATTTCTGGATATTTCTCTTTGCGCGCTATAACACAATACAGACTTATTAATGTCCGGTTTTAAGTGTACTTTAATACGGAACTTTATTTTATTGTATTGGATACGAAACACACGTAATCTTAGTACAATCTGCTTAAAGCTATCAAACTAATTAATAATTTAAGGCACTTTATTTACTTTAATATAGATACAATACTAAAATATCGATACCAAAACTTAATTTAAAAGCTATAAACAATACATCTCATATATCTTCCTTAGATCTGGGCCCTGTTTGATAAAGCTGACAATGCGACATATATGTCAAAAAATGACAAAATTGACACTTTTCACAACACACATTTCTACAATTTTGTCTTTTTTTGACATATTTGTCGCATTGTCAGCTTTATTAAACAGGGCCCTGGGCTAATTTAATCTCCACGCGGGGACCTCAACAAAAACTGGTCTGGCGTAATATTGGCGGGACCAAACTTATGAGTGTAAAAAATACAAGAACTGTTTATTGCCTGCTCTGTTTAGAATTTCAGGACTTTTTATAAAGGTTTATTGTCTGTGGTTTTTCTTAGTTTCAAGGGACCTTGAAGAAAATAGCTTACACCTATTTAAGGGTATCAACACTCCATCGGCAGTTGTTGCTTGTTTCGTCCTTCTTCGTCATCTTTCTAGCCTTTACCTATGTCAGGGTTGGCTCCTAGTCCACTATCTTCGGACTACCCATAACCACAACAACCAACAACCAAAACCAACAACTTTACTTACTGTCCGTGGCACAAAGTGTCAATAATGTCCTAAATAATTTTAAAACACGTACGAATTGCAATGGTCACTTTGGTATTTCTATTTTTCTTTTTTAAACCCGAGTCAATATTTTCTGTACTCGGTCTATCGAGGCGTTCTTTACTGCAGAATTACACAACTTTTCAACGACCAAGCGACAGCCGGCTGTCGCGCTGCTATTGTCTTTCTATTGTGTCTCGAGTCACGTGTGTTCGAAAGATAAAAAAAAGAATTAAGAAAATTTCTTCAAAACATTTTCACAATATGTTAAAGACGCGTCCCCTTTATCTGCCATTTTGAAAGGACACACTTAAAGTGCCATTGTGATTATTTATACGTTGACAAAGAACAGAGCGCTTCACACAACACGTGTACGTACAGTCGACAACAGAGATAGGTGTGCAGGCTGCTTGCTTACACTACTGTTTACTATGGTTATACGTGCGTTGAATATTCAAGTCTTCGATGACGTATGTTTTAGTGTGGCTTGGGTGTTAAAAGATGATGTATAGATTTTTCTTCATCTAATTTGTTTTAGGGTTATTTTTCTCCATAGACAGGACAGCCTTTAAGGTTACCTAAACTTAATTGTACTCTTAAATTATAATAAACAAATAAGAATGATTGATGTGATGTGATAGTATTTTTTATTGTTAATATCTTAGACCTTTGTAGTCGTAGGATAGTTAACTCCGATAACAAGTTGATTTTACCGTAAAGTTTCTCAACTTTTTTATTTTTTCCAGGTTAGAAAAGAGTTTTTAAAAGAGTTTGTCTCGAAATTTCTTGATAATAATATTATATCTATTACTCGATTCATAAAATTACAACAAACGATAAAAAAGATATGAACCCAGCTATTTAGCGGCGTGTACCTCCCCAGTGCACTATAGTTGTGTTGTCGTCGACAAATAACGGAATTTTTCAATTGGAGCTCAGACGCTTGTGTGAGAACGAATGTGTCTGTGTTCTCTAGCGCCCCCCGGGGGCCGACGGACCTTAGTCTTGTAAATAATGTAAGATGTAACTTACTTTCCGAGGTTAGTTGTTATCTAAGGGCATGAAATTAAAATGTCTTGTGGTCTTTAAGCTCTGTTTTTTTTATTTCTATATTTAAACACACACACATAATGTGTAAATACTGTATGGTATCACAGTTGTTAAGGTTCGTATACAACGACACAAGTTATCGATAAAACATCATTTGAGTATTTAGAAAACCGCCTAGCTGTGACCTGCCTGCCGCAATCCTCTCACATTTCTTATAATTAGTTTTTCCAAAGCACTCAACCACGACGTAAACATTTATAAAAACTTCTTAAAAGTTATTTCAATCAATCAAATAGGCCGAAATATTGGCATATAAGTAGTACCAAGATAACCCTTGTCAAAAATACTTGAACAAACTACAAACAAAACCGATCACTTCTGCGTGAAAAATAAACTAGACCCGGTTTAAATATTCAGCAGGTGAAGGCAAGCTCATATTTGGAGCGAAATGAGCACCTCCCAGCTCGCTTCGCTTAGCCGGGAATATTTCCTGCGCTGTGCTCAACCGGGAATATTTCCTGTTGCCTTTGTGCTTGTCCGTTGTATGAGGCACCGCAGCCAACCGAAAGGTTATATGTTAAATAGTTTGGAGATTAGCTAGGCAGACATTTAGGTCGAATTTTGTTAGTGAAATGTTTAGTGAGTTTAATGTTACTAAAGATTCTTATTTCCATATAAAAGGATTGACCCTAGTTGTATCGTAGTAAGCTATTTAGCTGTAGCTTGCAGTGATATTCTTGTGAACATACTTAAAATGGAGATCTTCCGAACACACCTGTTTATCCATTATTTGACCAATATAGGAGAAATTTTCATAAACCCTCCCTTAATGAGTGTCGACAACACAAAAGGCATTTACTGCCAAAGTTTGAGGATTTTAGTCCGAGCAGTTTAGGTTCTGCGTTGGAGGATCAGTCGGTCAGCAGAAACAATTATATACACATGTATAAATATAAATTAATCTACATAGAACACTTAACTTACTGAATCGAAGCGTACGTGAGACGACACTACATTAGTTATTTATTAACGTAATCAATTAATGCCCTCTTAGGTAGATCAGTGCTTACTCTACTAGGTGAGGATTGTAAGTTTCTAAGCGTTGGCACGTGCTTACTAGGTATTGAGGGCTTCGACACGTGCCCACTAGGTACTAGGCGATCCACCTACTGAATTATTGAAACACTCTTTGAAATTTCACATATCTTTTAAATAGTTAAAAGCCGCCCGGCTAACTGCAAGTGATAGAAAAAACTCTGGTAAATGTTTTGCCAAATCAAAAGTTACTCCACTTTAGATTTGGCAAAACATATACCAGAGTTTTTACAGTACCTATTCCTTGGTCGCAATTTATTAGATAAACTAGCTCTCCCCGCATTTTGAACTGCATCTTTGTTACTACTCTGCTTCCGTAGATCCTAGTGTGATATTATCTACCTAGCCCATAGCCTTCCTTGATATAAGGCCACGCAACAAGATTTTTTTTTCAAATCGAGCCAGTACTTTCTGATATTAGCACGTTCAACCAAACAAACTCTTCAATTTTATAATATGCCTTTAAATTTTATAATATTAAAATGTTTTGGTATTTTTATATTAACATTGTCTTATAGATAATCAAACAATAACCCGGCCCATGTACCTACATGTAGCTAAAAGCCTCCCTGTATGTTCAGTACAACTCCCACTCATTACATTATACACAGCTAACTTATAATCAGTAGAGCAAGGCGCCGACTCATAACAAGTTACTCTGTGGCTCATATCCATAATGTTTGAGCACAAGTTGACGCCAATATTCATGTAGTAAGGCTCTAAGTGTGATTAAAATAGCTTGTAATATGTGACTCGACATATAATTTGCTTTTTAAGGATGGTGCTTCATATTCATATTTTGTATTACATTGGTGCCGATTCTCTTGTCCACAAACTTATGTAAATTTAAGTTAAATGCATCTTTCTCTTTCCATTTCTTAAAGAAAAGAACAGAAGATACACTTTAGTTTAATCCTGTCAAATTAGACAGCGCCAGAAGAAAATTGACGTATATTTAGACGCCATGTTTTGAAATCGCGTCTAAATTATCTATGGAGTGTCTAAATTTTACAGGACTTACTAATATTTTATCTTCTGTCCTTTTCATAATTAAATGGAAAGAGAAAGATGCACTTAACTTAAATTAACGTTAGTTTGTGGACAAGAGAATCAGCACCATTATTTTTGATTTTATTTGATTTGAAAATCGTTACGGTTTTGATACGGTTTGTTGAATTTCAAACATTTATAACTTACAGTTTTTTTAATAATTCCGATCTTAAACCAGTCAGTTGTTTTGCTATACTCTATCGAGCTAATCAAAGACGTCTGAAAAGTGTAGTTTATTAGTTATTTAGGTCTCCGCTAAGAGCGCACTGTTGAATTGGGTCAAACTAGGCGGCCTCGTGCTAACAATCTGCTCTGGCTTATTACCCGCGAATTATTACCCACTGTGGCTTTACTATGAGCCTAGCTTGTCGACAACTTTGAGCTAAATAAGAAGTGTTTAGCTAGTTTCTTCCTCATTTCTACTGTAATAACCACAAAAGTTTTACATTACTTAAAACGCGACCGTTGTAAAGGATTTTAAAATAACTCTCGAGAGCCAAAACACGAGTCATTGGTCTTATGTTTCGTAACACCTTGACGATATTTAGAAAATATAATATCTAAGTATTTACTAGCTTATTTATTAATAAAGATCGGTCGATTTCAGATTTTAGGTCATAAGTTCAGGTTTCCTCATAACGTTTTCGCTTCATCGACGTCTGTAATGTCCACAAAAAAAATTAGGACAAAAAAGTCGCTTTGTTACCTTACCAACCTTTTACTTAACCTTTCAACGACCAAGTAACAGCCGGCTGTTTTTTTTTTTTTTTTTTTTATTACATATGGGCTTGCTCTTGGTCCCAGACTAGCCCGAGGGCATAGACGGGGCCTACGATGGAGCGAGCTCACCCAAAAGATGCCTATGCACTCGTCTCTTGAATACATCCGGGTTATATGCATTTGGGAACACAGACGCGGGCAGGGAATTCCATTCTTTTGCGGTGCGCATAATAAAGGAATTAGAGAAACGCTGCGTGCGGATACGAGGAATATCGACCAAGAAAGGGTGGTATCCCGCCGTACGTCTAGATGTCCGGTGGAAAAACGGAGACGGGGGAATGAGCTCGTGTAGCTCATGAGCACACTCACCGAAGTGCAATCTGTAAAACACCGCAAGACAGGCAACTTTACGCCGATGTGCTAGAGGTTGTAGTTGGGCCACCAGCTTCTTGTCGCCAATCAACCTCCTGGCTCTGCGTTCTACCGAGTCCAATGCGGCCAGTTGGTATTTGGCCGAGCCATCCCATAGGTGACAGCAATACTCCATACACGATCGGACTTGAGCTTTATAAAGCGTTAGAAGCTGTCCCGGCGTGAAATATCGCTTAACCTTATTAAGGATGCCCAGCTTTTTCGCCGCAGTCAGTGCTTTGGACTCGATAAAAGTGCCGAAGTTGAGGTCAGAACTCAACTCCATGCCAAGGAGTTCTAGGGAGCCGGTCACATTTACAGGTGCACCTCGGAAAGTAGGAGCCAGGTCGAATGGGCTCCGTTTAGCGGAGAACAGACACGCTTGCGTTTTGGCGGCATTGAACTGCACTAGATTGTGATGGCCCCATTGGGACACACGACTCAAGGCAAAGTTCACTCGCTCTACCATGGCCTCTCTCTGTGAACGTATATCGTCCCTACTGTCTTTTGCGCTGGCCAGATATCTCTCTACAACTGTACTGTCATCTGCGTAACCGACTATGCTAGGATTTAGCATATCGTTTATATGGAGCAGGAATAGTGTTGCAGAAAGGACAGACCCTTGAGGAACACCGGCATCAATGGCCATAAGTTGGCAGCCGGCTGGCGCGCTGCTATTGTCTTTCTATTGTGTCTTAAATCACGTGTGTTCGAAGATTTAAGAAGTGCAAGAACAATATTAACCTTTCAACGACCCAGCGACAGCCGGCTGTCGTACTGCTATTGTGTCTCGAATCACGTGTGTTCGAAGGTTAAAAGATCGGAAAGAATGGAAATATATACATCTAAACCTTTCGATCAGTTGTTAAAACATAATATTGTTGGGAATAAAATAAATAAATAAATAAAATCTTCTTCTTCTCTCCAGGGTATCTTCCGCCTGGCGTGCGAGCACGTCCTCCGAACGATGCGGCGCGGGCGCGAGACGCTGCTGACATTGCTCGAGGCGTTCGTGTACGACCCGCTGGTGGAGTGGGGCGGCGGCGGCGGCGGCAAGCGGCGCTGCTCGGCGCGCGACGTACGCGCTGCGCTCGCCATGATGGCTGTGCGCGCGCATGAGCTGAAGCACCACTTTGCTGAAGTTACGTAAGTATTGCTTTTTTATTTATTGAACCTTCATGCACAAATGTACGAAAGAGGTTGGTGGGTGGAATATCATCAAATGACGCGTCCCGCTCTGGACGGAGCGTCAGACTTCTAAGGGCCGAGTAACACCTAAATGGCAGCGGCCGCGAGCGGCCTCGCGTCGCCGCTGGCAGCCGCTGGCGGCCTCGCGACCTTTTCAAGTATTTCAAGCGATACTGGTCTTTTAAGTATGTAGTTAAAGTTTAAAATTATTTCACACTGAAAGTGCTCGCTGCGTCGCTGCCGGCCGCTGCCATTCCGGTGTGACTCGGCCCTTATGAATAAAAACCTCCTTCTTAGCCTTTTGTGTCAGGGCCGCGGTATATCTTTCTAACAACCCGCAGCCCCGGACTTGATACCTTAGCTTAGGCATTCTCTTCCAGTCAACCTTGGGTGCAGAGATAACCTGGCAGGTGCATTACTGCAAGATAAAGACGTTACTGATCATTACAACAACAAATGATGTAATCATACACAACTACCAATATATCTTGCTACTAGTAATCTAAACTGAAATAAGCAAACCAAGGATAGTAATGCTGGTGACCTTGCCACAACCAGCATAGTTAAATGACGTGCGACGAAAGGCTTACGGCCAGTAGTGGACTGGATTGATAATTATAATGATACCAGCCAGTACGTTGTGTGTGGAGCTTATGTCAAAAAGAGCTTATGTCTCTAGTTACCTAATTCACCGATAGATAGGTTATTGGAAATGGCCGTAAGCTCGTGCGTATCGATTATCACTTATCTGCTACTAATTGCAGAATTCAAATTCGTCCAACTTTTAGCGGGTCAGCTAATAATAGTGATCGTGCGTGATAAAGCCACCTAGGTATTAAGACATCATAAGACAGACTAAAGTCAACTACCCGAATGTTACAATAATAATTGTCTTGTTATTGGAAAGTGTGTCTGTCTGTCTGTTTGTCTTTCTTTCACGGCAAAACGGAGCGACGAATTGACGTGATTTTTTAAGTGGAGATAGTTGAAGGGATGGAGAGTAACATAGGCTACTTTTGTCTCTTTCTAACGCGAGCGAAGCCGCGGGCAGAAGCTAGTCAACTATAATGCACTGCCCATCCCCGCTCGCTCTCATAAAGACTGCCTCACAATACATAGCGCTAGTAACGCTATACTAGCTATACGTAGTGAATGAGTAGCATCGTCTAGTCGCTTTGTTACACCACGATATACGACGCTCATCTCGCGCAGAATTACGTTCTCCAATAACGACTACACAATATCACGCGATGGATGCTCAGGCGATGCGTTTATTTATATCAAATAGTATTAGGGACGGGTTTGCTGCAATATTTAGAATCAGTCTGTTCAAATTTTATTCTGTTTGGCATGTTGAAGGCACTCTCTAGAGTTCATTATTTGAATCGTGCAAGCATCACGCATAGGATGATTCGACTTTTACTGAGAACGGTTTTGTGTTTTCTAACTTTATTTCGATAATAATTCAAATCGGCATTTGTAAAGGAATTTGTGGTCTAATTGAAAATGAATTAAATATGATTTTCTTTAGTCAATAGTCAAATCGGTTATTTTTATTAGACCAAAAAATGCACTTTAAAACGTCATTTACAGAACAAAAATGATTCTAGTTCTGGTTGCCCATATTGTTGCCCATTCCAAAATTATGTTTCGTATGGACAAGAGTGGGCAAGAAACTCCATACTTACTCCTTTAAAAAAATATATATTCATCTGCTGTTAAGAAACAGAATTGTATATACTGTTCGATTCTCTCATCGTTCTTTAGCAAAATTTATAACAGAAGATTTCAATTAATCTCTTGGTATCGATGTATTGCCCATCCCTATTTATGAAAACAGTTTTCAAGTGTATTACTCAATAGAGAATTGAAAGCTACCTTCAGTTTGCGGCGCGTTAAATATTATCGAGGTCGACCGACAGTAACTGTCCAATATTTGTATGGCAGAATGTGTTAATGATGAATGGATGATATTATTAATGGTTCACTGGGCTGTCGATATAAACAAAGCCGTGGGTGACGATATAAATACGATTGGCGGGTGTTTATTGACATTTTATTGTTAAAAATCTTGATCTAGAGATGTCTAAATTTTTACTAAAAATGTTACGTTAATTTGTGAGATCTGAGATCCGACAATGTAATTAATTATCTACCCTTGATGAAATTCGACTTAATAATTTCACGCAACAATTATCTTCTCATATTTATAGAAATTTATTTCTCTATATCGCAAGGTAACTTCTATTATATCGCAAAATTCGTTACAGCGAAACACACTCACGTGTAATGTGTGTCTTGTTGTTAAGATTTTATTACGTCGTTTTCTCTTTAATAACAACATATCCTCGAATCGTACCGTCTTGTACGCCGCCTAACATTTCACGCCAATTTGTATTTGTGTGTTAAGTTAATGTGCCAACTAAAAGGCGCATCACAATGTCACGCGTGCGCGCCTCTGAATTATTAATTCACGCGTTCAATTTGCCTTTTTAAAAATTAATAACGTGAAGTGTTTCTTTATTGCAAAATATTCATTTCAGAGAACAATTTTTGGCCGTGCTGCCTGAAATAAAGCAGTGTGCAGAAAACTGGCTGAAAGAGAACGAAGAGTTGAAGTCAGTGGAGACGAGACTGCAGGACTGTCACCAACAGATGGCCCTCATCAAAGAAATCGAAGCATATGGACCGAACCTGAGCAACCATCCGCTGTACGCCATCTCTCAGAAGTACACTTCTTACAAACAAGCCAAGAATGCCGTGGAGGACTCCATGAAGGCGTTAGTGAAGATACTCAAAGACTTGGACACGCAAATCGAAAGCTTTGCAAGCACGACTGAAGCAATCAACGGCCCACAGCTCATGGCGTGGGTGCAAGAGTTCTCCGGCAATGACGAAGAGGAGCAACCCATATTCGAACATATCAAAGATTTCCTTACCAATGCTGGCCAAGGTGCCATGATATCACAATGCGAGCAAGCTGAGACGGAACTATATCAAAGCATGAAGCAGACTCACCATCTAGTCAGGTCCTGCCTCGAGCTGCTATCACAGTACGTGGCAGTATCTCAGTACTACCCGCAGAGCCACACAGAGTACCATCGCGTGGTGATGTTCAGGAAGTTCCTAGCTGCAGCCCTGGACAGCAAGTCCCCCGAAGTGTGCCGCGATGTGTCCAACCAAATGACTGCCTTGATCAACGCAGACAACAACAAGGGTGACACGTCACAACAGATCATAAACTACAACTACCGTCTGCAGACCATGAATGTTGAGGCAAACGCTAACTTGACTAAGGCAATAGATAGACTACAGTTGGAAGGCGGCCCTGATGCGTTAGCTCTGGCTCAAGAAGCTTACCGCGAGGCGAAGACGAACATCAGTAACTGGGTGAGGACTGAAGAGGGCGCAGGAGCCGCTCTGGAGTGCGTCGTCATCGGCATGCTCTGCAATCTTAACCGACGATACTTGATGCTGGAGAATGGAGCTCAGAGCGCTGGTGACTGTCTCGTAGACTTGACGTCTAGAGAAGGAGAATGGTTCTTGGATGATATGAGTGCGTTATCTATGCAAGCTGTGGAGTTGTTGTCCTTGCTGCCTCTTCAATCTGCATCGGCTGAAGATGCTGCTATGCCGGTGGCGGTGGAATGCGTGCGGAATGCGAACCTGCTGCTGGCAGACTTGGTGCAGCTGAACTACAACTTCAGCACTATCATCCTGCCCGAGGCGCTGAAGAAGGTGCACTCCGAGGACCCGTCGGTGCTGCTGATGATCAGCGAGCTGAACGCCGTCATCATGAACTCGCCGGTGCCGCTCAATGAGATACTGACACAGTTGGAACTGCATCTTAGATATTTGGTTTTGGATATGGAGGTTAGTTTCCATTTAATATATTGACGATAGTCTGTAAACCATAACATTTAAGTCATTGTAGATCGCGGAATTGTAGTCTCATGTTCTGCATTTATCCTAGCACCGTATCAGAATAGGCCTTTACTGTTGAAAAGCTTAAAAGTATATTTATATATTATATTTACTACTGGTCCGAATCAAAAAAATATTTAAGTGTTAGACAGTCCATGCCCATGCTTATAGACTTCTTAGATCGAAGCATGAACTTTGATGAGACAGCTGGTAATCTCATATGAATATTTTACATATTTTCTAACAACAATATTTCCCTCAGTCTCCAGCCAGCAACGCAACCATCCTGGCGGCCGAGGTCCGGTCCCGCTACGAAGCCCTGCTATCTCCGGCCGGCGACGCGGAGGGCCAGTCAGCCGGCCGCATGCTGCTCATGGGCTTCAACGGGCTGTTCGCCGCCGTCGAGCTGCGTGCTCGAGAACTGGCCGACCACCTGGCCATACCCATCCCCCCCGCCTGGAGGAAGATCGACCATATCAGCGAGTCTATGCATATGTCGGTGAGTGGTTGAAAATTTTCACATGGTTTGTATGTTTTGTCGGTATGTGAACATAAATGTATAGAGTTGATAATTGTTTATAATACTACACCCTATTTTATACTGTCTTTAACCACACATATTGTTTCACTAGCTGTCTCCTGCGGTTTCACACGCATTTTTCGTTACTGCTCCGCTCCCGTGAGTTGTAGCGTGATAGTATATAGCCTATAGCATTCCTCGATAAAAGGGCTATCTAACACTGAAAGAATTTTTCAAATCGGACCAGTAGTTCCAGAGATTACCCCCTACATACAAACTTACAAACTTACAAAGCTACAAACTTACAAATTTTACCTCTTTATAATATTAGTATAGATAATCTTTTGATTTAATTTACCCCTCACTCTTACAAATCACAAAATCTAATAATATAATAAAGCTAAAGAGTTTGAATACGCTAATCACAGAACCTACTTGTCCGAATCGAAAAAGTGTTTCTGTAATGGATAGCTTATTTATCGAGGTAGGTTATAGGCTATGTAACATTACGATACGACCTATGCCAGCGGAGGAGCAGTAACTACAAACGTAAGTGAAACTAAGCCGTCATCTACCGTCACTAAGCTGTCATCGACCTTTTGATCGGAGTGGATGTACTTTTATTCAACTATAGCTGTCCCCTGCGGTTTCACCCGCATTTTCCGTTACTGCTCCGCTCCCGTGGGTCGTAGCGTGATGGTATATATATAGCCTATAGCATCCCTCGATAAATGGGATATCTAACACTGAAAGAACTTTTCAAATCGGACCAGTAGTTCCAGAGATTACCTTCTACATACAAACTTACAAACCTACAAACTTACAAACTTACAAATTTTACCTCTTTATAATGTTAGTATAGATAACTACCGAAGTGCGATAAATTATTACCGAGCTAAATTTCGCGTTTACTGTGTTATTGCACTTTGTGTTCACGTGTGAAACTTACTGGAACAATGTTGACAACACGACAGTGGTGAAGCGTTTGGCTGCTGGAGCTGCGTGTTGCGGGTTCGATTAAAGCACGGGTCAAATATTTAATATTTTGTGAACAGAAGGAACTCTAATGGCGAGATAAATAGACGTTACTAAGCACTGACTTTGGCTCAGCACTGTACCTGTCACTGTTACACAACTGGAAAACGTCAGGTGTACGATAGAGACGGGGACATGGCTAAATCAAAGTCAGTGCTTAGTAACGTCTATTTATCTCGCCACTAATGTGGGGTAATTTTATAAGTAAATAAATAAAATGTGTTGCAGGCGGCGCTGCAGAGCCCGGTGCTGCGCGGCGTGCTGGAGGACATGTTCCTGGTGCGGCGCGTGCAGAGCGTGGCCGAGGTGTTCGCCATGTGCGCGCAGAGCGCCCAGGCCTTCAAGGGCAGCGGCCCGCCCGCGCTCTTCGACGACGCCGCGCTCTGCAAGCCTGTCAAACGGTAAGCATGAAAACGAATGTTAGAAAACTTCCTTATTTATAAACAAAATGTTTCTGCTGTGCCTCAACTGGGTGACAAGACTGGTAACGTTCCAACTGGTATAATAAGCCCCGGCCAATGAGATGGAACCATATTGAAAATCGGTTATTAACTAACACAAGATTTGAGAGATAATCTTCAAAAATATCTAGGCTAATAGCAAGGCTTCCCCAAGGAATTCCAATGTTTTTGACATTATAATGGGATAAGGATAAGACTGTGTCAAATGCTCTAGATAAATCGAGGAAGATGCTGTAACATTTCATACTACTAATATCGAAGTTGTTTACTAAAATTTTGGCAAAATTCAAGATCTCTAAATCCATACATTTTTGGCTTTGTAGTGATTATAGTTTTCTTTCTGTAATGGTTTTATTAGCTGTAAGTCCTCCATGTAATAAATAAATTTTAGTAGTCAAAGAATTTTGTGTGTAGTGACGTTTGCATCAAGTATCCTTTACGAGAGAGAGCTTAGGCCGGTTGTTTATTTTAACAGCTCAGTGGGGACTCTTGAAAACGGTGTGTACAACTGTTTTTTTAAGCAGTGAGTATAGTAAAGCCAGATCAAGAACACCATCAGTGATCTACGTGCAGAAGTAGTGTTGTTGCGTAATGCGATTTCTGCAAGTAGGTCACCTAGCGACAATTTTGTGAACACGCGTCGCGGGGCACAAAACGCCTCCATCTGCAGTTTCGAGTCCGCGGGCTCGAGTGCGTCACCAGCTGCCGAGAATGCATGCGTTGCAACGTGTGCCGCGGCCGTCCCTGCTTCGACACCGGTGGGGACGACGACGTGTGTAGGTTCAGCGACCCCCAAACGAGCCTACGCAGCAATTGCAGCCGCCGCTAAAAAGTCTGTTGAGCCACAAAACTTGCAGGTTAAATAAGCGGGCAAAGCGAAAGGGGGTAAAAGAGCCTGTCAAAACCTAAACAGGTTCCGAAAAGGCAGGGTCCAGAGAAGAACAAGAGCGACAAGGATGGTTTCATCAAGGTTGAGAAGAATAAGAAGCCTCCTTGTCGGAACCAGTGTGGTACTGCGCTGGCAGGACCCAACATGTTGCTGCGTCCAGCAGTACCTACAACGCTGCTCTACGTGTCCAGACTGCACCACTCTACGAAGGTTGAGGAGATCGTGGAGTACGTGCGCGTGAAGACCAACTGGACCTTGAGGGTCGAGAGGTTGGAGCCGCGTCACAGCACGAACTTCAAGTCGTTCGTGGTGCGCGTTCCGACACACTATCTCGAGAAGTTTCTTAAGGAAGAGTTCTGGCCGAAAGGTGTTGTGTACCGCCGGCTTCGTGGCCGCCTACATGACACCAGTCAGCGAAACACGACGCCGACACTTCGTGTGCACTAGTTTTAGTTATTATGTAATATATATTTATAGTATTTTTTAGTTTTATATTAATATGGTATTGTATATGTTTATATGGGTCTTGATGCCTGAAACAAATAAATAAAAAATAAATAGTTACCAGTGTCAAGGTAAGGTGCTCTCTTAGCGATACCACAACTGAAATTCCGTGCAGTTACAGCCCACCTAGTACAGTCAAAAGGAATAGGAATGGAAGGCTCAATCGAGACAAAACTTTAAAGTCGAATTCAACATTAATTTCACCTGACCATTTACAGACACTTATGAATTGTCAAGAGTCGGTCGGTAAGAAAGGTGACGGTACCTAGTTACTTGTTCCAAAACTTAGGTTTCTGAAAAGAAGAACAAGCAAGAAACTAAGGATACTTTTTGCAAAACTTCACGTTTTACGACAACTTGGAAGGGATTTATCAAAGATATTGGTACCGATTCTCTTATTCACAAACTAATCTCAATTTAAGTTAAGTGCATCTTTCTCTCTTCATTTCATTAAGAAAAGGACAGAAGATAAAATATTACATACACATCCATAGATAATTTAGACGCGATTAAAAACATGGCGACTAAATATACGCCAATTTTCTTTAGGCGCTGTCTAATTTGGCAGGGTTAAACTAAAATGTTTCTTCTGTCCTTTTCTTTAAGAAATGGAAATAGAAAGATGCATTTAACTTAAATTTAGTTAAGTTTGTGAAACAAGAGAATCAGCACACCACCATTGTCTTATTATTGTTACCTTTGAAAGTTTAGTCATGTGTGTGTCAGGTTCACGGCGGAGTACGTGTCGCGCGCAGTGCTGGGCGTGCACTCGAAGGCGCTGGCGAGCGTGCTGTGTCTGCTGCTGCGCCGCGCGCGGCTGGACCTGCACCAGGAGGTCGAGCAGAAGGAGATCGGTGAGAGATCGTTAAATATTATACTCAAACTGTAGATAATAATATGTCGTGAATAGAATAATGTTTCTACTTAATCTCATCATGAAATAGATACAACTGTTTTGAACTGAACTTTGTTGAAATAGATACAACTGTTTTATGAATATTGGTCGAATATTGTTTTAATATTTAAAAATAATATATCTATAGGGGACTACTCTCCTACTGGAGATAAATAATTTCACGGGTTCTGTAATAATAACAATAAAAAAATAATTTTTTTTATTCAAATAACAGTTTGCAAAAATGTACATAGGGAACAGTTACAAAATGTCTATACATAAAGAAATTCTAAGAATAAACTAACACTAAGATAATTATTATTAACAGTGCAATTGAAACTAATTCGGAATTGCGATCTGTAATATAATGATGCAACGTGATGATAAACAACACACGATATAGTTCACAATTATGGACATTAAGACTAAAGGCGGTAAGATGGCGTCGGTGGTTTACTAATGTTTGCCATAATTTAATATGACATAATTTCATATGCCATAATCGTATTTGCCATAATTTCATTTGACATAACGCTTCATTTGCCATAATCATGAAATGATATAATATCATTTTCCATAATTTCATTATTCATAATCGATCAAATGCCATAATAAATAAAATCCATAATTTTGTTTGCCATACTTTTCATTTTCAATAATGTCAATATCCATAACATTTATTTACCATAATATTCATTTGCCCATACCCGATACCCGATATATGCAAGCAAGTATACTACATGAAGCAAGCAAGCATACAGCATGCAAGCAAGCAAACATACAGCATGCATGCAGCAAACAAGCAAGCAAACATACAGCATGCATGCAGCAAACAAGCAAGCATGCAGCATGCAAGTAAGCATGCAGCATGCAAGCAAGCATGCAGCAAGCAGCAAGCAAGCATGCAAGCAAGCATACAGCATGCAGCATTCAAGCGAGCACGAAACATGCAGCAGGCAGGGTTTCTGTCACGGCTCCGGCGCTGCGGGCCTCCGGCGGCCCCACGCGTACTAATCGTCGCTGACGGCTTTCGCTCACCACCACAGCTTCGGCTTGTTGACCGGCTTCGCCGGCCAGCCTCAGCCGCGGTGGCTCGCTCGCAGCCGCCTGCTCCTCAGCCCGCGGGCCGCCTCGTCCCTACGCGCCTACGCGATTTTAAATAACACTCTCGGGGTAGGACAAACAAGACTACGTGGAGTCGGTTTTGCGACAATTCGGTTCTGTCACTAACTTTTGTAGCACAGCGTGTTAAATTTTTAACTAACAATATTATTTAATTGTTCAGAAACTATAGCAAATTGGTTAGGCCTACTAGTCGGGGTGTTTACTTATTGATGGTATAATTTTTTATAAATTATATCAAATGTTGCTTATGACAAGTGTCGATTATGGAATGTATTACTTATGGAAACTAATTATTATGGCATATGTTATTATGGAAACTCATTTTATGGCAAATGAAAGTTATGACAAGTACATTGTTATGACACGCGTTGTTAGTATAAATGAAATTAGTGCAAGTGAATATTATGAGCTGGGACGATTATGAAAAATAAAAATAGGACAAATAATATTATGGGAAACAAGAGAATACCGGCGTCGCACGGTGGGCTGAAAATCGGCTTTCATAGACTTAGGGATTTCAATTTGCAAGTGCTTGTTTTTATGCCGGATATCGCTTCTATTAGTCATTACTATGTACAAAAATGACACCCGAGTTAATTCTACCCAAAAACGAAGGAAATATAATTTTTTTACGAAAAATTTGTATGAAGCTAGTATGAAAAATCGAATTATCTCCTAAACGGCATGTTTAACCGTAATATCCTTGGAGATGGTCATAGTGCTAATTATTTATGATTTTTTGGTTGGCGATAGGACGAAAAATTTAATGCCGTTTTTTTTTTAAAAAATCGTCAAAATATTTTTATTTATTTTTACATGTAAAACGATCCCTTTTAGTGTCTAAGTTAAAAAGTTCGATATGTTATTAACCCAAATATTAAGAACACACGAAACAAGAAAAATAAAATAAAAAAATTGCTGTTTTTGACACATTTATATTAATTTAAATAAAAAAAGATTTATATTGAAGTAACATTATGAAGTTATATTTTATACAAAATAAGTTAATTTAAGGAATTAATACTAAGCATTCGTAAAATAAAGTAAAATAAATAAAAAAAATAAAACATATCATTAAATATTACAAAAAAACCCAAACACACTCAAATACAAATTTACAAATATGTACATATATATCTTTTTTACAAATTTTCCTTATCACTCTCGTTGTCAGACTCCAATTCTGAGTCAGCATCCAGATTGGATATATCCAAAAATTCGAACTCAGTTTCCTGAAATTGAATTAAGTCGAGAGTTTCAGCAAAAAAGCTCTGCTTTTTCTTGGCATCTAACTTAGGCCTTTGTGCACTTAGCAAAGGGTCCGAAGAAACAACAAGCATATTTAAAATGTCTTGATTGAAATCCTGCCTGCTTCTTTTCCGCGAATGATGTTCTCGAAACCTCCTAAAATCTTTGTTTCGAGACTCTGAGGCTTCTTCCGAGAGAGTCCCAATCGGCACAATATTATTTTTCTCGATTATGTCAGCCCCATGGATTAGTAACTTATGAACGGTTGACGACATGTAGAACCAGTCGTATAGTAATACGTACTTTTCTGCTGTTTTGCGAGCATAATCTCTAAATTTTATTATATCGATCTGCTCTCCAGATGTAATTGCTTGTAAAATTACAGCAAATCTTTTGATGAGGTCTTCATCCAAACCGGTTATAGCTGCGGTTTTATTAGAAAACTCAAAGAATTTTCTTGCAGTATTCCCGTCATTAGTGGTTCCCGAGCCTTGTTTTACTATATCAATCAACAGATTGAGCTCATCTTTGAATTTATTTTGAATTATTTTCTTTCTTGTCTGTAGCATTTCTTTGTGCTCATCACTTCTCGCTGCCCACCGTTTGAAGTCCAGTTTGTATGCAATGTGTAACAGACATTCCATACAATTTATACGGGCGTGTAGGGATGACAAGCCAAACTCATACAGGTCCGAACACACAATTTTTGATGTTACAGCATCTAAGCGGTTCATTTCTGTAGGCTTTGCTAAGCACAGGTAGCACGATGCATTTGATCTAGCTTCAGAAAGGTAAGTACAGACTTTAGCGTCGATCATCGTCATCATTAGTTGATGAGTCACCCTATTATTATTATTGCACTCTGTGGGATAAGGGCCTCAATTTCTTCATCCATTTGTTTTTTCAGCCCAAGGACAACTGCTTCACTCTCCTTTACAAAAGTAAACTGAACTGGACGACAATACAAAACTGAGCATGGTTTTGGGTTCGTCCATAAAATGTTGTCTCCATCTGTCAGTTTTAGTGGCACCAAGGAGGTCATGAAAATGCTTGAATCATCTTCCTCACCCTCAATTTTCTGCTTGTATCGGCTTTGGTTAGAAGCACCGTCAAATCCCCACTTGGATATCAGCTTCAACTGCTTGTTATGCTCTTCGTTAGAAAGGCTTTGAAGGATTCTTGTAACCGTGATATCAAGTAAAGCTTGAAGTGTAATCCTAGCCGATGAATCAGTAACTGTCACTGATTGCTTCGGAGGGTAGCAATCAAGCTTAGTTTGTTGCACTTTATAGTAAGATGGATAAATATCTTTAGCACCTTCTCGAATGGCAGCCTCACGCAACGTAATATATTGCCACTTTGAGAGTTTTAGCGAAAGAAGCAATCCAAGCGCCTTTTCTGGCGTAAATATGATTGTTTTCGCTGGTTTCTTAAGCGTTTCATTTAATTTAGCGGCTGCTTCAGGATTTTTCATCATGTATTCGATGACAGAGGCGATATCTCCATGCCCTCCTTCTTTTAAACGTGCTGCAGCTGCATATGCCAATTCACTGGAACCTTCGCCTGTGTGTTCATCAGATCTTCTCTTTTTTTGTTTACTTCCCAGGTCTTCGAATGGTTTACGGGATCTTTTCGTCATTGTTCCAATGGACGTTGATGTCGACGGTTCTGGAGAGACTGAGGGCGCTCTTGGTATCTCATCAACACTTGGTTCTTGATTAACTAAAGTTTGCACAAAACTCGGCCAATCAATATTTGCTCCCAACCAATTCTCGTACTTTCTCCTGAAATTATCAAGGAATCGGTTGGATTTCCCCCACCTTTGTAAAGCGGCTCGCGTAAATCTCCGACAAAATTCTTTGAGAACAACATAATCTTCGTCAGACAGGCAATCGCCTATGCGGGATACAACTGCACTAAACAATACTTCATGATCAAATGAAGTACTCTCACTTCGTAGAAGAACAAACAAGTCTAAATTGGTGATTAAACTTTCCATTTTAAGATTTTATAGTCGCAGATTTAGTGTTAGCAGTTACACAGTTGTGAACAAATTAAATTATAAAACAAAACTTTAGCCCTTTTATTGCAAAACGACAATAATTAGGTAACTACCCTCATTAGTTATCTCCTCATTAGCTAATGAAAATCTATAATTGTCACTAACTATTCTTAGAACTCATAGCACTGCTAATTAACAAATTAGCTTACTTATCAGGAAATGTTAAATATAATCCATTGTCGTGAGATATTGAAAATCATTAAATCACCTATTAAGACTCATTAGAAGACCTAATCAGTGTAGTTACTTAATCACTTCTTTTTGGACTCATTAGAAGACAATTGGTAATTTGGTTGTATGAAAAGTTTTAAAACTCATTTTGTGCTGATAAATATCTAGCTCAAACATAGTTGGCTACGTGTGGGTGTACTATAAACCTCTGCCAACTCCTTCGGAAATATAGGAGTGATGCTATTTTATGTTATGTGTAGTTAAAAGTCCGTGTTCTTCAACATAAACACCAAAAGGAATCGTTTCATACGTAAAAACAAATAAAAATATTTTGACGATTTTTAAAAAAAAAACGGCATTAAATTTTTCGTCCAATTGCCAACCAAAAAATCATAAATAATTAGCACTATGACCATCTCCAAGGATATTACGGTTAAACATGCCGTTTAGGAGATAATTCGATTTTTCATACTAGCTTCATACAAATTTTTCGTAAAAAAATTATATTTCCTTCGTTTTTGGGTAGAATTAACTCGGGTGTCATTTTTGTACATAGTAATGACTAATAGAAGCGATATCCGGCATAAAAACAAGCACTTGCAAATTGAAATCCCTAAGTCTATGAAAGCCGATTTTCAGCCCACCGTGCGTCGGTCGCGCGATCGCAGATCGTGCGCAGCCTACTCTTTGTATCGCGGGTGCCGACTGGCCACGCGCGGGGCGAGGGGGGCGAGAGCGAGCTCAGCTTGTCGCTAAGCGACGGGGTGGGGGGGTGAGAGCGAGCTCAGCTTGTCGCTAAGCGACGGGGTGGGGGGGTGAGAGCGAGCTCAGCTTGTCGCTAAGCGACGGGGGTGGGGGGGCTGAGAGCGAGCTCAGCTTGTCGCTAAGCGACGGGGTGGGGGGGTGAGAGCGAGCTCAGCTTGTCGCTAAGCGACGGGGTGGGGGGGTGAGAGCGAGCTCAGCTTGTCGCTAAGCGACGGGGGGGGGGGGGTGAGAGCGAGCTCAGCTTGTCGCTAAGCGACGGGGTGGGGGGGTGAGAGCGAGCTCAGCTTGTCGCTAAGCGACGGAGTGGGGGGGGGGCGAGAGGGGGCTCAGCTTGGAGCTAAGTGACGGCGTGGGGGGGTGAGAGGGAGGTCGGCGTGTCGCTCCGTGACGGAGTGGGGGGGTGAGAGCGAGCTCAGCTTGTCGCTAAGCGACGGGGTGGGGGGGGCGAGAGCGAGCTCAGCTTGTCGCTAAGCGACGAGGTGGGGGGGGCAAGAGCGAGCTCAGCTTGTCGCTAAGCGACGGGGTGGGGGGGCGAGAGCGAGCTCAGCTTGTCGCTAAGCGACGGGGTGGGGGGGAGAGCGAGCTCAGCTTGTCGCTAAGCGACGGGGTGGGGGGGGTGAGAGCGAGCTCCGCTTGTAGCTAAGCGACGGGGTGGGGGGGGGGGGAGCACGAGCTCAGCTTGTCGCTAAGCGACGGGGTGGGGGGGGGGGGTGAGAGCGAGCTCAGCTTGTCGCTAAGCGACGGAGTGGGGGGGGTGTGAGCGAGCTTAGCTTGTCGCTAAGCAACGGGGTGGGGGGGCGAGAGCGAGCTCGGCTTGTCGCTAAGCGACGGGTCGGGGGGGGCGAGAGCGAGCTCAGCTTGTCGCTAAGCGACGGCGGAGGGAGGTATTTTTGTAATTTACACACTACAACACTACATAATATATTGTTCACAACATGTTCAGTGAAATGACTGTACCAGTCTGAGACTACTATGCTTTATCCCCCAGGCGCATCGTGGAGCGTCCCCCTAGAGTCCCTGTGCGAGAAGGCAGTGCGTCGCTACGGCGGCTCCGCGCACAGCTCCGAGCGCGGCGCCGGCCTCGCGCGAGCGCTGCAGGCGGCGCGCGCGCGCGTGCAGCGAGCCGCGCGCGCCGTGTCCGAGCACGCCCGGCGTGCTGCGGCCGCGCACCGCGCCCGCCTGCTGCACGCCGCGCACGCGCACCTGCACGCTGAGGTACTTGTATACTATAGTTACTATACGTGTCCGAGCACGCCCGGCGTGCTGCGGCCGCGCACCGCGCCCGCCTGCTGCACGCCGCGCACGCGCACCTGCACGCTGAGGTACTTGTATACTATAGTTACTATACGTGTCCGAGCACGCCCGGCGTGCTGCGGCCGCGCACCGCGCCCGCCTGCTGCACGCCGCGCACGCGCACCTGCACGCTGAGGTACTTGTATACTATAGTTACTATACGTGTCCGAGCACGCCCGGCGTGCTGCGGCCGCGCACCGCGCCCGCCTGCTGCACGCCGCGCACGCGCACCTGCACGCTGAGGTACTTGTATACTATAGTTACTATACGTGTCCGAGCACGCCCGGCGTGCTGCGGCCGCGCACCGCGCCCGCCTGCTGCACGCCGCGCACGCGCACCTGCACGCTGAGGTACTTGTATACTATAGTTACTATACGTGTCCGAGCACGCCCGGCGTGCTGCGGCCGCGCACCGCGCCCGCCTGCTGCACGCCGCGCACGCGCACCTGCACGCTGAGGTACTTGTATACTATAGTTACTATACGTGTCCGAGCACGCCCGGCGTGCTGCGGCCGCGCACCGCGCCCGCCTGCTGCACGCCGCGCACGCGCACCTGCCCGCTGAGGTAAACCTATACTATAGTCACTATACGTGCCCGACGACGCTCCGATCGCTGCGGCCGCGCACCGCGCCCGCCTGCTGCACGCCGCGCACGCGCACCCGCACGCGGAGGTACTTGTAGACTATAGTTACTCTACCAGTCCGAGCACGCCCGGCGTGCTGCGGCCGCGCACCGCGCCCGCCTGCTGCACGCCGCGCACGCGCACCTGCACGCTGAGGTACTTGTATACTATAGTTACTATACGTGTCCGAGCACGCCCGGCGTGCTGCGGCCGCGCACCGCGCCCGCCTGCTGCACGCCGCGCACGCGCACCTGCACGCTGAGGTACTTGTATACTATAGTTACTATACGTGTCCGAGCACGCCCGGCGTGCTGCGGCCGCGCACCGCGCCCGCCTGCTGCACGCCGCGCACGCGCACCTGCACGCTGAGGTACTTGTATACTATAGTTACTATACGTGTCCGAGCACGCCCGGCGTGCTGCGGCCGCGCACCGCGCCCGCCTGCTGCACGCCGCGCACGCGCACCTGCACGCTGAGGTACTTGTATACTATAGTTACTATACGTGTCCGAGCACGCCCGGCGTGCTGCGGCCGCGCACCGCGCCCGCCTGCTGCACGCCGCGCACGCGCACCTGCACGCTGAGGTACTTGTATACTATAGTTACTATACGTGTCCGAGCACGCCCGGCGTGCTGCGGCCGCGCACCGCGCCCGCCTGCTGCACGCCGCGCACGCGCACCTGCACGCTGAGGTACTTGTATACTATAGTTACTATACGTGTCCGAGCACGCCCGGCGTGCTGCGGCCGCGCACCGCGCCCGCCTGCTGCACGCCGCGCACGCGCACCTGCACGCTGAGGTACTTGTATACTATAGTTACTATACGTGTCCGAGCACGCCCGGCGTGCTGCGGCCGCGCACCGCGCCCGCCTGCTGCACGCCGCGCACGCGCACCTGCACGCTGAGGTACTTGTATACTATAGTTACTATACGTGTCCGAGCACGCCCGGCGTGCTGCGGCCGCGCACCGCGCCCGCCTGCTGCACGCCGCGCACGCGCACCTGCACGCTGAGGTACTTGTATACTATAGTTACTATACGTGTCCGAGCACGCCCGGCGTGCTGCGGCCGCGCACCGCGCCCGCCTGCTGCACGCCGCGCACGCGCACCTGCACGCTGAGGTACTTGTATACTATAGTTACTATACGTGTCCGAGCACGCCCGGCGTGCTGCGGCCGCGCACCGCGCCCGCCTGCTGCACGCCGCGCACGCGCACCTGCACGCTGAGGTACTTGTATACTATAGTTACTATACGTTGCGAGGTAGTTTTCTTCCAGGGCCCATTGAAACTTTCCACCCTGTAATTATATCAAACATACAGTAATAATATGGTTCCCCTGCAGGTGCTGGGCAGCAGTCAGGAGACGAGCGTGGCGCTAGCGCGGCGTGCGCGCGACCTGAGCGCCGCGCGGGACAGACTCACCGCCGCCTCCAGCAAGGCCAACTCACTGCTCACGGCCGCGCACCAGAGGTATGTGTCTCATAGTGTGACCACATTTACTGCATAACGTCTCTTTTTATTAACTTATGTAATTATATTTTTTTTTCCTCTGGCTTAGCAGTCAGACATAGCCACTAACCACTAGACCAACAGGCCCTTTGAAATCACCAGACACCCATGATGCATATTGTAAGAAAGGTGACGGCCGCCATCTTGGATTCTCAAATCAACCTCATTTTTGACCTTAGCACCCCAAAAAACCATGAAAGCGACCCCCATGACGCATATTGTTAGAAAGGTCAAGGCCGCCATCTTGAATTCTCAAATCTACCTCATTTTGACCTTAGCAGCCCAAAAAACCATAAAAACGACACCCATGACGCATATTGTAAGAAAGGTGACGGCCGCCATCTTGGATTCTCAAATCTACCTTATTTTTGACCTTAGCACCCCAAAAAAACATGAAAACGACACCCATGATGCATATTGTGAGAAAAGTCACGGCCGCCATCTTGGATTTCCATATTGACCTCATTTTTTACCTTTGCACCCCAAAAAACCATGAAAACGACACCCATGATGCATATTGTAAGAAAGGTCACGGCTGCCATCTTGGATTCTCAAATCAACCTCATTTTTGACCTTAGCACCCCAAAAAACCATGAAAGCGACACCCATGACGCATATTGTTAGAAAGGTCAAGGCCGCCATCTTGGATTCTCAAATCTACCTCATTTTGACCTTAGCAGCCCAAAAAACCATGAAAACGACACCCATGTCGCATATTGTGAGAAAAGTCACGGCCGCCATCTTGAATTTCCAAATCGACCTCATTTTTGACCTTTGCACCCCAAAAAAACATGAAAACGACACCCATGATGCATATTGTGAGAAAGGTCACGGCCGCCATCTTGGATTCTCAAATCAACCTCATTTTTGACCTTAGCACCCCAAAAAACCATGAAAGCGACACCCATGACGCATATTGTTAGAAAGGTCAAGGCCGCCATCTTGGATTCTCAAATCTACCTCATTTTGACCTTAGCAGCCCAAAAAACCATAAAAACGACACCCATGATGCATATTGTAAGAAAGGTCACGGCCGCCATCTTGAATTTCCAAATTGACCTCATTTTTGACCTTTGCACCCCAAAAAAACATGAAAACGACACCCATGATGCATATTGTGAGAAAGGTCACGGCCGCCATCTTGGATTCTCAAATCGACCTAATTTTTGACCTTAGCACCCCAAAAAACCATAAAAACGACACCCATGTCGCATATTGTGAGAAAAGTCACGGCCGCCATCTTGAATTTCCAAATCGACCTCATTTTTGACCTTTGCACCCCAAAAAAACATGAAAACTACACCCATGATGCATGTTGTGAGAAAAGTCACGGCCGCCATCTTGGATTTCCATATTGACCTCATTTTTTACCTTTGCACCTCAAAAAACCATGAAAACGACACCCAGGATGCATATTGTGAGAAAGGTCACGGCGCCAACTTGGATTCTCAAATCGACTTCATTTGAAAGAAAGAAAGAAATAAAGAAAACATATTTATTCTGAACACACACAGACACACAATTAAAAACAATAACAATAAACAGACAAAGCTTACAAAATAAAGCCTGTGCCATTTTTGACCCAAGCAAAAAACCATGAAAACGACACCCAAGCGTGATATTTCAAAAAAACCATTGCAAGTTCTGCTATTCATCGATAGATGGCAAAACTAAAAAGGTTAGGTTAGGTAATAAATTATTTTTGGATTCGGTCTTACAAGGCCCGATAGAAGCTATGCAATAGCTTAAAAGAATAGTTTTCTAAAACTAAAAACAGTAAATTGAATTTTCGAAAGTCTGTAGCAGTGCAAATTAATAAACAGAACGGAAGTTGCCAGTATAATGCGGGTGAAACCGCGAATCATAGTTTGTCTTTGTTATATAAAAAGTTTTGAATTTATAGATACGGCGATCCTTTTGAATTGGCAGACATATACTAACATAATAACTATATAATTATGTTCACATAACTATCAACGTGTAAGAGAATTGACTCTTACACTATTATATAACCTATTTACAAAATAAATATGTTTTTAATGATTTTAACAACTTTATCTCTGCAGAGTGAAGTGGGGCGCCGGCGCCAACCCCGCTCTAGCGGGCGTGGGCGCCGGGCTCGCTCGCGCCGGTGCTCGCGCCTGTGCGCGCGCCTCCGCGCTGTGCTCTGCGGCCGGCGCGCTGTCCTGGCACGCGCGCGCCGCCAGCACTGTGCACCGCACACGTAGCGCGCATCATGCGCACAGAGCCGCGCTGCACCACTGGGAGAAGGTATGTACGTCCGCGCTGTGCTCTGCGGCCGGCGCGCTGTCCTGGCACGCGCGCGCCGCCAGCACTGTGCACCGCACACGTAGCGCGCATCATGCGCACAGAGCCGCGCTGCACCACTGGGAGAAGGTATGTACGTCCGCGCTGTGCTCTGCGGCCGGCGCGCTGTCCTGGCACGCGCGCGCCGCCAGCACTGTGCACCGCACACGTAGCGCGCATCATGCGCACAGAGCCGCGCTGCACCACTGGGAGAAGGTATGTACGTCCGCGCTGTGCTCTGCGGCCGGCGCGCTGTCCTGGCACGCGCGCGCCGCCAGCACTGTGCACCGCACACGTAGCGCGCATCATGCGCACAGAGCCGCGCTGCACCACTGGGAGAAGGTATGTACGTCCGCGCTGTGCTCTGCGGCCGGCGCGCTGTCCTGGCACGCGCGCGCCGCCAGCACTGTGCACCGCACACGTAGCGCGCATCATGCGCACAGAGCCGCGCTGCACCACTGGGAGAAGGTATGTACGTCCGCGCTGTGCTCTGCGGCCGGCGCGCTGTCCTGGCACGCGCGCGCCGCCAGCACTGTGCACCGCACACGTAGCGCGCATCATGCGCACAGAGCCGCGCTGCACCACTGGGAGAAGGTATGTACGTCCGCGCTGTGCTCTGCGGCCGGCGCGCTGTCCTGGCACGCGCGCGCCCGCCAGCACTGTCCACCGCACACGGAGCGCGCATCCCGCGCACCGAGCCGCGCTGCACCACTGGGAGAAGGTATGTACGTCCGCGCTGTGCTCTGCGGCCGGCGCGCTGTCCTGGCACGCGCGCGCCGCCAGCACTGTGCACCGCACACGTAGCGCGCATCATGCGCACAGAGCCGCGCTGCACCACTGGGAGAAGGTATGTACGTCCGCGCTGTGCTCTGCGGCCGGCGCGCTGTCCTGGCACGCGCGCGCCGCCAGCACTGTGCACCGCACACGTAGCGCGCATCATGCGCACAGAGCCGCGCTGCACCACTGGGAGAAGGTATGTACGTCCGCGCTGTGCTCTGCGGCCGGCGCGCTGTCCTGGCACGCGCGCGCCGCCAGCACTGTGCACCGCACACGTAGCGCGCATCATGCGCACAGAGCCGCGCTGCACCACTGGGAGAAGGTATGTACGTCCGCGCTGTGCTCTGCGGCCGGCGCGCTGTCCTGGCACGCGCGCGCCGCCAGCACTGTGCACCGCACACGTAGCGCGCATCATGCGCACAGAGCCGCGCTGCACCACTGGGAGAAGGTATGTACGTCCGCGCTGTGCTCTGCGGCCGGCGCGCTGTCCTGGCACGCGCGCGCCGCCAGCACTGTGCACCGCACACGTAGCGCGCATCATGCGCACAGAGCCGCGCTGCACCACTGGGAGAAGGTATGTACGTCCGCGCTGTGCTCTGCGGCCGGCGCGCTGTCCTGGCACGCGCGCGCCGCCAGCACTGTGCACCGCACACGTAGCGCGCATCATGCGCACAGAGCCGCGCTGCACCACTGGGAGAAGGTATGTACGTCCGCGCTGTGCTCTGCGGCCGGCGCGCTGTCCTGGCACGCGCGCGCCGCCAGCACTGTGCACCGCACACGTAGCGCGCATCATGCGCACAGAGCCGCGCTGCACCACTGGGAGAAGGTATGTACGTCCGCGCTGTGCTCTGCGGCCGGCGCGCTGTCCTGGCACGCGCGCGCCGCCAGCACTGTGCACCGCACACGTAGCGCGCATCATGCGCACAGAGCCGCGCTGCACCACTGGGAGAAGGTATGTACGTCCGCGCTGTGCTCTGCGGCCGGCGCGCTGTCCTGGCACGCGCGCGCCGCCAGCACTGTGCACCGCACACGTAGCGCGCATCATGCGCACAGAGCCGCGCTGCACCACTGGGAGAAGGTATGGGGGAATCTGTCAGTAAGGGCTCTTTCAGTTTAGGCGTTTCGTGTAGCACGGCTGCAACGCAACAACAGCGCTATTGCCACTCATTCGCGATACCGACGCCCGTATTGCTGCCGCACCGCAATATTTTTATGTAAACAAACGAAAATACGTCTGCCGTACGGCAAACATACGTTCGAATAGCATTCGTAGTTCGTTCAGCACACACTCGTCTTTCATGCAGCCATACTTTTATCGAGAAATACCAATCAATCAGTATCAACTACAAGGTCCCTAACTATATTTGTATAGTACAGAAATATTGTAAACTCTCACAAATAAAATAAAGAAATCTACACAAATTAACGTGACCTACAAGAATTATGTTTTTTTTTGCCATTCTGTAATAAACTCGTTAAAACACCCTGGCGCTCTAACGATGCAATATCATCTTCCACAAGTTATCGATGTTTAGAGGTATGAGGAACAGTGTAAAGTCCCTCATCCTCCGTTGAAAAGGGAAGATCCTCCGACCAGACGGGTGTTGTGTCTGGTGGGCTACTGCCCGACGGTTCTAGTCGGGGTTTGCGTATACAGGGTGTCCCACGGCTATGCCACATGGAGGGAAAGTACCTTAAATATTGTAGATAGAACATTTTACTGAAAGAAGACATTATCTGAATTTTGAAAACATTTTAAACTGCATTCATAGTTTTTTAAATAATTAAATGGTTAGGCCGGGAATCGAACTTGTTCCACGAGAAAAAATTATCATCCTGTAGTTTTATCATACCGATCGAAAGGTTTCATTATAAGGATTATTTTTTGCTAAATAACATAGTGTCACAAATAAAAGGAAGACCGTGAATTTTAACATTTTATGTAAAATTTTGTTCTGAAAAGTTAAAAGCTTACATTGCCGTAAGGACATACAATTGACAATCATAACTACTTAATACTAATTAATCTACCCACTTGAGTTATACGCATCATTTAAATAAATAAATATCCACCACAACAAGCCCAAAAAATCGTCAGGGAGCGAAATAATCAAAAGTTATCACTTTGTATTCAAGAAGGAGGGACTCATTTTGAGCATTTGAAAAATTGACTAATTTTGTATTAAAAATGTTAAAATTCATGGTCTTTCTTTTATTTTCGACACTATGTTATTTAGCAAAAAATAATCCTTGCGATGAAGCCTTTCGATCGGTAGGATAAAACTACAGGATGATTAATTTTCTCGAGTAACAGGTTCGATTCCCGGTTCAACTATGTAATTATTTAAATATCTATGAATGCAGTTTAAAATGTTTTCAAAATTCATATAATGTTTTCTTTCAGTAAAATGTTCTATCTACAATATTTAAGGTACTTTCCCTCCATGTGGCATAGCCGTGGGACACCCTGTATGTGTTAATGTTGCCGAATACTTTAATATCGCGATTTAGGATGTGAGTTGCAGTTCCCAGGTCTGCCATAGATGTTGCCACAGAACATTTACATTTGTAATTTCCTAAATATAATATTTTTACTTTCAGGCGTGCACATTGGCACAGAAATATTCTCTGAAAGTATCTCCAGTGGAAGAATCACTCATGGAGATGTTACATCCTGAAGGAAACATTGATACACAATGGGTAAGTTAACCACACATATTTAAAACAGAAAACTATATTTTTTTGTTTAAAAAACTAGCTTAGTGCGAGCCAGAATCACATGCAGGGGGCTCCATACCATTATTGGAAAAAAAGCAAAAAAACACATTTGTTGTATTTGTTATATTTATTAGGCTATTTTATTTTGTTTTTAGTATTTGTTAATAACAACAGCATAAATACATCATCTGTGAAAATTTTAAATGTCGAGCTATCATTCATGAGATACAGCTTGGTGATAAATAGACGACTCAACAAAAAAGAACTACATAAAGTCTTGAATCTTTAGTAAAGTTCAACAGACCTCCAAATTTATGAAACCAAATTATGAGTTCGAACCAAAGATAGTTTATTAGTTCTTCTTAAACAGAAATAGATTTCAAGCCAACTTATATCTCCCCCACCCAGGTAGACAACGTATCAGCTCTCCTGCGCGAGATGATAGCGTCCCTGAGCGCGGACGCGGTGTCTCTGCGCGCTCGCGTGCGCGCCGCTACCGACGCTCTGCGCGCCGCCGCCGAGCGCGTCAGCGAGCCCGACGGGAACAGACTGCATCTGATGCAGGACGTCAAGGGGCCGCTGCAGACGCTACAGGCCGTCAATGAGGTACTGTTGTTGCTAGAAATAAAGAAGAACGTTTATTTTATGCAAAAGAACAGTTATATTTATATAATTAAAATATTTTTAAACCGCTGTTCTTTATTTTAAAATAATTTGTTAGTATTATTATGAAAGTCTCCTTTTTTATAATTTTTTTAATTGGAGTTAGCGTATACCTGTAAAGTAATGAGTGAGTTAAATGTCATTCATTCGAAACAGGTGCCATGTTAGCTTGCACGGATAGTATGGACTGTCTTAATCTGACAGGACTTAACAAATTTTTTATCTTCTGTCTTTTTCTTAATGAAATGGAAAGAGAAAAATGCACTTAACTTAAATTTAAGTTAGTTTGTGAATCAGAGAATCGGCACCAATGACATTTTGGCATAGCCAAATTTCATATAGACAAGGTACTAAGATACAATAAATATTTGCAGGGAGACAACCCGGCTGCCGAATTCCTGGCCCGCGAGAAGCAGATATCGGAACAGATCGCGGCGCTGACGTCCGTACAGTCGCAGGAGGCGGCCGTGAGCGGCGCGCGGGACGCGGCCGACGCGCTCATAGCCGGCCTGCCCGAACATCACGACTCGCTGCTACTGTCAGTATCTATTCAACACTTAATTTTACAGTTTTCCAATTTCAATCTATTATTATTTTTATTTTAAACAGTATTTTTTGCATCTACCATTACGGCGTATTACTATACCCTGTTTGATTAGGTATTTAGTTAAAGTTAAACAATTTTGACATGCCTTTAATTAAAAAACTTGGCAATTTTTTTACAAGAGATGTGTATGTTCGTCAATTAACAGAATTTAAATAACGTTGGTATGTCTTTTTAACGATATTTTTTAGATAAAAACTTATGTCAGATTGTTGACGTTTAGTTAGGTATCTAAACAAATGGAGTATAGACAATACAGACAAACAGTATTTTTTGCAGATTTACCATAGAGACATAATCTAAGTAATGACTACTAGGGGCCGAAAGGCGACCACCTGAAAAGGTGGCGAGACAATCACTAACTTTATATAAGCAAGGCAGAAAAGCATGCAAATAGTAAGACAATACAGGTTACAAAAAAGTAACGAAATTGATATATTCCAGACTACACAGCAGCTGGCCGGCCGAGCCGAGCGGGCGGCGCCTCACGCGGCAGAGCGCCGTCAACAAGAGCGGCGCCAACAACAGACATGGTCAGTGTACTTATTCACCATATTACGACTTCAATCTGCTGAAGAAGAATACTTGTAAATAGTGGTGGCGCGGGTGGTGGTGGTAGTAATGTCTTTACAAGTAATATCGAAAGGTGACAACAAATAATAATCATTTTAAAATGTTCATTCCTATAGTCCGGGCGGTGTGACTATTGACCGTCACTTATGAATTGAGAGCATAATAATTTTCATAACTAATAGCTTCCTTTCCAAGCTCAAAATGGTTTAGGCGCATTAGGGCTAATTCTCGTTTTGGCAACCGACTCCCTAATGGACTACTTCTCATTATGGCTACTTCTCATTTGGGCTACTTCTCATTTGGGGTACTTCTCATTTAGGATACTTCTCATTTGGGCTACTTCTCACTTGGGCTACTTCTCACTTGGGCTACTTCTCATTAGGGTTATTACTCATTAAAAAGCTACTTCTCAAAATTTGGGAAGGTTTATTGAAATAAGTATAGGTGTACCAGAAACTGATGATAAAAAAGTAAAACAAATAAAATAATGATTTTGATGTGGTAAGCTTGTCATGTCATCTGTCAAGTAACATTACGTTTATTTGTTTATATTTGTTGTTTTCAAGAAATCTTTAGAGTCATCTCGTGTTCTTGGTTATAAGAACACTTGTATGATCTCCATACTATAATTTAATAACCGTACAATTGTCACTAATAAAAAAAATATTAATAATCAAACTGGACATTGGCAGAAATCACCGAAAATTCGGTGGATTGCCATAATTATTTAAAAGTTGAAGTTGTTGAAGAAATCTTTAGTAAAAATGAAAGAATTACTATGAAACCTGCAGTCACAATCCAGAAGCATTTGTTTCTAACGTGTACCGAGGCAGAGAAGGCACAATACTGCCATTCATCTTATACATCCACAATAAATATAAATCGTAACTGTAAATTGTGTAACTGTAAAGTTATATATCACGTAATATATATACATATGTTAAACTCATATAAATGGATATGAAACGGGTTCCCTACTTGAAATCGAATGACGTGAGATCGAATAACACTTGCTCGAAAACGTTTGCTCGATAGTTCTTGATATCGATAAATCATGAGCTCGAAAGTTCACTTCGGCAGCGCGAGGGCTCATTGTTTGATGTATCAAAATCTCGAAACGTCATTTCTCGATTGACTCTCTAATAGATTTATAAAACATCTCGAAAACGGTGCGTCCGTAAACGTATCACAAAAATAATGAAAACTTTCCCACTTAATAACTGCCCTGCCCCTAGTTCTTAACCTCTAGGTAAAAAAAAAAACCGGTCAAGTGCGAGTTCTACTCGCGCAACGAGGGTTCCGTTAATTTGTTTTTTAGTGAAATAACTACAAATTTACGGTTTTCAGAGTTTTCCTTTTACTTGTGCTACATGACCTTGCTTCTTGCCAAATTTCACAATTCTAGGTCAATGGGAAGTACCCTATAGGTTTTGAGTTTTGATTCCCTTAAAAATGTCTAAATATGCAATATAAACCGCCGTATCTTTTTATTGCGTTGATTTAGAAACTTGATTTTTTCACTGCTTTAAGAGATAGCAGACCTGAGTATGTGATATTAATTTGAGCTTGATATCTCGACGCGTTTCTGAAAAAAAAAGGTCTTGACAGACGGAAGAACGGGAGGACGGACGGATGTGAACTAACTACAAATTTACGGTTTTCGGAGTTTTCCCTTTACTTGTGCTACATGACCTTGCCTTTTGCCAAATTTCATGATTCTAGGTCAATGGGAAGTACCCTATAGGTTTTGAGTTTTGATTCTCTTGAAAATATCTGAATATGCAATATAAACCGCCGTATCTTTTTATTGCGTTAATTTAGAAACTATGTTTTCCCCCTGCTTTGAGAGATAGCAGACCTGAGTATGTGATATTAATTTCAGCTTGATATCTCGACGCGTTTCTGAGAAAAAGGTTCTTGACAGACAGACGGACAGACGGACGCCTGATGTCAACTAACTACAAATTTACGGTTTTCGGAGTTTTCCCTTTACTTGTGCTACATGACCTTGCCTTTTGCCAAATTTCATGATTCTAGGTCAATGGGAAGTACCCTATAGGTTTTGAGTTTTGATTCTCTTGAAAATATCTAAATATGCAATATAAACCGCCGTATTTTTTTATTGCATTGATGTAGAAACTTGATTTTTTCACTGCTGTGAGAGATAGCAGACCTAAGTATGTGATATTAATTTCAGCTTGATATCTCGACGCGTTTATGAGAAAAAGGTTCTTGACAGACAGACGGACAGACGGACGCCTGGTGTGAACTAACTACAAATTTACGGTTTTCGGAGTTTTCCCTTTACTTGTTCTACATGACCTTGCTTTTTGCCAAATTTCATGATTCTAGGTCAATGGGAAGTACCCTATAGGTTTTGATTTCCTTGCAAATGTCCAAATTTGCAATATAAACCGCCGTATCTTTTTATTGCATTGATTTAAAAACTTGATTTTTTCACTGCTTTAAGAGATAGCAGACCCGAGTATGTGATATTAGTTTCAGCTTGATATCTTGACGCGTTTCTGAGGAAAAGGGTCTTGACAGCCGGACGGACGGACAGACGGACAACAAAGTGATCCTATAAGGGTTCCGTTTTGACCTTTTGAGGTACGGAACCCTAAAAACAGTCAAAAAACCATAAAAAAATCACACACTTCTTTGGTTACATATTTTTTGTATTTTGATCGGTCGAGAAATGACGTTTCGAGATTTTGATACATCAAACAATGAGCCTTCGCGCTGCCGTCATTCGAGATTTTGATGCATCGAGGGAGTGAACTTTCGAGCTCATGATTTATCGATTTCAAGAACTATCGAGCAAACGTTTTCGAGCAAGTGTTATTCGATCTCACGTCATTCGATTTCAAGTAGGGAACCCATATGAAACAAAGGTATCGGTCATGGTATACGAAACGGGGCACTATGAAAAAAAGACTTAGAAAAATTTCACCCAAAAACAACGCCTAATCAAGCCTTCGGGATCTGGTGGGATGTGGGAGTACTAGGGTGGGGAAACACCGGGGGACGACCTTAAGGTCAATGACCTTGACCCTAAGGTCAAGGTCAAATTTATGAAAACGCAGGAAAATGACGGGGAACGCTCGAAGTAACTGACCTTGACGCCAAGGTCAATGACCTTGAACTCAAGGTCAAGGTCAAAATTTATAAAAACGCAGGAAAATAATGGGAAACACCTGAAGCCAGTGACCTTAACGCCAAGGTCAATGACATTGAACTCAAGGTCAAGGTCAAAATTCATAAAATGCAGGAAAATGATAGAAAACACCTGAAGTCAGTGACCTTGAAGCCAAGGTCAATGAAATCGAACTCAAGGTCAAGGTCAAAATTCATAAAAACGCAAGAAAATGACGGGGAACGCCCGAAGTCAGTGACCTTAACGCCAAGGTCAATGACCTTGAACACAAGGTCAAGGTCAAGTACTTAAAAACGCAGGAAAATGACGGGGAGCGTTAGGGGTCAGTGACCTTAACGCCAAGGTCAATGACCTTAAACTCAAGGTCAAGGTCAAATTTATAAAGACGCAGGAAAATGATGGGAATCGCTCGAGGTCAATGATATTGACGCCAAGATCAATGACCTTGAGCTCAAGGTCAAATACTAAAAACGCAGGGATATGACGGGGAACGTTAGGGGTCAGTGACCTTGACGTCATGAATAACCTTGATCACTAAAGTTGCTTAAAAGGCTCGCTCTTGGACTAGTTTGCTTAAAGGGCACAGTCGGAGCCTCGCTTCGCGGGGCTTAATGGTCATAAAAAAAATAACCACGAATGGGATGGCGGGGTCTATTCGCTCGCTTCGCTCGCTTACTAGACCCCGCCATCCCCTTCTAACCTAACCTGTCCGAGTCGGGGTGCCCCATGTCCCGAGGTCGCTTCGCTCGCTCTTGGACTAGTTTGCTTAAAGGGCACAGTCGGAGCCCCGCGTCGCGGGGCGTAATGGTCATAAAAAAAATAACCACGAATGGGATGGCGGGGTCTATTCGCTCGCTTCGCTCGCTCACTAGACCCCGCCATCCCCTTCTAACCTAACCTGTCCGAGTCGGGGTGCCCCATGTCCCGAGCTCGCTTCGCTCGCTCTTGGACTAGTTTGCTTAAAGGGCACAGTCGGAGCCCCGCTTCGCGGGGCTTAGTGGTCATAAAAAAAATAACCACGAATGGGATGGCGGGGTCTATTCGCTCGCTTCGCTCGCTCACTAGACCCCGCCCTCCCCGTCTAACCTAACCAGTCCGAGTCGGGGTGCCCCATGTCCGAGCTCGCTTCGCTCGCTCTTGGACTAGTTTGCTTAAAGGGCACAGTCGGAGCCCCGCTTCGCGGGGCTTTAATGGTCATAAAAAAAATAACCACGAATGGGATGGCGGGGTCTATTCGCTCGCTTCGCTCGCTCACTAGACCCCGCCATCCCCTTCTAACCTAACCTGTCCGAGTCGGGGTGCCCCATGTCCCGAGCTCGCTTCGCTCGCTCTTGGACTAGTTTGCTTAAAGGGCAGTCGGAGCCCAGCTTCGCGGGGCTTAATTTAGACTTAGAACCCCAAGAAACCATGAAAACGACACCCATGATGCATGCCCCGCATTTTCCTGCGTTTTTTATGAATTTTGACCTTGACCTTGAGTTCAAGGTCATCAACCTTGCGTCAAGGTCACTGACCTCAAGCGTTCCTCGTAATTTTCCTGCGTTTTCATGAATTTGACCTTGACCTTGACCCTAGGGTCAAGGTCATTAACCTTAAGGTCGCCCCCCGGTGTTTCCCCACCCTAGTACTCCCACATCCCACCGGATCCCGAAGGCTTGATTAGGCGTTGTTTTTGGGTGAAATTTTTCTAAGTCCCAGACGCCTTAATAATGAGGGTTACATTTTGCCTCCTACCTCAGCGGTCATTGATCTTACAAAAAAAAATCCCGGGAAAAAGTTGTCTCTTTTGATGTCCCCCATACGATAAAACCATAAAAAGAAAGTATTATTAAGTTTGAAAATTTCGTCAAAAAGAAAATTTTTCTAAGTCCCAGACGCCTTAATAATGAGGGTTAGATTTTGCCTCCTATCTCAGCGGTCATTGACCTCACAAAAAAAAATCCCGGGAAAAAGTTGTTTCTTTTGATGTCCCCCATACGATAAAACCATAAAAAGAAAGTATTATTAAGTTTGAAAATTTCATCAAAATTTTTCTAAGTGTTTTTTCCTCAGTGCCCCGTTACGTACACTCCAACCAAGGTATCAACATTGGCGAGTCATACTAACCAGTCAACGCAAGCACACGGTCTAAAATCGAAAATTGTGTAAGCGACACCTCCTTTACAGATATATTGGTACACGTTAGAAACAATTCAAACTAAACGCCAAAAAAAAACTTCTGGAGTGTGCCTGCAGTAGTTTTAAAGTAATTCTTTAATTTTTACTCAAGATTTCTCGAAAACAACAAATGTAAACAAATAAACGTAATGTCACTTGACAGATGACATGACAAGATTACCACATCAAAATCATTATCTGTTTTACTTTTTTTATACTCAATGATATTATAAGTAAAAAGGTGTAGATAGGTTACCCGAACGAAATTCTATCTTCAAAAACGGCACACTAACGCACACATACATTACACGTCAAAGTAGGATGACATGATTGAAGTAACTCAACAGTCAACTCTTAATGAATGGCCTTTGTGGAAAAGACACCACAATTCTGCCAATAACACGTGAACTTTGATAATAAACCATCAAACGCTGGAGAGTATTTTGCGAGAATTAACCGTAAATATAAATAAAGTATTAAAGTTATAAAGATCAAATGATTGAAGTAGTGCGAGTGAAAAAGAGATAAACGTCAAATGTCAACGCGATACTCAGTATCATGTTGGTCAATTGGCAAACTTTTAATGTGCCACTTTTTGACTGCATATCACCTATCTACACTTTTTTACTTATAACATCATTGCCTATACTTATTTCAATAAACATTACCAAATTTTGAGAAGTAGCTTTTTAATGAGTAATAACCCTAATGAGAAGTAGTTCAAGTGAGAAATAGCCCAAGTGAGAAGTAGCCCAAGTGAGAAGTAGCCCAAGTGAGAAGTAGCCCAAATGAGAAGTAGCCCAAACGAGTAGTAGCCCAAATGAGAAGTAGCCCAAACGAGAAGTAGCCATAATGAGAAGTAGCTAGTCGGTTGCCAAAACGAGAATTAGCCCTAATGCGCCTAAACTAGCTAGCTAACTAGCTAATAACAGCCGCCTACAAAAAATAGATACATTTTATCGTTACCAAGCAATATATCACGACTTGCTTTTAAGAGCGCTGGTAGCAAAACTTTATCACTTTTGGATACTCACAGTTCAATGCAACGAATACATTCCTTAGCGGTGTTAAATCTTCGGAATGTCAGAGTCGAATCACGACTTAGTTTTGTGGTCGAAAGTCGACTTTATGCTGCTAACTAGGCTGAAACCGAAAGTTTAATCGAACATTGAAACACACATATTAAACCTTCGAACACACCTGATTCGAGACACAATAGAAAGACAAAAGCAGCCCGACAGCCGGCTGTCGGTTGGTCGTCGAAAGGTTAACACGTACTTAACGTATTGATTGATTGTTAGGGTATGTATTGATTGTTTCCTAATGTATGTTTATCGCAGGAGGCGAACGCAACGCGGTGGGCGCGGGCGTGTGGAAGCGCGTGCGGCTGAAGCTGGAGGGACGCGACGACACGCTGCCGCAGCGACGTCACGCGCTCTCCGAACAAGTCAGCCTCACTCTTTTATATATTATTATATTTATAAATACAACGTGTGGAAGCGCGTGCGGCTGAAGCTGGAGGGACGCGACGACACGCTGCCGCAGCGACGTCACGCGCTCTCCGAACAAGTCAGCCTCACTCTTTTATATATTATTATATTTATAAATACAACGTGTGGAAGCGCGTGCGGCTGAAGCTGGAGGGACGCGACGACACGCTGCCGCAGCGACGTCACGCGCTCTCCGAACAAGTCAGCCTCACTCTTTTATATATTATTATATTTATAAATACAACGTGTGGAAGCGCGTGCGGCTGAAGCTGGAGGGACGCGACGACACGCTGCCGCAGCGACGTCACGCGCTCTCCGAACAAGTCAGCCTCACTCTTTTATATATTATTATATTTATAAATACAACGTGTGGAAGCGCGTGCGGCTGAAGCTGGAGGGACGCGACGACACGCTGCCGCAGCGACGTCACGCGCTCTCCGAACAAGTCAGCCTCACTCTTTTATATATTATTATATTTATAAATACAACGTGTGGAAGCGCGTGCGGCTGAAGCTGGAGGGACGCGACGACACGCTGCCGCAGCGACGTCACGCGCTCTCCGAACAAGTCAGCCTCACTCTTTTATATATTATTATATTTATAAATACAACGTGTGGAAGCGCGTGCGGCTGAAGCTGGAGGGACGCGACGACACGCTGCCGCAGCGACGTCACGCGCTCTCCGAACAAGTCAGCCTCACTCTTTTATATATTATTATATTTATAAATACAACGTGTGGAAGCGCGTGCGGCTGAAGCTGGAGGGACGCGACGACACGCTGCCGCAGCGACGTCACGCGCTCTCCGAACAAGTCAGCCTCACTCTTTTATATATTATTATATTTATAAATACAACGTGTGGAAGCGCGTGCGGCTGAAGCTGGAGGGACGCGACGACACGCTGCCGCAGCGACGTCACGCGCTCTCCGAACAAGTCAGCCTCACTCTTTTATATATTATTATATTTATAAATACAACGTGTGGAAGCGCGTGCGGCTGAAGCTGGAGGGACGCGACGACACGCTGCCGCAGCGACGTCACGCGCTCTCCGAACAAGTCAGCCTCACTCTTTTATATATTATTATATTTATAAATACAACGTGTGGAAGCGCGTGCGGCTGAAGCTGGAGGGACGCGACGACACGCTGCCGCAGCGACGTCACGCGCTCTCCGAACAAGTCAGCCTCACTCTTTTATATTTATAAATACAATGCTTTTTGACACCTTAACACGTCAAACATTGTACACGCTACACGCTACAACAATTCATACACAGCTGTCGCTTGGGATTTGACTAAGTACAACAAATTAATTATATAGAATTACATAAACTAAATTGAAGATAATGTTCAAAAAAGTAGCCCGAGATCCCACACTAGGAGTGCTTGCAGCCTATGTAAAATTAGGGCGAATGATGTCATTTAAACACAAGTTAGAACAAAACTTTATGACTCCTCTTTCACTAACACACAATTTATTGGAAAGCAGCAGGCGTATTATACACGAAAAAAAAGCGAGACAAACAGACAGATCGATGTACATTCATATTTATAATGTTAGTATGGATTTACAACAAATGAACAGCAAAGGTCCAAATATAGAACCTTGTGGAACACCGTCATGAAATGCTCTAAAGATAAGACAAGCACACTATTTCAGTTTGTATTATTATGCATTCGGTTATCTGAGTTTGGTTGTCTATCGTTCATGTAATATTGCACGAGTTTAAACACCTCTAATGGCGAATCTAAAGAGCTTAGCTAATAACTTTTTATGGATTACTTAGTCAAATGTCCTGGCCATGTCTATATCACATATGTTACTCATCAAGAGGTAATACAAAATATCAATCAATATTTTGTATTATCTTTTTAGTAAAGTTTTGTTTTGTTTTAGGAAAATTTGTTGTAATGTTTTTGGTCATTATGAGTAATGTCGGTGTGTTGCGCAGGTGGACCACATGATAAAGGAAGCTGTATGCTCTGGGAACCTGTGCATGATGTACGAGGGCTGGATGGCGTGGGTCTGAGGTCCTGCCGCTCGTCCTCGCGCCTGCGCCGCCCGGCCCGCGCGCCCTGGACGTGAGCCCGCCACCACCGCTACCGCGACCGCGACCGCGACCGCGGAGCGAGCCAGCGAGGCCCGCCGTGACAGCCATCGCGAAACAACTCGTTCAACCTCACTTCGGTACCGCGTTTATTACTAGTTTTATCTTTTTTGTTCGTGCTCGCTGGCCCTGCTGGCCGGCCGCGGCCGAGCATTAGGGAATAGGTTTCAGTAACTCGCACTCGCCGCACTCGCACGAGTATCGAGCGGTGCGAGCGGTGCGAGCGCTCGAGGTGTGAGCGGAGGCGCTGAGTCACGGTGTCGCCGCTACGGACGTGTCGCACTCTGTGCTACTGTCGTATTGTATCAGAAATGACGCAGTCTATCAACGTAGTATGTATTACAGAAACGGTTGTTACACAACAATACCGACCTGGTGTTATTTTCAACTTAACTTAAGTAAATGTTCTTTATATCCGTGCGATTACTCTGTTTATTTCTATAAACATCTTGCAGTCGAGGCGACGAAATTAAACATTTATGTGACATCATTGGCGTACAAAATTTATTTGTAGCTCATCTATGATATTTTTTATATAAAAAAAAAAATACAAAAAAAAATAAGTACTAATAAGAACGACACGAACTGTGCAGAATCGATGTACTGATTTATTCATTTTTTTCCTGTGTGTGATATGAATGTAATTTCATCTGAAGTAGCGCACGCCACAGTGTAGAATTACAGTTCCATCGAACAATAATATGTAGCCCTTTCAATATTCCGATTGGTATAATAATAGCTAGATTTATATTTCAAGTAATAGCCCATTAAATAGAAAATGAATACCTAGTTTGAATTCTGCACGTTACTCTGTAGCTCTCATCATATAGAAGTATTCATGTAACACATACATTATAACTAAACTTCGATATATTCTAACACATAAATGTATCTTAATGTAGGCATTAATTAAGTTGTACTCATTTCCTGTAAAACTTTCGCGTCAAAGTAATGCTAACGGGGAAATATAATGCGCCACCTACACAAGCGAGCTATGGTATAGATGCCATACACTGTAGCTTGAGATATAAGTACTTCAAATTTATTGTAACAATAAGTCGACTACTTATTTGTAGTAAGATTGTTTGCTCTTCATTATAAGATTGATCCTAAACTTTTAAACCGAACACTCAGCTGAAATAAAATAGCTTTCATTTTATTTTATGGAACTCTTACTCTATTTGATAAATAAACCACTTTTCGTTCGAACTGACACTAGTGTATGGTACACCTAAAATATATTATGCAGCGTTAATCTATAGTCTGCACGTACTCTGAATGCCACTTGAGGCGACACCAGTCAAGTGAGTGTCATCTTTACGCTTCTGAATTTGAGTCTCAGATATTTATTGCATCTAGTTATATATCATTGTTATGGTTTTACTTGATGCAATATAAAACGTTGCAATTTAGATTACGCTTGCCTGCTATCCACACTTATTTAGCTCTTAAATATTCAAGTCAATGTCATAATTATTACTAAATACTCCAAATTTCTCGCTTTTTAGTTTTGTAGATGGCGCCTTATATACAAATCGGCTAAGGGACACACATTGGTACAGAACGGCCCGCGCCTGTAACATATTCAAGAGATTTCCGCAACATCTTACTTTCTAGTTACTACCCATTGAACGAATGTTGTCACAGGCCACGGTCTCAGCAAATACGACTTTATATCGAAAAAGTTGCATTGTCGGCCGTTCTGTACTAATAAAATTGTCCCTGGTTCTTTAAAAACGTAGAGAACCGATATACTTATGACAAACATAGTAAACATTTGATATTGTTAAGAAAAATAATTAACATTCTGAGTCTAGACAGTCAATCTAAAATTTCGATATAAAAAAATCGTGACAGAATTGTTTGGCACAAAACACAACGAACTTGTCAATGGTAGGCAATGTTTCCAAAACTTCAGCGTTGAAAACTTGTAACGAAGTTCTTTTATCTATTCTTACAGGGGATGAGTACATAGATATAACATATAATATTATATATCGCGTACCGTATCATGCAACCTTCACTCGCGCATGTGTTCGCGACCGCACGTCTCTTCGACGTGTGTGTCGTACGTCTCTCTGACGTAGTGTGTTTGCACGTCGCTAGGACGTGGAGTATTTGTGACGTGGATGCATTTGACACAGTAATACATTACCATCAAGATTTAGACCATTTTAACATAGGGTTATATTATACCCAGAGACATTGGCATGAATCTACAAATGGACAGGTATATGCAGATGCCCTACTTTGTTATATGGCCGACTAAATAAGGCGATTTAATATAATTTGTAATAGCGGCATACTAATTGTTTACGCTGTTTCCTAGAAATAAAAGCTCATAGATATAATAAGTATTGGATGTTAAAACGATAAATGTTGTGTACCGATGCGAACTTGACGCATAGATCCTCGTTGAATGTACTTCTCCGTAGTTTTTGGTCTAAATCGTTACAATGCATCCATCTTGCGTGACTGTATCGCTTCATATTAAAATAAATGGTAATGGTAGCAAGTGTTGTTTTATTTTAAATTATCCCAACATCATCTCCTGTTCTTGATTTCCTAACTGCAGCTGAATACCGACGTTTTCTATGTTGCTGCTGCTTATCCGACTTCTACAAATCAATAGACGTATCATGATACCCTTTTGTATCAGTAAATTTCTCGATAAAGATAACCTGATCTTAGCGATATGAAATTAATATACTTAACCACCTATTCTCAGATTTACTGAATATACACACAAAAACTTATAAGAACCGGCAAGCCGATTCGGAGTTTTGTTACAAACCCGGTTTTACATATAAGAGATTCAGTCCGGTCAGCTTCTAAAAGGACTGAAAATCTTGTTAAAATCTTTTATTTTATTTATACATTAAAAATATTATTTCTGTATCATTGCAAAATTTTACAGATGATTATAACATAAGGTATTAGTTTTCAAAAACCGGATGTTATAAATAACAATTTAATAAAAAAAACATCAATTTAATTGGCAGTTTATATTTATTTACATAACAATAAATCACATGAGGGATGAATTGTGAAAGGACATCAATATTGTAATAATTTGAACCTGTCTCATGAGTAATGCTCAATACAGTTAAGTTTACTAGATTATACTTATCGCGAAATACAGCTGACAGACACAGTTGTAGACACTTTGCTTTAAGCTACCTAGAGAGTTTCAAATGAGAAGAAATCTAAGCTAGTTGGGTTAAAGTGATAAAACGATAAGATAACAGCGAAGACAGCAGAATTACATTCGAACAGTTTCCATGGATAATGAACCAAAACTCAACATTACATGTCACATGAGTCGACTGTTGCGTGCAACTTAATAAATGCGGTGCGGAATTATATCATACACACAATCTTGAGCTCTTACATATTAAGCTAATTTAGTTCATTGGAATCAATGCCAATAAATCCAACATTTGTGGTATATAGGCGTTTACCATTAATTGCTCGGATTTTCAGCATTGCACGATATTTAATTTAGACACGGATACAATACTCGGCAATTCGGCGCCGGATACCCAGTGGCAAAGTGGTTTCGCTATACGTATGAAACGTACAAGCCATACACTTAACAACTGAGCAACTTACGTCAGGTAACCAAAACATATGCAAAGAGCCTAACCTAAATGTCTTCACATCTGTCAGCTGTTTTCAGGCACCCCATAACTATGAGTTAAAACTGAATACTTGAAACCACTCCCGCGCAGGTATCACATACAGCACGACACACAGTATACTCGTGCGCAAACAACAACCACGAATGAACATTTAGGAAGACAAACAAAACAGAGTTTATTTTACATAACTATTCCTATGAAAATTGTATTAAAAGCCCTCGTGAATGTTAAATAACGGCCTTTTTTGAGTTTTAAGAAGAATTTATGAGTTTCGAAGTGTTTTGTGGACAAAGCAACACATGTCAATTTCTCAATTATTATAAGTATTAATTTTAGTAATGTTAAAGTATTACAATAATTGGCGTATATGGTAATAGGCGAGACGACAAAAAAAAAAGTAATTAGTCCGTCAGATAGATTATCAAAAAATTTTGGACACGTATTTTTTCTTTTTTCTCGTTAACAAAGAATGACGAAGATATAGTGCGTTAAATTTGCGCATGACGTCACGATCAGATACATATTTTGCAGGACGGTGACGTCAAAAGCCCCCATTCCGGAACTTTGTTGCTCTTTATCTTTGTATTTTTTTATTAATTTGATCAAGCAAAAAATACGTGTCCCGTCTTTTTGGCCGATCTATCAGACGGACTAAACAGAATGGCATTTTTTTAATGTTGTCATCCCTATTAAAGTGTTGCCATAAATGCCGTAATTAATTTTATAATTATGAGGGAGTGTTGCCGTTCTGTCTCAATCAATTGTTTGTTTGTCTTCCTAATTGCACCGCCCTTTTCAACACACACACAACATGCCACGGAAATTTTAAACTATACTAAACTGTACACAATAATAATTACATCTATGTGCATATACAATTTCAATAATATAATTTTATATAATATTTCATAATTATAGAGGATTTATGTGACAATTATAATAAAATGACAAGATCGAAATACAGAGGAACGTTCAACGTTTGGCAATAACAATATCAAGACGGAAGCAAACGATACCTAGAACATCGCGAGCGCGCTGTCATTACTTCTTTAATATATAATTTAGTAGAAGGAAATCCCCTAATAGAGCCATCTACAGCAAACTATTACTTAGTCAGATAAATTGCCATTATATTACAGCGGCGAGTCAGAGTAGAATACGAGATTAAAATATGTTTACCTAACTTGTTAACACCTTGTTAGCACAGCCGTCCAAGATTCGTCGTTCAGTAACGACTAGAAACTTACAAAAAAACACTCAAAGGTCCGATAAAAGATTTAGCACACACACATGTGTGTGGGTTGTCCCAAGATATATTTTTACCTTTATCTTGGCAATACTCACTTGCTACGACAGCCGATGTAACAAACATAAACGACCTATTCTCATTTACTATTAGCCGTCCTCTCAGTACGTAAGTAATATCCAATGTTAGAATTAAATGAATCATTAGCCCTGACCTGTTTACAGTGAAAGTCTGAACGCATGCTTCAGTTTTCACTTAAAAGTGCTGACAATTCATATATCTACAATACCTGTGCGTCAAGCAATCAATATCAAATCACTAATAGTGAGTGCGATCACAAACACGAACTCAGAATGATAGACAATCAATAATTATAACTTTGCAAAACAAGACATCGACGATTTTTTTTGTTATAACTTTGAATAGTCGAAATATAGAAGCCTTACTTCATCACTATTTCTCTATCCTCAAAAGTAACCAGAGGCTCTCCCGTGGTTCGAAATGAAGACTATGCTTTATAATAAACTAACACACATCAGCTGTTCGGCGACTCTATGGCATCCTACCTTTCCATGGCATCCCACCTTTACTATTCTTTACAGCAGCCGTGGAAGGTTCAATTTAGGGAGTAAGTCGAAGCAAATATTGTTATATTTTATGTGTTTATATTCAGCGATAGTAGACACACTAAACAGCACCATATTTCAATGGTGGTAGAGTAGCTGTCGTGCCGACCTTCCCAAGGGAAGCCGTTGCAATTGGATCGGAAAGTCGCTTATGCTTTACAGACATTTTCTTTATTCTCAAAGTCGATAACATAAAGCTGGGTCTCTATTAGACGCAGCCTCGGGTTGAGAATGCCGCGGCTTCGTGAAGACGAGGCTCAAGGTCGAGGCATACCGCTACTAGTACCAAATCAGTGCTTACAGCGAGGAAACTCGACCCAAATCTGCTCAAATGAAATCTTAGATTACGACTGACGTGTTCCTTGCACAGTTTGGAGCAGGTTTGGTACTTTAGAGGTATGAAGAACGGAGTCTTAAAGTTCCTCAGCCTCCTTTAAAGAAGGAGAGTCCTCCGACGAGACGGGTGTTATGTTTGGTGGGTGGTGGGCCAAACGGTTCTAGTCGGAATTTTTGTACATGTGCTGATGTCGCCGAAAACTCTTAAAACGTGATGTAAAATTTCAGTCTGTAGTTCACTTGTTAGGCGGTATATGTCGCCACAAGTGCTTACAGCGAGGCGACTCGTCCCGAGGCAGCTCAGAAGGAAGTTCAGCTAGACGGGTGATGTGGTCCAAGTTCAGTTAGGGGCAGTTTTGTTGCTATCGCTGGGCCTGCTTGAACCGGGACTTGTACCAAACAGTGCCCACAGCGAGGCGACTCGTCCCGAGGCAACACAAATCGAGTATCAGCTAAGAGTACATGCACTTTTTTAGCTCTATTCTGCTTATGACTATAGAAAACAGTCTGCCGGTGTTGCGGAATAGTTCTAATAGTCACCGCGGCCCCGAAACATAAAGGGCAATCGAAGGAACATGGGTAGGTTAGTCAGTAAAAGTCTGACACTCCCTTCCGCCCCGCCCAGGGCGGCAGTCATTTGATGATTTCCCACCTATAAAAAAAACAAAAAACTTAATTTGTATGAACACGCGTTCGCGTTTTAGCTTTCGATCAGAGTTGTTTGTTTTCTATATTCATAGCTGAATGGAGTTATACATATGTGATGAGTTCCTCCGCTATTGTGTAGCTAGCACAGCTTGGGGCAGGCGTGTTGCTATCGGTTCTGCTTGAGCGCGATGAGCTCGTCGAGCTGCGCCTTGTAGAGCTGGGTGACGTCCTGCAGGTCCAGCCGTACTTCTGCGAGCTGTTCCTCCTTCTCGCCGTACATCTGGAGTAACGCGTCGTACTGCTCTTGGACGGTCTGCAAGAGAATAATATGGTTAAGAGGATATCTTTAAAAAATAACCTGATGTAGTGTACAATCACGTGTATAAACATGTATACACTACGCAAAGATTTCTATCATTTTTTTCTAAAATTAGCCATAAGTTTTAGTTAAAACTTATTTTATAGTAATTATCATAGACTACTATAAAATGTGTCCTAAAACTAAAATTTATTATAGTCATTCTAAGAGAAAATTGATTTTAATGTTAGCGTGGTGTATACATGTTTATGCTCGTGACTGTACAAAGTTAGTGTTCAATCAAAGCCCCAAGGAGTCTCAATGGACACAGGCTTGCAAGACAGTGTGCTTGCACAACGACTGTGTTGACGCTGCAGCAGCAGGTCACGTTGCTGTGCGAGCGTGTCTCTAGCACAGTATCACAAGTACCTGCATGTCATCAAGAGAAGCCTGCAGCCGGGCGAGGTGCTGCGTGAGCGCGGTGCGCTCGCACAGCAGCAGGTCACGTTGCTGTGCGAGCGTGTCTCTAGCACAGTATCACAAGTACCTGCATGTCATCAAGAGAAGCCTGCAGCCGGGCGAGGTGCTGCGTGAGCGCGGTGCGCTCGCACAGCAGCAGGTCACGTTGCTGTGCGAGCGTGTCTCTAGCACAGTATCACAAGTACCTGCATGTCATCAAGAGAAGCCTGCAGCCGGGCGAGGTGCTGCGTGAGCGCGGTGCGCTCGCACAGCAGCAGGTCACGTTGCTGTGCGAGCGTGTCTCTAGCACAGTATCACAAGTACCTGCATGTCATCAAGAGAAGCCTGCAGCCGGGCGAGGTGCTGCGTGAGCGCGGTGCGCTCGCACAGCAGCAGGTCACGTTGCTGTGCGAGCGTGTCTCTAGCACAGTATCACAAGTACCTGCATGTCATCAAGAGAAGCCTGCAGCCGGGCGAGGTGCTGCGTGAGCGCGGTGCGCTCGCACAGCAGCAGGTCACGTTGCTGTGCGAGCGCGCGCAGCTCTCCGTCGCGGCGGGAGAGCGCGGCGAGCGTGTCCTCCACGCACAGCGCGGTGGTCGCCGTGGGGGTCGTGCAACCTTCCTCCTGTTACGTGATACATGATGCTTAGTACACGGTATTGTGGTATACAGAAACTGTATTGTGTCAAGAACTGTTGCTAATGAAATAGGTAATTGTTACATAAAACGCTGGTAATCAGGGTAATCAGCGCGTCTAGTTAGACAGGAAATTTAGTTTAATTTTGACTCGTTTCTGTATTTGCGTGTTTTTGGTGTAATTACAGTAATAATAGGTACAGTTAATTTCCCATAAAATATCTGTTATAAAAGGACATCAGGGATTTTTGTAAAAATAAAAGCGCAACCAGAAATTTTTTTTTTGGCCAGTAATGTATGAAAATTGCCTGATGTTCTTTAGCAACAAATAGAAACAAAGATGTGACATTCATGATTCAGGATCTTGGATGTCCACTAGTTGTTTCTATTTGATTCGACTGATTAACCAAATGTGCGGCAACATTATGTATGGTCGCGGTCTGAAAGTGTTTATCATTTTTGAAAGTTCATTCAATATCACACTTCTTTCACTAAAATCTAAAATGCCATAATGTTATGTTACTTGTTACCTTTCAAAAGTTATTATGCAAAATGACACAACGGGAATAATAAAGACAAAAATACACTTAATGAAGGTGAAACTCATGTATTTAGTTGTTAAAATGACATTTGTCAAAAAATATCGTTTGAACGTCGTTTAGACCAGAGTAAAAATTTACAAAATATTTTTTTTTTTTTCATATCGAAATAAAATGGCAAGTTTAACGAAAAAAAAAGAAAATGGATAGTGTTATATCATTAGTGCTTTATCACGAAAACTCAGTATATCTTTTATGAATTACTGTGACCTTATCCAAAATAAGGCGTCACGGCGAAGAAGAGCAAATAATAGATCATAGAAATTATTCAGAAAGAAGTGATGCTGCGCTACTGTGTGCGTAGTGTATCCTGCAGCAGAATTCCCACACATTAATTAATAATAATAAAACCCGCAGGGCAGCTGGTGGCGAGCTGTTGGGCAGTAGCAACCCCCACGGACCTGACCTTCTGGGAGACCCTTTGTTCTTCATATCTGGCTTGTCTTCATTGGCCGGCCAGAGTGAGCACTGACGAGGAACAAGGCCCCCACCTCACTCTTGCCTTTATTGGCTGGTTTGAGTGGAGACTCGCAAGAACAAAACGTGCTCGGGGGAAAGAAGTATTCCAGTAAGATGCTGGTAGGAATAGAGTTGACCGTACTTCCGGGATTGTCCTGATAGCCGTGGAATACCTCTTCACTCCTCCAGCACCTCAATATATGTTGCCCCCTTGTTGCTACGTCACTATGTGCTAGCGGCCGTTTTCGGGGGCCCATTAACTGAGTGTGCAAGTCACCCCCTGCCACTTTTTCCATGTTTCCAACCATTGGTCAGGCAGGGGCCATAGTCAACCCATAGTTTCTGGTACCTTATTCACTAAAGAACCCAAACCCATAGTCTAACATTTTTGTCAGTTGCCATGTTCCGCAATAATCCAACACCAATCGGGGGTTGTCCTTGGGTGCACTTACATATTGCATATAGGGATAATCGTCGGTTGGTGTACCATTTCACATAAAGTTTTGTTGCCCCTCGTACGCCTTCCAAAAGTCCGGGACCCCTGAGTCCCGAGACAAGCAAATAAATATAAAAATAATAATAATAATAATAAAAATCTTTATTGGCGCAAGGTTTACAGTTCACAGGGTGACTTATATCTAGATACAGGTAAATGTAATGGGCTATAGATACTGATGCTGCCTCCCAAACTAAGCGAAAGCTTGTATTTTGGGTGGCAGTGTTCAGTCATTTAATGTGGCTCGGTAATTACAATTTACATCATTTGTGCGTGCACCCGCACGAGATTAGAATAGAAGAATAGAATAGAATAGAAGAGAAGAATAGAATAGAAAAACAAAAATATAATGATTATATAATATGTGAATATTACTTATGGATTGTTAAGTGGATATGTGTAAAAGTGAGTGAGTGTATGTGTGGGAGTTAATAAAAAATAAAAACTGTTTATTTTATCTCCACAAATTACATCAAGGTATAAAGTTGACAAGACAAGTTGTTAATGTGTAGGTATGTGTGTGATTTTGTACTTGTGTTGTATGTGAATATGGTATTATGTAGGTAATTGTAACGTGTGTTTTATGTGTGGGTAATTCAATGTAATGTTGAAATATGTATAATAATAATGACGTTTTTTAAAATAAAATAGCAAATGTGCGCAATACGCACTGTATATTCGCGTCGCCACCGGCGCCGACTCGCTCGCCGCCGGGTTGGCGCGAGCGGCTGACCGCGTGACACAGGAAGTGAGGCTAGCCTGCCTCGTCTTTAATTCTTCCCCAATAGAGTTAGATGTGATCACGTGACGAGCAATTTTGGGTCTCTTTTACTCCTTTGAAAAAAAATGTCGCACCTTCTCTTTCTAATATAAACCGATGGTTTTCGGGTTCCTACCATCAGCCTCAACACAAAAAAGCACCTTTAATACATAGCGTTAAAGTTCATATTTATTTAAAGAGGAGCGTTTATTCAAGTTCGTAGGCTTAAGTCAGTGTTCCCAATTTAGCAGAGTTCGCGACAAATTTAGGGGATTATTAAAAAAAATGTATGGAATATTTTTAGAGGCTTTAAATTCTTAGGGATGTTTTTCGGGTTTTTTTTTTAATTTTTCATGTTTATTTTTTTTTTCGAAATGTAAATCAATCTAGCCATTTTTTTATTTTCATGTACAGTCAGCAAAGTATATAAGTATACAGGGCCGTCATCTACAATTGAGGTTTTCTTGAAAACCAATGAATGTATTCAAATGAAATTTAACCTAATTGAAGAACTAGTCATTTTCTACTATAGTTTAAATTTTAATTAGAAAATATCCGTGGGTTTTTGAGAAAACTTAAACTGTATCTGACGGTCTTGTATACTTATATACTTTGCTGACTGTACCTATGTTACCGGAGTTTCACAATACTGTCTCAGAATGCGGAGACATTCTGAATATCACTAAATTAGTAGCAGGCTAAAATTATTTTTGTTCCAAATCTTTGAATATAGTTTGTTTTAGGGTAAATATTTTCACTCCCGACCCGTGGTACAACTGCGATGTCCAACTGGTTGTACTACGGAAAAGTAAATTTACTCATGGTTCAACTGGTTGTTCAATGGGGAAATATTTTTACCGATGGTTCAACTCGAGTGAGTTGTTCTTTCCTTGGTCCAACTAGTTGTACTTCTGGGAATTGAATGTATCTATGGAACAACTACTGGTAATAAACAGGAAAAGGTTATCTATCAATGCTGAAGTGCAATGCAGTTACTACCTCTTTTAATTAATTTTATAATATTTTTTTATTATAATTAAAAATTAATTCCATTACTTAATGTTTCGTGGATCGTAGTGTAATGTTATATAGCCTATAGCATTCCTAGATAGATGAGCGATAGCTCATATTGGATGTAATACAAAAAGAACTATTCATTTTTTTTTTTTTTTTAAAGGAATAGCAAACAGTTACATTATTAGAACTTATATAATTTAACTAAAACAATTTTAATAATAATATAAGCCAAAACGCTATCCACAGGTAGACATAAAAGTTTAGAGAGTTAAAAAAAAAGTAGTCGCTAGGAGTTTATATTGCAGTTCGAGCTGTTATAATAATGAGCATAAATAAATAAAGTTAAAATGTAGGCAAAGATGAAGAGAGAGGTTACAATGTATGGGGTTTATTTAGTAAAGAGGAGCCAGTGAGGCTTTTAAATCAACTCATAGAACAATTAAAGATGTCAATTATCTCAATATTATCATTATATGAGACAACCATACGGCGGACAGGCGAGCGCTGGCCAGAATTGGTTCTGCAATGGTTTAAAGCAAAAAGAGTACCTGCATGCACCGGTCGCCTATGGAAGGTTCTAGGTACAGAGTAACAGATCATGTTATTAAGATCTATACAATTAAAGTTATTTTCAATCTATACTAATATTATAAAGAGATAAAATTTGTAAGTTTGTAAGTTTGTAGGTTTGTAAGTTTGTATGTAGGGGGTAATCTCTGGAACTACTGGTCCGATTTGAAAAATTCTTTCAGTGTTAGATAGCCCATTTATCGAGAAATGCTATAGGCTATATACCATCACGCTACGACACACGGGAGCGGAACAGTTACGAAAAATGCGGGTGAAACCGCAGGGGACAGCTAGTTTTATATAAAATGATGGTTTCAAGGTATTTTCTACGAGAGCTAAGGGACAAGAGCTTGTACTTGCTGAGTAATTGCGGGTAGGGCAGGTAGGACTTATGGCATCTATAGTGCATGGCACGTAAAAATTTGTATTGAACATTTTCAACCATTTCAGCATATTTTTTATAGAAGGGGTTCCACAATGACACTGCATACTCTAATTGTGAGCGAACTAGGGCCTTATACAAGCATTATAAGACGAGGTTCTCTTGAAGTCAAGGGTAGAACGCATTTTGAACCAGTAGTTCCAGAGATTACCTCCTACATACAAACTTACAAATTTCACCTCTTTATAATATTAGTATAGATTCCTCAAAATATTTTTAATAAATAAATGTTTATTATTTCACTTCATTAACATCTATGCACCCATTTTTAACCGGCTTAAAAAAGAAGGAGGTTATTACAATCGCAATCGTTGTCAGATCTCATAACTATAGTCATTTGTTTTAGACGTTCATTTGTTTTACACGATCATCCTTTCCCCGTGGTCCAACCAGTTGGACATAATTCCACCGTTGTACCACGGGTCATAATCATAAATATCAGAAAAAAAGAGTTAAACCATGGGTAAATTTACTTCTCCGTAGTACAACCAGTTGGACATCGCAGTTGTACCACGGGTCGGGAGTGAATATTTTTAGGAATTGGTAACACTATTTTAAGTGTCAACAGAGTTTTAAAAATTGTTATGGCTCCGTATTTGCTTTGTTTGTAAAATAAGTATATTTGAAGTAATTTATTAGGTTTGAAGTGATGAGTGTTCCATATGTGTTTGTGATCGATTGTGGTAATTTTAATGTTATTCAGAATGGCATTTTAAATGCTTTAAGACTGCGCGTGAAAACACCGCGCGACAGCCGGCTGCCTCGGCCCGCGGCCTTGAATGGTAAATTTATTTATTGAATTATCATACGCCACAATATGGGATGGCGCCTTGCCCAACCCCTTCGTGGTTATTTTTTTATAAGCCACCCAGAAGTAGAAGCCCCGCGAAGCGAGGCTCCGTTGACCCAGCCCACCCTCGACCATGTATAGAATATTTTAAGGTTTAGTAATTGTGAAGCTTCTTATTTTGTATTTTAAGTAACTCAAATTAATGTTTGTAAGATAGGTACTGTTCTGTTGATTTCTCGTCACTTACAGTCAGTCGCTCACTTAGTAATTATATAACCCAAATCAATTAATTTTGACACTTAAAATTGTAATTTACAGTCACTCGTTTTATTGCTACCCGTTTAGAAAATTCACCAAATTATCAGGTACAAACTTCTTTATTGTGTTTTTTTTTTAAGTTTTTGACCGGCTTGCCTTTTGAAAATATCCACGCTTCGCCACTGGTATGTATATATGTATTTATTATTATTGTATGATATATGTATGTACATTTATATATATTATATTCTATTGTTACTGATAAAATTTTGTTTATATCTTTCCACCTGCCATGTTTTGTCTCTGCATCACCCTAAGGTAGACTGGTAGACAATGCCCAAGGCATTAAATTAAGGTCACCGTTGTGCATTGTTTTTTTGACATGTGCATAAAGTTTTTAAAATAAATAAATAAACGATTTAAATGAAATTTGGTACAGAGATAGTCTATAGCCTGAGCAAGGGCATAGGATAGTTTTTATCCCGAAAATTCCAAGAGAACGGGAATTACGCGGGTAAAACCGCGGGGGACAGATAGTATTTAATAAAGACTTTTTAAGTGTTTATTTATTATTTCTTCATGTTCTTATTCAAAAAACTAGATTAGTCGTAGCTGCGGAGTGTATTATACCAGATATGAATAATTTTTTTTAAACTTTTATTTATTATTTCTTCATATTCTTAACTAAAAAAATATTTGTTTTTCAAAGTAGGTTTTCTGTATATCAAACCTTTATAGTAGTCAGTCCATCACCTAAAGCGATTGATTGTCATATCATTAGAAAAAAAAAATTATATGATCAATCAAATTATTATGAAATAGACATTTAGAACTTGTGACCTGAATGTGTGCATGTAATTGTGATCCTTACGGTGGTAAACACTTTCAGACCGCGACGGTACATAGATTGCTTATTATTGGGAAATGTGTTTATTTTTATTATTATTTAAATATTTATCTTTAAGTACATGATTCATTCACCCAGGTGTACGTGTATAAAAAAAACTATGATCAATCAAATTATCATGAAGATAATATAGTATAGATTCATATGGACCGAAAGTCTGAAATAAATATATTGAATTGAATTGAATAAATAATACTCACAGAGTGCCACAGCGAGGCGGAGAGCGAGTCGGAGGTGACGGAGTGCGGCGGAGACACGTCGCCGCGGGACATCACCTGCTCCTATAACAACATGATAAGCTTTTATTAGATGCTTATTACAGAGAGCTAGTTATAATAACGTACACAGCAGTTCTAAGAAACAAATATTTATTAAAACCCAAAATTGATAATTCCTTAGAATTTGACCTCTGACTTCTGAGTATCCACTAATACTTAGTTTTTTTTTGTTATAACTTTCGTTTTTTTTTATTATGTGAAAGCGATTCTGTTAATTATTCGGTACATACGGGCGAGATTATGATAAAAACTAGTAAAAAAACTATAAAATTGCTTTGAATTTGTGGAATAGTAAGACAATTGTAGCAAACAATTGACGTCATGATACTATAATTGTCATACGAAAGTTATGGGGTAACAGCGTTTAAAAAGTATGAAATAGATTGTATATAATAATAGTATGTTATAGATTGGCGGTGTTTATTACATGTTAATACCTGCAGTATAGCGTTCCTCTTCTTCTCGGTGTGCAGCGCGCTGGTCTCGGCAGCCAGGAGCTGTTCTGTGTCGCTCAGGCGCTGCTGCAGTTCAGCTATGCGAGCCGAGTATTCAGCACGGACTGTTTCTAGCTCCTGAGTTTTGCTGTACAGGGGAAAATGTTAACGATTAGTTTTGAAGAAAGCACTATCAACAAAAATTTTAGTGAATGTTTAAGAACCTAGGCCATCTAACGCGGTGTCCTGCGTGAGCGATCTAGACGCAAACGCGAAGCGGCGCGGCGCGGCGCGAAAACAACAAACATTCGAAACCTATTGAAGTGGCCTACGTGACCAAGCGCACGTGGGGTGCGGTGCGGAGCGGCGCGAAATGAAGCGAACGCGATCAGCTGGCTTGATATTTTCGCGCGAAGTGGACGCGTCGTCGGCCATATTTTTGCGCGCGGAGGGGACGTTTCGCGCGCACATAGGACAGAGTAGCCGCATCGCTCCGCATCGTATTAAATTTGCATCGGATCGTTTCGCAATCGCGTTTGCGTTGAGTCGTCCACGTAGGACATGGCGTAAGATGAGAATGCAAAATTGCCAACTTGATTCATATCAAATGATCTCTTTAGCGATTCCCGCGATTCACAATTTTAAGTACTTACCTTACCTTACTGTTAGTGTACTCACGTGTGTAGCGCGGCCTGCAGCCGCAGTAGCGCGCTGTCCCGCTGTCTCGCTCTGTTAGTGTACTCACGTGTGTAGCGCGGCCTGCAGCCGCAGTAGCGCGCTGTCCCGCTGTCTCGCTCTGTTAGTGTACTCACGTGTGTAGCGCGGCCTGCAGCCGCAGTAGCGCGCTGTCCCGCTGTCTCGCTCTGTTAGTGTACTCACGTGTGTAGCGCGGCCTGCAGCCGCAGTAGCGCGCTGTCCCGCTGTCTCGCTCTGTTAGTGTACTCACGTGTGTAGCGCGGCCTGCAGCCGCAGTAGCGCGCTGTCCCGCTGTCTCGCTCTGTTAGTGTACTCACGTGTGTAGCGCGGCCTGCAGCCGCAGTAGCGCGCTGTCCCGCTGTCTCGCTCTGTTAGTGTACTCACGTGTGTAGCGCGGCCTGCAGCCGCAGTAGCGCGCTGTCCCGCTGTCTCGCTCTGTTAGTGTACTCACGTGTGTAGCGCGGCCTGCAGCCGCAGTAGCGCGCTGTCCCGCTGTCTCGCTCTGTTAGTGTACTCACGTGTGTAGCGCGGCCTGCAGCCGCAGTAGCGCGCTGTCCCGCTGTCTCGCTCTGTTAGTGTACTCACGTGTGTAGCGCGGCCTGCAGCCGCAGTAGCGCGCTGTCCCGCTGTCTCGCTCTGTTAGTGTACTCACGTGTGTAGCGCGGCCTGCAGCCGCAGTAGCGCGCTGTCCCGCTGTCTCGCTCTGTTAGTGTACTCACGTGTGTAGCGCGGCCTGCAGCCGCAGTAGCGCGCTGTCCCGCTGTCTCGCTCTGTTAGTGTACTCACGTGTGTAGCGCGGCCTGCAGCCGCAGTAGCGCGCTGTCCCGCTGTCTCGCTCTGTTAGTGTACTCACGTGTGTAGCGCGGCCTGCAGCCGCAGTAGCGCGCTGTCCCGCTGTCTCGCTCTGTTAGTGTACTCACGTGTGTAGCGCGGCCTGCAGCCGCAGTAGCGCGCTGTCCCGCTGTCTCGCTCTGTTAGTGTACTCACGTGTGTAGCGCGGCCTGCAGCCGCAGTAGCGCGCTGTCCCGCTGTCTCGCTCTGTTAGTGTACTCACGTGTGTAGCGCGGCCTGCAGCCGCAGTAGCGCGCTGTCCCGCTGTCTCGCTCTGTTAGTGTACTCACGTGTGTAGCGCGGCCTGCAGCCGCAGTAGCGCGCTGTCCCGCTGTCTCGCTCTGTTAGTGTACTCACGTGTGTAGCGCGGCCTGCAGCCGCAGTAGCGCGCTGTCCCGCTGTCTCGCTCTGTTAGTGTACTCACGTGTGTAGCGCGGCCTGCAGCCGCAGTAGCGCGCTGTCCCGCTGTCTCGCTCTGTTAGTGTACTCACGTGTGTAGCGCGGCCTGCAGCCGCAGTAGCGCGCTGTCCCGCTGTCTCGCTCTGTTAGTGTACTCACGTGTGTAGCGCGGCCTGCAGCCGCAGTAGCGCGCTGTCCCGCTGTCTCGCTCTGTTAGTGTACTCACGTGTGTAGCGCGGCCTGCAGCCGCAGTAGCGCGCTGTCCCGCTGTCTCGCTCTGTTAGTGTACTCACGTGTGTAGCGCGGCCTGCAGCCGCAGTAGCGCGCTGTCCCGCTGTCTCGCTCTGTTAGTGTACTCACGTGTGTAGCGCGGCCTGCAGCCGCAGTAGCGCGCTGTCCCGCTCGCGCGCCGCTGTCTCGCTCGCTCGCGCCGCGTGCAGCTCGTCCTGCAGCAGCTGCAGGCGCTCACGAAGCTCGCTACACTCGGCGCGAGAGAGACGCTCGCGTTCTACTGCTGATGCTAGAGAACGCTCTACTTCCGCTGAGGGGAGAGAAAGACACGTTATTCGAGAAAAAAAAATATGATAGGATTCCCACACTAGATTCACTTATGCAATAGCCAATTAACAAATTAATCCAATGCAATATCATGAGTGCATGATTCATTCTCAGTATGAATCTGTTAACGAAATAGATAAATATAGCCACCACGATAACAGAAAAGCTAAAAAGTCCACTTTGAAATTTTTTTTTTATCTGAAAGCATAATTTCCTAAATTTCACCTGCGATTTTCAAAGTGGCCTTGATTGGTAAGCTGGAGGTCGTGGGTCCAATTCCCACCCAGGACGAACTTTGTGTGTTGGGCATGATTGTTTGTTCTGTGACTGGGTGTAAATTACCAAAATATGTATGTATTTATTATGGAGAAGATGGCTAAACGAATGACCCAGCAATGTATTGAGATCTCACATTAACCACCGAGGATATTTAAATAATCTTTCATGAATTATTAAGTGTTTAATAATTTCTTAGAACTTTCGTGAACGAATAAACGTAAAAAAAGTATTTTAATTTATTGTTTTCGTGCTTTGTTTTGACTCGTTTGACATGACAAGATAAAAGAGTAAAACTAATAAAATAAAATAAGATCAAAAAGTGTTGCAAGTTAGAGAGGGTCGCGTTTCTAGAATATCAAATCGAAATTGATCTTTATCGATTTTAAATTCTTTTACCAATATAAAGCGACGTTATTAGCGAGTAACATAGTCTATATAAAATCACGCTTTGATCCACACGAGCGGGACAGGCAACCAAAAACCTATCATACTAGTGTACAGGTGAAACTGCGTGGAACAGCGACAAAAACACTAGGTATATTTTACTCTGAAAGAGTAAGATGTTTTTGTTTTTTTACCTCTTTGATAATTGTATCGAATTCGTTAGTTAGAAGTATATAATCTTTTTTATGTATTTCTATTTGACATTGATGTGTACTTTTTAAAGTATATAATCTTTTTTTTTTATGTATTACTATTTGACATTGATAATTGATATGTACTTTTTTAAGTATTGTGTATATGTTTTTGTGTCATTTTTTTTTTGTGATTGTGAGGACTATGGAAGTCGTTGCTTTTTTTTTAAATATGCGGTCTGACGGTTTGAGTATTTAATGCGGCCTACCCAAATGTCCTTACTTTGGTACTGTTCGTCAAGACGTTGGGCTCCTTAGTTAGTACTTAGTTAAACGATTACTGACAAATGCTTGACATGTCTGGACAGGTCCACTCAAATCTGTGTCCTTCTCTCATCAAGAGAGTGCCTCAGACATTAACCTCCATGGTTCTCGCACATTTTTGACCAATACGATTGTATGGACTTTAAAAGAGACTTTGACCTCTGAGTTTGTTTCGGATGTTTATTCTCAGAGCAGTCCAGCTACGAAACACCGGCCCCATCGTTCGCTTAAAATAAATAAAAAAACAAAATATTGACGTGTAAAAGTGTTATATACTTATATAACCTATTTACAAAATAAATATGATTTTATGATTTTTATGATTTTTGTTACACTTGAAGTGCAACACCATCTCTACTATGAAAAAACAAACGTCAACATCAGACAGACATCGATCGTTTGAACGCTCTGCCGTTTATTTGTTCATTGTTTTATTATTATCTAGTTTAGGCAGAATTGTTTACCTACCACAATACAAAAATGGTCAGTTCTTTTTTTACGTATTAACGTATTTACGTTCATCAGTTTAACCATCGCTGAATGTGTTGCAAAGCGCAAATCTCAAGAACAGCCTTTGACGACAGAAGACAAAAAGCAAGCGATTTTGGCATAGTACATGCGGGAAAGTCAGTTGTATTAAGTTTTTTGATGTAATTATTAGTTTGTAGATTTACTCGAGTACTTCCGTGCGAAATCACTAGTCCAAAATACAATTATCAGTGAAATAGTCGTAGATACATTATAACGCCTTGACGTAAGTTCATAGCAATGTCATTTGTTTGAAGCTTTTTGCACATTTGTCGCAAGAGCTTTTTTCAGAATTGTGCTTTTATCTAAAGTGCCTGAAGATTTTTCAATTCAAATTACTAATATTCAGCTGTTCAGCTTTATGTACTGCTAGATGCCATGTAAATACATGCATCTTCGTTGCTGGGTTAGTGGTCCATACTTCCATTTAGCCATCTCCAATTAATATGTACACATTTATCTGGTTACCATAACACATCTTTGCTTAAGTCCCAAGATATATTATTTTAAGTATATTAAAGAAAACTGTCATTTTGAAAGCAATATTAAGAATTGTCAATATGTAGCCAACTTACGATGCTAATGACATTTATGATTATAAATGAGCCCGTTAAAGCGGCCTTTTCAGGCCTGCAGTACAACAGTTCTCCAACGACTCACCGAGCTGCTGTGCCCGCTGCCGCAGCACAAGCGCATGCGCCTGGTCCCGCTCGATAGCAGCGCGCTGCAGCTGAGCGAGCTGCGCCAGCACGGCGCCCGCGCCCGCCTCGCCCGCGCCCGCGCCCGCGCCCGAGCCGCTCTCCAGCGCCGAGTACGCCTCCCGAGCCTCGTAGAGCTCCCGCCGGAGGGCTTCTTCGCGACTTACCCATTTTTTCTCCTCTGAAATACGAGTTTATGGTGAGGTTTCAGGAGTTAGAAAATAACTCTCAATAATGATGAAAACTGGTTGCAATCTAGACTTTAGGGCACCCGACTTGGATGGGTTAGGTTAGAAGGGGATGGCGGGGTCGTGTAAGCGAGCGAAGCGACCCCGCCATCCCCTTTGTGGTTATTTTTTATAAGCCACCCAGAAGTAGGAGCCCCGCGAAGCGGGGCTCCGTCGACACAGCCCACCCTCGATCGTGTATAGAATATTTTAAGGTTTGGTAATTATGAAGCTTCTTATTTTGTATTTTAAGTTACTCAAATTAATGTTTGTAAGATACTGTTCTGTTGATTTCTCGTCACTTACAGTCAGTCGCTCACTTAGTAATTATATAACCCAAATTAATTAATTTTGACACTTAAAATTGTAATTTACAGTCACCCGTTTTATTGCTACCCTTTTATATATCAGTAACAGATGGATGAATTGCCATTAAAATTATACGAAACATTTTAAATTGCATTCTTAGACCAAAAATAAGACTAATGGCAAGATAAATAGACGTTACTAAGCACTGACTTTGGCTTAGCTGTGTTCCGTCTCTATCATACACTTATGCCCTTACTAATAATCACTGTGTAAAGTTATGTCATGAATAAAGCCTGTGTAACCATACATTTTTTGACGTATAAACCTGTCATAACTTTCTCTCTCTCTCGGGTCGGCCCCTCATGTCTGAGGATCGTGGTCAGCACTAGGGTTGCACCTGGAGCGGATGATCGTGTACGTTACTCCAGCAAGAAAGTATCTCCTAGAGTTATAAGAGTAGTACTTATAGTTTGTGCCTTATGTGCTGTATATGTGCCCCCTCATAAAAAATGTGTGCCCCCTGCCGTTTCGAAGAAAAAACGGAAAAACGATTCTTGCTGGGGTAACGTTTTTCTAGCAGGAAAATTTTAAACGAGTGATCGGAGAGAGAAAAATTTTGCATGACCAGAGAGCTTATATGTGTGCCAAAATGTGCCCCCAAAAATAAAATCTGTGCCCCTTCAGATTTTCGAGATATTGCATTTCCTGCTGGAGGAACGTTTTGATGAATCGTATATCTCTAAAACTATTGCATGTGCCCCTGTAGAATAAACATACACGAGTAGCTCTTAATGTGTGCCCCTTTGTGCTCCAATTAGATTTAAGAAAATATTTATAGTTTTCAAGTTATCGCGGTTTTATGAAAACCCAAAAAAACATCGCAGCGCCTAAATGAGACCAGGCACAAGTTCGCTGAAAACTGTATTCGGTCCTTCATGACGCTAGTAATAACCATACAAAGTTTCAAAACTTTTCATGCATGCGTTTTTGAATAATCTTGCTAAAAGTCAAAACGATGGTGTCATAACTTTGACGGCAAAATACAAGGAACTGGCTCAATCTCAGATGTGTAGGTATAAATCAAAATCATGTGCCTTTAGTCCAAAATATATGGTGAAAATATTGAGCTTGAAATGTTTCGGATTAAGTAAATATAAACAAAAAACCAAAATAAGTAAACAACGGCTGGTTATCCGACCAAATTTAAATGACTACTAAAAAGCGACGGATTCATACGTATCGATGGCCTTCCTTACTTTACTCACTAACCGGTTCACACGTGTTGTGCCTGAGTACACTGAAGTAGAAAAGTAATAAATAATAAAATAAAGTTGTTATTGGATTATGTTTTACTAGCTGTTTCTATGACCTGACACATTATTAAGAACATTATAAATAGTAGCCTAAATGCTATTCCAAGGTAATAGCTATCTTCTTCATTCTAAATTTCATTAAAATACATCCAGTAATTTATGTGTGAGCGAAAGAAATACATTCAGATTTTTCAGGCCATTTGCCAGGTCTTTGAACCAAAATTTGATTGGTCCCGATGTTTAAAAAAATATAGTTCATGAAATGTATGATGTCGTACCTACTACTAGAAAGAGGTAGCTCTTTTTTGTATATAAATAAAAAACCCGTATTTGTCATATATATATATATATATATATATATATATATATATTATATATAAAGACAAACACAGACAGAAAACAAAGACAGTATTGATATTTGAAATTATCAGAAAGTTTTTCAATATTTAAGGGAAATGCTCCAACCAGCCCGCGAAATTCTAAGTTTCTTGCGTTTTTTTTGCAATAAGCAGGCGAGTGCTTGGTTGTAAGTTGATTAAAATATTATTTGCGGCTGTAAGACGTATGTAGTTACAGTATTATAATCATCAAAATCACCAATACAACCCCTTTAAGTTCATACAGGCAACAAAAAAAAAAAAACAGAAAAATTCATTCCTACAGCTTTATGAACTTAGAGCGTTGTATTAATGATTTTGTGTCTTACAGCCGCGAATAATATTTTAATCAACATACATCCTAGCACTGGCCTGCAAATTGCAAAAAACGTAAGAAAAACTGTTCTGTGATTTAAATAATTATATGACTACACAACGTGCAATTTGTTTCTAATATATATATACGTAAGAAATTAGGATCTGTGATTTGATGCAATAATTACTTTAAGAAATAAAATTAAGGGAAGAAAAATAATAATTTCCACATCAACAAGCTGTTTCATTAAAGTCACAAGGTGCATTTAATATATTTTTTAATTAGCCCCCAAAACTTTTGAACGCAACTGTACGGCGACAGCTTAAGTATAATACGTCCAATAAAGAAGGCCATCGATACGTATGAATCCGTCGCTTTTTAGTAGTCATTTAAATTTGGTCGGATAACCAGCCGTTGTTTACTTATTTTGGTTTTTTGTTTATATTTACTTAATCCGAAACATTTCAAGCTCAATATTTTCACCATATATTTTGGACTAAAGGCACATGATTTTGATTTATACCTACACATCTGAGATTGAGCCAGTTCCTTGTATTTTGCCGTCAAATTTATGACACCATCGTTTTGACTTTTAGCAAGATTATTCAAAAACGCATGCATGAAAAGTTTTGAAACTTTTTATGGTTATTACTAGCGTCATGAAGGACCGAATACAGTTTTCAGCGAACTTGTGCCTGGTCTCATTTAGGCGCTGCGATGTTTTTTTGGGTTTTCATAAAACCGCGATAACTTGAAAACTATAAATATTTTCTTAAATCTAATTGGAGCACAAAGGGGCACACATTAAGAGCTACTCGTGTATGTTTATTCTACAGGGGCACATGCAATGGTTTTAGAGATATACGATTCATCAAAACGTTACACAGATTTTATTTTTGGGGGCACATTTTGGCACACATATAAGCTCTCTGGTTATGCAAAATTTTTCTCTCTCCGATCACTCGTTTAAAATTTTCCTGCTAGAAAAACGTTACCCCAGCAAGAATCGTTTTTCCGTTTTTTCTTCGAAACGGCAGGGGGCACACATTTTTTATGAGGGGGCACATATACAGCACATAAGGCACAAACTATACGTACTACTCTTATAACTCTAGGAGATACTTTCTTGCTGGAGTAACGTACACCGGATGATCTGCCTCCACCGGTTTCTGTCCAGCGCTTCTTTTACAACAGTGTAAAATTTGTGTGACGACGAGTCCTTTAGTTGATCGGCCCATCTTGTTGGTGAACGACCGCGCGATCGTTTGCCTTCGGTGTTCCCAACCACAATCAGTTTCTCCAAATTCTCGTCCCCTCTGCGCACTGTGTGGCCAAAATATGAGAAGATACGTTGACGGCATAAGGAGAATAGCCGCGTTGTTATTCGGAGTGGAGCCAGGATCGATGCATTGGTGCGTTTCGCTGTCCAAGGTATTTCGTTGAGGTAACAAAATTTCGTTTAGGTAACCTATCTACACCTTTTTACTTATAATATCATTGACTACAATGGCTAAAAATTTCAACGCTGAAAATTTGCAGCCTGTATTTATGTAAAATACTTTATAATAATAATAAATAATAATAAAGCCTTTTTATTTCCAACAACCTTAAATAACATTTTCTCTAATAACTATTCAACTAATTTAATTCTGTCATTGGAACCCCACGCTGGGTATAGGCCTCCTCTAGCTTACTCCTAAAAATAAACATAAATTAGTCACAACGGCCACCAACCATTAACCATCTCCTGCCTGAGCTGCTGCAGCTCCGCGCGCACCCTGGCCAGCTCGGCGTCAGCGCGGCGCTGCTCGTGCTCGGCGTGCGCGTGCGCGGCCGAGCGGCGCGCGAGCTCGGCCGAGCTGCGCGTCAGCTCCGCCAGCTCGCGCCGAGCGCCCTCTAGCGACGCGCGGCTGCCTTCCAGCTTGTGTTGTGTGTCGTCTAGCTGGCTTTTTGCCTGTTGTAATCAAAAAAACAAATAAACTCCTGAAAAGATTCTCGTTAGGCAGCTAGATCAAAAGTTTGATACAGAAGGCGGTACTCCAGGACACGGCGCGCATTGTCTGGAGATTCATCTATAATATGTATGCATTTATAAATTATATAAGTATGTTTATCAGTTATCTGGTTACCATAATACAAGCTCTGCTTAGTTTGGAATCAGATGGCCGTGTGTGAGTTGTCCCAGGATATTCCTCTCTCTAGAGCCCTGACCACCGGTAACTTGGACCCTGTTCTCGATGCCGATGGGCTACTAATTTTTAAATGTTTTTTTTTCTAACGATATTAAAAATGTACATACTTTATATGTATGTTAATAAAATAAATGATAACATTAACAAATTCCTAGTGGATAAAAAACATAAATTAATATCTTGTTACACTAGCTAGCTTTCGCCCGCAGCTTTGCTTACGTGAATATCGATACCTCCATACTTCATACCCTATTTTACCCCTTTTGGGTCGGAATTTCGAAAAATCCTTTCTTAGCGGATGCCTACGTCATAACATCTACCTGCATGGCTAATTTTAACCGGATCCGTCCAGTGTATGGGCTGTGCGTTGACAGATCACTACGTCAGTCAGTCAGTCAGTTGATTGTTGATAAGTCAACCCACAACCCAAACCAATGGTCCTAGAGACAAAACTTGGAGGGTATATTCTTTATGAAGAATAAGTATCCACTAAGAAATATTTTAAATCCATACTAATATTATAAATGTGAAAGTGTGTCTGTCTGTCTGTATGTTTGTCTTTGTTTCACGGCAAAACGGAGCGACGAATTGACGTGAATTTTTAAGTGGAGATAGTTGAAGGGATGGAGAGTAACATAGGCTACTTTTTGTCTCTTTCTAGCGAGCGAAGCCGCGGGCAAAAGATAGTAATAAATATTTTCATAAATTTCAACCCTAAAGGAAAAAGTAGGGAATGGAAGTTTAGCATTTACACGGGCGAAAGCTCGTAACCAATATACCACGGATTTGTTGCTGATCGTCCAGCTAGTTACTTTTGTTACTTTTACATTTACATACCTATTAGAAAAATCAATGAACCTCTACCATATGTGTAAGACAATAAACAATGACATTGAATTGAATTCCGTTAGTGTGCGCATGAGTTCTGCATTACACTACTGATAAGAGCTCTCGGCAAGCGATAACAGACACATTTAACCACAATAGTCATTTCATTTTCACAGATTATCTCCTTACATGCGACAAAATAATCCCTGAAATTATTTTAACAAAATCAGAAGTATACGAAACTTTTATATTTTTTGCTGTAGTGCTCCTCGTTCGCGTACGCGTTATCGCGAACGAATATGTAGTCGTAGCTCAGTAACTAGTTCAAGCATCCCATACCAAATTTTATCAAAACCGGTTAAGTGCCTTAGCCATAAGTGTACTTTAAACACTTTCTAAAGAAATAGAAAATCGTTTCAGTGAGGCTATTAGCATATTATGTTTCAGTATTAATATTATGGAGTTACCAGTTAACCATTACATTATTTTTTTAAACTGTTTGTCTTACAATTGTATCCATACTAATATTATAAATGGGAAAGTGTGTCTGTCTGTCTGTCTGTCTGTCTGTCTGTATGTTTGTCTTTTTTCACGGCAAAACGGAGCGACGAATTGCTGTGATTTTTTAAGTGGAGATAGTTGAAGGGATGGAGAGTAACTTTTGTCTCTTTCTAACGCGAGCGAAGCCGCGGGCAAAAGCTAGTATCATTATTAAAATAATAATTAAAAAAACGTTAAAAGAAAAGTTTTTTAAATTCCTAGTGTAATAAGCAAAAAGCGTGTGTTGTTCCTTATTGAAGAGTAAATAACAAAAAAAAAAGACGGGTTGCACTCCGGGAGTGCCGGCAGAAGTGAAAACTTGATTATAGCTGTCTACTATCCATCCGTCCTACGCTTTTTCGATCAGGTCACGTGTCCTGACGCGAGTTTAAGATTTTATACCCATTACAGAAAAAGTGCTCAACGCCGCTAAAGAAGTTTTCACTTCAAAAATACTGACGAACATAAAGGGCTTATGTTCTCCCGTATTTTTTTTGTTATTTAAAAATAATGTATGAAGTTTCTCGCCAGATCTTTTCCATACCATATTAACTTTGGAAAGAATGGCTTCATATTATACAAGGTGTATTTTTGGCCTTAAAAACCCGATAGGAAATGATTCTACTCATAAAAACATAGGTTTTGTACATCCAGTGTTATTCTCTAATTTCAGCAATGCCTACATACCTCATTAAGTTCAGTCTCAAGTTTCTTGTTGGTAGTGGTGAGCCGGTACACCGCCTCAATCTGACTCACTTCCAGCTCTTCCTTGGCGGCTATGGATCTCTTCAGTCTGTCCAGTTCTGTCGTTTGTTCTGCTATCTTGTCTCTGAAATAGATATACTGGATTATTTTCTTGCAGTCCATATGTACTAGCCAGAGGGTATGTGACGGTAATAAATTAATGTGGAATTACTGTTAGCCACAGCAAAATTAGGAAAGAGGATGAGGACTCAGTAGCAATAGGGAGGACGATTACATTAAAAAAATGGCATTCTGTTTAGTCCATCCCTTAGACCTTCCAAAAATACTACACATTATTTTTTGCTTAATCAAATTAATAGAAAAAATACAAAGATAACGAGCATCAAAGTTATGGAGTAGAGGCTTGTGACGTCACTGTTTAGTAAAAATTGTGTCTAAGAATGACGTCAAGCGATACTTCATCAATGCGGTGAAGTATCGCTGTCTGTATGGAGGTCATTTTTCGCTTACGAGAAAAGAGAAAAAATACGTTTCCAAAATTTTTTGATAAGTCTACCTGACGTATTCATTACTTTTTTTTGTCGTCCCGCCTTTTATTTATGTATTTCGTAATAATAGCGTAGGTATAATGAATAGTAAGGAGTCAATGTTCTTAACAATTAACATGCTCACAATAAATGCGTTTGTTAATTGTAACGCTGTACGTATTAGCAATAATGTAAACCTGTCGTATCGCACTAACAGCTTGACTGACTCCTTGAAAATAGACTTTTATAAAATTACTAGCTGCCTCCCGCGGTTTCACCCGCGTTAAAAATGTTAAGGCTGAACAACCCTTATCACTTAGGGGTATGAAAAATAGATAGTAGCCGATTCTCAGAACTACTGAATATGCATATAAAATTTGGTAAAAATCGGTAAAGCCGTTTAGGAGGAGTAAGGTAACTAACACTGTGACACGAGAATTTTATATATAAGATAAAAGATCTAAATAATTATTTAGTTATGCAAGGATTGCTATTTATCTTATTCAATTTTCTGTCAAAATTAACATCTGATTGAATTTGAAAGTATCTCTACCCTTCAAGAATACAAATGCAATATTATAAATTAAACTTCTGCAGTTCAGTTATGTCTTCCGACATGATCATCACTCATATAGTGCAATCCTTAACCTTTCGACGACCAAGCGACAGGCGGCTGTCGCGCTGCTATTGTCTTTCTATTGTGTCTCGGATCACGTGTGTTTGTTAAAGGTTTGAATAAAAAAAATATTTTGCAATTTCTATACAAAATTACATATTGACGAAATTGAGTCAGAATTGTCATTCATAATCATTCATAATCATTCATTTATTGCATTTCATGTTGTTTACAGGTTGTTACATTATGATAGTTCCAAACAATGAACCCTGCTAGGGCACAGCAATGTATAGGCGATAGGTTTATAATTAATTTAACATGCTATCATTATTCATACAATTTGTTGATATAGATTAATTTAAATATTATTAATTATTATTATACATTATGTCAATTATGTCATTCTTATATACTAAATAAATAAATTATCATTTTCATAATATAATCTCATAACAATTTATGTCATGTTGCAATGAGGTCATCATCAACCATTGCGCAATAAATAGCACTGGTTGCAATATTAACTAGTATTGCATAATGAATAGCCCATACGCCTCACCTCAATCCCTTGATGACCTGTTCATTCTCTTTATCCTTGGCTCTCAACTTCTTGATAATGTTGGATTGCTGCAGCTGCTGCCGTGCCAACTTCTCCCCTTCTTCTTGCAGCTGGGCTATCACCTCGTCCTTCTCTTTTAGAGCATTCTCCAGTTCCGACGAGTTCTTGCGAGTTGACGACTCTGTTTTGAATGTGTCTAGTTGCTTCCGTAGCTGATCCTACAGAAAATAATGATTCATTCACTTCATATCAAAAAGAAAATGTACTTTTTAGTAAAGAAATAATAAAGCCTGTGATTATGTTTTACTGCAGTAATTTTATTCTGATTATGTATTTCAAATCTGTATTTAAAAGACATACTTCATGAAATCTTTACAACTCAATATTGTAAATCTTACTTTTTATCAAAGCAACAATTGTAAATTAATTTCAAGGTTAAAAATCAACAAAGGAGAGATAAAATTTAACAAACATTCTTATAAAGACAATAGGTACTAGAAGTAGAAAATGAGTACCTTTTCCCTGATCGCCTGCTGAAATTTCTTCTCTAGGGCCGACATCCTCTGTGTGTAGTCTTCAGTGATAGTAGTAATATCTCCACCTTCATGCTTTGACATCAATGACTCCATCTGACTCTTCAAGTCAGCATTATTCTCCGCCAGGTCTGCATTACTCCTGCTCATTTCTAACAGTCTATTCTCCCTTGCCTCAAGGAGCTCTGCCATTTCACAAAGCCTCCTCATCAACCTCTCATTCTCTGACCCCTGACTCTCATCACTTGTGTTGCTCTGCACTGATGCTTCCGATAGTTCCCGGTTGTGCCCCCTAATCTTTGTAGCTAAAGATTTCCCCAGTACCAAGTCCACTAAGTTTGGTGATGTGGTGCCATCAAACTTTGACTGCTTAAATGCATACTTAGCAGGACTATTCCTAAACCCATGACCATCACCATTAGGACTAGGAATGATTTCTATATCTGAGGAAGTGGCTGTTTCAAGCTCATCCCCAGATGTGTGACCCGATGTCCGATCTGACCCTATCTTCACTAGGTCACTTTTACTATCAGAACTAATAGGAGATGTCCTTTCTTTAACACTGCCATCTTTCTGAGAAGAGCTACTACTAGAAGCATTACATTGCTGCTTTTCAACATTAACAAAAGCAGAACTTTCAGATCTCAGCATGTCATTAGAAACATTGACATTGTAAAAAGATGATGAGTCACTCAACTTGTCTATCAGAACATCTTCTTGCTCCTTCTTCTGTTCCTCTACAGTAATGTCTAAGTTAATACTGTCATTATCAGCGTTCAGCGTCCTATCTGACCAAGATCCATCATTTGAAGAATTCTCACTAATTTGCATCTTTTGTGGTAAAACAGCTTGCTCCAAATGCATTAAGTCTTTTTCCACAACTTTTCTACCCATGTCTGCTTTGACTAGCTTGGGGAAGGGGCTGGCGGACTTGTCGTCAGTGTCCAACACTGTGGGTGCAGTACATTCTGATATGGAGTTGTATGACATAGTATCTTCATCATCGTCAGCCACTAAGCTGACACTGTCAGCAGTTTCTGCTTTCTCAGTCTTATCACCAACAGGAGTAGACTTCTTATCACTGAGGTCTCCAGCAGACAAGCAGAGGGAGGATGAGCTGCTATTCTTATCACTAGAATAACTATCAAAACCAAGGCACTCAATAGAACTAGGGCTCACCAGACTATCGGGTAATATTTCTACAGATTCTGAATTTTGTTTCTGGCCTGCACTACTGCTGTGTGATATGGAATGAACTGATGCCTCAGAGTCAGGTGTTGTCTTTAAACTCTGAGATAACACTTCTACAGAATCAGAACTATTTCTACTAGACACAAGAGACAATCTGTGTGACTTTGCTGAATCACGTCTCTCTTCAGTTTTTGGTAGTTCATCTTTCAAAGATTTTGTGATTCTGTGATCTATTGCTTCACTATCTGACATTATTAACTGACTTTTGGAGAACAAGTCATCGTGACTGCCGTATTTAGTATCAGAAATAACATTCATAGACTTAGCTTTAGGAGGCCTGATAATGGTAGGATCGTCTTCTTTAGGCTGCTCGAAGAATGAGCCCGCAAAAGAGCCCCATATGCTCTGAGACGTGGACTTGGACGGACTCTCGGTAACGACCGGCTGGTCTTTGATGGGGGCATCTTGTGCACTCTCCGCGCTGACGGTTAGACCCCAAGAGGAAAAGAAATCCGAGTTGTCTTTTTGTGAAGTGTTGCTGTGTCCGGGAGACGACTTAGCGCTGGTCTGCGGAGTCGCCTCCTCCTCGGGCTCGTCCTCGACCTCATCCGTGATGTCTAGCGCCTTGTCTATTGTCTTCTGAGCCTCCTTCAGCGCATTCTTAGCGAGGCTCGTCAAGCCTGACGTGTCGAACCAATTCATTTTGTCGGAGCATTAGACACAACACAGCACGAATCACAGCTCAATCAAAACACTGAGTAATGTATCACCCCTAAACCAGTCTGAATAAAGTAATTGTTATGAGATTATCCATGGAAAATACACTTCAACTTATCACAACAAACCAGATGACGTTTCCATTTTGTTTACGTATTTTTCGAAAGAATTTTGCAATTGTCAAAGTATTTTACTTATTTTTTACAGATAAATGTTTCGTAAGACTTATTGTTTTAAGTATTAAGAAATTAAACGATAATTTTCAGGTCGAACAAGTGCCACGAAAAATGTGTGAACGACTGATTTGACGTTTTGATAATCATAAAAAAGAACATCGCTTGACTTTGGTAGTGATGTAGATACTGGTCCGTTTTTTCGCCTGCTTCACCATAGCTCCAGTGGCGCAATTGGTTAGCGCACGGTACTTATAAGACAGTGCTTTGTGTGAGTAATGCCGGGGTTGTGAGTTCGAGCCTCACCTGGAGCAATATTTTTGTAGCATGTTATGTTGAAAGTTGAACATGCATGAATAGAAAAAATGTAATTTTCTATAAAAATATTTATTGTTTTGAAGGAAAATAAGAGGACACTTGTATTTGTATTATAATGTTACAATCTGTATTTAGTTGGTAATATTTTATTGGGTTTATGGAATTTCATAAATATATTTTTCTAAATAATCTTGGACGGGCCACTAGACGCTTTAGCCAACTAGATTTTGATCTTGTTATTTTCCAGGAGAAAAAGACGTTGCATTCCAAAGAACAGCAACATACTTCGGTCCTTATTTTATTACAGAAAAAAAAGTTAAATAAAATAAAACCGTAAATATATCGAAATTTTATTATTATCTTAAAATAAATTATATACAATATAATTATAAAACTATCGGACCTTAGAAAACGTACAATTAGACATTCTAAACATAGCTAAATTCACTTCGCTTTACGATCAAACCTAGCTATTATGTTTTTATCAGAGTAGGTAAGAATAATTTTAAACCTTATGTGCATTAATTTAAAACAATTTAAATTATGAATTGGTTTCTTAAAATGCCAGGACATTTATGATAGTTTTTAAGATATGTTTTATGAAACAATATCTTGTAAATTCAACATTTTCTAGTAAAATGAAACTTTTTTATGTACTGTTTCTATATTATTATATTTTGCTTGAAAGTTTTAACCCAGAAATACTAAAAAATAACGCACAAATTTAGAAATAGACTGATTTCTAAACTACCTGTAGAGTAGTTTGACATTCTCGACACTAAAAAACAACGTAGCCATGTAAAAAATATAACTCAACATAAATATCAAATGACAAGCAACTAACTAAAATCACATCATTTAAACACATACTTAATTCTTATATATTTCTTTATTTTACACTAGATAAATTCAATAATGGAACAAGTGTGTAATTTTTCTCCCAGATAAGATTCCTAGGAAGTTACCCGATGGCTTATCTGATATAATATTTATGTTTTATTTGTGTAGCTTGGCTTGGACAGAAGTAGACTACAATAAATAACGTGCTAACAAGGAACTCCCGACAAAATCGTTATAAGAAAACTACATGACATAGTCATGTTAATTATAATACTAAAAGCCTGTATTTATTGTTTAATGAAATGCGTAGTTTGTCTTCAAGTCGCATAGAATAGTATGACTCTCTTTTGAAATTTTACAGCTGTTTTAATATTTATACAGTTAGGCATTATGAAGACAGAAGTCATTTAGAAGTAACATATTTTTTTGTTTTCATTTCTTTTCATACTAAGTATCATATTTGTTGGGCTGTATTAAATAAATATTTATAATTTATTTCGAACGACGCATTTCATGTAAATTGTAAAGTGTTAACTAGTTTTTGACCAGGGCTATTACTTCACATCAAACCTTTTGAGCGCCCGGACATACTTCCGTGCCCTGCACACAAAGCAGAAATTCAAGTATTGCAGTTAACAAAATTGTGCATCACATTTTTTTAGAGATATTTGTATCGTAGTGTACAGGGCATGCGCTCGCTTGTCACGTATACGTGACACTGGCGATCAAAAGGTTAAAATAGCTTATTTACAGGCTTCTTTGTCCATTCTACACGACGCCCGTGTTCCCAGTGGTGGGCGGGGCGGGCTGCGTGAACATGAAGGTGGTGGCGTTCTGGAACAGTTGCTTCTTCACGAACTCAGTGGTGGCAGACTTGAGATTCTCCTTGGCGCCGAACTTGCACTTGATGTAGCCGTACAGGTTCGCGCCTGTCAGGGTCAGCGCGATCAGGACTAGCAGCTGAGGAGGAATAGGGAATTCTTTATTAATATGTGCTGGTCTACAGCTATTTTTAAGTTATAGTTGAGCTAAAGTTTCAAGTCTGGTCGTGTGACTATGTTTTTAAACGCACCCAAGGCACACGAAAAATCGGTAATATTTAAAAAATATATGTTTACGACATAAAAAGAAGGCTTCTGAAATGCCTAGTTATGGCTGGAGTCACGATTTCACGTTTGTGTACTGAAATAATACCAATAAACTACTTTATTATTTGCTGATACACCAGAGCTCTGACGCGGTATTTTTAGCTCGTCAAAATAAATCATAAAAAGATTGTGTTTTTAAACAGAACATTTGTAATAAAAAGTACGTAGTACTATCTACTGTCATAATTATTACCTCAGTTAATCATTATTTGTTAATGAGTAAACCATGTTTTGAGTTTCTTATCTGATTACTGTGACTCTTTCACATAGTAAAAAATATGAGTGTTTACTTTATTACGAATAAAGGTAAATACAAAGATAAGATTGAAATAAATAAAAGCTACTAAGCACATAATTTTATTAAGCAATATTCCTGTCCCTATTGCACACCTGTCAAACCACGAGTGTTGGATAAAGACTGAAAATGGCATATCCAAAGTAAATGCTAAACAACATTTATTTGTCTCAACTAGCTTTCGCCCCAGTGAACACTTCCATCCCCTATTACTCTTTTAGTTTAGAATTTCTAAAAACCCTTTCAAAGTTACTTTACCTACTCTTCACAAAGAACACACCCTGCCAGTTTTATTTCTCTAGGACCAGCGGTTTGGGCTATGCGTTGATATATCAACAGTCAGTAAATCAGTCATTCAGTTTACTATCCGTACTAATATTATAAATGCGAAAGTAACTCTGACTGTCTTTCTGTCTGTCGGTCTCTTCTTCACGCCTAAACCACTGCACCGAATGAAATTTGGTAGAGATATAGTCTGGGTCCCAAGAAAGGACATAGGATAGTTTTTTATCCCGGTAATCCCCGGGAACGGGAACTATTGTTCTACGCGGACGAAGTCGCGGGCAAAAGCTAGTTTTACATAAACTGATTTCCCATAGCTCTACAGAAGTCCCAAGACCACATCAAAGTGATTGGCTCGATTTATTTATTTATTTAAAAATACTTTATGCACATGTAAGAAAACAATGCACAACAGCGGACTTAATGCCTTAATGTTGGCGGATTTACTGTTGCATTGTGTTTTTAATGAAGTGTCATCATAACTTACTATCCACTTGAACTTGAGTCCAAACAAGCTGAAGAAGAAGAATGTTGACCAGATGGCGGGGCACAGGATCAGGCTCATCCAGAAAAGCCGGCTCTCATTCTGGTTGACACGGTTCTGGAAACAGTATGATGATTTTTTTGTCAATTCACATCTCTAGAATAAATCAGTGTGTCGCTAACTCCCGTCTTTTTTGACATTGCCGGGATAACCACCAAGGGTGTGTACAGACTTAAAGAGAGGATTGCACAGTCGAAGTCTAGTTAAGTACAGTCCATAACTCTATTTTAAAATTATTTGTCAATGACCTAAGCCTTATGATCCCCATAACACCTCCAGGAACATGGGCAGTTCTTGGAGGTGTTATGTAATAAGGTAAAAATTTGTTTAACATTATAGTACTATTATAATGGTAATAACACTATAACACTCACATTTACCTGTTTAGCCTCGAACACCCAGTGTGACTTGCCATCATCATCTACGTAGTTCCACCATCGCAGACCCACTAGGAGACGACCTGGAAGAGGGCACACAAATATTTTATCAATTATTGTTAATTCCAAATAAAGTTATGACAATAAAATATACATCAGAAAATTAATTTTGCTAAGAAGTTGTATAACTTTTTTTAATAATAACTGTCGGAATCGCAATGGTTTACCTATTACTATGTTTTGCATAAACTATTGCACATGAAACTACACAAATATTTTGTTCATTTACTACAATGGAAGAAATTAAAAAGCAATTAGAAAGAAATGTTTTATAATCCACAGTAATTCATTAGGTACTAGTGAAATTATGTGATCTAGATACAAGTATGATTTACACACAGATGGTAAACACACATGTGTGAGTCATATTGAATATAGGTATCACTTGAAATTCTTATTTAGCAAGACAATTCTAACACACAAACCACTAATGTTCTTGACAGTCCAGAAGTCAGCAGACAGCAGCAGAACCACAAGCACGAAGCTTGCGATGAAGGAGTCTGAGAACCACCCGCAGAGAATGTACACCACGATAGCTGAACACCGGAATACTAGGTGGAAGAATACTATGTATGGGTGCCTGAAAGTATTGGATACATAGGTTTAATTAAATCTTGGATTGACTCCCAATGGGACAACGGGTATTATTCCAGTATCACTACATTGTAAGTTCCGGAACTTACATTATAGAGTTGGACTTACAGTAAAACTGTAACAAGTCACAAGTTTTGTTTTTCATAACAAAAATCAAAATGCATATTGCACCGAGGTAAGGGCTTATTTTGTAATACCAATACAAGTCAAATAATGTTTCTGAAAATATTCAATGTAAAATACTATAAAACTGTGTAGGATAAAAATTTTCTTGAAAACGAGAACTTTACACGTCATGAAATACAAAAAGAAAACGTGTTCATTGTAACAACAGCTGGAAATAGTAAGGACACTCACACAAACTGTTTGCCAGCGTTATCCTCTTCCCCGAAGGCGAGCGTGTCGTCGTCCAGCAGCGGCACCTGCGGCACACCTGGCTGTAAGTAGCGCGGTAACGACACTACATCAGCTCAAGCCGTGCAAAGCAATCAACGCTATCCATTCACTATCGAGCTCCAAATTAACGTTTCTCTACATAATTACTCGCAAATCAAAACAGCTAAGGACTATATCCGTTACAGGGCATGATTTAATTATAATGTCGATGATAATGGGCTTGTAAATCAGGGAAAAGTAATTATAAAAACTAAAATCAACGCTGCTTTCAAACATGTTAGAAATTCTTGCTGATATTAGACATTTAAAGCTCTTACCGTTGCTGAATTCATTCCTGGATTATTCATCTTTGTTCGAATAGTAATAACTCCACTTTAGAGTTAATAATATTTCAATAAAGTGAAATAATATATTTTTGCAACTACGCTGACATTCGTCATCGATTGATGACAACAACTCCTGCTCCTCTTTTCATTAAAAAAGTCTCCCTATTTGACAGCATAAACAGTAGCAAACAAGAAAGAAACAACCAGATACAATTTCAATTTGACAGAAAGAGAAGAGGATAGTACATATGCTTAATTAATAACAAAGACTGTAAACAAACTTTGAAATGCATTATTATTTGACATTGACAATGTAGACGAAGCAAAGTATGACATGTCCGATTAGGGTCCCTAGGGATTTTTAAGCATTTTTAATAGGTTCTTGAGGTTCCTTAGTAAGTTACCATTTTATTATTTTAGAAACTATGTGATTTCAGTCTAACCTAATTAAGCTTCCTGTCCATAGCTCTGCTACGAATATGAAATACGAATGAGAAAGATTTAATTTTGGACGGATTTGGACCAAGATACTATCGAGCAATCGAGACTCGAAAGCAAATACCTAGGTACTTTGCTATCAACTGTCAAAATTTTTCAACCCCTACAAAAGTAATAGATTGCATATGCATGCGTTCAAAAAATGTTCAGTGTGTTGCATGAAAAGCTGGTAATTTCTAAAAAGTTTAACAGCATTGGTACTACCAAACCACCTACCGTTTATATTTGCTATAATATAGCTTTCCGATTGGAAATAGTATTCAAAGAATACATTAAACGACAATAAAATTTGGCATTTGATTTAGTTCATGGTTGTCCTCTAACTTAATTAATCATATTTGTTTGAAGCATTTGATCCTTATGAATGACCCTATTAATTGACGTCATAAAAGTTTTTTTCGTTTCAGTCCGTTCGATTCCCGGGAGTGACACATTTTGAAGTGACAAGTTTTTATGGGCCCTGGTTGAAAACTACTTTATATTGTTACGATAGATTATTTTACTTAAAGGAAACCATGGTGCCGATTCTCTTATTCACAAAAAACCTAAATTTAAGTTAAGTGCATCTTTCTCTTTCCGATAGGACAGAAGATTAAATATTTGTTCATATTATTTTGCCCTGTCAAATTTAGACACTCCATAGATAATTTAGACGCGATTAAAAACATGACTAAAATATACGCCAAATTTCTTCAGGCGCTGTCTGATTTGACAGGAATAAACTAAAACTTATACTTAACTTAACGTTTATCGATAGGGTCATTTATGAGGACCAAATCTTACGAACAAACAAGGAAAACCATGAAATTATAACTTTTCAAATCAAAGGATGAAATAAATGTTGAATTTTCGTTCAATTGAAATTAAATTCTTAAAATTAATGGTGTTCCTTCAATTTAATTAACCATGTTTGTTAGAGAGGTTTAGTTCTTATGAATGGCCTTAACGGTTGATGCAATAAAAATACAAAATGTTACTTTTTTGGATTTTAGCAGGTTTGATTCCTGAGTGTGACAAGCGAAATTTCGAAAATCTTTGAATACCATTTCATTTGATTTAAAAAAATAAAGGAATGTTTGCTTTGAGTAAAATAATTTAACTTAACGATTTATGGTAGTTTTCTTCCAGGGCCCATTGAAACTTTCCATTCTGTAGATAAAGATGTTGCCCAAACTTCTAATACGTGAAACCAGTCTATTTATTTCTATCTCGCTCTCAGTGGGCCGATATCTCTTTTTAGTGTAGGTGGACAATGATATTTTGTGAATGCTGTTGGACGATAAAGACGTTATTTTGCTATATCATTACTTTCGTAGGTATTTGACTCAAGTTTTTGGTCAAAAAAACTTGTGCAGAGTGAGGTGAGTGAGGGCATTATTGATACGTTTGTTTAGTATGTTTTTACTTTTTTAGATGATGAATAGATAAATAGTACGGCAGTTACTGATTGAGCATATTATTCTGGCTCTTCTAAACTTACAATAATTTAATAAATCAATGAAATAAGCGAGTCATTGAATTTTTGAACGAAATGATTAGATGATAAAAATGTAAACTTTAACTTGATCTCGTGTGTTATAGAAATAGCAATAATAGCTGTTTTGTGAATCGCAAGTACATAAATAATTCATCTTTAGATTTGATTCGCATTCGAAACCGAAGATTTAAATAGGTAGATGTTGTTATAAGTTTTTGAACGAAGGTTGCGCATATCGCAAACACCCGTTCTAACTTCACTTGATTAAAAAAAAGATACACCTGTCAAAATTTTGCAGCAGGGCACATGCAAAGGCTGTTTACAATTTCGCAACATACTTGTGTTTGTCGTTACAGTGTTATTTTTTTTAGCTTAAAGTTATCCAATTTACTTGTGTCGTACGATGTCTTCCGCCGTCGCGGTGGTCGCTTACCGCGTGTGGTCGTGATTCTCTGTTTTAGTGCGTGACAGGTGCGAATTTTGCGTAACGGAGTCGTGATGGGCGCAAAGGCGAGTACCGCGAACGGGGGGCAGAGTCCGCGCACGAGGACATTCTCCACGAGCTCCAGCTCGGAGGTGGTGTCGGGCGGCGCGGGGTTCAGTCTGCTGCGGGCGATACCGGGGATCCAGGTGACGAACGACCGCCAGCGCGCGCGATCCCTGTCGTCGGTGCCTGACCTGCACGCGTCGCACGAGGCGATTGCGATCCCGCCCAACTCGCAGAGCTACGAGGCGTCGGCCGCTGCCAGCCCCGACACGGACTCTAGCTCCAACGAGGAGGCGGGCCCCGGCCCCGGCACGTCGCTGGCGCTCGGCCGGGTGTACGCTGCACACTCCCTGCCTTCACACATCTGGTCAATAAACGGTGAGTGCCCTGAACAAACTATTTCCAGTTTCTCACTCATTACTCCAGTGAGCCAGCACACGTCGCGTACGACGCAATTCTTGCCTACTGTTAGGTAACCACAGTGTTTTTATTTTCTAATGACTGCTGTACAAAAATAACAATGGCTATGAACACAATCATTACCTAGCAATTAGTTGTACGTTGTGCACATAACATACAATGTGCATAGAGTATGTTGTGAGATATGGAAGAGCAATGTTTCAAATTGAACTGTTTGAGCCCGTCAAGTGGCACATTCATGAGATAAATGGTATGTTTTCGTGAGGAGAACATTGTTTGATCAGCTTATTAACAAGTTCTTTGTAATAGATAACATCTATTTCTGTTCTGTGTGCTATTGAAATGTGTAGAATATGAACACTACATGATATGCATTATATCTTTGAAAATAACTATTTGACATTACTTAGGTTTATTTTTAAACCTAGCTACAGATACATTTTTGATCATAATTATTATTTTTATTTGATTCTTATTGGGAAATACCTAATAAGAATATTAGGTAACACTAACATCAGATTGCAATATTATTGATAGGTTTTTAGGCCATTTCGTTTATTTATCTAATTAAAAACACTTGATCATACATATTAATAAAAATTACAATTCACACCATTTTAAATCAGGTCACACTTCTTAATATTTATATTTGATAAAAACTTTTATTGCTGTGTCTTGTGGGGAATAGTACTAAAATCTTTATTGCATTGCATGTTAGTTACCAATATTTGACATTCAACTAAATGTAAGGTCAAATCAAATAACTTTTATGAGAGTAACCTAACACTTTTTGCAGACAATACTATCAAGTTCTATAGAGCAATAATTATAAAGCACTGGATACTTTAATAAATTTTCTAGATTATACCTAATTTGTCCGGGATTATGGTATGATTTGAAGATAATCAGATTGATACAGATTTACTCAATAAAAGATACAAGTTTTAATTACGTAAACTTAATATGTAAATTGACTAATTTAAAACTGGCTGTCGACTCAGGTAATTTCTACGCAAAATCTTCAACTTCAACTTTTACAATTATGGCAATCCACCGAATTTTCGGTGATTTCTGCCAATGTCCAGTTTGAAAATAATATTTTTTATTAGTGACAATTGTACGGTTATTAAATTATAGTGTGGAGATCATACACATGTTCTTATAACCAAGAAAACTTTACAGCAAAATAGCTTAAGTACATCAAACTTAAAAAAAAAAAACAAAATTCAAAGCATTTATTTCAGTTAGACCATTTACAGGTACTTATGAATTGTCGGGTCGGAAAAAGAGTTGGTCGGTTACTCAGAAAAGAAAAGTGGCGCTAATTGCCTGTTCCAAAACGTAGATCTCTATGGAGAAGAACCATCAGAATATCAATCATTTATTAATTTGCAAACATGGGTAATTAGTACAGGTGTTTAATTTTTTAATAAGTGCTACAGTCACAGGGCATGCATATAACAATAAATGAATATTAAATTTTAAGAAAATTAAATATTGACAGAAAAATGGACGTTACTTTAAAAAAATATGGGTATGACCTACAATTCCCGGGAATCGCTACTTTGATTTGAATTCTGCTATTAGAATCCATACTAATATTATAAATGGGAAAGTGTGTCTGTCTGTCTGTATGTTTGTCTTTCTTTCACAGCAAAACGGAGGAACGAATTGACATGATTTTTTAAGTGGAGATAGTTGAAGGGATGGAGAGTAACATAGGCTACTTTTTGTCTCTTTCTAACGCGAGTGAGGCCGCGGGCAAAAGCTAGTTCAGAATAATTCTTGAAACATTTTTTTTTGTTGCAATTTATCAGAATTAAAAAAAAAATATTTACTTAAAAAATAAATTATTTATTTTTAAAATAAATTACTGTAAATTATCAGAATTTTTATAATAATCAAATTACTAGCACCCAAAAAAAACCATGGGGTACAACTAGTATTTATAATATAACTAAAAAAATACTAAAAGGTTTCTTATTTAATATTGACCTTGGATTTCATACTTCAAAAAATTATGTATTGTGAATAATAAGTAGGTACTTAATAAAATCACATCTTAGGTTTGAGTCCAAATTAATTCAGCAAAGTCATTGTCTATGGCACTTTATTACTATCTGTAGGCCTTTTTAGTAGGTATGTGTTATGTAAATAAATCCTTTATAATGTTTAAACATAAATAAATAATTAATTACAATTATTATTATTGCATAAAAATGAAATAAAGTGTTATCCTTCACCTATACTTTAAACATTTCCTGATTGTATGATTGATTATTATTATTGAAGGACATAAGTCCGTTTATTGATAAAAAATAGTTACCAATCTAAAATTTGATTTCTTTTCTTTAAAGTGTTATACCTATACTAAACAAGTACCACTTATTACTGTCTGCTCGGTGGTGACTTGCATAAATTAATCATTGTTATTGATTGTTCTATAGTTAAAATTATACTCAGTTTATGTCTATGAATAAATACAAATATTATCATTTGGTAAATTTACAAGTAAAAAAGGATTTTTTTTGTTCTATTTTGATTAGTCTTTCTTTTCTATTTAACTAAGATCCCAAAGTTCCGACAAGGTATATCCTGAAAAGCAGTGAATAATGTTTAAATGTTTTTATTCAGATTTGCCATCTCAATACAAAACAATATCAATAAGCATCCATATGAAATCCATCTTGGCGCCATAACGCCAGATATTTCTGGCACGTTTGGCGCAAAACTATTGAAATAGTTTGTTCACCTCAACATAAGAACAGTGCAGGCACAGACATCGCTTGTCATGTTATTGAGCTATCACCGCGCTATTTCTGCCTACCCCGCAGTGACAGCAACATCACTATTAACTCCCGTGCGTCTACGCGTCTGGGAGCGACTTTCTCGTACTATAATAAATCGCGGCCGCTTTTCCGGGTTGGGGCGCACGCGCTTTCGTCGTCCAGTCGCGTTCGGACTAGCGCAGCGTTCACATCGACAGCTCACCATGTACAGGCGTCGTTACCGCACCACCCTCGGCCTTGGGCTCGGCTCCTCCTTCTCGTCGTCGTTCTCCACGACCCTGTCGTTCAGAACGACCACCACCACCACGACAGCGACCGACACTGTCAGGTCGGATGCGCGTGCGACTGCCGCTAAGCTCAAATCGAAGTACGAAAACGCCGGCACAGCGCAAGGTGCGTGTGTTACTAACGTGTGCGACTAATACCCATTCTGTTGTGATTTCGGCAATAGGATATTTTTCGTGTGTACCTCCAGGCATAATGACTGGTCGTAGCCTCTTTGTTAGTTTTCCTTATGTGAGGGATGTTCGTTGTGATTGCCCATTTGAACTATATTTGTTTCCCCGCCCTTTATTGTAATGGTTTTCCTCTTTCATAGCATAAATTTTCCCAAATAAAGCAAAATTTTCGTGAACCAGACAAAATGTGCGATAAGTTTGGTTAGCTTTCAGTTAAGTATATATTTTTATCTGAGCTTCTGAAAGTGCTTCAAATTGTGTGTCTGATTATTTTAATATATATCTTACGTATACTGTATGTTTTGTTATTAAATCATGCACTTCCCGCGTGTTATAAATAGTGGGTTGTCCGAGTATTGTGACAAGTACGCTTTGACATAATTGTGTCAGACGCGAGAGAATATTGAGTGCGGAGAGCCACTTGATCTGTCAAGCACTAGACGACCTAGAGCCATCGAGCTGGCGACGAAAAAAAATTCTCAATGAAAACAGAAACGAAAATACTTCAGTGTTTCGATATAGGCAACTGAACACTGCTTCTGACACCTCTTTTAGGTGCAAGCAAATTTTGTTCACTGTGCAACGCTGACATGTTTTTGAAACAAACAACCAATCGTTAAGACTCTGAAAATATTTGAATAGTGTTTAATGCAAGAATGCTAGTTAGTTTTCCACAGAAGCCGTATCCTCCTAAATTGAAATTGAAATTTGAAATTGAAATTGTTGAAATTGTTTATTATTATGCAAGTAGGATATTACATCACTTTTACATGTCATATTTTTTTTTAAACTAGATGGAGTCGGCATTTCCTAGCTGACTACCTCTGAGAAGAAATGCCGAAACAAACTCAAAGGATTATCGTCTCTTTTAAAGTCCAGACATAGATTCATTTTTTTGTGCAACGAACCATGCAGAATACGTTTCGGTCAGGCCTCTTGAGGAAAGTTCCAATTAAAATATTTAGGTACACCTGCCTCAACAAGCATCGTGAGCTCAACTTTATCAACTATATCTAAGGAGCTCCACGAACCGACATTAATTGTAGGAACATAAAAAAAGTGGGCTTACAAGTCGCGTGCAAAATAGTTATATAGTGCATTCTACATGATTTGATGAAGATGAAATGTAACTACTTATTAGCTAAAATAAAAAAAATGTCAGTCGTCTACTAAAGCTAATTAACTGCTTGAAACATCTCCCTGAAGAACTAAGGTTATTTAGCTTTTTATTAAACAACCTTGTTTAATATATTTTTCAAGCGTTATTCTACGCTCCGTCTACCTTTTCAGGTAGTCAAGTTACTTATTAATACAAGCATAGCGTTCCTTTTACTATGTTTTTTGTACTTTTTCAGAACTGTACGTAATTTAAACGGGTTTTACATTTGTTGCATGATGAAGTTCTAGATGCGAGCTTTTGCGTTTATTAACTGTGCTGTTTAAAGTTAATAATTATGTATAATAGCATTTGAAGGAAAATTGCACAAATTTGCACATTTATTTTTATATTTTTGTTTACGCAACAGCCAACGGAAACAAGATATAATAAAGAGCAAGACTTCCCTCATCAATAATATTAGCAGTAAAACAACAATCCGAACATAACTTTTAATGCAAAAAATATTAATGAACACAAACAACAAGAGATTTACGTGACAGGCTCTGATACAGACAGACTATTAAATTGTATTGTCAGACAAGCTACAGTCGGACTAAGTAAACTAGCTGAAGATGACAGGCGTACAGACTTTAAATAAGTCTGACATTTGAGCGTCTGATCTCGATTTGTCGTAAAAGCTAAATCAAATAGCGCGTCACTCCACTAAGATATTAATTTTAATATTTACGATTTAGAAGAAACTAGTGCTGTAACCACACTTGTAAACATCTGCGTATCCGCATTTGAATTTAGAATTACTTTTTGGGATACAACATTATTTTCTGCTGTTAGTACCTATTATGCAACTATCTCTGATCAATACAAGGCTTTAAGTTTTATCCTTACAAAGAACTTTTGCTCGCGGCTTCGCTCGCGTGAATGTCGATACTTCCGCCCCATATTTTATCCCTTGTTGGAATTCCCAAAACTCCTTTTTAGTGGTTACCTACTGTTCACAAAGAACACAGGAACACACCCTGCAAGTTTCATTTCTCTAGGACCAGCGGTTTGGGCTGTGCGTTGAATATCAACAGTCAGTCAGTTTATTATACACATATATACAATGTGTAACTGAATTAATGCACTTTGAGAAAATAGTTTGTTCAGAATCGTTTACTGAATCGGTTTTTGTAATTTTTAATATAGGTAATATTTTATCCCAAAAATAATTAAAACTACGTAAACTGCTGTCACACTTCCGCTGTACAGTCAAAACAAACTAAAATGGATGAAATACCTACTACGCTAGACCCTTTTGCAAGTGCGACTGTGTGCATGCGTAGATTTGTAATGTGACTATAATTTTCTCCCACAATCTGTACAACTAATTTATAAAAAAACAGTGTTTTAAACATAATAATAAAAATTCAGTGTATGTATTATGATTATAACATAATATTCTAATTGGGGTGTCTGGTGGTGTGCGTTTATTCCGGGACATGTTGTATATGTAAAGATATGTTAGTAATGCCTGTATTTTTTACAAATCTGTACCGTCATAAAGGACTTGTACGTTTCGTGATATCATAACAATGTTTTTGCAACAACATGACTTGCTTTTGCGTCTTATCCGTGTTTACAATAATGTTTAGTTTTTAAATCGTTCTAATTTTCCACTGTTTTGGGAGTAAGACAGTGTCTGGTGTTTGTTATCTAGAACTAGCAGGAATCAACTGTGGGAACTAGGTTATTGTATTTAGCCTAACAAATCGTCTCAATAAATTACTACTACGATTTACTTTAAACGTTATTGCTACGAGCTTGGCTTTGTATCTGGAAACAACTTGCTAGTACTATACTGGATTACAAAAACAAAGAAAGTGTACCAAAAGCTTTGAATTCCCCTGAAACATTCCAAATAGGTAATAAGGTTAAGTGCGAGTTGAAAGTGAGCTTTAAAAATCCTGTAACGTTCACAGTTCGCAAACATCGTAATCGCTTGCCGCCACAATTCTCGGTATCTGTATCCGCGAGCCGGTCTATATCCGCAGGGTCGCTTCCCTAGTGGAAATATAACAGTTTACTCGAGGAAACTGCCTCAATAATGTTCTATTTATTATCCTATCCGCTATCGTAATGTTTACGCGACACCAATTCTGTTAGGAAATGACGCACTTTCGATTTTAAATGTGGACAAAAATTATATTAGTTAATTAAAAGTTTTCTTGAAAAAAAAACATACAGGCGAATTGAGAACCTCCTCCTTTTTGAAGTCGGTTAAATAGGGCAACAAAGTTGGGTTTCTGTTTCTTCTTTTCGTGCGCCGATTCCTGTAACTAGACTGTCAACTAAAGTTAACACTATAGAGGGAGGGAGGTATAATTCTTTAACTACCCGCAAAATAACATTTAGCGGTTCAGCTTCAAAACCCAAAGCCTACAAATGAGCAGTACTACAATAGTCGAAAACATTACTTTTGGCGAATCGGGCCTTTAGAGAATAAAACCTTTTACAATTACTGACAACAGACCACACTCACTCCACATCACAAAAATGTACGTACTTAGTACTTCGTAATACTCTTGCAAGTTTTTATTGAGTAGGGATTCGAAACTTCCTTTTGACCTATTAAATAAGCTATGAAGTCTATGGAGTCATAAATGAGAGAACGAGTCAATGACGTCATAAATTACCAGAAAATACTACACTTCAGCCCATCTGTTGACGAAATACAAGCGACCAGATACTGCTGTCAGGATCGTCTCCTCACGAGCTAACCCTTAATAGTTATTCCTGTTTAGCATGATTGCAAAATGAAATAAAGATGGCATGTGGCATTTCAAAAACATTTTATTACTACTTCGTGTAGTTTAACAGTATATAGATACTAAAGTTTCCCTCTGACGTTTGTCGTAAAATTTTACTAGTAAATTGAGCTCGTAAATTGAGGAGCAAGTTGAATATGCATCATTGCAGCACATAACCCGTTCGTGTAATGTGATCTACCTGGTTGCACCTGTGCCGTCGTTTAAGAGCGAGCCTTCAAAGTTTGTGCGGTAGGGTAATAGTATCGTTTAGTAGCATGCCGCAAATGCGCCCTTATAAAAGTTTTTTTAACAGTTGAGTCTGATCCTTGTGAAACTGAGGCATCAAGGTACAACAACCAGCGTTCTATGTTCATTGCCAATAACCTATCTATCGTTAGATTAAGTTACTAAAGATATTTGACATAAGCTGCTTACACACATAACTGGCAATAGAGAATGAATCTTAATCGCTTTTGATCGGTTGTCAATCAGATTGGGTTTTTGACCTAAAACATAAACAGGGCTGGTTATCTCTCTTTAATTCATCTGAGCGGCAGACCTTATTCAACACTTATTATGTTACCCACTTAAACTTCTAACTAGTGTGTTATAATTTTCCCTAGAAGAGAGACGGTTTATTTATGGTATCTTTCCTTTCTATTTACCGAGGAGCCTGTGAATCTTCACGTTATCCGCCTAAACACACGTGCCGGCTATGAATACCACCCCATATTGATCCCGAGGGGGTCACAGATGCCTCTCATGCTACGTGCGGACGGCGGGTTTCTAGTCTGTTATCTTCTCGGCTGCTTCCAAGTTATAGTATTCTTGGACTAGTTGGAATTACTTCTGAGGTCATAATTTGGAAACTGCAAAAGTTGATGAATTCTTAGATAGCCATTACTTTTGATATGACACATTGGCAAACTTTCACCCACAAGAGACAAGTTTTGATATACTTCTCATTTCAAAAGAAATGTTTGTAATAACTTCTGGTATATAAATAAACAATATCGACCCCTTCTATTACAAGAGGTCACCTTAAATCCGAACAAGATTCAAAAAGACTTATCAATTTTTATGTACTTTCTAAAGTTTATATTGGGCTTCACAGACACCGTAAAGAAAAGCATCCTGAGGAAACCTAATTTATAACGAAAAGAAAGTCGTGTTAGTTACACATTTTATAACTCAAGAACGGCAGAACCCATTTTGGCTGAAAATTGGTGGGGAGGTAGCTTAGGACCAGGGGAAGGACATAGGATACTTTTTATCTTCTTTTTTTAGTAACCAAAAATCTGATGTAACGCGGGTGAAACCGCTTGGGACAGCTAGTTTGATATACGATATATATTTCGATAATCATAAACAAACATAAAATTGCCAAATGAGTCCACAATGGTGTTATTAGTGAGTGTAAAAACGTATCAGCGTGTCAGAACTTGTAATTGAACCGCACGAGATTGTGGCTAATTAGTTGAACGCTCGCGTTCAGGTGTTAACTGATAGAGGTGTTGTGGTTTCATGTCAGGAACCAATTCAAGTCTGTTTAACACCTTATTTGTCTAATTGACTCATTTGTGAAGAAGATAATGAGGATGTTATTATAATTGATACCGTTTAATTATAAGAGAATGAATCTAACGCTGTAATTGGCACCGTACAAACTCATCGGGTCATTCTACATTAACTAAAAGCAGCTCCAATATGTATTTTAACTGCAAACGTTATTTGTGAGTGTAAGTTAAACATCCGAGTGTTCCAAATACTGGTATAGTTAGTTCCAGCGATGTCCTATATGCGCTCACAATAAAACTAGGTCAGACATAGCTTTAGACTAGGCATGAATTGATTTATGAATGCGGAGGAACAATTAAATTTTGCTTAATTCAAGTTGCAGACGGTGAAAGGTTCCAATTTGTGCATAAAGGAAGAGTAGAGAGCAAAAGATTTTGGCGCCAAGACAGAAGTTAAAATGAACGTTCAATTGAAGGGACAATTTATGATAATACACGCCAACCTCAAAATAAACTGTTACTGTTTACTTCTGTGGCTATTATTGAGCCATTCATATATTTTGTTATAAAACTAATTCCGCTCTCAAACGCCGTAGTAAGATCTAAAATAGCAGTAACCGTGTGCGGTTGCCACCTGGCCAATATTTGGCACTAGCGTGGACTCGGCCGCCCCACTGACTTGCCCTACATCCGCTTTAAATAGTGCGTACGCGCATATTGGCACATGTCGATTTTGCTGAAAACTTACATGGATGTTATTGAAACTTGAGATGCATATTGAAATAATCAATACTCCAAGAAATTTAGACCCGACGTTATTTTGGCCGTATAAAAATAACTTTATACCTTTTCAGGTTAAGTGGCCCCGAAAAGTCTCCGTTTTTCCTGTGAATAAAACGTCAAGTGTATCTACTTAAAGCATCAACTTTTTTTGCGTCGAACATCAAGAGGTGTTTTTAAATATGTATAACGGGATCAACTTGTACCAGAAAAAATATTTTTGCGAAAAGCTATTTAAAGAATCATAAAGGAACGCGGGCTTTTATCAGAATTTTCTCCGGATGTCCAAAATTAACTGCCAAGTTCACTAACACTATTCATCTGTTTGTTAGAGGTGTATATTTTGATGATGTGAAAGTGTATGAATGTTGATATTTCTCTGTATTCGTTTTACTCAAAAGAAAAAAAATACAGACTAGATGGTCATATAGATAAGACCTTGGGATACGAACACGACTAATATGTTAAAATTTGGACCAAAGTTAAATCATTTATTTTAATTAATCCATTAAAGACTCTTTGGAAATCATATACATAATAATATAATCTAGTTGCCTCCTCCAAAAGGGAATTTACTCTTTTATTTTCAAAAAGATTTACTAAGTGTAGTGTGTACCATTAATTAAATAATTAAAGGAACATGAAAACTTATTATAGATACAAAAGAGATTAAAAAAACGCACTTTCAGTTCATCTGCCTAACTGACAGGATGTCCAAAACCACAACATCAGCAATACATTATCAATTCCACTATTTCATATATAAAAACAATAGATTAGATTTTATTGTGGGCTCGTTCCCCAGTGGGTGCGGTTTGATTCCCGTTGGATCCCCGCCAGTTGCCTTGTTTATCACGACGAGATTTAACTCAATCTCCCGACTCCCGAGTGGCCGGTCTCTGAACTCAGCCTGTGCATTCGCCAGGAATTAAAAGTTCTGCATTTAGATTCGTCACGTGTTTGTTTGCGTAATAAGCGATCAGGTTCATTGGTCTTGAGGCTTCCGGTATGTGGGATTTGATAAAAGTCGTTCGCGAAAAATTAAAGAGGTTGTGAAAATTGTGTGTGGGAAGATTGGCTGATCCCACTTCTGATATTCTTGAGTTCTTGGGATTGTATGCACCACAGATTATTTATTCAGTGGCTCGTTTCTCTTTTACGATATCTTTGGTAGAGTTCTCGCTGATATTTCCATTTTAAATTCGCTCCATCTTCGTCAATCATTTGGAAATACTCCAGATCTGTTACGTTTGGCGATTGTGTTTATATTCCGCTTATTCGCAATAATTTATTAGTCCTTCACGCGTGTTTTGCGTGAGTTTACGATTTTTAGCTTCTGTGTTTACGAAATTACGATTTCCTGAATATTTTTTTTTGCGTATCAGACAGATTTTTTGGATTCATAATTTTTCCTAATATTTTTTTTTACATTAACTACTTAATCAAGTTCCTCGCTATGAGTTTGCTTAAAAAGGAAGTTTTTTTTGTAAAATAAATATTTGCTTGTCTAGTCAAATAAAGCGGGTCCCAGATGACCGCAGGAACTCCAAAACTGGAATTTGCATGAAGAGGTCTAAAAACTCGATAAGGATAATCTTGTATTTACTTTGCAAATTGTTTTAAAGGGAAGATCATAGTAATTTCAAAGTTATAAAAGAAATTGATAGAATTTCTTCGTTCAATCGAATTACAATACCGGTTTATATAAAAATTGGTTTGAAGGCCGCGCTGTCGTGTCGCGCGCCGGTATTTTTAGTCCGTCTCGTTAACCGTACTGCATGAGAGTTGTTCAGAAAGTAGTGGTTTACCCCAACTAAAGTAACCCTGTTCGTTGCTTACTGCTATTGCTATGGGCTCTAGAATTTTTATTACATCGATTTCGTTCATAAAATTATAAATGATTCATATGTCTTTGAAACGCTATGCTAGTTTAGAAGTTTAGGCATGGAAACAAAAAATGGTTTTTAAATGTTCATTTTGTTATATAGTGTAGTTTTTCACACAAAAAAAATATGACAAGGGCAGATCCGGTACAAAGTTCGATCTTATCCACACATAGGTATAATGATAATGAGTACCTAACAAGTTCATATAATTAAGGTTTAAAACGAGAATTGCCACGTACAGGCACGTACTTGGTAGCGTATCAACAACAACGAAACTGTTTGTTTATTTTGATAACCGCGGAGTTTGGTGAACTAACGTTTCACCATCATGCCCTCGTTATGGCTCTATCTCAATATACGTATCTAAATAAAATCAAGTAGAAGGCACCGCATCAACATCTTCAGCCTACAACAATTGATTAGAGAATTTGTCTCTCATATCTTCAGATGTGAAGTTATGCCAAATCTTTGATGTCTCACCGAGCTTGCAAATGCTTGCAGAGTCTGTTTGTTTGAAGAAGCTTCTAATCGATTTTTTTGTTCAAGTGTTTCTTTCTTGTCGGCATTAGACTTCCAAATAATATTCTCAACTGATGTATTTACTAGTAGGCACATAGTGCTGTCGTTCTAGAAATACTCTAGTCAATCAATACGCTAGTCTCCTCTCCGGGCATGCCTGTCCGGTTGAATTTAGTGTTTTAAAATTGAATTAACTTCTTAATTGGTGTAATCATTTATGGTAAATTATTTATTAGTAGCTTTTGCTTCGTTTTTTTTATCGCATTGTAGACACGTACCCCAATAAAGTAAGACTCGAGAATAGAGGTTTTTGTACTTGTACCAGCTAACTTCCAGAAATTATCTCTTAAAAAAAGTCAAACAAACTTAACTATTTATAAAATCAGTGGTTACTCGCCAGTGCACAAAGGCCTTTATAAGAAGAAACGTCGCCTTGGCATTGACAGAGACTCACACCATCTTACGATCTTGTAAAAGTCAACGTTAATTTACAGCTTTTCACAGGAAGTTAGTTTTTATCTTGATCTTTACAAAAGCGAACTTTTCTATACACAGCTCATTTCAAAATAGATTTTTTGGGTGTTCCGAGGTCTTGCTTCTCACAGCTCATCACAATTGCTTTTCTGGGTCTAAAATCTTCTTATGCAAAAATATTTTTCAAATGTAACCCAATAATTGGGTACATCTGGAAGAAATTCTTCGGCGAGCAAAAATATTCCAATCTTAAAAGTACGTAACTTCGTTTCCTCTGCTCCTTGTAATGGATCCTCCAAGTGATTGGTAATATCAGAACGATATTCTCTACAAACATGTACAAAATTGGATCTGTCCAATATTTGAGAGGTTGTCTTGTATTGTTCGCGTTTCACTTGTGTAGGCACTATCGGAATTGTTAATTATTGTGAATAAACCACGTCTGTTGTGATCTTGGTGCAACGCAGCTTTGTTTGATGTCGCTTTGTCCCACTTGTCCCAGTCGTCCCAGATAATGAGGATGTTGTCCTCACATAATTACACGGTATTCTCTTTGTACTGGATCCTTTATTCGAGCCCATGTCCTTGCTTTTGGTTCTAAACAACTCAACCGTTTTTCGCGTATCTTGATGAAATGATAACATCAATGGAACATATTGCTCACTTGACGTCATCGGGAACGTCTAGTGGATTGACGTCATAGGCTATGTTTTTCCTCAAAAATATTGATAATTCCATTTATAATCATTATATTGCATCAGACTACTATTATTTATTCTTATGATGATTAAAGTCAAACCCGATAGAATACTGAACTGGCTGCTACCGCGTTCAGTTTTGTTTTTATTATTTTATTAACAATTGCAAATTGATTTAGTTGAACATAAATAGCAGCAGTACCATTTTGTAATATTGAATATACAGTACATTCAAATACTTCCCATACACATCATACAAATATTGTGATGTTTTCAAACCCGGGTTTTATGGAAAACTACTGCTGTCTTCAAAGTTGTGATCGGCTAACTCGTCTCATATCAATCCGTTAATAGAGTTAGACACATCACTTACACCATGTTTTGGTATAAAGCCAAATTGCAATTTATTACTTGACGCAAACGCTGGCGGTTCTCGGCGATTTATATAAAAACGTCTCTAACAGTAATTATTATCTACTCTTTGCTTGATTTATGTGTTCAGTTGCTGGAGTGGAGAATCATTATTTAAGTCACAAAAAGTTAAGATTAAAACTTTGTATTTGTTTTTTAATAATTTTATAGTGTGAAGGTCGGGAAAAGTGGGCTGTATATTCTGGAGCTAGATCTTGGCAATGATAAGTTTATTGGTCCTTTTGTATTGGTCACTGACACTAATAAAAATATTGACCTAAAAGTTTACGTGTATGTCGTAATCCTAGGCAAAAAAGAGAGATAACACATATTGATAGAAATAAAGCAAACGCATCGTTACAGATCAAGGGCGGTCATAGCAAAATAATGACTTGATTCTTGTCTATCACACAAGCTAGTTTCAATGCTTTTTCCTGATCTGAGTTCCAATGATAATCGAAGACTGATTAATTTAATAGAGAAATTTTAATATTATGTAAAATTAAAAGTAATATGAATGGCAACGGGTTATAATATCATTTATATCGTGTTGCTGCCAGAACTGTCACTTCTAACGATAGTTCCTTATTACATTCTAGTGCTATATTATCTATTTTAACATAATAAAATGCAGATCGTTATGATCAAATGAGATTTACTAGATGGACAGTTTTGCGAAAACTTCCAATAGTTTCATGTTCATCAGGAAAACAGTCTACTTTTCCCCTAAATCTTTATCATATTCCTTCTTGGTTACTTTTATTCAATGTTGCGGTTAGAATGTAAAACCTTGAAAATCAACTTTTACTTTCTATAAGGTTCGTCTGGGACCTAAGTCTCGATGCTGAAGACGCGTAGACTCAATAATCGTAAAGAGGCTGCGTGGGCGCCCGTAATGACCTCAAATTGCTGCGGACCTCTGAATCATACCCGACTGGCCCATCACAATACGTGAAGTATTTGTCTCAAGATGCTTCGAAAATGAAGTAAATAAATAAGCACCGTATGTTCAATATCCTTTGTATAATATTTCTGTTGAATGATTTCATTATGTTCCAGGCAAACTACAGAAAAGTGATACCTACTTCCCAACACTGAAATGAATATCGAAAGACCTTTGAAGTCATCCTTTTGAAACACTAGGAGTCTAGAAAGTACTTTAACCTCAACCATCAGAACTTAAAAGTAGTCCAAAGTCCGCGATTAAATTTAATAAGCATTTCCAAGTTGGTATTCCGTCGTCACAAGTTCCAGCCACCCCGAAGAACCGTTAAACTATAAATACTAACAAATCGAAGAAACTTGAAACTGAACCCACGTAGACACGCATATGCAAATATCGGCCTTATTTCAAGTAATCAAGCGCATATACAGCGCATGCAAAGGCTTTTAGCTAAAAATAATTAAATAATTAATAGAAAACTACCCTACAACCTTGGCTCAAAATTTGGATTAAAATCACGTAACGTGTTTAAAACAAACATACTGAAGTGTACAAACTTTGCTTGCGCGAGTTAGGACTTGCGTGTTACGTGTTGTTTGTAATCGCGCCATCTGTTGTCATAGCATTAGAATCTTTGTTTTTGATTACATGTCGCAAAGTTTAGAAAGTCCTAATTTAATATTATTTCACACACATTGTGTTGGGTTCTTCGTGCCCAGAGTTTGCGTAAAGTTTGTTGAACGAGGAACAGTCATACAACTTGTTAAATTAAATAAGAAACCTTACCATTATATTTGCCAAATACATAAATTGGATCCTCGCAAAACTCATAAAGAGGTTTGCTTGACAAAAAGCCTAAACATGGCATCCATACAACGCCTTACAAATAGACTTAGCAGATCAAATACGTGGGTGTTACGTAAGCCCCTGTATTTTTCACACGTGACCTTGACACTCGTAATCCCTAGCGCCCTTGACCTTCGATTCGGCCAGGAGTGTTCGAACCTTGCTCTAAAATTGATGAATGTCGCAGTAAAAATGTTACGGTTTGACTAGTCTACTTTGAGTGATATGCTCAATATTGCAGTCCGCATTATTGGGGCTGAGGTTTGGCTGTAGAATTAATAGAAACAATGAATAATTGTCGAGGGTGATGATGATGTTTTTATTGGCTTTTAAAATTTTTCTTTACTTAATTTTTCATGTGGATTTAGAGAAATTACTGCATAGTTGCTTAGACAACGCTAATTTGGTGTAGTTTCAAAAAGTCAAATCATTTAAAGTTTCTTTTAAGATTTCTTCATATCCTTTCTCTAGTTTATCCTTCAGAACACTCTTAACTTTTCAACGACCGAGCGGCAGCCGGCTGTCTGGCTGCTATTGTTTAATAAGTTTGTGTGAACGACCACACAGAGGCTTGAATAGTCGCCAAAGTTAACTTCGAACAAAACTTCTGCAATATTTTTTTTTGTATTTTCTTCGTGCGTGTCACTTCACAGCTAAAATAAAGCGCATGCGGCCTTGTGTATTGGGGCTAACTCGCTATTTTTACTGCAACACATTGTTCCCCTGCCATGCTTGTCGCACAAAATGGCCGGATGAATGCATGCGGTGAACTGTATAAATAGAGGCTTTAGTGGTTAGTTGACGAGGGGGATAATTAATAAATGAATATACGTGTTATATTAGCTATCTAAGCTCATCGGTTAATTATTAATGCGGTGGAAAATAATAATAGTAGGTATTATTTCTCGCGTTTTCCTCCGCGTGAGTGTCGGTATTTTAAACCATAATTGATTGACGTACTTTTTATTTTAAACCATCATTAATTGACGTACTTTTTATGAGCTGTCAAAACACGATTCTCTCATACATTTTGTATGGCAATGACACCTTATGACGTCACTAAGTTAGCAACTCAATTGCCTAATTATTTATTGATTAAACTAATATTACAGTAAATTGAAAATACCCAATTGCGCGTGTACGATGTTTATAAAGCAACGCTTTTCTTTGAGGTCCAACCCTACTTTGTTCGAGACTTCATCAAAATCGGTTCAGTGGTTTATCCATAAGAGTGTAACACTCAAACTGATAGACACAGTTACTACCGCACTTATAATATTAGTTTAGATAATGAGCTAAAATAATTTTCGGAGTCCCTAAAGCGTTTATGTAAAGGCGGTAGTTATTACTGGTAATAAATTGCCTTCAGGTCATTGGTACAAGTGACAACGCCCGAGCCCTAAGGACTGAGTTTTCGGAATACGCGTGTAGCTCCAATCAACTAACATAAGCAGGTATTTACATTTTTTTAAACCGTAACGATGCGGATCCCGGTAGATTTCGATATTTTATCAGGTAAATGATGTCAATTTTTTGCTAACGATTATAAAGTAGTTAACTAAAAATCGACTTTTCTAGTTATTGCGGTTTTCAGAGCAAAAGCGGCGTTTTATTTCGACTATCGGACCTTGATTTATTGGTCAGATGGAATAAATAAATAAATTCGTAGGATGGAATAAATTAGTTTAGTGGTGTCCACTACTTCGATCGACCCCTACATAGAGATGGGCGGGTAAATACGCATTGGGTATTTACTGGGTAAAAACCATGCATTTGGGTATTTACCGGGTAGAAACCCATCACTACCCCTATATCAGCACTTATTCGAAATCCTACCAATCAATGGTTCTTGATAATATTGTCAGGACTTCATTTAAACCACGGTTAGCAGATGAAACAGCTGTATTACGTAGGTACCTACATTTAGTTTACCTCTCAAGATATTTACGTCTCATGTCATTTGTCAACGCTTGCAATTTAAACGTGTCTGGGATTTAACTTTATTTTTATTGCACTACATTCGTGATTTTAAGTGGATTATTCTAGCGTATTTAGCAACTGAGAATTATAATTTATACAACTTGACAGTAGCAATTAGTCCTTGTGTTAAAAAATTCGAAGTAATGTAGGAGAAAATGTGTATTTACCCTGGGAATTAGTTAGTCATTGCCATTTGGAAAATGTGGAGATCACATTTAGTATAATACGGTATTTGACACTATTAACCGATGAATCTAAGACATATTTTTTATAAAACCTTTCATACAATCTTTTTATTAGTCCTAAGCATCGGATTTGTTTTTAATTTACTGTAAAATTGGATTTTTAATTGCTTTAAAATCAGTAAATAGTTAGTCAATAGGGTTGCTAGCTTGTGACGTCACAAGCTGGTATTGGCATACAAAGTCTATTGGAGAATTGCGTTTTGACAGCTTATAAAAAGTACGTCAATTGATGATGGTGTCAAATACCAGATTATAATTATCAGAACTATCACGGGCTTATTCAACCTAGAGACAGGTTTGATGGTAATCAACACATGGCCAGAAGCTGTAGAAGGATACATAAAATTTGCATGGCAGTTTATTTTATGACGTAAAGCCGTACTAAGAAGCCTTTTTCGCAAATCCAAACCCCAACGTAGAGTGGACGAAACCACAGGAAACTGCTAGTTAAGCGTACAATACGAAAGCTTTTCATAATCACAGGAGTTATTTACTTCAATGAAAAGAAGATATGAGATAGGTACCAAATTTATGGCTTCTACCATAATGTGACAGAAAGCACCGGCACTGCGAAAGTTTACGATATAATGTGTAAGATATTGGGCCTCCGTGGTATATAAACAGAGCAATGTAAACATAATTAAGTTACGTGTGGGACGAATATGTTCAACTTTATTTTTATGCCGAACAATATTGTTTTTGTAGCTTTAATGGAAGAAACGACACCTTATTTCTTAAATTAGTTTTCGGTTTGTATGAAGGAAACGACACTGCTGGGGGATTTTGACCATAATTATACTTCACTACTTCTCGGAATTTAACGCGCACGTACCTTTTATTTGTTTTTGGCTTGACGTTTCGGCAGGGTTACACCTGCCTTGGTCACAAGCAGACCAACCATAATTCCGGGATTGCCTTAATTACCATCGACCACCACGTCTCAAGCTCTTCATTATGCTGCCCTTAACTATACTCCAGTGTTAGTCTCCGTTTCTGAGAGCCTATATATATTTACTGAGTGTGTAATCACCCCTGTCATCTTATCCGTGTATACAAACACTTTAGGAAGGGGATAAAGTCATCCCAATGGTTTTAACCAGTCCATCTCAGAAACAAAATTGATGATGATGATTTAGACTGGAGCAGTATTTCCGAAGATCGTGCAACGCGAGGCACGTTGTGTATTTTAGATAATGTCCATACATTATTACTTACGATAGGGTTATCTCGTGTTAAAGAAATCATGGCAAATACCATAATCTACATATTATGATAGAATAAAACTGAATTCTTTACATTCGTTTTATTAAATCGCCTTCCCACCTATCGTTCCCCATGGTACTCATACGCAGGAAGTAAAGGATTATATCGTGGAGACACAATCAATCTAGGCATGAAAACGTATGCTAGCCAACAATCTGCTACATCTAACCCACTTAGATCATTCTTTGTCGCAGACTGAAGCTGACTTATATACACATTACTTAGCACGTTATTTTGATTAGCTGGGTTCCCATCTCCATCTTGGATTTGTAGTTTGACAGTTGGGTCACGGTAATAATAATAATATTGAGCAAAATAATGCACATTCATGCTGAAAACCGTTTATTTATCTAACCCCATTCCCAAATTTAACATCGATAAATCTTTACGTATTTGTGATAACCTTAGAACCTTCGCCTTTTGTAAGATTTGCGCCAAGAATGAGGAGCATCCATCAAAGTGATTGTTTCCGAGCCGTGCCAGCTTGTCCAGGGTCTTCAAGTTCAGCGTTAAGTTTTGGCAACACTGCCATGTTGGATGCGCGGGGAAACTATCATTAATCTGTCAGAGGCTTACCAATTTCAGATGGACTTTAATTTAATCTAGATGGTATAGGTTAATTATGTAAGTTGATATTGGGTGTATCAAATCTGTGCCGTGTACTTTCAAATTTTAAGTCCTTTAAACTGATGTGAACGTAAATAACTTCAAGCATATCTTTTAAAAATATCTAAAGATAATTTTACGCTATGCTAAAACCTAACAACTCAATTACTTACAATGACTATAACTACTCTTCAAGATTTTACTTCCTTTCATTATTTCCAGTTATTTGCCTTTTGCACGGACGTTGAAAGACAAACCGAGGAATCCTGATTCCGTACGACGAAGCCTCACAATCTACTAATGAGCTTAAAAAGAAATACTAGACAACGATAATAAGCCCTATTACAAATGTTCAACATATCGATTCTAAATAAATAAAATCAAGTCTAAGACTTCTGATTCATTGAACCTTTTTACTTTTTGAGTGTGTTCTGCGAGAATTTTGGCAAGTTTTTGTCGTTTGATTCTCACAGTGAGGGCGCCATTAATCTCGACTGCTCTCAACACTTCTCGTTTGTTTTGTTCATTGTTAATGATTTTATTGTAGCTGACTTCTTTGTTGTATGGAACAGTGACATGCTAACCAAAAAATTCATTTGGACGTTTTTACGAAATTGGCAAACGAGTTTTTGGCCAGTTTGTTGGTTTAGAGTATAGTGGCTAAAAAGGCGTGACGGTTAGCGTGTGTTTTGTTAATTTTAGAGGTTGCTCTGTTTCCAGATCTTAGAATTTTATTTGCTATGAGTTCCAATTTCCCAATTTACTCCAACTAATTCAACTGTGTGTCTGGTTTATGATTCACTGGAGGTTTTGATCAACTCTTCTGTTTCATTTGTGGAGCAACTAGACGAAGATGCCATTTTACGAGTGCACGGTCTCATAAAGTCTCGTGGTTCGAGATTGGATGTTGCCGAATACCAGACAGATCCCTCTTTGTTTATTCAAAAGGTTACTGGTATTGACTCTCGGATTATGATGTTTTCTCTCAATATTTTCTTTTGTTTACCCTGTACAAGATATTCTGCTATCTTTACCTAGTTTATAGTTAGAACATTTCGTTGTTTATATAAGAAAAATAGTTTAGTCTCGAGCGGTTTATACAAAGGTTTCTTTAGAAATTCGGTCAAGGTATAATCATTTCCAGTGTGTTGACCCTTGTACAGGTGTTTTACGACATTGGGTTAGCAAAAATAGTTTTTCTGGCTGGTTACCAGGTTTCGTTTATAAATTGCCGTAAGATCATAAAAATTACAACATTAAATATTTTCTTTCATTCATAAGTTGGTGTAGATATTGCCTGTGATATTTTGTAAATGTTTTACTGATTGCTTCGGCTATTGAAATAGCTATTTACTTTTAATCTTCTTGAAAGTATTCCTGTATGTGGATTTTCCATGATTTCCGTCAATAAACGATTCTGGAATCTATGAGTTATTTGATATTCTAAAGTTACTGGAAATCTATTCAAAAACAAGATTTCCCCACGATTGCTTTTAATAACTCCTACAAGTTTCTAAGTTAAGATAGTAGAGTAGATATGTACATAATTAATTAATAATTTCATTAATTCATTTGTTTTGTTCAGAATCAATCTCGTCATGTTAGTGACCTTGACGGCGAAGTTGTTTTAACTCGACGCCATTTTTACGCAGATATTATTGATGCGTCGACGTTACTCGAGTTGTCAGTTTTTCTTGAATTTTAAGTGTTGTGTTACTATTTTTGATTCTGTCGAAATTTGAATGTAAGCATTTCATTGTCTTGTGTACGCTTCAATCATTGTTTATAAAATGAATGCTGGGTTACTATGCCAACTGTTACCATGCTTCCACAGACGTAATAACGAAGTTGTGCAATAACCACATCTTACTGCTGAGACTTGAGGGTTCAATTGAACTAGATATGGTTTTATAATCAATACATTGGCTTTAATTTGAGTATAAATATGAAGCTGCTTGAAACCCACATGATGCTTCCTGAATATTCCTGACCTGCATTGAAATGAATCCATAAAAACTAAATGTTTAAACATCAAATCGATGTGTTTCTCTGAACTTAAATATTCTCAATTGATTTATAGGTCTATTATGTTTATATTATCTGCATGTTCTGTATTTTTGCCACGTTTTCAGCTGTGTTTTGAATTCACTTCAAATTCTGGCGGAGTTTTATTTCAATATTTTTTCGCAGCTGACCTTCAGTCCTTTTGACGTGGTCTATTAGTCAGTTTTCTTAACGAGAAATGTTTTTGATCCGATCCCAGCGTAACATCTAATGTGGTAAAGCTTCTTCTTCGCCACAGTAACCGTTTGTTGATCGTTTGCCAACTTCATTCGTATTAAAATCTTAAAAATTAAGTTCCCTCGCTGTTTCTTAGGCTTCAGTTACTCTGATCAGTTGCGAAAAATAATTTAATTTAGCGAAACACGAGGCACGAATATAATAACTCGTAAAAGCAGTTAGTAACAATTTATGTCGTGCATGCTTGCAATATTCAGTTAAGGCGCGTTTCCATTATGCAAGTGACTTGCATACTAGTTGCAAGTTGCATGCAAATTGTATAGTGGAAACAACAACTTGCAAACACGTTGCAACTTGTATGCAATTAGGTTTAAACTTGTACGCACAATAATCAAGTCGTTACATTTGCACGCAAGTTGCAAGTCGTGCATAGAGGATTACTTTGTTTATGACTTTATTACTTTGTAACTAACTTGTATACCAGTAAAATCTTGGGTTTAGGCGCATTAGGGCTAATTCTCGTTTCGGCAACCGACTCTCAAATGGACTACTTCTCATTATGGCTACTTCTCATTTGGGCTGTTTCTCGTTTGGGCTACTTCTCGTTTGGGCTACTTCTCATTTGGGCTACTTCTCACTTGGGCTACTTCTCACTTGGGCTACTTCTCACTTGGGCTACTTCTCATTAGGGTTATCACTCATTAAAGGGCTACCAGAAACTGATGATAAAAAAAGTATAACAAATAATGATTTTGATGTGGTAATCTTGTCATGTCATCTGTCAAGTGACATTACGTTTATATGTTTACAATTGTTGTTTTTAAGAAATCTTTAGCAAAAATGAAAGAATTACTATGAAACCACTGCAGTCACAATCCAGAAGCATTGTTTCTAACGTTTACCGATAGATCTGTAAAGAAGGTGTCGCTTACACATTTTCCGATTCTAGACCGTGTGCTTGCGTTGACTGGTTAGTATGACTCGCCAATGTTGATACTTTGTTTCATATTATCTATTGATATGAATTTAACATAATATGTATACAGGGTGCCACACGGCTATGGATACGGCCCACGGATTATTTAATGCTAAATAACATAGTGTCAAAAATAAAAGGAAGACATTTTAAATACAAATTAGTAAATTTTTCAAATGCTCAAAATGAGTCCCTTTTTCTTGAATACAAAGTTGGTCCTTTTGTGGTGGATATTTATTTATTTAAATAATCCGTTCTACTTAAGTAGGTAGATTAATTTGTAATAAGTAGTTACGATGGTCAATTGTATGTTCTTACGGCAATGTAAGCTTTTAACTTTTCTAAACAAAATTTCACATCTTCTTTCTTCAGGTCTTCCTTTTATTTGTGACACTATGTTATTTAGCAAAAAATAATCCTTATGATGAAACCTTTCAATCGGTATGATAAAACTACAGGGTGATTATTTTTTCTCGTGGAATAAGTTCGATTCCCGGCCCAAACATTATACATTTAAATATCTATGAATGCAGTTTAAATTGTTTTTAAAATTCATATAATGTCTTCTTTCAGTAAAATGCTCTATCTACAATATTTAAGGTACTTTCCCTCCATGTGGCATAGCCGTGTGACATCCTGTATACATATTATGTTAAATTCATATCAATAGATAATATGAAACAAAGTATCAACATTGGCGAGTCATACTAACCAGTCAACGCAAGCACACGGTCTAGAATCGGAAAATGTGTAAGCGACACCTTCTTTACAGATCTATCGGTAAACGTTAGAAACAATGCTTCTGGATTGTGACTGCAGTGGTTTCATAGTAATTCTTTCATTTTTGCTAAAGATTTCTTAAAAACAACAATTGTAAACATTTAAACGTAATGTCACTTGACAGATGACATGACAAGATTACCACATCAAAATCATTATTTGTTTTACCTTTTTTTATCATCAGTTTCTGGTAGCCCTTTAATGAGTGATAACCCTAATGAGAAGTAGCCCAAGTGAGAAGTAGCCCAAGTGAGAAGTAGCCCAAATGAGAAGTAGCCCAAACGAGAAGTAGCCCAAACGAGAAGTAGCCCAAACGAGAAATAGCCCAAATGAGAAGTAGCCATAATTGCCATAATGAGAAGTAGTCCATTTGAGAGTCGGTTGCCAAAACGAGAATTAGCCCTAATGCGCCTAAACCAAATCTTGTATGCAAGCTGCAAGTTGAACAAAATCGTGTTTCCAATTCAAATCACTTGCACACAAGTCTGACGTCATACATGTATGCAAGCACTTGCATAATGGAAACGCGCCTTTATAGCTGTTATGATCGTAATTTTGTCGCTTGCAATTTGTTACGAAAGTGATTCCGGAGAAGTATGATCTACGTTAAATATATATAAACAAAATATATTGTTTAAAGACATCAAAACATGGTTGTTTTTCAGCGCCCTACACAAAGTTGTTGTTCTCTTTGTTACTAGACACAGACTCGCGTCCAAGAAATTACAATCCTTTGTTTCTCCACTTGTAACACATTTTACCAGAGTAGTCTCGTTCGCTTTGTATGCAGATGTGAATTTAGCCGAACGGTACATTTGATTTGTTCGTATTACTCGCGTCCCATTCCGATACAAGGACTTGGTGCGGAATACGGCGTCTTCTAATCTTATTGTGTGTGTTATTGCTTTGTTTATCGTGTAAAGGGAGAGAAAAATAACGCAGTTTTTATAAATAGAATAATTTGGCTGGTTTTTCTTTTTAATGCGGGAATGAAGGGGAGGTTGGTCGTGGGTTTTATGTCACCAGCACTGTTTGCTGTAAGAGTTAGATAATCTCGACGAAACCTTAACTATTCTAGGTTCTATTTACACTATTGGGTTAAGAGGTATTAAAATAAAATTAGGCTATTCCCGAGCTTGAAATGTTTTCAGAAATCTTTAAATTTCTAGAGATTTCAAGCTTACAAAACCTTCATTTTAAAAGTTCATAGCCATAGCATAGTTAAGCTGCTAAATTCAGAAGTCAATACATTTTAGTTGCCTAAGGCATTCCACACAGTAACCGGTCATGGTCTAAGGAAAAGCAGGTCAACCTCCGTGCTTGTTACCGCCGACCCTATGACGTCAATGCTGTCCTTCCTTCTATAGCCCTTCGAGTACAGCCAGCAAAGTAGATTAGTATGCAGGGCCGAAAGATACAAAGAAAGTTGTCTAAAAAGTATGGATAAACTGAGGATTAAAGTTGTCAAATACCGAATTATATGTATGTATGCATGTATGTATGTTTGTAGTGGTTTTTGTGTTTATTCATTACAAACATACACCCAAAACAAATCACAATACAAATCTTTTCTCTTTATTATATTACTATAGACTAAAAGTGTACAATGACATGTAGATTTTTGTTATTATTATTTTTTCCGCTCGCGGCGAGCTGCTTTTACCACTACGCTACGCTACTGTATGTTTGTATCTTTGTTTACAGCTACTAAAATCAGAAAACAAACAGAACGGAAGCCACCGGCTTCTGACTTCATTTTTTTAAATAATATTAAAAAAAAAATTAAATCTGTCTCTTGGTTTTTGAGAAAACTTAAATAATATCTGACAGCCCTGCATACTTATCTACTTTACCGGCTGTACCTTTAAAAAGGTAATTTTTATCGTTATTCTATCACACACTGGTAAAATGTTATAATGACTTATTCAAGCTGTGAATGATTTAAAATTCATGGCACGGCTACGATGCCTAGTCGTAATAGCTAACTGAATTGTTTTTTTTTTTATGTTACTTAAACAAAAGAATACTAAGTAGGTACTGGTTTCTTTTACAACGGTGGAAGCTAGTTTCTGTACCTTTGTATCAAACATAAAAGTTTTAATTAAGAGGACGAATTGGAAATTTTGGCATCAGTGATCTCTATTTTTGTCAGTAATTACGAAACGAATAAAAATATGAGTTGGTGATCTGAACAGTTCATGATGAAAACCTTATTTTGTTAAAGTTCATTACATGATTAAGTAACTTTTGTAACAGAGAAAACAATATCAAACATACCTCTTTTTAAATAGAATTTCACATTTTATGGGCAAACGGGACCGATTTTAGCCTCTCAACTTGCTCTGTAGACAAGTCTATAAATACTCCTTAAAATTGTAAGAGGAATTTCTCGAGTTATCATTTCCGACTAAATAAAATAGCAAAAAGCATTTTGTCGTTTACGTCGTTTTGTTATAAGCTAATGCGCATATGCAATCCTCGCCCCGCTGAGACGCTCAGTCCCCTCTTGACCATTGTCAGCGACGGGTCTGTGCTAGTCGGCTTCCGGAATGCATCGGCGATTGCGTGATCAAATTTAGCGGTTTTATTGAATAAGGATGGGAAAAATGAAAGAAAAATGTTCCAAAAGGAAAAGAAGAGCATGTCTTTTAGAAAAATGTGCAATTATGACGAAAATAAAGTATGTTTTCATAATGAATTGTGAAATGTGAAGCGGTGGTAGTTTACTATAAAAGATGACGTTCAAAAAGTCACTTTGACTGTGACTTCAATGATGTTTATTTTTGTGATAAAACTGAAACTATGGAGTCGTCAACTTGCAACAAAAATAAAGACAGCTTCCTTTTTAGGGTACGTATGAAAAATTTTCCTAAACGTCCTAACGTTTTGTAAAAGCTATACATAGGTAATATTATTATTACCAAAACACTTTTTCTTGTATCTTCTAGAAATGAAAACGACGCTCTACCGAATTATACAGAGTTGCAAAATGTGTAAGTTTTTATTGCTATGTATTATTCAATATTACAATCAATATACCTACGAATTCAACGATGAAGTTAAAATTAAAGAACTTCTTTTATTTTAGAAATGCTGATACTAATGACACTAATATATCACAAAACGAGAGCATTACCACAGCTACAGTGAGTATATTAGACAATTTTGTCCTTTATACATAACCGACGTACCTATTGGTCGAAATATGTTATCTCTGAAGTTAGTACTAGGCCCTAATTTATTTATATTTTCAGATTAACAGACAGTGTTCGAGTGATAAAGTTTCTACAGAACTGACAATTAAACGCCCTACTGAGGCACCAGTAAGTAATCGTTTTATAAAACACAATAGATTGTCTGATTTTGTCGGAAAAGTTGGAAGCCGGTTTCAATGGTTGCCTAGATATGAGAACCAAAAAAATAATTTATAAACATAATCAATATCTGTGAAGTGATTGATGTAAATAAATAAATAAATACACAATGGGCAAGAAAAACATTTTCCTGCGCCATGCTATCACATTCCATGTACGATTTTGATATCTATTTTTTATATTTGTTTCAGAAGGAGCCGAAGGTACAAGAATAATAGATGTGAACCACTTTGTAACAGAACTTATAAAGTTCTCTGAACAGAAGTCTTTGTGGATTAGCCACATTAAAATTTGAGTCTGAACATCACGTAGACTTGTAAAATCGTCATTGGCTGATGTAAACAAAGACGCCGTTGCTGGAGTTATGACTGCTGGTTGTGGTCAAGCACAGCTCAATCAAATTTTGTTCTGGAGTAGGTTTACCCAACATGTCCGATTTTACTAACAATAAAATGCATAACGATATCTGTGATGACTGGGAAGAGACTGCATGGAATGAGATGAAAAAGGCTAACGATAGAGAAAAAGAAGCTGCAATAAAAGAAGGGGTGTCAATAAAGACGGTCCCTAATAGACGTCATTGTAGATGGCTGTTGGTGTAAGCGATCTTACCGGACTAATTATGCGGCATTATCAGGGTGTGCAGCTATAATTGGTAGACGTTTCGGCCAAGTGCTATATGTGCGTCAAAAATAAAGATTGTTGCCTTTATTGCTTAAATTGTTGCATATATTATATGCAATCTGCGCATCTTCTTGATGTCGTGTATGGGGCAGAGGAGGAAGGTCCTTTTTCCTGAATGCCGACATGGGGATGCGTCGGGATGTGGTTTAGGTGCAAACCTGTATTAATGAATACTAATTAACGCAGGGCGGTATAGCAGAGCAAGGAGCTCCATGGACGGTTTCATCGGGTCCTACATGGACCCGATGTAGATTTCCTAGCGTCCGTATCCTGGCTACGCTTTGGTGACCTCTTTGGGGAAACCGAAGGTTTTGTCTGTGCAATAATGGACGAAGTTATGATGACAATCAACTACCGGAAATACAACGGCATGGTTGACATATTATGTCGGGCATGCCACCATCCCGAGGAATCCATCCATCACATTATTTCTGGGTGTTCGAGTCTGGCTAACGGAAACTATTTGCACAGACACAATCTTGTAGCCAGTAGTATTCATCAGCAACTTGCCTTGAAATACAGTCTTATGCAATCAGAAGTACCGTAATACAGGTATGTGCCCGACCCAGTTCTTGAGAATGACCATGTCACATTGTACTGGGATCGATCTATCATTACTGACAGGACTATTGTTGCTAACAAACCTGACATAGTGGTGATAGATCGATTAGAGCGTCGTGCAGTGATTGTTGATATTGCTGTCCCGCATGACGAGAACCTCGTTAAAGCTGAGAAAGATAAGCAGACCAAATATCTCGACTTGGCTCGCGAGGTTGTCGACACGTGGGATGTGGATTCAGCAGTCATTGTGCCGATAGTCGTGACGGCCAATGGCATAATAGCAAAGAGCCTCGACCAACATCTGAGTAGGCTCTAGCTAGGCAGCTGGGTCAAGGGTCTGATGCAGAAAACGGTACTCCTGGACACGGTGCGCATTGTCCGGAGGTTCCTCTCTCTGGAGCCACTGACCACCGGTAGCTTAGGCCCTATTCCCAATGCCGGTGGGCTACTATTTTTAAATGTTTATTTTTGTATTGATATTTAAAAATGTAAATTATATATTGTATGATTAAATAAATGGAATAATAATAATACACACGAAGTGTAATTAATATGTGTATTATTGTAAATGATATCAAAGTAGAATAAATTATGTTCCTTGTTAAAATAAATAAACACACACATAGACACACACAATAATTTAATACTTACAAGGAAAAGGTTCCAGCCTTAGAATACTTATGTAAAAGTAAATAAAGATATTTTGATCGTATAAAATATTACAAAAAATTATTATAATAATTATTATAAAGATTTTTTTAAATATTTTACGGTAAAAAAGAAATCTGCTAATGTTTTTCAAATAACGAAACTTTTAATTTCGTTATTTGAATAACACTAGCACGTGTTAGTTTATTTCCAAAAAGACAATCAATAAAAAAGTCATAGGTAAATTCATAAAAAAATATATAAGACAACTCCAAGGTGTCTATGTTCCGCGCCGCCAACACCGCGCGCCGCTCGCCAGCGCCCTCTGTTGCAATGCAAACGTTACTTACCGGGGTGTGTGCGGTTTGCGGGGTGCGTGGGCTTGTTTTTAGAAATTATTGTTGAACAATTCGTCGCCTTAATGTGAGCGACTTTGTAGCTAAACCACTGAACAAATTTTGACGAGATTTGGTAAGGAGGTCGTCTGGACCCCAAGAAAGGACGTGGGCTATTTAATATCATCGTCTTCCTAGCGTTTTACCAATTATTTTGGGGTCGACTTCCAGGAGCCCGATTTCAGCTCGATATCAGGATTTTACGTGAAACGACTGCCTAACAGACCTAACCCATTTTCTGGGCGACATGATACCCCTAGGTTAGACTGGTCACACTTTCTGGCTTCTGACTACTCGTACGAGTACCAAACTAAGACTGCCAAAATTCTACGGATGACAACCGGGACCAACGGCTTTACGTGTTTTCTGAGGCACGGGATGGAATTCGGACCCACAACCTCTTTTACGAGAGGCGGGTGCCTTATAATCACAATCTGATTATCCTGAACTCGTATTAACTTTTATTTAATCCATTTTACTTGGAACCCAGAAAAAGCCGTATATGATATCTGCATTAGAAGGCTGAAATCTGTAGGGTGAACTACGAGTATATTTAATTAAACATAATCATGTATTTGGGGTGTGTCTATGGTTTCCCCAGTCATGGCCGCGGTAAATGTTGTTAGGTTATTAACCTCTGGCTTGACATTGTCATTAATTATTTAATTACGGTACGTCATGTCATTACCTGATTTTACCTGACTTTCAATAATTGTGGCTTCATGTAAACCCTTCAATGGATAGAATTTATTGTTTGTTGTGTTTGGTGCCCCTTTATCCTTTGTCCCTTTATCCTTGGTTATCCTTTTAAATTAACAGATACAGCTAAAATCTAGCTGAGTTGACTGTTTTGAGAGCTTGGTTTTCCGTTCGGCCTTTGTTTTGATAATTAATAATCCAATGATGAGTTCAATACCCCAATCATAAATTTAACAGCCAACAATCCCGCAAAGGACAGCAATAGCAATAAATCATGCGATAAGTTACGATAATCACCCGCGAAGATCCCAAGTGGTCCAGTATCCACCACGACAGGCCACAAATACCCAAGGCCTGGTCAGTGGCCGTATGACAACGCTGGGGAGGGCTATTTTTAGCGCATGCAACTCTTTGTCCGATGATGCGACGCAAACAGTGGCTGGTGTTAGATTGTGAGTAACTTTCGTAGATTGTTCTGTCTCCTCAATTAAGCCCGTCACATACTTAGCTATAATATATCTTATAGTACGGTATATTAACATATATTATAGCTGAGTCTGTGACGGGCTTTATAGTTTTTTACTCTTTCTCTGATATTCTTTCGATTCATTTTGTTGCTTCTCAACTAGCTTCTATCCCCCAAGGTAATTTAAACGTTTCTTTGAGACTCTTCGCTTCAGCTGCATTTCTATTGGTTCCCATTGGTGAAAATAGGTGCTTAGGGTTTTCGGTACTTTGATATATTGTTGCAAAAACATAGTATGTTAGATTTTTCTTAAGTCAGATGAAGTGAAGTAACTATATTGACGAGTTGAGCAAATCAGACTTGTCTGTCAGCTAGTTGTACCTGATTTAATCTAACTTTATAATGAAAACTTCTAAATGTTTAGTTTTGAATGCTACAACTAATTAAGAAGTAAGTGGTCTAAATGATATTATTCAACGTAATTATACTTTTTGCATTCTTGAGCGCCAAAATTAGTAAGCAATCATTCAGAACCTGTCCAAAATGACTGACATTTGTCCAAATCTTAATCAGTTTCCTTTATTTTCCTGACTAGTCGCAAAGCTTTAACTTTGCACAACAAATAGCTTCCACTTAATCTCTTTAAACTTTTCCTCCTTGAAAGTATGTTTATGTAATTTGGTTCCATCCAAAGGTTGCCTGGAAGAAATTGCTTTTTAGCGATAAGGCCGCCTATTGTACTCTTGCATATTTGTTTGTGTTGTCCTTTACTGTTTTTGTCCTATTGGTGTAAGAAACAAACGTGATATACTATAATATCAGTCCCTACGATATTTAAAAGTTTAAACTTCGCGCGTTTAATCCGAGCGGTGTACAATAATGAATATTCTATTCTATTCTATGTCTTGTAAGAGTTGAATTTATTGTTTTTTTTTGTATATTGTTGTTTATAATAATAGAAACATTAGGTATTGGATGGTATTTTACTATTTTATATACAAGGTTCGATCAGGCTTCGCTCGAGTTAAACGTACACGTATACTTTTGATCATGCCTCGACATAAAATTCGAAAAATTGGGTGTTATTGTTTGTTTATTCTTTCTTTCTTTCTAAATTTTTTTCTTTCTTTCTTTCTATTCTTGTTTTAATGATAAGATTTGAATAAATAATGGGAAACCTATATAGTGTATCCAAACATTACCCTACACCACCATAACAATAGTTGTTTAAATCCCAAACAACATTATAAACCCCGCAAATATTCAGTTCACAGTATTCAGTCTGTCGCTCAGATTTCAGTATTTTCTCAATCACATTTAGACAACGATCTGTAAAAGAACAGACAGATTTTGTAAAGTTTTTATTGTCATATCCGGAGTAAACATTCCTACCAGCTTTGCTAGGAATAAACTCAATAACACCGCACCGGTCAAACATTGTAGGAATATAGCAGCTAGGAACATGCGCGATAGGCATTGCAGCTTTGGTTATTGGGCGGATGTTTTATTTATTAAATACTGCAGTGCTGTATGTAAATTGGGTTTGTAATACATAATATATGTATTTGTCAGTTGTAGCCTTGACGTGTTAAATGATATTTCTTTGGGGAATGGAGGTCTCGTAATGTTTAACGTGTTGATTGATTAAGCTTTTCATACGAATGGTTATATGCCATTACCAGCTGTTTTCTATGGTTTCCCCTGTTAATTTTCATTCTAAATGACATCCTTTGTTTTACCCCGTCAGAGATCGACCTTATAAAGATCGCTTCTTCTTGCATCTCTGCTGCATAAAGAAACTAGTACTGGTCTAACTTCAGTGGTTTCGGCTGTGCGTTAATTGTCCACAAAAAACTGGTTTATATAAAAAATAATAAAATAAAAAGATTTTTTCATGCCCAAAAATTGGCAATCCTAAGTAGTATAATTTGCTTTAAATTTAGATATGATTGAGCATCCTCAAACTATAGCCAGTTACTAGTCTCCCAGAAGCTTCTTTTTTGGACTTTGAACGACAAGTGAATACGTAGCTGACCGATATTTCAATGGCCCAATATTCCCTGGTGTATTGTGAGGAAATGTTGTCTGTATCTAGTTACGCGTACGTCAAACAACAGATTTAGCTCGCCAGTCAGTACATAGAGCACTCGAATTGCGATATAGAATGAGAAAACAGGAGATTAATGAGTTCATACACCCCTTTTAGTGAGATTTATTCGGAAGGCCAGACGGATAAAAGTGAAACTGTTCACACCGGTTACAAGGGGGAGTAAGTAGCCAAGAACTGTTCATGTGCTTTGTCCAAGATTCGACGATTGACATGTTTTGGTTGTCTTGATTGTTTGTAAACTGATGGGTTGTGAATTTTTTTCTATAAACTTTTACATATTGTAAAATGTAGTTTCTTACATATAGTTAGATCTTTTGAACTACGAAATGAAAGCCGTTTTTCATCAATAGGTAGACTGATACAGTTTTTTATAAACAATACATGTTTTTACATGAAAGCCGAGATTAGCAAAGATTTGTAATACCCGTGCGAAGCTGGGTCGAGTCGCTAGTATGTTGAAAGAATAATTTAGATTTTAGCTTAACATTTTTATTACTTCTCGTGTGTTCACCGCTAGATGGCGTTTACTGTCTTAAATTGCAATCGGCTGCCAACTATTTTCATTGTGTTCCATATTCATTGTGTACTTGATTTTACTTATTTTTACTTTAGTAATGTGTTAGTTTCACTTAGTTTAGAAGTCAAAATAAAAAAATATACCTAAATGGAAGAACTTTAGTTCGCTGTAATATACGATCGTTTTCACCTAAGCGCCTACAACATAAGTAATAGCAATATTTTCCTACACATTGCTCTGAGAAAATGTTCAGGCGTTCGGAACAGTGTACTGACTTTAAACGTACATGTATCATTATATTTATATTCTACTGTTATTGTTATTGTTGAATGTGATGTTATTAGTATAAAAAAAAAACATTTTTCTTCTTGAACGTTTCGTAGAAATGTACTGTGTTTATTTTACCATATCGTTTAAAAAGATAATATATAATCTTAGAACAAAAGATTTGGTTTATTAATATATGTTTACTTAATTATTTTCTCTATTTGTTCCAGGTAAGATTTGCATTTATAGACAACATCGCTACCAGCTCATTTAGGATCAAATTAAAGAACTTTGAACGGCAAACACATTCGGTATAGTAATAAAAAACAAATTACAGACATGTTTGCGGTTTGACCGAAAACATCAAAACACGCTTAGTAAATGCTTGAAATTCCAAGAAGTGCACGAAACTGTAGTTTTTATGGATTTTGCCATTTATTTTTCATTCAGTTTAAGGCTAATAAAAATCTGATCTGAGATTTGCTGAGAGTGCAAAATATTAAAGTAAATTATGTCACACTTGTGACGTTTTAGACATAAAAAATTAAAAATATTTACTAGTTTATTCTTGATTTTGTTAAAATTTGGAGCTTGGTTTTCCTCCGGGATGATGTATATGTTTACAAAATTTAATTAATGGAAATGGTATGATGAGGACGCGGGAGACATCATTCATCATTCGTCGTCATCATTGTCGTCCTCGATGTAATTGTCAGAAAATAGTTCCTTTGTGTACAAACTAATCTCTTCATTAGACCATTATCTTTTTATCCTCCTTACATAAAACAGCTTTCTATGTAAAAAATAATCACCAACTTCATCATATTCTTAGAACTCGTTACTCATATACACATAATTAGATAATGACGCCTTCCTACATGACAGACAAAAAGACACTATCGAGCTCTCAGGCACGTCACAGGCATTTCCAATTCTCTCATACAAAATTAACTAAATTCCGTGACAATAGCACGTCTTATCTTTTGTCACGTCTGGGTTTGGGAGGCTGGGATGTCATCAGTCACACAGATGATATAGGTACATATGTATAAAGTGTAACTCTTAGGCCCGTATTAATAGACGTCACTCAACTCCGAGACGCTCTCAAGTCTCTTGCTGTCCTTGTCATTCTAAAGGGAAAAAATAAGGACAGCTATAAACTTGAGAGCGTCTCAGAATTGAGTGACGTCTATTAGTACGGGCCTTAGTACCATTTTAGAACAAAGAGCTGGACTCGAGGTGGATGACATTGAAACGGTTTTTGAGAGAGAAAACGTAGTTTACTTATTTAATTATGATCTTTAAAGGGTATATTGAGGACTGGGGTGAAGTTAGCACTGAAGTGATAATTGAAACCACGTGTGATAAGTGACTAGATGAGGAAATTGCGCCCTGTTATGATAGCTTTGTTCCTATTAGGTTTACAGTTCTGCTGATCCTATTTCATGGGCTTCTTATCTTTCTACGTCATCATTGATTAGCAGTCCATTAAATTATGTGTATTCTATTAATGCATGTTCGTTATTGTCACCATGGCATCCTGTGTGATCTTTCTCGTCGATTCAATTCTACTAGACTATGACATTCCAAAGATGTTTTATACATCGGTTGTATACAAGAAACCGTCCTTCGCTTTAGTCTAAGTATGATTAACTTTCAGTTGGCTCTTTCAGTATGCGTCAGATGACAAGCAACTAATATGAAAGGTTTTCTTCCAAGAGGATTAATGATATACCAGGTCACTCAGAAAGTTTTGAGAAAAAACGTTTTTCTGTATAAGACACTGGCTATTTGTAATTATTTTGAATAATTTGGTTATTTAAAAGTAAAAATACCATTGTTAGAATTTTGAATCTTCCTCCACATTTTTTTGAGAGCCAATTCAAATTAACGTGTCTCTTTTAAAAATGGATCTGCACTGCGAACATTTTCGTGTGATGATTTTCTACGACTTTAAATGTGGCTTAAACTCTGATGAGTCATTTGATCGACTTCAAAATGCTTTTATGGATGGAGGACTTTCAAAAGCTACCGTGTACCACTAGAATAGCAAGTTCAAGTGCGGTCACTTTACTTTGGGGGATAAACAAAGGAGTGGTCGTCCTAACACGGCAGTCACGGAAGAAAGTGCGCTGGAATTAAAAAAAAATATTCAAGAAAACAAGCGAATTGCATACGAAGAGATTCATCATACCCTGCAGTTTGGATCGGGAAGCTTTTACTAGATTCTACACGAACATCTTCCGATGAGGAGGATAGTGTACCACTGGGTGCCGTAAATCCTCACCAAAGCTCAGAAGCAGGCCCGTGTGGATTGGTGCCGTGATATGATTAAAAAAATTGAAGCAGGTTCGTCCTGGCGCGTTTTCGACATTGTGACAGGTGACAAATCCTGGATTTATCAATTCGATCGAGAAACAAAGTGTCAGTCGACAGTTGGCTGTTACAAAACGAACCAACGCCTACGAAAGTGAAGCGATCGAGAAGCACAGGCAAACTTTTGATCGCTAGTTTCTTTACTTTCACGGGGTATGGTTGCGGAATGTTATGTTTATAACTGTTACCGTGACCCTGGAACATAAAAGGCAATCGAAGGAACATGAGTGGGTTTTAGTCAGTAAGAGTCTGACACACCCTCACGCCGCACCCAGGACGGGAGCAGTCATTGGATGATTTCCCACTCACAAAAAAAAAAAAAAAAAAAAAAAACGGGGTATCTGAATGCAATTTCATTACGAGACCAAAGCAGCATCAAAGACGAATGGTATACCACAAAATGCTTGCCAGAAGTTTTGTCTGCAATGAGCAACAAGCGACCGAACACCGTGCTCCGCGGGATTCTGTTTCACCATGAAAAGGCGTCCGCGCATTCAGCGCTCAAAACGAGGAACTTCCTGGACACCACAGAGGTTGGAGTCTTCGAACACCCTCGTTACAATCCTGATCTGGCACCGTGTGACTTCTTTTTATTCCCTAAAATAAAATATCTTCTGAAAGGAATACAGTTTTCATCGCCGAAAAACGCGCTAGCAGCCTTCGAGAAGGCCGTGAAAGAGGTGTCTGCGTCGGACTGGAAAAAATGAGTTGAAAATTGGTTTAGACGCATGAAACTTTGTATAGAGGCTGTTGAATAGTTCTTTGAAAAGATTCAATCAAAATATTTTATCTAAAGAAGATAGTTTTTTAGTTTCTCAAAACTTTCTGAGTGTCCCACGTATACGGCATTAATACCAACTTTAATATAGTTTCAAATGCCATGTACAGACAGGACGACTGTTCAGGACTTTGGCACTTATAGTACTATATATAAAGCAGAGTTTGGCCCGAATGGTAGGTCACACTTGACTGAACAATATTTGAAGGACAACTTATTTCAGTATGTTATCTACCGAACGATTCGTGCCACAAATGAATGTTACTTAGTGTGAAGTAAATATTAGAAGCATTAAAGGTTAACTTTGTAATGCTTGCTTAATTTTGACTACAAAGTATTGATTTGTGAATGGCGCAATTTTCATTTTTAAGATTGTAGGTTTAGTAAAATTTTCCTGACTCTCTTGTTTCTTTTCTGATTTATTAGCTAGGACAGTTTATTTTAACCTTAACTGACCAACATCATTATACCCAAATGCTACATTATTTATTCAAAATACCGTTACATAACATGGTTCTGTTCCGTTGTAAGGCGAAAATACCTGACACAAGGTTAACAAAGAACCATTGATTACAATGCCACAGTTACGTAGTTTTAACTCGAAATGAAGCCATAAGAGTGTCAGCAGATGCCACAGCTTCTCTTACGACACGCACGGAGATGACAATGGGAACCAAACAAACACTAATACAATACCCAGTAGCCACGTGCAGAATGTTGAAGAAACTGGTCCATAAACTATGTGGGCGAAGAACTCTGCCTTGCTCAATGTTTGGTTCTGTTTTTATTTCGACAGATGCAAATAAGCGTTGGCTATGTTTATACACGTATTGAGAAATGCAGTAGGTAGGTCTGTTTTATCAATCGGCGCTAGAAAATGTAGTTCAGTTATATATGTCAACGACTGTCTTTTGTTTTGTTTAGTTTTCATTAGAGTCTTAAGGTGCTCCCTCACCGGGAGCATTCGCGTGTAATGTAACGTTACAGATTTGAGCATTACATCAGTGAAGGAGGAGAACCGAGCATTACAATGCGCACCTTGTAATGATACAATGTGTAATATCTTGATACAACTTGTAACATCAATGCGCTCCGCTTAGGTAGGTATTATTGTAATGTAATGCTCAAAGTCGAATCTATAATGTTACATTACACGCGAATGCTCCCGATGAGGGAGCACCTTAAAGTTTCAGTTTCTTTCCATAAGTTATGACAAAGAGATTCCAGAAAAAGGAGAGCATTTATAAAGCCAATTCTTAACTCAACGCCTGTTATAAAATCTATCCTAAATACATCCTATTTTAATTTGCTGGGATGGATCCGTGGCAGGTCCTTGTAGACCCTCGGGTCGATATAGACTACTCTAAGGATCTCTCCTTTAAACTCTCAAGATAGCAGTGAATTCCCTCGATCGATAATATTTAGTATACACAAAAGCATTCTATATTCGTCCATACAAATGCATTCATATTTGATGTCGATGTCGTGAGCATACGAACCGCTGCGCAGTTCTGACGTAGCGCGTATTGCCACTTGTGCCGTTTCAGGGCCGCACTTATCAGGTGCGTGGCCAGCTTAGTGTCTTTGTGTCTTGTTCACTGCGGAAAATCTAGGCAAAATACTATTAATACTAGGAAATGGACTCGTACAATTTGTTGTTAATGGATTTTGTAACCGGTTATCTTTGTCAGTGGAAACTGTTCCTGAAAGATCCTGCTGACGACGCCAAGCCAAGGCATGCTGCACTACAAGTGTTATATTTCCAATTATATTTTTCTCGATAAGAACTTAATAACCTAGAACGGTGCTATTTGTAATCTATGCATTTTTATCCTCATTAAAATGCTATTCTCTATTTAAAAACTTGCTCTTCCAAACGTTTGAAAGGTTCTTGGTCTTTAAGATTGCACTTAAAGAACTTAATATCAACAAAAACATCTTTTAATTGACATTAGTTTTGGAAAACAGAATAGGATAAACAGCAAATCCATGTCTGACTGGGGCTGCGATGACTAAGAATGTAATTAGTTCTTTCTCGTGCTTCTCTCAAATTATAATTTATTCGGTAAATAAGTAAAAATAACACTTAACACGTCATTATTGTTTTTTCTTATTTTGATCGAACGATGCAGCCGGTGTTTACTCTGTGAAGGAACAACCGAAACAAACTCAGAGGTCAAAGTCAAATTATGCTAATGCTAATAAAAATAATAATCAACCTATAAACAGGCTTTTACATTTAAACACCCTTCAAGCACTAACCCTCATCGATGAAATCAACACTGCCCTAAAACATTGAACATTAGCAGAATGTAGGCTAACCGCAGCAGCAGCTGCTTGCTCCACAATCGGTTCGATGGCATCAGTAACGCGATCCAGCACTCCGATGCATTAGATTCGCAGACGGCTTGCCCTAACTGCGCTGTTACATCACTATGTGGTTTCGCTTTGACCTGCGGATCTGTTTGTGACAGGGTCGGTGCATTACGTTGATGATTTTGTCTTACTCGATCTAAAGGTTGAATGGCAATGGCTATGTTGATGGTATCGTTTTTGTGTTACAATTGCCGCAGTTCTATATTTATTGTTCTTATGATAGACTTGTTCTTTTATGGATTGTATTTAATTGCTGTTCTTATGGTTTTAATAATGCCAGAAATAAATAATAATAGTGATATTTTTGTTAAATAATAGTGAAGTTTATACACAACACGTTGAGCAACATTTCCTGCGTCACTTTCGTGTCTGCGGTGACTCTATCCATATTCAACAATTATTTTTTTGTTTTTTAACACTAAAACATTCTGAATCATATTCAGTCTTTCAATCATTACCATTACTCATGCCTTTTTCTCACAACTATTGTATTTATTAACCCGATTAAATTCATTATTGTCACAATACATTTCGTTAAGTACATTATATAAAAGGCATTGTTTATTTTTAAGTTTTGACGTCATTTCAAACATGTCAAGGGTACTGGGACAAAGAACTTATCAAAAGATTTTTTACATAATAATGTCGATTTTGTTGGATAACACTTTTGTCCTGATGTCCTTCATATGAATTTGGTTTGATGTCATTATGACCGCAGCTTATTTGTCTAGTCCAATTTCCATCACAACACCTGGTTTTTTATCTTCTAATACTGTTGCTCCATTTTATGATCCTTAAGTGAAATATGGTCTACCATTTGAAAGTTTCCTCAAAATCAAAATCTACTCAAAAATGCAGTGTCTTATTAAGGCTTCGTGTCAAGTCAAAGACTTTACTGCTGACCTTAAGTCTGATTGGCAATTACAATTAGATACAGCTCGATTGATTATTTACAGTTTATTTGTGGTGTTTCAATTTAAATGGTCTCAAGTATCGGAATCAATTTCTTTATTACTTACTTTATTTTTTTCCGAATATTTTGGTCAATACTTTTCTTCTCAACGTTTTTAACTGTATCGAAGTTTCGACGCAGTACATAAATGTATACGCACGTATTTAAAACTGGTAATTGGAAGAGTTTTCTCTGAGTTTTCTCAAGCCGGTCTGCTACTGTTGTACTTATTTTCATTAAAAGCAAAGTACTCACATCTGTATTTTTGTTTAGAACTTACGTGACGTAGATGATACTAAGCAGAATACACACTGTTAGTTTGTTTTAGCAACTTGTCTGAGAATTGAGACGTTCAGCCGGTAGCCATTTTGCGCTTACCCAGAATGTAAACAGACCGTGTCTGCCTGCATCTGTGCAACTTTAAGTAGTTCTGTCTCTCTCGCTCGCACGCTGGTTGTATGTAGGTCAACGAGGAGCTTATCGGTCACAGGTTACCTGTGTCGCTTCCACGGCGCGAGTCTTAGCACGAATTTCCAGTGTTGTATGAGACGCCGCTGGGCGCGCACGTCTGCCGTGATATGAGCCCGCGCATGCGTACAAACGAATTATTACGTTCGGTGTAATCAGCTGATTGTCATTGTTTTTTGTTATTTTCTATTTGTGATCTCAGTGCTGTGATATAAAGATGGGGCAGGCGTTCGGAACGACGAATTCTCACAATGATGAGCAGAGGCATTATACCAGAAAAGAAATAGGTATGTCAATTGTCTTGTATGTTGTTGTTGGAGTACGCTGACGGTGAGCCGAGCTGTTAAGTTATTATAGGCATTAAACTGCCGACCTTCTGTCCAGGATATGCGGTGAATGACAGAATGTGACTGGATGACAGAAATACAGAATTCGAAAATTTGGCTAAATTGGGATTCGAAGCTGTACCTGTGTACATAGGTAAATTTTGCTGAGAGCCACCCAATTTTAAGCAAAGGAAAATCCTTGTATTTAAATAAAAAGGCACAAATTGTGTCATTATTTATTTCCGTGGTGCCTACCTTATGCGTTTAATATAGCTCCATAATTAGACAATTGACTAATTAAGGAGTAACGGGTTTTTTCCCAACTTCAATTAACCTTTCAAGTTTTCCCAACTACGTCTAAATGTTGGAGGTTTATAGATTTCATAAGAAAAACAAAATACATAACTGGTACATAACCCAGATGTTCTACAAACAATCTGTTTCTGGGTACCAGACAACTATGTAGGGAGGCGGCGGCGTCCGCCTCTGTTGGCGGTGCCAGTGGCTAGGACGAATTTACTGGCAAAAGCCGCGGTCGCGCAAGCTATCCGAAATATAAATGTTGTGCACGAGCAAATAGATATTTTTACATGTCAGCCGAGTGAATTCTCAAAGATTTTGTTATATAATTTGTGTTATCGAGATAGATAAATGATTAAAGTAATAATTTTATTTAATTTTTTTAATTAGCATTGCTGTTTCAGTATCTTGATTTTATTTATTATTATTTTATTTTTTGTTTTGTTTGAATAAGTTAATTAATATTAAGTATATTTTATGTTAGTATAGTTTCTGTTATCGCATTGGGTATTCCTACCTGTAATGTTAACAGATAAATGATAAATAAATAAATAAATAAATAAATAAATAAATAAATAACGTTGTTTCATAATTTTGTTCAAACAGGTCTTTAAATGTTTAGTCATTTCAAAGATTGGTATTAACAGATACATTAAAATGGTTAGGACGAAGGCTCAATAGGTGGATAGACTGCAGACAGTTATTTTAGATAGATATTAAGTTATATCATCATGTCTATTGTCTCCAGTGTTATCATCTATTGTGTCTATAATATCTTAGTTATTATATAAGATCGTTTTTAAGAATGTATAAGTGGTATTTGAGTCCCAATAATGAGTAATACAGTAATTTTAGACGAGTAGATTTTAATTGTCATAGCTCGTTAATGGTCAACAGGTTAATAGTAGTAAAGTGCTAAAAAATCTCAATTTTGGAGAAACATAAAAGTTTAAATTAAAAAGATGAAATAGTATTAAACTTGTGCCTAGAAAGTTACCAGAAGCCAAAGAGTCATTCTGCGGACAAACAGAAACTTTCTCTATAACGTTTATATTTAATTAACGTACTGTTACATATTTATGTAAAACATTACCGTTATGGCTTGTTTCCACGAGTTTCTCACACTTAAATTAAGATAAAACAAATATGGCGATGTAATTGTTCTTATGAAAATTTGGACGTTCTGAGTCATTTGTCGAGTCTTCTTGTTCTATAAATACACATTTTAGTTATTCATCATTCTTAATAACAGTAAAAATTAAAACGCTTTTTCGCCTCGTATTAGTAAGAAAAAGACTTCAACATTTATTAATGCCAAGATGAATCCATTTAATGTCGGTAATGTCGGTCCTTCAGCTGTAATGGGCTAGATCTTGGCGTTAACTTCACATTCATATTTTTCATTACTTACATTTGTTGAATAATTTGAGTTATTACATTGCTGCAAATCAATATTTTTATCTTCTACTTTGTCAATTTTTTTTCATAGCCTATGCTGCTGGGCAAAGCCTTCAAAGTATCTAGCAAAATCTTTTTTATTGCAAGAGATTTAGATTCAGAAGACCAGTGCTTGATATAGAAGCCATGCCTTTGAATATATGTTAAATGAAATACAATTAGTTAATAATTCCTAAAAAGAGGGACGCTAAAAATATTCTCAAAAGTTAAGCTACCTCACTATCTATATTTGTGTTGTAATTTTTAGTTCATTACATTCCGCAGCTAAGACGTGACAAAGTAATAAACACCCATCCATTTTCACAAACTCTCGCGTTTATAACGGCAGTAGGATTTCTAAATAAAAAACATGGACTTTGGAAGTCAGAGTCTCTTGATCCGGAGTAAAAAATAAACTTTTTTTTTGTGCTACCGTGTAAAAAATTAATCAACGCAAAAGCGATTAGGGGAATTCTATTCACGTCTTTCCCAGAAATTACTCATTGGCCTTTCAAAGAAAAGAACCGGTCTGTGACGTGAGACGTCTAACACTTGAGACTAGTTCTGACTATACTATCAGACCGTCATTAAAAGTATAAGTGTCACTCTCAATCAATTATCTCTCAATAAAAGATGTTTCACCAAATTTCATCATCATTGTCTGGTGGAAATGAGTGCTGTTTTTAGAATTTTTGTGCTAGCATTATCTCTGAAAACCCAATTTTAATTAATGAATATTGGTGCTTAAAAAATAAATGCATATAACCGACGTTTTGTTGGCATTATTTCTTCAGAGCCGTTAGCAGAAAATGCGTAAGCATTTGTATCACTAATGTATATAATTATTAAATCTTAATGAACACTTACAGTTAATTACGAACTGTTGTCTACTCAGACGTATTAGTATTACTGCGTGTTATCGTGTCAATAAAAACAACTTATTTTTTGCTCCCCTATATCTTATCTCCACGCAATAAAGTTGTTTTTACTTCGTTGTAACTGATAAGGGGTGTTGGCGACACTTTCATTGTACTTACTCATGATGTATGCCTTTCTTATCGTCTGTTATGTTTAGAAGATACCGGCGAATAATAAATGTATAGACATTTGATTATTTTCTAGAAAGTTTGTGTCCTCTCAAACCTCAATGTGTCTTTTTCAATTCATATGTACTTTCTCTAGTATGTCTTGGACATCACAGACATCGGTGAAGGAAAATATCTTGAGGGAACCTGGACTTGTAGTTAAGATAAGTCCGAAATCGCCAATCCGCCTTGAGCAAACGTGGTGAATGCTGATCAATGTTCATGCCTTCACTGTATAAGAAGATGCCTTTGCCCTGCAGTGGGGCTGTAATGGGCTAGTGTGATTATTATTTTGGTTATTAAGACATTTTTATAAACAACCAATATCTATTGTTAACTTTATGAGGTAATCGTAATAATTAACATGCCTACATGTTTTGTTTAAGTAAACATCTAACATAATATATCTGGGTGATTAAAACACATTAGGCATTTAAATAACGGTTTTATTTACCCACATTTACAGTTTCCCAAAACATACTGTTTCGTATAACGCTGATATTTGGGAATAACCTTATTATGAACTAGCTTTTGCCCGCGACTTCATCCGCGTGGAATAATAGTTCCCGTTCCCGGGGGATTTCCGGGATGAAAACTATCCTATGTCCTTTCTCGGGTCCCAGACTATATCTGTACCAAATTTCATTCAAATCGGTTAAGTGGTTTAGGCGTGAAGAAGAGACAGACAGACAGACAGACAGAGTTACTTTCGCATTTATAATATTAGTAAGGATTATAAGATAACAAAGTAAGACAAAAATATCAATAATTATTATTTTTGTGAATGAATCAGTTATAGTTGTAAATAAATCTGATGAAGAACCCGTATTTGTATACCAGAAAGTGCCTAAAACATTAGAGAAGTCGGACGGCAACCAAATTAGACGAAAAGCCATATTCTTCTACTATTTCTAGCAAGTTTTACATTTCTTCAAGGCCTTGGAAATGCTAACATTGGGATATACTGGTTTATTATGCATTGTATTAATTAAAAAGTTGTTAACATTCATCGAAATAAATGCACGAACTCGGATGGTTTTCAATCTTCCGATACTTGCATATAGTGTTTGTAAATTACAATTTGTCTGCAGTATGACGTTACTAAGCACTGACTTTGGCTTAGCACTATACCTGTCACTGTTACACAACTGCCAAACGTCAAGTGCACGATAGAGACGGGAACATGGCTAAGCCAAAGTCAGTACTTAGTATCGTCTATTTAGGTATCTCGCCATTAGGCTGGCTCTAAGGCCCGTATTAATAGACGTTACTCAATCCTGAGACGCTCTCAAGTCTCTTGCTGTCCTTGTCATTTTAAAGGGAAAAAATAAGGACAGCAATAGACTTGAGCGCGTCTCAGAATTGAGTGACGTTTATTATTACGGGCCTTAAAGCCTAATGTGTAAGTAAGAGGGTTTTTTGGCAGCACGTAGGCGTCGGGTCCGGCTGCGGCGTGATTGGTGGATTTTTTGACATATTTCTTGGTAAAACGGCATGACATTGACAAATATGTCAAAAATTCACCAATCGTGCTGCAGTTGGACCTGACGCCTACGTATTGCCATCTAGCGGATTTCTCATATGCAAAAAAACCTCATTATGTCCAGGTTTTATTAATTTATTTAACACTAGCTGTTCCTCGCGGTTTCACCCGCGTTACGTTAGGTTACTGCTTCGCTGCCATGGGTCATAGCGTGATATTACTTGGCATAATTTAGCTTTCTAATGGAAAAATTATCGAAATCCATCCTGAAGTTTTTGAGTTTAATCGTAACAAACATAAAAACATAAAAAAAATTCCTCTTTATAATATTAGTATAGATTCCAGAGCTACTGAGTCTCAAATCAAAAGTCAAAATATCGAAAATGTAGATAGGTGTTTACTTTTGACTTTGAAGATACAGAGCAGATGGTTGTCATGTTTTCATCTTTATGATATTAAAATGAAACCAGTCTTTCCACCGCAAATTATTAGAAAACAAAACATTAGACATACCTCATATTGAACGGTTTCAAAGGCAATGAACTTCATCTATTCAAAATAGAAAATTGTTTTGGTAAGTCATTGACAGGTCAAAAAGATGTTAAAGAGGTCAAGCCGTAGGATACAAATATACTAAAAACATGTATAGTTTATTTGTATTGATCTTCAATTACAAGACTTGGTAAACACCAGAAGGGTGGTTTTTTTTTACATTTAACAAATCGATCTCTACTAATATTATAAAGCTGAAGAGCATTTTTTGCTATAACATCACGCTACGATTTACAAGAGCGGGGTAATAACATAAGATGCGGATGAAACCGCGGGATATAGCCAGTGTAAAAATACTTTTACCACATCTCTATTGATTGTTAATTTACTATGTTAAACTGGCTATTAACCAATAATTACGATTAATATAAATGAACCGTCGCGTCTTCGCCTGTTCATTGCCAAAATTTCCATAACACAAATAAAACACTTATCTTGAATATGGCGGTTATTTATAATGACCCGAGTTTATCTTTTGCGGTTGCATGTTGTATAACTTAGCATATAATATAAATAATGCCAGCCTATAACTGTCCCACTGCAGGGCAAAGGCCTCTTCTCATACAGAGAAGGCACGAGCATTGATCACCACGCTTGCTCTAGACGGGTTGGCGATTTCGGACTTATATTAACTACAAGTCCAGGTTTCCTCACAATGTTTTCCTTCACCGATGTCTGTGATGTCTAAGATAAACTTTAGAAAGTACATATGAATTGGAAAAGTCACATTGGTACTTGCCCGGATTCGAACCCGCGACCTCCTGCATGAGCATATAATCTTAATATATATAAATCTCGTGTCACAATGTTTGTCCTCAATGGACTCCTAAACCACTTAACCGATTATAATAAAATTCGCACACCATGTGCAGTTCGATCCAACTTGAGAGATAGGATAGTTTAAATCTCAAATTATAGTCGCAATTTTAATTTATTGCTTTTTATTTGTCTGTTAATATTTGACAGTCACAATTAATTTATGAGTAGTTGTTGATTTTGGAATGTTTTACATTGGATCCGACAGACGGCGCTACCATCGCAGTGTCAAAATTTAAATAATAATCACTTTCAGATGTCATAAACATAGACAATGATATTAAAAAGGTTCTATAAGAAAATGCGTAGCAATACTTCTTAACATGTCGGCGCTACCATCGCAGTGTCAAATTTTAAATAATATTCGAATTTTAATTTTAGTCTGTCCCGACAGTTAGCGCTGCGATCAAATTAAAAAAAAGTTTTGTTATCATTGTGTTATCTATTATTTTGTTATTGTTGTGTTTTTATTGTGTAATCTTATATCTACCCGTGCGAAGCTGGGACGGGCCGCTAGTATATTATAGTTTAATTACTGATAGACCTGTGATTTAACACCGAGACTGGTCCGTTTCGCAATGATCTGTGGTCAGTCTTGCAATGTAAGTATTTACCGGCTCAGGAACGGAACCGGTTTACTTGCCGTTTCATAGAACTATTCGTTTGCCAGCCTGTGGTCACTTTCTTCTAATGATTGCATTCACTTTAGTTTCATGTAATTGTTCGCTTTCTGTTATTATCATCTGAAGTGATTGCGTATTATGGTTTTAGAAATAAATCCAATCGTTTTTGAGCACTAAGCAGAGGTTTTATGTCTTGTGGCTTTGGTCAATGCTCGCTATGGTCGGGACTGGTTTTCTGTCGAAGTTTTGCTAAAAATAACTAGGTTTTGCTTGACCGTGTTCTTTTACAACAATCATGCTGTTGTTTGGATACAAAACTGGCAAAATCTCTGTCTTAAAAATTGACAAAATTTTCAAACATTCTTTCGGAGTTTCCAAAGTTCCTACAAAACGAAAACAGACAAAGATGCCATTATATTCTAATAATCTGATACCCTACTTTTTAGTAGACTTATAGGCTTATAACCTTAATCGTTTTTTAATATATTTATCGAAATATTGTATTAATGAATTCAAAAATTTTCTTCCTGTAAGTGAAGCAGGAAAGATAACAATAATTCTTGTACAAGTATCTGTTTATTTCCTTGTATTTTAACCTTGTGGTTAAAGACTACAACGGAAGGATATGGGTTTTCATTCCTCAAGTTTATTGAACTGTTTATTTCTGTTGTAGTGGTTTTGCTACCTTATGATGGCTGGCTAGCCTTTCGCCGATACTTTTGATTTATTACCTTTCTATTTTATGTGCTTCTCATGATAACTCCAGCTGCAACGAAAAGATTATCGAAATCGCTGTTAATTTCATAGCCTATGTTACCTAGCTATCTATAATTCGAGAAAATTCTGTTCAGGTTATTAACACATAAAATTGAAACTTGAATTTTTTCGACAAACAAAAATGCTATAAATAGTTTGGTCAAATACCGACAGAGTTACGTACAAAAAGGCAGGTAGCAGCTACTTTTGCAGGTCATGTGGTCTGACCAAAAACTAACCGAACCGCTTCGATATCTTTACAGATAGACTTAGAATAAAACCTGTTTAACTCTGTGTAAGAGAATAAAAAATATCTAATGTAATCAAAGATATAAGGAAAAATTCAAAATCCTTAGTTTATGTATAAATAACGTAAGAAACATGAACGCTCTAGTACCTACAGTTTATTATTTGATTGATCCCCATACAAAAGACGTCAGATTATCTGAAGACGGTAGCACGGCTACTAGAAGTGATAAATACGTAGATACACATACTAGTACAAATAATACCAGGGTATTAGCACTTGTAAGTGATCAATACTTCTAATTTTAACTAACTAATCACTCTACTAATCGAAGTGTAAATAGTCCGTTTAAAGACGATACGTAGAATGTTCTACAATCTATAATTAGATATAATTACGACCCCTATACTGCTTGTGAACTATGAATATTTTACTAGTAGGTATTCAAAATTATTCATGGTATTGCTGAAGCGTGATTAGAAGGGTCTTCCTTAGTTACTTGATATGTTTTTGGAAAATCAGCGAACATTAATCCTATACCCAAATCTGGCGAACTTGGAGGAAGCCTTTTTTTAGCATCATTAAACCAGAGCTGAGCTGGTCATTATCCTTTTAACCGATGGTAATTATGTCCAGTTTAAGATTATTCAGTTCGGTGATTACTGATATTTCAAACACCAGTGATTGAACTTGTCGATAGCTTTAGTCAAATCTATAGGAATGTTAGTTAAGCTTTGAGTTGTCTTCTTATAAATCTATGATTATTTCTTAGGGTCAACAATATATAAAACCCAACTTGAAACGTGGTAACACATAATCAATCTGTGTATTAGCTGTATACTTACATTATGTAATGATTGCAATTAGCATCTCTGATAACCTTGAGCGTAAACTAATTACTGCGCAATTACCGCTATGATTGTGTGTATCAACAGTCATTACCATCACAGTACCTATGATTATATCGTGTGTCAGTACTTTGATGCATGCACTTTGTTACTACATTGTTTATCTGGATGATGTAGTGTGAATAGTGAAACTATTTGCTTTTCTTTACCTTTGTCTCATCTTACTTTACCTCGGCGCTATACAGTTTCTTCTTCTATTTAATCTTGTCAATTCTTCACTCCATCCACCTTCTTTGTACTTTCACTCCTTCTTCATCTATCCACGTTTATATTCATAACTTTCAGTCACATGTTGTTATATGCAAAAAGCCAAATGCACTTCGCATTTATAGAGATAATTATGATGTGGCTTGAGGTTCAAAATGCATGCTAATATTTTCGTATTGTTGTTTTGTGGTCTGCGTGGAATTAGTTGCTCAAGTCTGGGTGAAAATGTTTTATGCTTTTGTAATTTTAAAACAAAAACATCCCAGTTAAGTAAATCTTTACTAAGTAATAAACTAATTTATGGAAGTAACAAACAAATATAGGCTATAAAAACCCTGCCACTATCGGTGTGGAGTATGCGTAACCGATTCAGACAGCCGCTTATAATTTGTGGCAAACCGCCTTAATAAGCTACAAAAAGTAATACAATGTATCAACCGACTTGTTTATCCTCTTTGTTCAGAGCTGAATCAGCGCGTGCGCCGGATGCGAGCCCATCTGACGACAGCGACGCGCGTCGCAGGCGCATTTATCGCTTTAACTCATTTTTGCTTGACATGACTGTTGTGGCAGGACCAGTAGCTATAGGGTTACTGGGGAACAATATTGGAAGTGCATGTGCAAATTAATCTGGATACATAAATAGTCCTTTAATGCAGTTTGATGTGGGAGGAGGGTGGTAGTTCAATGTTTAAAATTCAAACTTTTAATTGAAGGTCCTTCAACCGAAACAGAGTTCGCAACATTATGATCTTGTTACAGTTCATTGACAGTTTTGCTCGATTCGATTTTCTTCTTAATCCGACCTTTGTCTTCAATGTTAAGAAAAAATAATGTATGTTTTAAATTCTATTTAGACGTGCAGTCTATTGAAAATGGATTTCATATTCTATGTACCGTTTGGTGAGTTGCCTTTGTGACTTGTGAGTAGCACCACGGAACGGCAATGAACGGTAATGACGCAAATTGTGACATTACCGCTTCAGCATCGTAAATAGATTTTTTATTTGTCACCACTAGTACGCCTTTCATCGAATTGATTAAGTTGATACATCACATAAAAGACAATTGTCTGATCTTTGCTCCTCTCATAACAATATCTCAGTCTGAATCACGTAGTGCGTTGACAACACAATAAAAAGGTTCGATTCGCGCGTTGTGTACTGAAGTGTGGCTGAGGTCGACCGGCGCCGGCGCAGCTCAAGGCGAACCGCTCGCCCGCGAACAAACAGTATTCGGTTTTAATTTACGATATGAATACTCGAAGGTTTTGTATGAAACGAAGGTAGGAGCATGTTGGATAAGAATATGAAGAAAGTCTATGATTTTCTATAGACGATAGTTTTGGATCCTTTCATTGAAAATAACTGGCGTTTCCTATGTCAAACATTACTTGCGATGGAATCAGTGAAGTTAGATTATCTAATTGGAATTCATGAGAATCCATTTTGAGGCTATTTGTAAATTTGTAATGCTTCAGTATTAACTCTGTATACATTTTGCGTTGTTTAGTTTTTCGCTGCTACCAAGATTTTTTAAAATTAGAATTCTTAGCGAGTGGTGACTGGCAAACCAGAAGCCAGAAGGCCATTTGAGCATAGTATTTTTGGATTGTATTTAAAACATGATTTAAAACATGTACTTGTATTAATGTTTGGTTGGCCGTTTGACACTTTTCGAGGTTATCACCACACAATAAGAAAATAGATTCAAATATGAAAAAAAAACGGTACTGTGTTTTCTCAATCCCGTTTTTTTGCTGTCGAGACTGCAAACCCCTTAAACTCCGTTCGGGATGTAATTTGAAGTAATAAACAGTTCCACTCACATCACACATGACACAAAATGGCGTCGGTACGTATTCAATTCTGATACCGGCTAAGTGCGGTTCGCATTTAGTTGGGCCACTCGCAAATAATCCAGTTTGCTCACAGCATTCGATGTATTTGCACGATTTCCAAATGTGGGTGTATGACAACGTTTCACAACTTATATTAGCAGAAGTGAGCTGATTCGTGTTGTAAGCGGGAGTCTTAGGCAGTTCACGGATAGCTTTAAACTGGAATGTCCGTCTCGTGTCTCCTTTGCTATATTATTTGGTTTTGCGGTTACTCGTCATGCCTTCTGGCTAAGTAACGTCATCTCTCTGAAACATGGCCTTTATAATAGGTCGGTGAACCTGTTATGACAAGTCTTAGTCCTATTATTACTAGCAAGTGTACCAAGAGTTAGATGCTCCAAAAAAGTCTAAACTAGAATCCGATTTTCTTTAAAAACCACATGACCTACGCACAGGAAAAGCTTCAACAATTTTGATTAAAATTGAAATTGTAGCGGATATGAAAAGAAGAGTGAATGCAGGAAGTAAAGTTAATGGTGTTTGACATGTTGAAGCTGACATGTCTGTCGGAAATGAAAAGCCGAGTGTTGACAATAGTGCACGAGTGTATCTGCACTTGAACGGAAGCTGGGAACTCGTGGAGAAAGCGACGCAGTCGGATACAATTCAAAGCAAATGCTTACAGAAGCAACTGCTTTCTACCCTCTTAGAACACGAAAAAAATGAATATCACTATCTCTTATTATTTTATTATTTCATAAATTATACCCACAATTTAAATTATCAGCACTTAATAGGTCAATCTTTATCGTAATCAATATATCTGTTAAACAAGCCATACAATGAGCTAGTTGGTGCACATGGTGCTCTCCACGTTCAGAATATAAACTTGTTTCCACAAATAGATGATTGCCAAATAAATGCACGACATGTACATTTACTAACAGCCTATTCTTGAAATAAAAACCTAGCCTAGATTATTAAATACTAGAAGTAACTCGAGACAGTTGTCTTAAAGTCTAGACATTCGTCCTTCACGTCATTGGATCTTCAGATCGTTTGTTTTGACTTTGGCTTTATCATGTCCGTCGTGTGAATGTCCACCTGACTCAATGGGTTATCGAGATACAATCAGACGAGCATTCCTTTGTGTGCTTACGTAAGTACCGATGTTTTATATAAATGGTCTGTGGCGTAGCTTGGTACTGATAACCAGTATCAACTGAGTAGAAACAGACTCAAAAATAAATAGGAAAATGGCTCTGAGATATCGCAACGTAGTACAGCATTGTTAAGATGAAAACAATTAAGAAGATGATAATTTTATTTCTGTGAGATTTGATGGAAAATCTCTTTATCCTGAGGTTTCTTATGAAGTTAATAAGGTTGCAAGTTCTACAATATAGACAGGTTATCAGTACCAATGACATAAGTTAACAAAAATGATGTTTTAAGCTACACTTATCCACGCAAGTGAACTGCGACTCACAATGTATTACCACTTACGTTCTGAATTCTAAGATGTTGTAACAAATATCTAGTTAACCAGACGTGACTTCGTAACCCAGTGGCAGATCACTTCTGGACATAAGACTATCGGTGACATCACGGCTACACCTTTCGCACTGCTGCCGCCAAACGATTCGATTATTTCAGCAAGCAATTGAAGAAATTTGGGGGCAATTCATACTATCTCATATCATTAAAATGCTTAAAAAACCCTGTTAATAATATGCAAATAGGTAAAAAATTTTATCTCAAAACGGAACAGAAAACAAGTCTTTGATAAGTGAGGTTTATTCCTTCTATTGATAAGTCATCTGATAATATGGTAGATAGTAAAATATCCAAATCTGGGGCTATGACCTTACTGAAATGCGTAGTTTGATTTTATTTGGGATTAAGAAAGCTTTTTCACTGTCTTCTCTTTGTTTGTAAAAGACATTCGTTTATTCGAAAATTCTTACTTTGTTTTCTTCTCTTGTTAATTGGTTTCTTACAGGATCCTATTTCTTCTAGTCTATTCAATATTGTGGATTGGAAGTCTAAAAGACGTTCCTGAATCAATATTTTTTAATAACGTAATATCGTGATCAGGAGTTCGTTTGCCAATACGGGACATTTATGTGCCATAAAGATTATGATATTTTGATGATAACAATTAGACCGTTTTATAACCAATGTCACTGTTTATCTTATTAGTACGGCTTTGTCTTAGACATAGTGTTATCCGAGTTGATTTGTCTTTAGCCTAGGATAACAAAAGTCGTCCGTCTGATGCCCTTAATGAATATGAAGCCTAATTTTTTGTATTTGCATTAAATTGACTTGATAATTGTTTTTTTATCCTTTTAGAGGTCTTGGTAATTGGAATGTACCTATATTATTATTTTCAAGATTTTTTCTGTTTTGATGGTTTCCGAATATGTACTTTTTAGTCCTCAACGAATGACTTGCTTTTTGATGTATCTGTTTATTTTTCAATTACATTGTCAGCTGTGATTAATTTCTATCTAGAAAGCAATAATTGTTATTGTTAGGGATTAAAATTCAGTAGAATCAATTCTATGGTTACATTTATGTAGTCATGTTTTCCAGAGATGTTCTCCTTTTGTCAGAGCAGTGATTGTCATCTTTCTATCATCATCAGATGATGACTGAGCGATTGACCAGCTTCCAGCACTTTCACATGAGTTAGAAAGGATCATATGCCTACTTACGCAACAAGTGCTCTCGCGCATACTTTTAGAAAGTCTCCTAACGTCCATTGTGCCTGCAAATGTAATAGGGAAGCTGTCTTCTAAGCCTGATGACTGATAGTTGATTGATCAATCTTCAGATGAGTTAGTTAAAGACAAATCGTTAATTTTTTTTTTTCTTTGCCTCTGTCGTAGTAAAGTCACGTTGAATCTCTTTACAATATCATTCAGCACAAATAAGTTTTCATTTATCACAATGGGGTATCTCGGGTTGTACAACAAAATTAAACTCATAATTGCTACCCCTATCTCCAATTAACGTACCCCTAGTCCACTAATTGTTCAATTACTGACCAGGTCTAACACACGAAACTTCACTTTAAACAGGAAAACAAATACATAATTTAAATTACTTTAAAGGAGCGTAAACAGATAAAAACTCAATACGAAGCTGTTGAACAAGATAAGTTGGTTCGACGGCCTGTAATGGCTGCCTTGTGACAGTCCGTTGACGCTACTCCAACTTGTTCAATATGGCGGATTGCATTTGTTTTACTTTACTCTTGACGTTTTGATGGCCACCAGATAAGGTCTACCTGGTATTTGTTTTGTCTCGTTATCGCTATCGGATAATGGCAGTTTTGAAAGTCAAGTGGAATTACATTAAACGCTTTGCATAAAAATAGATGTCCTAATAATGAAATCATACTTCCTGCGACGGATTTGAGGTTTTCAGTCCATTTTATCTCTATTATAATAACACAATGATTTTGGTGCTGTTAAATTCATAGTTACAGCATTTGTGTTAAATTCATTTAAATATTAAGTACCTTTATGAGGATATAACGTTTTTTTAGGTCAATCATGATTGCATATGATTTATTATTTTTATAAATAAGCATCCATATCTTTAATCTGCAATATAGCACATATATCTTCAACGATAAGTTATTCACGTAGTTATTAATCTGACGATTTAAAATCACGATATCGTGATTACAAGTTGGCAGTTTAGTCTGCGACAAGTTTCTGCTGCGCAGCATGGTGTACTTACTAATTATATGGCAACTGTGATTTTCCTTGGCTTTGTGATTATGAGGTGTTGGACATCCTAATGATGTGGTGAATTCTATGTGAAATTATAGTTCCCATCTTTACTTCTTTTCGCTATATCTGTCTTAGCAGACCAATTACCGATCGCTACGTATATCGTTGCGATAGCAGACAGGATGTTATAATGGAACATAATATCCTCTAAGATCAAACACACATAAACAAAATTCCTCGTAATACTCTTGATCGTAAGTCCCTTGAGACGTCTGCTCATCGGATTATAGCAAAAATTGCTCTACTACATAATAAATACATATTCAGTTACAGCACACACGGCTGATAACAAATTTCCTCTTAAGGGATCGTCAATAAATTATGTGCCGTATAAACAAGAAGGGAGTGGAACTTGTGACATTTTGATATGCGACGTTCCATCTAATACGAAAGAGTGACGTGACGGATCGGGGCGACAGTTTGTAGCCAGTAATATATGACTGAGCCGCAAGGGACGAGAGTAATGCACGTAGACACCGTTTTACTAGTATTTCTCACGGATTCATCTCTGTGTGTTTACGGTTTTGTTTTTCCTTGTGGTGTAGGAAACTAAGGACTAAGCGCACCGGAAATGCGGGAAATGGAACCAGAACATTTCCTGCGCTCAGATAGAATAATCTGTCTAAGCTATCAATGTCTACTAGCTTTGTTAACCAGATTCTCTTCGCTCCCGTCTATTTCTCGCTTGGGATTTTCTTAAAGAGCTTCAAGAAAGTCGAATTCTAGTGAACTAGTTGAACACTGTTTACTGCGTCCAAAACAGTTTACACTCCCTATTTTCTGGGTTCTACGCTCTATTACGGTTCATTAACATTGCCACTAGTATTTCAGTGACATATACAGCAGGCAGCAGGTAATCACTCTGATTGTGGGTCGGTCGACGAACCGCCGGTATTTTCGTCCCAGTGACGCGTTTCAACCGGAAACGTAGCCAGTAGGACAGCAATGCCATACGACTATTGCCAGGTTTTTGGCAAATTGGCGATACACTTCCGTGCGCCTATTTTGAACCCGTTAGCTGGCAAAACAATGTGTTTAATCGTTTCTTGCAGTAGATTGGTTAACGGGTGATACTGTTATTATTTAATTGTAATATTTCGCTGAAAATAAATAGTGGAATAAAACGTGTCAAAGAAGTTTAATGCTTTAAGAAATACAATTGCATCAATGCAATAGAGGAGAGGAACTTAAATGATTTCGGGAGTATGAGAGGTTTTGAATACTGTCCATAACTATACTGTCCACAGACTGAGTACTCTGATTCACCAACATTGACTCTCACTTTGGTTTCCACCAGCTCGCCATTGACACATGTATACTTTGATGATCGCAAATTACCGTGAACAAAGATAATCGGCATGATATCACCGTGTTGACATGAGCTCCTAGTACAACGAGCGTCATGGTTGCGCAACTGACTGCGCTACGCTTGCACAATCACTTATTGATCATGTTTATACCAAACCCTTTGTGTTTTTACTGTTGGCGTATTTTCGTACAGAATACTGTCATGTGTTGGTAAATTTTCCAAGATTTATACACTCTCATCGGTCTCTTTTACCTAAGGTAATCTTTAAATAAAACTTCAAAAAGATCATTGTTTATAGAATTCCTCAAAACGCTCTTTCGTTCCAATATTTTGAGTGTCGTTTTTGTGCCAATGGAGTATTCCAAAGATGCCTTAAACCAAAGTTTGATACGATCTTCATTCACAAAGTTATATCGGTTCTTCATGATCTCGAAATTATTGGCCTTACGCCAGATTTTAACTTTTCATACGGAGAATTATGTAATCTAATGAACCCTGATGATTCGATCTTTTCTGTACCAGAATTTTAAATTCTTTATTTAAAGTTTACGTCTTTTTGAAATTTATTATTTCGAATGTTGCAACATAGTTTCTTAAACTACAAGGCTTTAATTAACTTTGCACGATTAATTCAGCTAAATGTAAAAACCATCCAACCATCTTTCTTTTCCTAGAGACTGCACAAAGTTTCAAGATGTTCAGAATAAATTGCACTTAGCAACTCTTTTGGACGGCTTTGTTGAGCTGTTCTTTGATATTATTTATGTTTTCAAGAGTTATATATTGTCCGGTAACTAGTCTAGCAGAACTTGTACCCTTCTAGGGTGTGTGTGAGGCAGGAGTGGGTTTACCGCAACAGAGCGAGATTGGATCTGAATTTACGACTTCTAGTCTAGAAATTCATTGGGTACTGGGCTATAGTTTGTAATAACTTGTTTTATGTTGATTTAGTTCAAGATACTGACAGTGGTTGTTTTGAAATCTAATCAAAGATTGGTTCCAATCATTGTTGTAATACTAGTTACGTCTACACTGTACACTATATGTTATTATAATAATCCATGTGTAGTCTCTATACATGGTTTTAAAAGCCTCATAATTAAATAACCCACGCCAGATTATTCGATTTTGCATAACAAACCACTTCGTTAATTACACAAGTCGTATTTTATCCTACCGTTCATTAGACGTCGTATTGATTATAGCTTGGTCTAGGTAATCCGTTTTTAGAATTCCCCTCGTTAGTCGCAGCACTTAGTCCTCGATCTAAAATTACTAGAAAGGTCCTAAAGATATGACGAATTATTTTAATCTGCTATTTTTACTATTTCTTTTACCATCTCAAATTGTATATTTCCATTAGACTATTAAAAAGGCACTTTGAAATGTCAGTAACCAAGTACAAAAATACATTTCTGGTTTCTCAACACTCACATTCCTGAAAGGATTTTTATCATGACAGCCGACCAAAATCTTACCCAAGATAAAAAGAACAAATTCTTAAGCAGAATCTTCTAGTAATCTTACAGCTGAAATCCATCGAATCTCATTAATTTTGTCGTACATATAATATGTAGGTACGTGTTGATCTAATGGTGACTCGCTTTTTAAAAAAAGAAAGAGATACGATTATACTTGTTCACAGTGATCTAAATTAAATTGACAAATATGCGATTATGGATGTGGTGTGTGTGACTAGATGCAAAAAGAGAGGATGAAATATACGGTGAAAATTAAAAAGATCTCTATTTCGACAAGCAATATTGCTTCTATTATAGTGATATAAGAAAAGGTTTAGTTTAGACCATAATTCAAGACGCTCTTTAATAATAACATCGAAACCTTTCATGTCGAACACAATCTATTTTCCATTTTCAACAAACTTTGGCCAGACATTATTTATTCGATGTCTAGTGAAGCAATTATCGATGAGTTCATTTTCAATCGTTTTTCATCGAGGCCCAGGTTTAAGGTTCAAGCACTTTTTAAAATTTTTAACGGTTAACGAACTTATGTAGTTTTTATGTTCTAATTTAAAAAAATAAACAGAGATTGAAGTTTTTTGTGCAAAGATGCTACAATCATTAATTATTTGAATCATAGTTTTTACTGAAACCTTGTGATTAAAAAAAAAACATTTACATTAACAGTAAAATTAAACTATTTTTCTATAAATAGAATCACTATAAATTATTCTTATAATGAAACTTAGCTTTACTGGCATTTTTTAAAGCAATTATATACTATGGCCATGTACGTATAGCCCTTGACCGTATTGTATAGTATATTTACTTTTATTAAAGTCATTTTTCATAACTATATAAATTACACTTATAATTCATACAATTAAATGCTGTTGTACTTTGGTTTGCTATTCAATGGCGGGAATCCAATGTTTTTGTTCAACACTGTTATGATATTTGTCATTCAAAGCACTTAACATTTTATTTATTATCCTGAAAGTATCCAATGTACTGATAAAATTATCTTTTTGTTTGCAGGTAAGCTATCCCTGAAATCATTGAAGTGAGAAACTGAACACATTGAAACGAAGGTAACAATGAAGAAATTTATAAAATACATGATGGAGATAATAACATAAATACAGACGCGAGAATCACACCGGTTGATTGAAATCATATTTACATCACATTGAACGTATTCGAAGGTATTATAACAACTGTGAATGATGTAATATGTAAACATGTTAAAATTAAGCATTTAGCCATATTTGTGGTACAAATTACGTACAATTTACTGCACTGTTATATCCTGGCGTAAGTAGAATAAGTCTAAATCCAAGAGTAAGTATAAGTCCTAGATATTATAATTAGAATAAAAGTTCGCAATACAATCGTAAGTAAACATTTTAATCACGATAGTATAGCTCTAAAGCCTAGGCATGACAAATACACCAGACAAATTGAAATCACAGTAATTGAAATGAAATTACCTCCACATGGTAGTCAGTAAACTAGAGTTCCAGTAAAAGCAATCAGTATTTCTGAATATGTTTCTGCCAAAATACATTAAATAACTTAGGTGATATAGTAGGTACAAAATACACCCCAACGACGAAAATCAACAAACATCGGAAAATCTATATTTGAACAGCTGATAAAAATAATCCATTAATATTACTGTTGGGACCATAAACTTAAAGGATTTACATATTTGCCAGGAAGGCACAGAAGAATACTATGACTAAGATAAACATATTATTTGGTAATATGCTATCTAAATTATTACTTTGTGTTCCAACAAGGATATCATTCAGATTGCAACAAATACAATGTCAATAATGTAAGTAGACAGAACATTAGTATTGCAAGATAGTTTAGGGAATGTAACATTTGACTCATTGGGAAACTTGTTAAACTCATAATATTTATGGATTTTCGAATGATCCTTTCGAACTTATTGTTTCGATTTTTTTGCGTTAATACGTGTGAGCTGTACTTAACTTAAGAGTTTGTATCATCTTCAAGATTATTTTTATCAATATGATGTGTTCTTCGGTATTTAGTTTTGTCCTACCATATTTGGACAAGTTAAAATTGTATAAAATAGTCCTTCTGCACTTCTTTACATTATGTTTTGTTTGTTTGTTTGTGTGTGTGACGTAGCCATCATTCGATGTAATCTTTATCATGCACTGCATGTACCGGCTCGTTATCACTTCCTTCTTACGTTTCATTGTTTGTGCGATAATAACCGCTGATAGCAGTAATTTGGTGGGTGAGTGACGTTTTTAGTTCATTTCTGTTTTGTAAACTTACTGTTATTTGATTTTTTTGGGTGGTCTTGATGTCTGAAGAAATAGGAACTATTTGCGATGATAAAAGACTTTATTGTTAAAAATATTTAACAGCAAAAAGATTATAAAAAATAGGAACCTCAAACTGCCACAAATCCATACTAATATTATAAATGGGAAAGTGTGTCTGTCTGTCTGTCTGTATGTTTGTCTTTCTTTCACGGCAAAACGGAGCGATGAATTGACGTGATTTTTTGAGTGGTGATAGTTGAAGGGATGGAGAGTAACATAGGCTACTTTTTGTCTCTTTCTAACGCGAGCGAAGCCGCGGGCAAAAGCTAGTATAGCTATATACGAATGTCTTTAATTAATTAATCCATCGTTTTAAAACATTATAGGTATCGTATACATTTATGCACTTCGTGAAAATTATTTCCATAACAAAACTACAAGCTGAATAAATAAATTACGAGACTGAATAGTTTAGTAATCAACTCCAAATAACTGTAAGTAATCGAATCTATTGACACTATACACAATACTTTAATGGCGAATACCAATAACGAATGACAATGGCTTAAACATTTCAATACATTCCCAATGGTACTCTGGATTAAATATTATTAAGAGTACAGTGTTATACAGCCAAGATATTTATATAAGTTGGTTAAACATAAAAACTTTTTTCAAAAAAATAATAACCGCCTTCAAAAACTAAAAACCCAAAAATAACTAAAATTTCGGAAGTCGGTGGCAACACAAATTAACTGGCAGAACAGAAGCCACCGACTTCCGAAATTTTAGTTATTTTTGGGTTTTTAGTTTTTGAAGGCGGTTATTATTTTTTTGAAAAAAGTTTTTATTTATTACTTTTTAGTGTCGACTCCCAATGTAGATATAGAAACTTGAAGAAAAAACACACATCGTCTATGAATATTTCGTCATTTTTTTTTGTTCTTGGTGAATTTTTCGAGAACCACTGAACCGATCGCCACAAAATTTATATGGGACCACCCCTGAATCATGACTTATCAAACAAAAAAAGAACCATCAAAATCCGTTTACAATTGACGGAGATATCGCGAAACAAACATACAAAAAAAAAAAAAAAGAACATACAGACGAATTGAGAACCTCCTCCTTTTTTGAAGTCGGTTAAAAAGCTTGACATTATACAACTGCCAAAACAAACTGAAACAAAAACATAAGCTTACATATAAAAGTAATAAAAGGGAGTAGTTTAGTAAAGTTCTGAAACAGGCTGAACTAACTTGAAAACAAAAAGAACTTAAAAAAACTTATAGTCAAGAAGTTTTAATGTACAGCTGATTGCATTTATGTGTTCGTCAGAGATGATGACTACGTGTCATGATATAGAAACAAAAAAAAAACAAAAAAAATACAGACGAATTGAGAACCTCCTCCTTTTTGAAGTCGGTTAAAAAGTAACTTACACCAATGTGTAAACGATGTACTGAATTTGACATCTACTACTATAATTTCATTTTTATTATTTACCACTTTCATGACACACAGCCTATAAAAACTTTAAGATACTTAATCTATATATATGTTACGGCTAATACCCGAAGTGCGGCTACACCTCGTTTTAGCCGGTTAGAACTAGGTGTAGCCACTTACTCTTGGTTAAACCTAGTACGAGCCGATTGTTTTCGGGTAAAACTAGGTCTAGCCTTCATCATGCCGGCTACAACTAGGTCCAGCCATTCCCTGTTGGATAAAACTAGGTCTATCCGATATCATTCCGGCTAGAACTAGGTCCAGACAATCCCTGTTGGATAAAACTTAGATGCGTGTCCCGCCAAGCCTTCCGCCCCGCTTCACACTCATGACTCACAGCATCTGCAGCAGCGGCGCGGGGTGGAGGGCATAGCGAGGCACGCGCGGCATAATTATAAATCACACTTTTATAAAGTAACAAACTATTTATTAGAACAACTTAAACTTGAGTGACATTTTGAGTTGCACAAAATACCAGCAGTTTTGCAGAGGCATTTTTTGTTGCCACATTTGGTTTTAAGACACGCGCTGCTGCTGCAGACGCTGTGAGTCACACTCGCTAGTAGACCTGCCGTAGATCAGCAGCACCTGGCGCTCACAACCTGCAGAGGCGCGTGCAGTATTATATGTATTATCTATGGGCGCGTGCCTCGCTATGCCCTCCACCCCGTACCGCTGCTGCAGATGCTGTGAGTCATGAGTGTGACGCGGGGCGAAAGGCTTGGCGGGACACGCATCTAAGTTTTATCCAACAGGGATTGTCTGGACCTAGTTCTAGCCGGAATGATATCGGATAGACCTAGTTTTATCCAACAGGGAATGGCTGGACCTAGTTGTAGCCGGCATGATGAAGGCTAGACCTAGTTTCACCCGAAAACAATCGGCTCGTACTAGGTTTAACCAAGAGTAAGTGGCTACACCTAGTTCTAACCGGCTAAAACTAGGTGTAGCCGCACTTCGGGTATTAGCCGTAACATATATAAAACAAAGTCGGGTTTGTTACAACACTTATAACTCGAGATCGGCTAGACCAATTTTCATGGTTTTTGGTTCGTAGGATTTGTCTCCGCCCCGAATAGCAGAATACATCTTAAAAATAATGAAAAATCGACGAGAACATAATTATAAAAGATGAATCATTTTCCCATATAGTTAATTCTAAATTCAATTAAAGATTGAAAACTTAAGAGAACAATAATACTAGGAGCGCAGTAATGTGAAGTGATAATGTGAGAAAATTTAAAATACTGAGATACTTAGTACTTAAATCAATCAAAAGTACTAGGCGCGCAGTTGTGTGAAGTGGTTAATAGAAAATGTGAGCGCAATTTTAAGAAAATATATATTATGTTTATGAACTTAAATAATATCCATCCATACTAATATTATAAATGGGAAAGTGTGTCTGTCTGTCTGTCTGTTTGTCTTTCTTTCACGGCAAAACGGAGCGACGAATTGACGTGATTTTTTAAGTGGAGATAGTTGAAGGGATGGAGAGTAACATAGGCTATTTTTTGTCTCTTTTTAACGCGAGCGAAGCCGCGGGCAAAAGCTAGTAATTAATAACGAAAGTTGTAACCCAGTAGTTATGACGAATAACTTGGAAATGGCCCAAAAAGGATTTAGAAAGTTAATCGTATTAAAATTAGTCATAGAAAGATAAATTTTCGGAAACGTATCAATCTTCTTTGGATTTTGGTGGCCAACTGACTGATTCCGGGATTAAATTCTTTAGTTTATCTTACAACAAGATTGATAACATTTCCTTCCATATTGATCTGGAAGTAAAATAAAAAGATTAAATATATCGCAAGCTGCTTATCATGAAGTTACGTAATCATCGATCTATTTTTATGTGTTGATAAGATATTGTTGCCATCGCATTTTGTAACAAACCTCATTTGAATTAAAATAAATCATTAAAACAGGTATGATACACCAATTCTCTAAAGATAAAGTAACTAAGCTTATTTAACTTTCATTAGTATTCTGAACGTTTTTTGTGTATGCTAATCCGCTCGGCAGCACGCCCTAGACACGACCGCTCTCGAACAAGTTTCTAATATTAATGACCGAATCTAACATAGTCCGCCCCCCTCCCCCGGCCCCGTCCCCCGCCACGCCGCTTTTAACGATGTACCCACAAAATTTTCATACGTACTTAACTTTTTGTTAATGTCATGTGGGTGATTTATTACTGTACTTGCACTTGAAATATCTATGTTACGTGACTATTAAACAATGAAGATTACTTCAGTCTTATGTGTTTGGTTATTTACATTTGTATTGGATTGTTTGTTTTTAGTTTAATGACAAACATCAATTATCATTGAAAAACTTTCGGTGGTTTTTTTATTAATTGTCAATGCATGCTTATACTAACGTGAAAGCATTTATTTAATTTAGATGAATTTTCAAAGAGTCAGCCTACATAGATAGATCATAAAGAGGTATGGATGGACGAATAGTTTTTCATGATTTTGGTGACTGCTCCCATATGTGAAAACCATGCAAGTAGAAAGCAAAATTAAATAAAGTCACTGATGGACAAAGGCCTTTCCCAACCACGCTACTTAATCCAATCTTGTTTAATAGAGAATATTACTTAATTAAATTACTAAAATACTAAGATGTTCCTGTGTCATTCATCCAAGTTCATCAGTTTCATCCAGTACTCGTCTGCAATATTTTTTTCCAAAAAAATCCTGGTTTCTATACAATGTCAGTGTCGAGTTAAAACGAGCCACTGAACTGTGAAACGCACTGAACTACGTTTATTCCGCCAGAGACTAGACCAGCTTCCTGGGGTTTGCAGATAAAATAATGTTTTACGGAAGAAAAGGTAGGCGACAATATATGGGATAGAGTTTGGCTAGAACAGCTATAATGTTCTTTGTAAAAACAAGGATTTTTTTGAGTATACAATATACATACAGATCATAAAAAATGTGTTGCATGTTTAGCCTTCAAGCGTACAAATACAAAAATTTTATTTTTTTCTATGACAAAATGACATTTTTATAGAGAGTTATATTGTTTCAAAGTGCTATACAGAGAGGTCTAAAATGACGTGCGTATGTAGTCGCGGGTTAATGCTAGTGAGTGAATGATAAAAGTCATTACTAACACTGATTCCCTTTATTTGTATCATTTTTAACAGATTTTTTTCAATATTTTCATTAGCCGTTCTCTCTTTCCATCCTTTTTCATTTATATTTACTTAGAACTGTTTAGTTATATGGTTCACCTTTGTCCTCGACATGAATTTGAAAACGAGACTATTTAAAAATTAGGAAAGAATCCCAAAACACCTTCAATTCAGTAAAACACTTAGTACGAACTTATGACACACGATGTTCTGACAATTGTTTGTCAACGAAACAACGACATTTGAATAATTAGGTCGCCGTATGTCACCGCATTTAAATTGCTAATAAATACATTAATTAACCAAACATGACGCTTTGTTTTAATTAACGCTTAACAGGTATAAGGTACAGTCGCGGTCTGAAAGTGGTTACCACCATAAGGATCACAATTGCATGCACACATTAAGGCCACAAGTTCTAAATGTCTATTTCATGATAATTTTTTTCTAATGATATGACAATCAATCGCTTTAGGTGATGGACTGACTACTAAAAAGGTTTGATATACAGAAAACCTACTTTGAAAAACATTTTTTTTTTAATAAGAATATGAAGAAATAATAAATAAAATTTAAAAAAATCTTTATTCAATATCTGGTATAACAACACTCCGCAGCTATGACTAATTTAGTTTTTTTAATAAGAATATGAAATAAAAAAAGCACTGAATAAAATCTTTGGTAAATACTATCTGACCCCCGCGGTTTTACCCGCGTAGTTCCCGTTTCCTTGAAATTAAATAAAAGACTTTCCTATGCCCTTGCTCAGGCTATAGACTAACTCTGTACCAAATTTCATTTAAATAGTTTCGGTAGTTTTGGCGCGAAAGCGAGACAGACAGACAGTTACTTTCGCAATTAAAATAGTAGTATGAACTAGTACGGATCCACAGCTACGACCAATTTAGTTTTTTTAAATAAGAATATAAGGAAATCATAAATAAAATCTTAAAAAATCTTTATTCAATATCAAGTATAACATTACTCCGCAGTTACGACCAGTGCATAGATGCAACAAGACACGCGCATAGATCAGTATTTCTGGTATCATTTTCTGGTATCACTAGAGCACAGCGTGATCTATCTCGTAGTAGGCATCATCACTTCTTCCTGAATCATTTCCATGATCTATTATTTGGTCTTCTTCGCCGTGACATCTTATTCAAACCTCACAGTAAATCACAATAGTTATAATGAATTTCGTGATAAGGCACTAATGATATAAAACTATGTCCATGTTCAAAGATTGTCCCTTGCTCCAGGGTTAAACTTGCCATTTTATTTCGATATGAAAAAAAATATTTCTTAAAATTTTACTCTTGTCTAAACGACGTTCAAACAATATTTTTTGACAAATGTCAATTCAAGAAATTAAGAAAAGAGTTTCAAAGCACTTACTTTGGCACTATACCTGTCACTGTTACACAACTGCCAAACGTCAAGTGCACGATAGAGACGAAACATGGCTAAGCCGACGCCGTTGCTTAGTAACGTCTTTGTTATTCTCGTTGTCTCATTTTGCATAATAACTTCTAAAAGGTAACAAGTCACATGATATGGCATTTTAGATTTTAATGAAAAAGTGTGATATAGAATGTACTTTCAAAATTGGTAAACCTTTTCAGACCGCGACTTTACAAATGTTTTGGCGACATCTATGGCCCAGCTTGTAAACTACAGCTGATATTCTACATCGCGCAATTAGAGTTTGATGGGGCATCGGCATTTATATAAAACTAGCTTCTGCCCGCGGCTTCGCTCGCGTTAGAAAGAGACAAAAAGTAACCTATGTTACTCTCCATCCCTTCAACTATATCCACTTAAAAAATCACTTCAATCCGTCGCTCCGTTTTGCCGTGAAAGAAAGACAAACAGACAGACAGACAGACAGACACACTTTCCCATTTATAATATTAATATGGAGTATGGATACCAAGAACCATGGGCACTGGGCAGTATCCCACCAGATACAAAAACCGTTTGCTCAGAAGTCAGAGGATTCTCCTTTTGCAAAGGAAAATCGTAAAAGCAAGCCAATTGAATTGAAAATTTTCACAAAAGCCGATTAATTCGTCATCTGAGACTGAAAATATTTTACAAAGCGAAAGAAAAACGAAGAAAAAAATAAATTCAATGCATTCTACTTGTGTTTGTTTGGCGTCTTACTCGTAGAAACACACGAGCTCGCATTTTGACCTGCACCGCGGACCCGGTCACGATAACTGAATAAGTTATAATAATTATTTTGTATCGTGAATTAATTACATCGGTAATGATGTTAAACCGGTGACCTTAATGACTATTTATAATTATCCTCGCTGGATGTGATTGGATATTGATGTGGATATTAATTAATTTGTAGATAATATTATTATCCCGTCACAACGCATCGTTGCATGAAAATGTATCTGCTAATTTTTAATTATGTCCACACTAATTACTAAGCTACTAGAAAAACTTAGTATAAAATTATTAAAAAGATACTTTTAGAAAGATACGTTATTCCTATGTGCTTATTGCTATGCGGACGAAGGCTCAGGTAAAAAGTAGTTTTAAATAATAGTTAACGTACGCAAAAGTAATTTGTGCCAGCGTTAATATTCTTAAGTCTACTTAATACGATTGCTATTTATGTTCAAATCGTTATCCAAATTAAGCTTCATTTAATAATACATAAATAATATCTTAAAATGTATTAAGAATCCTGTTATTACTCTCAATGCTATCGCTTTAACCTAGAAACTATTATCAGAGTGACGTCTTTGTTTCGAAGTAATGACGCAGAACAATATTTATTAAATTAACTTTGATGAGTATGGCGGTTCCGCCGGCTTCCCTCGCCCTTGTGTTTTGTCTTTATAACGCGGTGCGAGTGATTTATTTGACTGGTGCGAATTTATTAAATCATTCATCATCGTTTGCTTCACGCACGCCTCGTTTCGATGGCGGGGGCGGCAGATGCAGGGCTTGAGTCATATCAACCAGATTTAAGTATAAGTCCGTTAGCAAGGCAAATTTTATGAATTGTAAGAACGCTGCTTTCCCCATAGATTCTAAATGCGAATGGCGAAATGTGACGTCACTTTGTCTATGGATTTCAAAGCTATAATCAATAACTATTAATCACATTTTATTAGACGTTGTGGCTTATTGGACGATTCGCACGAATTTAACTCGCACAAAACGTGCGAATCGACTCCTTTATAAAAATATTATTTTTCTGTAGTCGATTCGCACAAAGTTCATTTATTGGCGTGCGAATCGACACCTTTACAAATATGTAGTAGGCTATTCGCACACATATTGTTTTTTATGAAATGCAGTTAAGATAAAGTACATTTGAGTACAGAAGTGTAAGTGAAGTGGTCAAATGTATTTTATGTATTTCGTAAAAGAACTAATAGATAGAAAATGAAAACACAATCTACACACATCAACATGGTCTAGGGATATTTCAATTCAAAAAATTCAAAATTCAAAATTCAAAGCATTTATTTCACTTAGACCATTTACAGGTACTTATGAATTGTCAAAGAGTCGGTCGGTCTGTTAGTCAGAAAAGAAAAGTGACGCTAATTGCCTGTTCCAAAACGTAGATCTCTATGGAGAAGAACAGGCAAGAAACTCCACGGACACTCTTTTAAAAATATCATGTTTTACAAAGTTTTGGTTACATTTTCTTTTTGGTGCTTCTACATGTGAAAACAATGTAAGTATATAACAAAATAAACAAATACAAAATTAAAATAAAAAGTCAAAAATAAAAAGTCATGGCTGTTAAGAGATGACCCATCTCAACTGATAGCGCCCGTTCACGAGCATGACGCGTGACATCAGCACCATTTAGCTCAACCATTTTGAAGGGAACCGAATGATCCAACGCACTCGCCACCATCAGCGAGACTTTTTGAGCGAGCACGACAATGCTCCTAACCGCCATGTCTATTTGTGTCAGTAGAAAACTATCGTAATAAATCACTGCATCGTACTCACATTTACAAAAACTCAAATATGCATCTAAATTACACAAGCCAAAGTTTTGTACTGTAAATAAATATAAATAAGTGAAATTTAATTGCTTATAAAAATAATAATAATAAAGATCTTGAATATTAATGTCAAAAATTAAGGGGACAAGAAACATTTTCTATCTTCCAATGATTAAAATTTCTAATTTGTGAGCTTATGTGGAGCAGGACCAGCATTTAGCCAAGCATGTTTGTCATTGATATAATCTTCTAACTTATAATAAGCTTGATTACATAGCGTGCGCTTAATGCATGTTTTAAATTTTTTCTCATTTAGATGGAGAATTTCGAGTGGTATTTTATTATAACATTTTACACAGTACCCCATAAAAGAAGTGTGGACTTTTGACAATCTAAAACTTGGTTGATCCAATTTGTTCTTATTTCTGGTATTAAAATTATGCCTGTCACTTATTTTACTAAAAAGATGAAGATTTTTCCGAACGTACATTATGTTTTCGTATATATATTGACAAGGTACCGTCATGATGTTAATACTTTTAAACAAATCCCTTAGGGATTCGCGCTTGCGGAGATTATATATAGCACGGACAGCCCTCTTTTGCAATACAAAGACGGAATCTATATCTGCGGCACGTCCCCAAAGCAAAATACCGTAAGACATCACACTATGAAAGTAGCTAAAATAGACTAGTCTTGCGGTATCTACGTCAGTTAATTGCCGGATTTTTCTGACAGCGAAAGCAGCTGAACTTAACCGCGCTGTAAGAGATGTTATGTGAGGGCCCCACTGCAGCTTTGAGTCGAGCGTTATCCCCAAGAAAACCGTTTTTTCGACGAATTCTAGTATATCCTTATTCAATACAACATTACATTCAGTACTTCTAACATTCGGTAAAATAAAATTTATTAAACCTAAATATCAATTAAACCTAAATAACTAAAATTCTATTAACTGTTGTTAAGACACCTACACATTAAAATAAACCTTGTTTAATAGCCTATCTAATCTGATAATAAACTTTTAGATAAAGTTAAATAAAAAAAACTTAGAAGAAGAGGAAAAGCTCAGACAAAATGACAATCCTAACTTTATTTTTGAAACAACAAAACCTAAACAAAACAATAATATTTTTTTTTAATTATTGAAAACTTAAAATTAATAATCCTGGATCCACCTATGACTCTTCTGACACATCTGCAGCGGTTCTGCTTAACAACACAACGGTGTCAATATCCTGTTGTGGAATACTGTCCCAAGTCCTGCTAAGATGCAAGAAAAGCTGGTTTTCATGCACAATATCTTCAGGGAAATTCCTAAGAGCTCTTCTCTGAAGCATATCCCAGGCATGCTCAATATGATTTTAGTCAGAGGATTGTGCAGGGCAGTCTATAGTTTGGATATCGTGCTGTTGTATTGTAACCAACTTATAACGATACGCGCCGTATGTGGACGGGCATTGTCGTGCATTAGCTGGAAATTTTGTCCCATTTGCTATCTGTGGCGCAAGATTACAGTAACACCTCATCTCGGTATTTTAGAGCAGTCATATTGCCTTGTATCCAAACGAGGTCCGTTCTACCGCCAAGACGAATTCCTGTCCAACCATAATCACCACAACGCATTACAACACATGTACAGGACCGATTCATAGTAAATGCTGCACGAAGTCACCCAAATGTAACGGCGATGCAATTGGTTCAAAGGCTACAGAGAGTGTCTAGTTTGCTAGTAAGCGGTAAAACTTTAAGAAGACGACTGCCATGAAGTCAACCTATGTCCTATGTGTTCGTAGGCCATTTCGGGTACCAGCACTAAGGAGAGGCAATCGAGGAAGAAGATTACAATGGGCTATTTAACACGAAAACTGGAATCATTATCAATGGTCACTTGTGCTTTTCACTGATGAATCCAGGTTTGGATTTCATCCTTATTCACGAAAGAGTTCCCCCTTTGGAGAGAACCTGGACGTTGGAATCGACTGCAGCCCCCTTACCATGACGTTTAAAGTAAGATTGTTTTATTCCTGTTCAGGAGTGTGCAAGTGACAGCATTAGACACGTTGTCTAGCGCCGTCTCTTTCCCACTGAAAATAATATCAAAGCAATTCTGCTATAAGGGCTTGTGGTACGCCCCCTGCACCCACAACACGTTCATGCATATCAAGGTGGCACGATTATGGTTTGCGCAGGAATTCGTCTCGGCGGTAGAACGGACCTCGTTTGGATACAAGGCATGTGTCAGGAGAGTCTTAGGTGGATCCACGGATTATTAATTTTAGTTTTTAAAATTTTTTATAAATAAAGTACACACATCAAAAGTGTCTAGGGATATTTCAATTAAACCTAAACAACAAAAATTCTATTAACTTTTTTTTAAGACACCTACACTTTAAAATAAACGTTGTCTAATAGCCTATCTAATCTGATAATAAACTTTTAGATAAAGTTAAATAAAAAAAAAACTTAGAAGAACAGGAAAAACTCACAAAATTTCAATCTAAACTTTATTTTTGAAACATCAAAACCTAAACAAAACAACATTTTTTTTTAATAAAAATTGTTGATAACTTAAAATTAATATTCCGTGGATCCACCTAAGACTCTCCTGACACATCTGCAGCGGTTCTGTATACTCAAAACAAGGGTGTCAATATCCTGTTGTGGAATACTGTCCCAAATTGCGGTTTCTGAAGCCATGAGGACCAGTCAGAGCGTTATATCCGGGCTTTGGTCACGTTATCGTGTCACGGGGGAAGTGGTGGAACGGCACCGAGGACCTCAACGCATTAAAACACATGTACAGGACCGATTCATAGTAAATGCTGCACGAAGTCAACCAAATGTAACGGCAATGCAATTGGTTCAAAGGCTACAGAGCGAGTATGGTTTGCTGGTAAGCGGTCAAACTTTGAGAAGACGACTGCATAAAGTCAACCTACGTACTCGTAGGCTGATTCGGGTACTAGCGCTAAGGAGAGGCAATTAATGAAGAAGATTACAATGGGCTATTGCACACGAAAACTGGAACCATTCTCAATGGTCACTTGTGCTTTTCACTGATGAATCCAGGTTTGGATTTCATCCTGATTCGCGAAGAGTACGCGTTTGGAGAGAACCTGGACGTTGGAATCGACTGCAGCACCTACAACAAGTTCATGCATATCAAGGTGGCACGATTATGGTTTGGGCAGGAATTCGTCTCGGCGGTAGAACGGACCTCGTTTGGATACAAGGCAATGTGACTGCTCTAAAATACCGAGATGAGATGCTAAAGCCTGTAATCTTGCCCCACAGACAACAAATGGAACAAAATTTCCAGCTAATGCACGACAATGCCAGTCCCCATACGGCGCGTATCGTCACAAGTTGGTTACAACAGCATGATATCTAAGCTTAAGACTGGCCTGCACAATCCCCTGACTTAAATCCTATTGAGTATGCCTGTGATAATTATGCTTCTGAGAAGAGCTCTTAGGAATTTCCCTGAAGATATTGAGGATGAAAACCAGCTTTTCTTGCATCATAAAAGGACTTTGGACAGTTTTCCACAACAGGATATTGACACCTTGTTTTGAGTATGCAGAACCGCTGCAGATGTGTCAGGAGAGTCTTAGGTAGATGCACGGATTATTAATTCTATGTTTTCAACATTTTTTGTAAAATAAAATTGTTTTTTTGTTTAGGTTTTGATGTTTCAAAAATAAAGTTAAGATTGAAATTTTGTTTGAGTTTTTTCTCTTCTTCTAAGTTTTTTTAAAATTTAACTTTATCTAAATGTTTATTATCAGATTAGATAGGCTATTGAACAAAGTTTATTTTAATGTGTAGGTGTCTTAACAAAAAGTTAATAGAATTTTAGTTGTTTAGGTTTAATTGAAATATCCCTAGACACTTTTGATGTGTGTAGTTGTGTTGTTCAGGTTTTGATGTTTCAAAAATAAAGTTTTTGTCTTTTGATTGAATTTTTTCTCAGTTTTTTCTCTTCTTCTAAGTTTTTTTTTTAAATTACCTTTATCTAAAAGTATATTATCAGATTAGATTTAAACAAGGTTTATTTTAATGTTTAGGTGTCTTAACAAATAGTTAATAGACTTTAATTAGTTATTTAGGTTTAATTGAAATATTCCTAGACCATGTTGATGTGTGTAGATTGTGTCTTTATTTTCTATCTATTACGAGTAAAACACATTTGACCTTACTACTTCTGTACTCATGTGTACTTTAACTGCATTTCATAAAAAAAACAATATGTGTGCGAATAGCCTACTACATATTTGTAAAGGTGTCGATTCGCACGCCAATAAATGAACTTTGTGCGAATCGACTACAGAAAAATAATATTTTTATAAAGGAGTCGATTCGCACGTTTTGTGCGAGTTAAATTCGTGCGAATCGTCCAATAAGCCGACGTTGTCCATTAGGTTTTTAATAAAGTTTTCCATTATAAGTCAATCATGCCTAAGATTGAAATACGCCAGGTATTGACTCGGGGACATAAACCCATAAACCTTTTACAAAAACACTTTAATGTGTCCTTTTTATTTATCTTCAGCACAGACCCTCACAGACTAGGCTTTTGTGTCGCTCGTGCCTTTACCTATTAAATGGGAATTGGTTTGTGGCCAAGTTATTTATTGTATGTCCTGGGAAGCGGTCACGCGTGCCGAAATTAGGGTTATTGTGGGCACCAATTGTTGAATTGAAATAAGATTTACCTCGGTTTGTTCAGGTATTCTGCTAGATTTTTCGGACATTTTGGAACAATACTTATCTTGAAAACTATCATCTATAGCTAGTTAGCTACCCTTCTTTCTTCAGCATTTTTAACATCCGGATTTTTTTCTTGTGGCGCAATTTTATCTCGAATAAAAACTTTTTTCAAAAAAATAATAACCGCCTTCAAATACTAAAAACCCAAAAATAACTAAAATTTCGGAAGTCGGTGGCAACACAAATTGACTGGCAGAACAGAAGCCACCGACTTCCGAAATTTTTGTCATTTTTGGGTTTTTAGTTTTTGAAGGCGGTTATTATTTTTTTGAAAAAAGTTTTTATTTATTACTTTTTAGTGTCGACTAGTACAAATTATAGTTTATAAAACGAAAATAGAAACTTGAAGAAAAAGCACACATCGTCTATGAATATTTCGTCAATTTTTTTTGTTCTTGGTGAATTTTTCGAGAAGCACTAAACCGATCGCCACAAAATGGGACCATCCCTGAATCATGACTTATCAAACAAAAAAAGATGCATCTAAATCCGTTTACAATTGACGGAGATATCGCGTAACAAACATACAAAAAAAAAAGACATACAGACGAATTGAGAACCTCCTCCTTTTTTGAAGTCGGTAAAAAATGAAATACATACGACCGAAAAAACATAAAACTAAATAAAAACATCATCAATCTTAACCCAACTTCTACAAATAAGGTGATAATTAAATTTTCGCGCGTCGGTTCGTGTTAACGGTGCGTGTGCGCAGTTTTTCCGTCGCCATATCATTGTCCGTATGTATGTAAACCCGGTCACCCAGATCTGCTGTCAACCGTTCAATGTTTACCATGATTTTGGCACTTTGATGACTTTATTAAATATAATAACTGGTTACTTCGCCTTTTTGGGTTCGTTCCATATTTGGTGGAACTGATTATAGGTTTGTTTTTGTTTGATTCGGTTGTTGACCTGCTTGGTCTTGTGTGATGCTAGACACTTAGACATATATTTTTTTTTAGTTTAGTGTAGTAAAGTCTCATTAAAGAGGGACACACATTAAAGATGTGACAGGACGATTTGAAAGAAAACATATTGCATCGACCCCAAGTTAATTGCAAAGAAGAAGATAGGAGCAGTCTCTTCAGGTTTTGAAAGATAGTTTCCTTAACTTACCTAATGAGAGAAGTGGTATTTTTTCACACGTTAGTAGTCAGTTAATGGACTGAACGGATGATGACTTAGCTAACAGTAAAAATTTTTCGTTACTTTTTAAATGTTGGGCTTCTCTTACAGAACCTACCTAATACTCAAAAACCCAAGTTTTCCTTTTTAACTAATACAAAAAGTGATCTAACTCAGTGACTGCGTTACCTAACGGAACAGTCGCCTGCTTGCAGGACCTTGACCACGATTGGCTCCGGTTCAAACCGATCACGCGCAGCTATTTGATCAGCGTCAATTTGATGATCGCACCTAATGGCTCCGCTCAGGATTTTATCTTTACTTTGTTTATTGTGCATTGTAGACACCTACCTATTTGGAGTCTTCTATACTTATAAGCTAAGCAAATAATGTTTAAAAGTTGATCTGATGTAGGTACGGTTTTTATTAACAAATCCTCGGAAAATTGTAGTGTTTGGTTAGGGCGTCCGCTTCTCTGTAATTATTAGCATGTTACCAATGCTCGTGCTTTTTCTGTAATACGTATTACTGCTGTTTACACAACGGTTTCAATCTATTTCTCAATACACACGTATACGTCATACACGACTATCGACTGATGACAGAATAAGCTGAATTCTATTCAACAAAACAAACAGGCAAAATACCTTTTGTTTATATTGCACTGCAATGAAATCCAAAACAAACTAATCGAATGCGAGCACACAACTTCAAATCGAATAGCTCTCGAAGTCTCGAATCGCGACTGAAAACGATTTGTACGAATCGATTATCTTCTCGATATATGCTTCTCGATGGTGTAGTCGATTTAACCCGTGTGCGGCCGCGGGGGCCCTGTTAGCACGCGGTGCCAAATTGATGGAGGTAGTTCACACTCTGTGACTTTGATGGCGTGAATGTTATGTGGCAATAGATGGCGCTTTTAGTGACAATTGATGGCCACAATTGGATGTTGATGGTCGAACGTTTACCAAATAGTTTTTTTTTATGTCAACTTTTGTCGATGCGTATTTAAACATAGTAAATAACTGTTTTGTTTAAGATTTATGTAACACTTTAAATTCTCAATGTAAGTAAGTACATTTAGTAACACTGGTTTTTACAAAAGGACCAAGGCTAGAATCAAACTCTTTTTAATAACAGATACACATTGAATTCCATATCTAGTCAGCCAGATGTAACAAAACATTATAATTCACTAACTTCCCTCGCCGTCATAACAAAAACATTACATAAAACATATCAGCAGACAATAAAACTAAAGTTAGTGTAGGTAACCCCAGACGGCAGCACTTCCTGCTCGTCGCGACGTATCGACCGCGAGCGACGCCAGGTGAAGGCACTATACTACACGGTATAACTAAACTGCACTACAGTGCACTTGCATAATTCGAGTCTAGCGGCGCGCGTAGGGTTGGCGAAGATATTCTCACTAAACATCAAAGTTGTATCTAGTTTATGCTAGTTAGACCCTCTTCTGAGATAAATTAAGTACATAAAACACTTAGAAGTATTTAACGGTTGGCCTTTTTCGGGGATAGGGGACAATAAGAAGCCCTTGAGAGCCCATGTTGTGTCTTTTTCGTACAAGTGAACGATATGAGACCCGGCTGTTCATATGCTAGGCGTTTTGTGGACTAAGCTTTATTATTTATTTTTAATCGTATATCTATCTAATGATCTTGACTCACCCGGTTTATTTCCCGGCAATAACAAAAAATTCCGTGATGTACACACAATAAACACGCCACCGGAGACATCTCATTAAAAATAAGCAGGATAACATATTCTCTTAATACAAATTCATTTACTGGAGAATAATTCCATTAGCTTATCTGATGCCGAGTCCCAAGCAGTAATTCAGCGAATTTACTAAGCCTTATACAGCAATTTCAGATTAGATGAATTAGCAGTCTCGAAACAGAAAATCTGAATCACTTTGTATTCCATTGCCTTTTACGAGTGGTCGTCCAACGATGAAATAGTTGAGATTAAGGCAATGTACCGTGTAACGGAGCTAGGTGTCGTCAATCTAAGTACCTTTTTGTAATGAATAGGGCTTTTAGGGTGAAGAGTACCGACGGACCATCGTAGTTAAATATTATTCAGTTACAAAGTTTCACCCGCCTGAAAACCTTTCAGTTTTGGGGTACGGATGAACATGCTTTCAAAATGTTACGAACATTTCTGTTTTTATATGATTTGAACACAAATGAAACGCTGTAAGAATACATAGTGTAAAAACAGAATACAGACCATTACATACAAGTCACGGATAAGGCTAGAAAAATATATAAAAACGGAGACAAAGCGCAATAATTTTATTGCACGTTTCAACAACGTAATACGCCATTATTGTGGCGAATCGAGATAACACATAAAATATGATTACGACCTTCATTTAGCAGTTGTTTCCCTGCTTTCACTTACAGCCCTGATAACGAACCCGGATGCACTGGCGGACAGAAAAATGAACCACTCGAATATACGGCTTTATGCGCCGCACTGTTACAACAATGTTAGTCTGGGCGAATATGTGGCTAAGTGTGCTTTTATTTACTGCACAAAAATGGTTTATATAAAACATACAGATTTCATGATACTGAATGGAATAAGTTGAAGGTATTTCCATTAACTAGTTGTAGCGAAAACAATGCGTATTTGCGATTGTTGTGACTCTTGGAGTCTCTATAAATATCGTTTGCCATAAATGCTCGCTACGACCAATGTCACAGAGCACTCTTCTCGATTGAACACTACAGTAGCGTGTTCCAACAAACATTTTGCTCGCAGTAATCGTACAATAGCACTAAGTCTCAAAGGACCAGAATCTTCTTGCACTGAAGCACTCGAGATATTTCCGAATTACAAATCTAATTCAAAGACGCACATGCTCCTTCAACCGGTGATGCATACACAACAGATATTTTAAAAAGTTTTTCCTTGGATAGAAGAAATAGTGCCAGAAAAATAGAGGAACGCTACAGATTTACGGTATTTTCCGCAGAATACGTGAGCTCGCAGGAGAGCATAAATTACATAAGTTCCAGTCAGCTCGTCAGGTCAATAAAATTGGTTAACATAGTACCTTGCTTGGGTTTAATATCCCTATATACAAAGAATCGTTATAGCGTTAACAGGTATGTTTGAGGAATTGAGGATTGGGTACATACCACCTATTTAATCATCTTGAGTGGTAGAATTAATTGTTTGGCCTATAGCACAGGAGTTTATATTATTGTAAAAGAACTTGTACAGGAGAAATTCTGCAGTGTAACTGCTAAAAAAAACAGTAGGAATCAACATGGTCCTTCGAGCCAGCACTTACGGATCAAAAGACCAAATGTAAAAGAAAGTGAAACCGATTGAAGACCTCTTATACATTAGTGTCAGTGTGCAGTGAGGTCGCAGTGAACTGTTATGTAAGTGCAGCTTGTTACGGCTCTGCAGTACATCTCAAGTGCTCAGTGTTATGTAACTCGTTGTCTGAACTTCAGCTTTCGTTTGATTCGGAATTGTGATGTTTTTTTCTTTTTTGTGGTTTCTGCACGTCCGAATGAAATTCAGAACCAATATCTCTGTCTGTTTGTCCTGTCCTGTCTCCCCTGAAGGTACAAAGCTTTAGTCTTAGAAGTTATTGGTGAAAATAGCTTAGTTCTAAAATGGAATCCTTTATATGCGGGTCCGTATATAATAATTGGCAATTCCTATACATTTTTGAGTGCTTGTAGAAAAGGTGACGAGGATATTAAGTAATGTGTATAGTTGTATGGCCAATGTTATTACCCAACAAATAATTACCTTTTCATGTTTTTGTTGGCATACCGGCAGTCTCCGAGTAGTAAGTGCTCCTTCTAATAATCTTCTCACCAAAAGCTTAATCAGGTATAGTGCTAACACCTACTTCTCAATATCTTCACAAAAGTCTTCCATCGCCATGTATTTATTAAGAAAAATAACCTTGAGGACCTCTTTTGTTTAATAGAAAGTTCTCGAAGACTTTTCTTGAATTGAATGACGGTAATTGAATGCTTGAGCCCGATCCATTCTCGTTACGTCTACGTACCCGACGCAGGTGGTGATCTATCCTCATTACAGCTATTTGTGCTCTTCACAAGGATATTATTATTAGCCATGTAGATTCTGATATCTCGCTTCCGTATTTTTCGCTGCGATTAGCAACCTGCTAAGAAAATTAACATCTTAATGACACTGGTTTTCTTTCTACTTGATCATGTGGTGACATTTATCTGCCTTGCTAAACGACTCGGATTAAGAAGTATTAAACATGTTTGCATTACCATTTTGTACGGCCATATAAATGGTATCATTTATGAGACGAACAATATCCTTAATTGCATGTATAATAAAAACATTCCCACTTCTCACAAATCGCGAATATCTGGTGTAACGGTGTAGCAACTAGGTCATATTATGTGAAACGTTCGAATACTTAGTTGTTTTGAAGAAAATGCGAATAAAATGTTCACAGACTTTAAGTTGTTCATAAAAATACACATTTTATGAACTTCTTGCAACAAAGTCACTCGAGATTCTTGAGAAGTTGCCTTTTGTTGAAAACGAGAGAAATGTGAAGCTTAAATATTTGGGGAACTTTTTGTTTTAAAGAAGAATTGCATTGCTGGCCTGTAACACTAACCTTTGTCCTTTACTTCTTTCGCAGATTGTCGATTTTCACTTATGCATGCGACGACCTAGATATAAAAAGTAGCTTGTATCTTTCCTTTTAAGCTTAGTCCCCAAATGTCATCAAAATTGGTTTAGTGATTTAGCCGTGCAGCGTAATAGTGAGACAAATAGACAGAGACAGAGCATGGATGGATTATCCTCTAACCTCTCTAACCTGTTATTAATATATTATTAACATCATAATTGACCGCACAACAACACGCAACTAATAGTTATTTTGGGCACGCCGTTATAGCGGCGGTAAGACCCCTCTTTGAGGAGTGGCTGGAGAGGCGTCATGGCACTCTCACGTTTCGCTTGACACAGGTCCTCACCGGACATGGTCAGTTCGGGAGGTTCCTGTGTCGGATTCGGGCGGAAGCGACGCCTGGGTGTCACCACTGCAGTAACGGTCGCCTGGAGGACACGGTCGAGCACACAGTTGAGAAGTGCCGCGCATGGGCGGAGCATCGACGTGTCCTCGTAGAGGCGATCGGCGGCGGTGACCTCTCGCGCCCGGCGCTGGTTCCGGCCATGCTTCGGGGCGAGACGGAATGGGATGCCGTCGCCTCCTTTTGCGAAGCAGTTATGCTAGTGAAGGAAGCAACGGCGCGCGAGAGGCAACGACGAGCCTCTCGCCCCGGACTAAGACCCAGGCGAAGACGTCGAGAGTCGCAAGACGACTACCGGCCACCGTAGGCGCGGTTCTGCGGATGGCGAGCGATGGGTAGCTCGCCGCCCGGCTAGGACCAGGACCGCGTAGACGGCGCGTTTTGTTCCACGCGCGCCTCAAAGAGATGGAGTCAGCACAGGAAGGGGCCCAACAGGGCCAACGCCTGCCGGGGTTGCGGAATGTTTGTAATAGTTACCGTGACCTCGGAACATAAAGGGCAATCGAAGGAACATGAGTGGGTTTTAGTCAGTAAGAGTCTGACACGCCCTCCCGTCGCACCCAGGACGGGAGCAGTCAATGGGTGATTTCCCACTCAACAAAAAAAAAAAAAAAAACTAAGTTATTTTCCGTTGTAAGACAACACGAACTAATCATCAGACTTAAGAGATTTAAACGTAATTACGTATTATCTTAATGAAGTAACGACGCTGTTATAGTGTTAGTTTAATCTTGGCTTATTTGGCTATCTTCTACATTGTATTCTTTTTAAACAACTAGCGGTTTCCTGTGCCTTCGCTTGCGGTTTTACATTCAAACTTTACTCCCATAAGGGTTGAATTCTTAAAGGGTTGCTTCCTAATTCATATAGTGCTCGATGTAACAAATACAAATACGTGCAAATTTCTTGATTAAAACTTCAGAAGTTTCGGGCTAGCGTTGATTATGATCAATAAAAGAATCTATATGTTTATAAAACTAGCTTTTGCCCGCGACTTCGTCCGCGTGAAATAATAGTTCCCGTTCCCAGGGGATTTCCGAGATGAAAACTATCCTATGTCCTTTCTCGGGTCCCAGACTATATCCAAATTTCATTCGAATCGGTTCAGTGGTTTAGGCGTGATGAAGAGACAGACAGACAGAAAGACAGACAGACAGAAAGACAGACAGACAGAAAGACAGACAGACAGACAGAGTTACTTTCACATTTATAATATTAAGTATGAATGGTAAAGTAACTGATTCTATATGTATAAACGCACAGTCGAAACTGCTGGTCCTAGAGACATGAAACTTAGTGTGTTATTTGTGAAGAGTAGGTTGCTACTAAGTAAGGATTTTTGTAAATTCGACTCCTAAATAGGTTATAATAGTGGATGGAAGTTCGACATCCTGCCGGGGTTGCGGAATGGTTATAATGATTACCGTGACCCCGGAACATAAAGGGCAACCGAAGGAACATGAGTGGGTTTTAGTCAGTAAAAGTCTGACACGCCCTCTCGCCGCACCCAGAACGGGAGAAGCCATTTGATGATTTCCCACTCCCCAAAAAAAAAGTTCGACATCCACGCTAGCGAAAGCGACTAAATAATATTTTTTTTGCGTCGCTAGTCCCTAAACTAAAATTCATCATGAATTTCCAATTCAATCAGCTAGTTGTTTCGGATGAATAAATAAATGAGCCCAATATCCACTGAACCAATAAATTTTAGTTTCCGAAGATGAGAGGATCGGCAGTAATAAATACAATATTGTTTTGATAGGATACAAATACTGTGTGACGTAGATATAGTTTTTTTTACTTTTCCTCAATTTGAAAACGGTACTATTTTCAAATTGAGGAAAAGTAAAAAAAAAAACTTTCTTTTTTAAAGACTGTTGTATTCAAGTACTTAAAATGTAAATAGTTAAAACTGACTAGGTATTGCACTAACTTAAAAAAATTACATTACTTTCTAGTTTTTGCAGGCGATTGTCTTCTTTTTTGTATTTTTACGTTTTAGTGAATCTATTCGGATACACTGACACGTAATTAATTTAAATTATAAAATTTTAAAGCTGCTAAATAATAAACTGTGTGGATAGCGTTGAAACTATGTTAGCCAGCGTGAGCATTTTTTAATTTATCATTGCAATCGATTCTGCAATTTAAATCTTTGCAAGACCTTTATTTAGACATTCACACCCATACATACATGCAAATGCAATAAGAGATCGTTACACACAAAAGACGAAGATTAATGTACGCGTAAGTGGACAAGATTAATCTGTTGCACTCAGTGTAGCCCAGTTTACGGCCAGGTCAATGAGCCATCGACCCGATCGGTCGGCCAGTATGTGGTATGCGACTGGTCGCAAATCGTTCCGTATGACGTCACTACACAAATGCATCGTGTTCACACACAATGTGTTATTGCCACTCCTACTTGTAAGACTGGGCGCACATGCGAGACTTTGCGACTTTCCATTTTAGGCGGCTCTTTTTGTATAATGACTTTGTAGACTAAACAATTGCTTTGATTGATAGCGCAATATAGATATGGCAGATAGCATCGCAATTGTAGTTATCGGTATCACGTAATTTTACCGCGAAAATGATTTGAATCTTATAATTCAAGGTTTTGTGTAAAGGAAGAGATTTAAAAGCAATGATGGGCTTTATAGGCCATTTCCACAGTACAAACTAGAAAATCAAAGTCAAATAGTTTATTTCCATTACACCATTAAAGAAGCTCTTTGGAACGTCATATACAGAAAAAAATTCACATTCTAAAAAGTTGTTAGCACCTCTTTCGACAGAGTACAGCTTCTACCGCGTCGACGGCGCGTTAGTGTTCCACGCGCGCATCAAAGAGAAGTAGTCAGCACAGGAAGGGGCCCAACAGGGCCAACGCTTGCCGGGGTTGCGGAATGTTTATAATAGTTACAGTGACCCTGGAACATAAAGGGCAATTGAAGGAACATGAGTGGGTTTTAGTCAGTAAAAGTCTGACACGTCCTCCCGCCGCACCTAGGACGGGAGCAGTCATTTGATGATTTCCCACTCACCAAAAAAAAAAAGGGTACTGCTTCAAAAATCCGTTCATGTGCATCAGTCCTAACAGCCGCTCCCGTATAGTTCCAATGAGTAAGTCATCACGTTTGCCGAGTTATTTTTAACCTGATGGGTGTTCGGTTTGCTTAACAAACTTACCAACAATTCCAGGAAATTGTTTCTGGAGTTCACTGGGAAATATCTTAGAAAATGGGAAAAACATTGATGAATATTATGATCTTGTTGTTTGTAAACAAAGATGAAGTTTGTTTGTGAGAGACCTTAGATGTCGTAGTTGCCCATTTCAAAAAGTAATTTCATTTGGAGAGAAGAAGAGGCAGCAAACTCCGTAAATACAATAAATGTTATTTCATTTTATTGATATTAATTTCATATGCATAGTAAATACATATTTTAATAGATTTTCCTAATCAGTTACTGACTATGTAGTATGTATTGATAATCTATCGCACGTGTAAGTTTGTATATACTGCATAGTTAACAAGGTTCCGGGTACTTATGTAATAATACATAATTTTTTCATGATTTATTAATATTTATGTATTATCTTTACAGTAGTAAGAAATAATAACACGAAGATGATAATTATGTACATGAATATTATCATTTTTATTGAGAGATTAGGAGTTGTTATACATCAACACATATCCCTAAAAACACTCCTCTTTTGGGCGATAGTGAAATAAACTTTTTTTTTTTATAAAGTTTTTATAAAGTTATCTGAATATTTCAATATTATTTATTTATTTAAACAAGACACCAACGACATATTCGCTAGTACATAAATATAATGTAAGCACAAATTTTCTCTTTTTTCTCAGAAAAAAATTTGATTGCACCAAAAATAAAATGGAATGATATTAAAACAAAAATTAATTAATTTCGTTACATGGCTCACGATTTCAGCAAAGCAAGACAAGACAAGGTATCTGGAATAGTCGACATAATACTAGCTCAAATGCACATAATAATATCTTCATTTTCCACATACAGATAATGGTCGAATAAAAATGCACATTATCTGCGGAAAAAAATGTGCGTTATTACCGCACAATGGAGAATTAAAGGGTTGCGTACACTTCTAGCAATCACCATATCCAATATAACCTCGTATAGTTATAATAATATAACTAGCTCAGGCTGAAACCAATGATATTTTAAGAAAAAAAGGCGTAGATAGGTTACCCAAACGAAATTCTGTCTTCAAAAACGGCACACTAACGCACACATACATTACACGTCAAAGTAGGATGACATGATTGAAGTAGGGCGAGTGAAAAAGAGATAAACATCAAATGTCAACGCGATACTCAGTATCATGTTTGCCAATTGGCAAATTTTTAAAGTGTCACATTTTGACTGCATTAACCTATCTACACTTTTTTACTTAAAATATCATTGGCTGAAACGGTTTCACACGCGTTAAGTTAGGTCTTTGGTTACAACTCCTTTCCCGTGGCTCATAGCGTGATGTTCATGTTATTCAGAAGCTAATTTTTTTTAAAGTTTCATCAAAATCCGTTTAGAAATTTTTGCGTGAAAGAGTAACAAACATCCATTCATCCTTGCAAACTTTTACATTTATTATATCATTAGGATAAAATACCGTTCCTACGTTCTTATATTACTTGTTTGATATTTATAATTTAGACACTACTGCCCTTACTAATAATTACTGTGTAAAGTTATGTCATGAATAAAGCCTGTGTAACCATACATTTTTTGACGTATACACCTGTCATAACTTTATGCAGCCATTATTAGTAAGATGCTACATATATTTAACCCACTTTCGCCAGCGTGAATACAAATACTTCCATATTCTATTTTACCTATTAGGCTTTGCATTTCCAAAAGTCCTTTCTTAGTGGTTACCTACTCTTTATTAAGGACGCAAGTGTCATGTCCCTAGGACCAGCGGTTTGGGCTGTGCGTTGATATATCAAGTCAGTCACTTATAGAAATTTAGTCTAAAAAAAATAAGACGTGTAAAGGTGATTTAAAATCCTACTTGCATAATAGCATAATATTAAACAATTTCATTTCATTTTACCATATATGATAAATATAGATGTTACAAACAGTTACTATTCAAATAAGTTTAATTATGAAATTATAAGCGGAAACTTGAACCTAAATGTGCTAAAGTTATGGACTCCATTAGCATACAGAGCTAATACCGCGGCACCTAGGTTTCGAACTTGTGCCTAAGTTCGTCGCTCGAGACACTAACTTGAGTGCCGCTATCATAATGTAACTTATAATAATATAATTAGGTGCCTAGTGTCAGACTAGTGTCAGATCCGACGGAGATAATTTGAATCTGGGTATTGATATGGATTTCATAATGGGGTATTTTTCATCATCCATACTAATCCCTACTATCCCTACTTAATATTATAAATGCGAAAGTAACTCTGTCTGTCTGTCTGTCTGTCTGTCTCTTCTTCACGCCAAAATCACTGAACCGATTTGAATGAAATTTGGTACAGATATAGTCCGGGACCCGAGAAAGGACATAGGATAGTTTTCATCCCGGAAATCCCCTGGGAACGGGAACTATTATTACACGCAGACGAAGTCGCGGGCAAAAGCTAGTATTATAAATGGGAAAGTGTGTCTGTCTGTCTGTCGTTTGTCTTTCTTTCACGGCAAAACGGAGCGACGAATTGACGTGATTTTTTGAGTGGAAATAGTTGAAGGGATGGAGAGTAACATAGGCTACTTTTTGTCTCTTTCTAACGCGAGCGAAGCCGCGGGCAGAAGCTAGTTAACCAATAAATGTAAGACATAATTAAATTTTTTGTTGCTTTGAAATCAATAAATAGCAAATTGAGTTGTAAACTTAGTGACGTCATAAGGTGACATTGCTATACAAACTATAGGAGGATCGCGTTTTGACAGCTCATAATAACTACGTCAATTGATGATGGTGTAAAATACCGTATTGTGATTTGATTGAAAATATCTCTCCGTATTATTCAGGTGTGAGCAGAAGTGTATAGCAATATACTTCTATTTTTTCAAAAGAATTTGGCCCTTCAGTTTTCTGTGTTTTAAAATTGTTGGTCCTACGATCCGTAAAAAACTTTAAAGCAATTAATTAAAAGAAACTCAGACTAAATACTGCGACGTGAACGAAGAAGAGGGATACTGCAAACGAAAGAACATGTTTAACAAAAACTTCTATAAATATTCTAAGAATGAATATTCATTAATTGAGCTTTACTTCATCAGGTAAATAAACAAGAACGTCGATTTATTTACGTAACACTGGAAATAACATATATATGTTATAGGCAATGTGTATAATCCGGGATTCTATAGAATGCCTAGGCATTATATACATTGCCTAAAACTTTCAGGCAATGTATATAATACGATTCATTTCATACATTGCCTAGGTATTGTATAAAATGCCTAAAGCGCATCAGGCAATGTGTATAATGAACGACCACGAGAAGAAGACACGTGCTTCTATTATTTCATTATGTCATTTCTATTATTACTTTTGATAACTAAATGGTAAATAATATTTCTCACACTTGACTTCACATTTTTAAAACCTACATAATATGAAACCTTTTTAGAAGATTTTTAATTTATATTATTTAAAGTAATGTTTGTGTGTTAAATTAAAGTTTAATAATGTTGATTACCCTGCCTTGGGGGTGCATAGGGGCGGCACTCCGGTATCACCGGATGCCTGCCTACCTCTGTCGTGTGGTCGAGGCCTATCTGACGGACAGGGCCGTCATCTACCCCGGTCACGAGGGAGTGTGGAGTCGACGAGGGATGTCTTGCGGTGTTCTTGGGGCCGCTTCTGTGGGACATCGGGTACGACTGGGTGCTGCGTGCCGACCTTCCCGAAGGTGTCAGCGTAGTGTGTTACGCTGACGACACGCTAGTCCTAGCGCAGGGAGGGTCGTTCCAGGCGACAGCCGACTTAATGTTGAGTGGTGTTGCGACAGTTGTGGACAGGATCCGGCAGCTGGGACTCGAGGTGGCCCTGCACAAGTCCGAGGCCATGTGTTTTCATGGCCCTCGGCACCGGCCACCTCCGGGGTCTCAGATAACGGTGGGAGGGGTTCACATCGGTGTCGAGTCGACGATAAAGTACCTGGGACTTATCCTCGACAACCGATGGAACTTCACGGAGCACTTCCGACGTTTGGGCCCCAAACTGGCGAAGGCCGGAGCTGCCCTCAAGCGGCTCCTGCCCAATCTCGGTGGCCCAAACGCCTCCAGCCGGAGGCTCTACACGGGGATCGTGCGGTCCATGGCCCTCTACGGGGCTCCGGTGTGGGCGCCCAATCTAGCCGCGGCTCCGGCCCGACTTTTGAGGGCGTCCCAGAGGGTCATGGCCATTCGCATGGTGCGGGGATACCGCACGGTCTCCTGTGAGGCGGCATGCCTCCTTGCCGGTGTCCCGCCGTGGGATCTGGAGGCAACAGTCCTTGCACACACGTACGAGTGGCGCGCGTGGAAGTGCAACGCCGGGGTGAAGTCCCGATGTCGCGGGTTATCGCGGCACGGCTCACGGAGCTCCGGCGAGATCTCATGGCGGAATGGAGACAACGACTGTCGCAACCTAGTGCTGGGCACGCCGTTATAGCGGCGGTAAGACCCCTCTTTGAGGAGTGGCTGGAGAGGCGTCATGGCACTCTCACGTTTCGCTTGATACAGGTCCTCACCGGACATGGTCAGTTCGGGAGGTTCCTGTGTCGGATTCGGGCGGAAGCGACGCCTGGGTGTCACCACTGCAGTAACGGTCGCCTGGAGGACACGGTCGAGCACACAGTGGAGGTGTGCCGCGCATGGGCGGAGCAACGACGTGTCCTCGTAGAGGCGATCGGCGGTGGTGACCTCTCGCGCCCGGCGCTGGTTCAGGCCATGCTTCGGGGCGAGACGGAATGGGATGCCGTCGCCTCCTTCTGCGAAGCAGTTATGCTAGTGAAGGAGGCGGCGGCACGCGAGAGGCAACGACGAGCCTCTCGCCCCGGACTAAGACCCAGGCGAAGACGTCGAGAGTCGTAAGACGACTACCGGCCACCGTAGGCGCGGTTCTGCGGATGGCGAGCGATGGGTAGCTCGCCGCCCGGCTAGGACCAGGACCGCGTCGACGGCGCGTTAGTGTTCCACGCGCGCCTCAAAGAGAAGGAGTCAGCACAGGAAGGGGCCCAACAGGGTCAACGCCTGCCGGGGTTGCGGAATGTTTATAATAGTTACCGTGAACATAAAGGGCAATCGAAGGAACATGAGTGGGTTTTAGTCAGTAAGAGTCTGACACGCCCTCCCGCCGCACCCAGGACGGGAGCAGTCATTGGATGATTTCCCAAACACCAAAAAAAAAAGTTTAATAATGTTGGTTTTTGAATGGTTTAAACCAAACTTTACCTAAGTATTTTTTGATTAATATGTTTAATTTGATAACGTAGCGCATAGATTTTGTGTCGATTACTGAACTGAACATGATTGTGAAGATATTTAAGAAAATAATTGTTTTCAAATCAAATTTCTATAATCAAGTGGTAAGAAATAAACAGGGCGACTTTCTGCAGCAATTTTTTGGTGCGTTGTAAATGTAAATGTTTATCCGAAGGCAACTGGAGAAACGCTCTCTACGCAAAAACTCGTATGTACTTAGGCATACAAACCAATAGAACACATGTCTTATCGCTGTCTGATAACGGAAGTCGAAATTAGGATTAGCTCTCAAAAGATCAGCACCTATCTCTAAATCGTAGAGAAGAAAAATCGATTACATACATTGCCTGTGCTTCAACTGGCATTCTATACAATGCCTAGGTATTTTATACATTTCCTAGGTAAAGTGTAAAATAGTTTAAACATTGAACATCATTTCATACATTGCCTGAACGACCCCGGCATTCTATACATTTCCTAGGTATTGTATAGAATGCCTGCATTTTACACATTGCCTATAACATATACATATAACTGTCCCCCCGCGGGTTCACCTGCGTCTGTGGTTACTACCTCACAAAAATATTTTTTCAAATCGATCAAGTACTGCCTTTGCGCTGTCAACCAAACAAACAACCAAACTGCTTTATAATATTAGTATAGACTTTATAAAATACTCCTTTATTTTTTTGTCCCCTTGTTAACTTATTTCATTTAATTAATGTTTACTTAAATTTTGTTTCAGGTAAGATCTCACATTACAAAGTTGAAAACAGGAAGCGTAAGCACGGAGACGATTAATTTAACGACAACCATATCTTATGGAGTGTTCAACGTAATTACTTCTGCGTAATAAAACTGTTCTTCAGACGATTCCTCTTAATTATGTAAGTTCCTTACGACTGCAATTATTGACAATTTAAAGCTTATTTGTGGCATATAAGGAACTTTCAAAAAAATGCTTTCAAGAATTTGACCGTAATTTAGGAATAAAAATTCGTGCAGAAAACATTTAAAACTGTTATCTTTATAAACATGTTTTCAGCATAAAACACTAAGCTAAAAAGGGTATTCTCAAAACATGCAGTCTTTAAAACTTCCCCGTAAACCCCATAGATTAGTCGCGCAGTTTAATCTTCAGCGATGCAGACCGTTAGCGAGGTTAGCAAAGCACCCCTCGAGCTCAGCAGGGTATCGAACCCTTGTGCGGTTGGCAGGCGACTGCGACAGTTTGGCGGGATGCCGGCGCCCCGTGCCAGCCTAGCCGCGCTTATTGCATTCCCGACTATGACCTAATGTGACGTACGTGACGTAATCACGTAACTGATGCATCAAGCATGGGACGGTTATTACCTTCCATTTTTAAACTTGGGGAATTCTAAGTTTAAAAATGGAAGGTTTTGTTTTAAAAATTACGGTTACGAATTCTCTTTTTAAAATGGGTTGACAGTTATGTCTTCTTTTGACGGGCCTGTTGGTCTAGTGGTTAGTGACCCTGACTGCTAAACCGGAGGTCGTGGGTTCGATTCCCTCCCAGGACAAACTTTGTGTGATGAGCACGAATGTTTGTTCTGTGTCTGGGTGTGATTTATCTATAATATGTATGTATTTATAAATTATATAAGTATATTTATCAGTTATCTGGTTACCATAGTACAAGCTCTGCTTAGTTTGCGATCAGATGACCGTGTGTGAGTTGTCCCAGGATATTTATTTATTTATTTTACATTTGAACGTCAGTAGCGTCTGTCAAGTGAACATAAATTAGGTTAATGACGCTAGTTGATGTAGCTATTAGAAGTAACTTGACAATACTTTCTCTAACAACTGAATAGTGACAAATTATAAGTGACATTGCTATCATACTTACTGTTTTCTTTTACAATGGCATGACAATGAGCTCAAATGTCTGTTTTATTCGCCTCAAAATCTAATTCCCATGCGTCCATTGACACGCAACCTTCGTTACGGAAACCAGGTTGCTTGCATATCCCCACCAATATTTTTTACTGCCGTCCAAACGCTTTTGTCCGACAGAAGGCACAGATGAACTTGCATTATTATAAGGAAGACCATTAATTTCCCGCTCACGTGGACACGTGCTCACATCCCCATTAGAGTCAGTATACGTAGAACCAGTGAGATTAGCAGCAGTTATTCTAGTTGATCACATCCAGGTGGATGGCAGCCATTAATCATGGTGTCAAGCCAATGGAGTCTTCCTCGCAATTAAGTTTATAATCGCACCACCTGACGCGTGAAGCCTGATAAATCATGGACAAGGTCGGGGTGATGCCGGCTGTGGAAGGATTAGTGTGTGGACTGCCTATGGTTCTGCAGTTGAGGAACTTGTTAGGTATCTTGTACGGACATAATCATTTGGGGAAAATGAATAAGTTTTATTGAAATATTTTTCAAGACCAAAGGACCAGTGTCTTCAAACTTGGATAACGTAGAGCCATTGATCTTTTTACAACTTTATTCAGTCTTCCCAGATGTTTTTAATTTTGGCATCTGTTAATGTATGTAAATTTTAGCAATGAAAGCTGCGGAAATACAGATGTGGCTGGTCTGCTAGCTCACTCACATAGCTGGACACAATACTGACTGATGTAAGAGGAAATTACCTTACAATGCACCGGTGCATGTGCCGAGTGATATATTGCACAGGAAACACCAATGTGTATTGATCGTGCCCTTTCACAGTTCCACACATGCCCCAAATACTTGCTGCTACTTTGTGCGCATATTAACAGATTTCTAGGTATTCAGAGGCAACTAATAAATAATCTAGAAGTTTAAAACATGAAGTCATGGCCAACCATTGATATGCACTCACAAAAATTCTCCAAAAGAATTAATGAACTCGTCATCATCACCGTTTTGCCCAGCTATAATAAAAGCACTATAATTCGCAGTTTTCCGAACCATTAAATCAAAAAACAGCGTCCAACTCTGCGAAAATTGGAGAAAAATAACAGCCATTACGGAACAGGCCATAATTGAATCAGGGAACGAAACACCGTTGATAGGGCCAGTTCATCATCCTACCCTCACACCAGAGCATTTTTTTTAAGTTTTCCTCTTATTTGTCTTTTCGGAGTCTTTCAGGATTTACGAGCTTGTCCGTTCGTTTGGAAATCTGTAAATAATCTAACTTTTTGGCCGAAGCTTCTGTCATTCGGCGGTCTTATTAAAAAAGTTTAAGGCTCTCTTTATAGTTAAAGAATTAAGTATTTTGCCTCTTTGTTGTACGCCTTTGTTTACTTTACGGCTTACACTGTTTTATATACCAGCCTTTGATACAGAGTTATTAAAGGTAACTCGTTAAGGTAGCTCGTTATTTTTGGATTTTCAGTAGTAGTTGCATTGCAAATGTATGTGCCTTTACTATCGTGTGCGGCATTCTTCAGTTTGCCTTAGTCTAACCTCAAAGCTAACTCAATCCGATCTTTCTTAGTACAATACTTACACAACACACTTTACCATTAACTCGTGCACAAGCTTCAGTATCTTCCATTACTTCGTCCCGATTACCACAACATTCAGTAATTCCAACATGGAGGGCACAGTAGGTACTCACCAGAATAGTAACGTCTCCAGTTAACATGTATTTGCCTAATAATTATGTCTGGTCTCGCTAATGGTACGGAGATGTGATGTTAAAGTAAATATTTGCATCTACTCCCGCGATAGGGCTGCCTCGAATGTAAGATAGTCGTGCCGGTTCGTTCATTAGTAGACCGCAAGAGTCCTTTTTGTGAATACTGAGGCCTTTAGCGGTTAGGACTAAGTTTCATATATTTTAGTCGTATTTAATTTAACGTTTGAAATTTTATCTTAGTTTACCTAGAATGGAGCTGTTTTTAGCCAAAGGTCTAACTATAGATCTTTTTAAGGGGAAAGCTTTAAGCTTCTGGAAGGTAATCAAACAGGGTGTAGGGTAAGACCAACCCTACCCCACAGTACATGTGTGCAATGACGTCACCGCATCGACACTCAGCGTGTTGTTCGCAAACAAACCAATTTGTTTGCAGACATGTCGAACCGAACCGATTATGGCTCTCACTATACCACACAACTATACGACTGCTATACAACCACTGTACAACAACTATATTACTGTTATAGCAACGCGGGCCGCGGCCTGTTGTAAATGTAAATTGGACAACTAAAGCACGTATTTGTGATTTCATGTTTTGTGGTTTATCGATAAAATCGCACAAACTGTCGCTAATGTGGCTGTGAATTAAGTTTTGGGTTTTGCTGTAGGTGAGGCTACGTAATTGGATTCCGTTGAAACAACTAATGTATCTGATATTTTATCGAAAGCAGTTTTCTCAAAATTGTTTGCACTGCTAACTTCTCAAAGATCAGTACTGTTGGTTCAATGTTCTTTAAATGCAAACCACGTCATCGACGTCAGATCTTCAAGTACACGTCAGGAATGGAACATCCCACTGACATCTAGGAGAACATTCCGATTTCATTACTCAGAAAAACCAAAGCTCAAAGGCTGTGTTTATTTACGGCTTCAGACTGTTATTGGAAATTATAAACAATTATAATTTTACCACAGTTTAATATTGAGGAGAATGTACTCCTGTTAAACTACTTGTGCGGTAGCACTTGTTAAGTGTTCCGAGAAAAGCTTCGGGGAAGAAATATAGCTGAATAGAGAAAACATTTTGTTGTTTATGTGTGTAAGAAGTATCCCTTGAACCTTTCTCCTTACTTGAGATAAAAGCGTTCAACGCGCATCCAACAAAGGAAAAAAAAACTCAGTGTTTTGTTGTTTCATATTAAAAGTAATATTACTTTAACCAAATGCCGAAGCAACAAACAAAACGTTACAAACTAGTTAATTAGACGGTACATAAATCCTCGCCGGTTATTATTTCGTAAATTCTCGTTAACTGCACCTTTGCTTTAATTAAATATTATTCTGCGAGAAAGACGCGTCTTGTTTCGCCTCCTATATTTTATCCGTACCTGTTTCCTGGGTTTTCCATATTTTCTGGTCCCTGCTCGCCGGGGCGGGAGGCACGGCCGCCAGTCGCCGACAGGCGCCCACCGCGGCCGGTCGCGTCGCCGCGCTCTCTCCGCACCCACTCTCAAACATCTTTAATAACTGATGTTGTTATGTTAACCAAATAATCCTTAATCGTGCTCCTCCACTACTCTGTAATAAACATTTAGTGGCTAGTCTTTTATTATTCATACAATTTAGCTGACTGTGGTTTCATGAATCATTAAACAGTTAAGTGCCAGGTATAAAGGTACTTATTAATCACTACATTAGGTTGTAAAAGGCATTATTAAGTTAGTCTGCTAATGTGACTTTGATGAACACGGCATGGCAACAAAACAAAGACAGTGGGCTTCCACTCGACGAGTTGTGAACAAGTTTTGATTAATTTTTGCCCGACGGTGTACTTTGTGTCGAGTTAGTCTGTTTAATGCCTTGATTGATGCCATACGTCTTCAACTCAAGGATTTCACGGCTTGGCGTGATTTGATTTATTTAACAAGAATATTAAGTGGCCACGATACAGCGTAATTACACAAAATAATGCTAAGCCTCGCTGCGACCTTAGACATACCGTAAGAAACACAATTATATTTAATTAAAACCCCACAATGGAAAATTGTATAAACCGTAGCATTTTCTTAAAAAGTATCTCAAGGGGAACTCTTGGAGCGAACAAAAATATGTATCTTAGCGGATATTCTGTCGGTTGTGTTATTGCAGAAATTTCCTCAATGCGTCCTCCCCGGCGGTGCCCGGGACGTTTTTTCGCAGTAAAATCTTCGATATTCACTCCGCACCGCTTTATTGATGCATAAAACATCTGATGGTTTTCTTTTTCGAAATCATTATTTATTTGAGTGTGCTTTTTGCTTCTCCATATTATTTCGGCACGTCACCAACTCCATTTATTGAAGACTTTAATGTGAAGAATTAAAGGTAAACTGACTTCAAGTGCAGGTTAATCACAATCGGTGATCCCCTTCAGACAACTTTAGCACCAATACAAAATATGTGGAGTGTCTTAGTACAGTACTGTATCGAAGATATAAATCATGCTCCTGTATTTAAATAATTCATTGTTAGGACTAAAAATGGACGAATAATCTATGTACATTATTTAAAAATTCAGATACGTACGTAGACTTGTACAATTCTTTCTAATCTAGTCCACCGTATCCGTAACATCTGACAAGTCTGTACATTTTTTTTCCAACATTTGGAACTCCCCTAGTTTCATAGTAACTAGATTCTTGTCAATATTAATGAAATCTAGGTCACCCAGACCCTTTTCTTTTATTTCATTGCTGTTCCCAGTAAAAGTTGGTTAATTTTTTGCTTCTACTCGACAGATCTTTAACACGTCCAGATGGGTCTCGCTTCGGTACTGTTTAAGACAAAGTTTTTCTTTAAACTGACTGTGAAGTTATCCCTTAAGTGAAACCTCTTAACGGGTAAATTAAATTAAACCGCGATAGACTCGGCTGCGGCCGCTGCCCTTGGTTCTAGAATGGCTTATGTCCGGCCAAAGATTTTGCAGTTTTGCCAGATTCACATAAGTCTTACTTGTTCTCTATCTACTACTTGTGACAAATATAAAATTTAAGGTGATATAACTCTTTACTAGCAAAAATTAAACTTTTTTTAAATATGCCCTACAAAAGCATACATAAAACGCAATATAATATAATGCATTCGCCAATCTGTCTTGAGCAAGCGTGGTGGTACATAATCATTTAATCAATGTTCCTGCCTTCGATTAAAAAAGGTTTTTGCCCTGCTGTAGGACGATCAATAGTAAGCTGGTATTATTACTATTCTTTTTTTCATTTGACAACACATAAAAAATATTAATATTAGTTGGTATTATTACTATTATTTATGATCGATTTTAGACATTGGAACTCCAACTTCAAATAGTCCATAGACGAGATGGAACATTTCCGCCAAACACTTTCGGTAACAAAAGCGTGACATAGTACATACGAATGGTGTACCTGAGTATGTGTGAAGTAACTACCCCGATAGGGTTGCCAGCTTTTTGAAAAACAGTGGTATTTGAATTTTAGAAAGAGTTAATGAAGAGTATCAATTTTTAAAAAAGTTCGATTTCTGAATCTTTGAGTACTGAACCCCGATTTTTTGAACTTGTTGGTTGGAAAAACGATTTTTTATAAGTACTAAAGAAAAAAACTTTTTTTTAACATATTCTATGAATAGTATCTATTTATCTTCTTTATTATATATAAAACGGTAAACACACTGCCTGATTGACTGACTCAACGCACAGCCCATACCTCCTAGACGCATGAACCTTGCAAGGTAAGCTTTTTGTAAAGAGTAGGTAGCCACTTAGAAAGGATTTTCAAAAATTCAACCCCTGAAGGGATGAAATAGTGGTTGAAAGTTCGACAGTCAAGTAGATTATAAAGTACGCTTTCATTAAAACAGCACACAAGTAAAGTTAGCAACCCTGTACTCCACGCAGTCAGAAAGCCGTTTGCAACAAGGCTCCCCTCACAAATCATTAAAAAAACAAACCATTTGCGAGTGGAAGTAACAAGTGCGAGCAGTACAAGCACACGAGCATTGTCGAACGTGCTCGTTACCCGAAAGTGTTGGAGTGTCTTTATTTCCGCTTCCGCTGGGCGCGGGGGCGCGGGCGGGGGCGCACTGCATCCGCCGCCGGATAGTTTCCGCCTTTTATCACCACAAACCTGAAATGTTAAAAGGTAGCTTTTGTCAGTGGTTTCGCCCGTGTAGATGTCGAGATTCCAACCGCTATGTTAACTTTTTAGAGAATCGTCGGATTTACAAAAAAAAATATTTGTGGATGGCTACTCTTAACAACACACCCTGCAAGTTTCATGTCTCTAAGGTCCGTATTAATAGACGTCACTCAATCCTAAGACGCTCTTAAGTCTCTTCCTGTCCTTGTCATTCTAAAGGGAAAAAATAAGGACAGCAATAGACTTGAGAGCGTCTTAGGATTGAGTGACGTCTATTAATACGGGCCTTAGACCAGCCAGCGGTTTGGGCTGTGCGTTGATGTATCAACAGTCAGTCTGTTTACAGTGGTTTAGTTCTGTCAGTATATTATAGATGCTTTATAAGTTTACATAGTGTGATGTAAATACTTGAATAGTGTTCCTTAACACTGATGAAAAATATTACTTTTTGTTTTCGTTTGAATAAAAGATGTGTTAATAATGAAATGAGTAGCTGCGCTGTTTTAGTAAATGGACTGAAAGTAATTTGTGTTTTATTAAATGTGAGCTCTATTTTTTGTTGGCAGGTTGTCTTTAGTAAATACGGTTTTAAATAAAAACAAACTTTACATTTGAACGATATAAGAGTAATTTTATAATAAAACACATATTATGTACATGGTTTAAATAATTAATAAATAAATTATAATAAACAACAGCTTTTAACTAAATTATTTATTATAAAATAATATTCGATACAAGAACTTATTTTTGGATCTGTCCGTTTATTCCGGGTAATCTCCGAAACTTTTTGAACATTCATTAAAAAGAATTTAATTTTAGGAAAAAATTGTAAAAACCTCATTTTTTTTCTGAATTGACTAAAAATGCTAGCTCAAAATATAATGAATGTAGCTCTAGCTCAAAATAGCGAGATTAAAATAAAACCGGGTTTTTATTTCTGTCAGTCATTGTAACCTAAACTAACAAAGTTACAACTGGTTTACTGGTCCTAAAAATAAATATGTCATCTTTAACTCATTCTAATTAAAGTTTGTCTGTAGTTACTCTGAGCTTATTTTCCTGAAAAGAGCATTTTATGTTGTCCCATAAAATAGACATGAAATATACTGAAAGTTGCGCGTAAAGTAAATGAAATGTGTCACCCTCGTCGTCCAAGGATAAAAAATGTGTTTTTGATGAGATTAGACATAGAAATACATCAAATATGTAAGCTGAATAATAAGTTTCTTTATTAAAAAAATATGAATATCATTTAAGCTATGAGCTAAGTTTAAATTTGTTTAAACGAATTAGTACAAATAAATATACGTAAACATGCAAATTTCTAAAAATCATTCAATTAACCAATAATATTGTTTATTATTTTTTTCATTTATTCTTTCTACAGCTACACAATAAGTAGACTTTAGATAAACGAAGGCTTAAAAAAATTACTACTATTTAATTACAATTAGGTTAAAAGCTTTAGTAGATATTTAAAAACCACTGCAAATAAAAAAAAATACCAAATTACGTTTCGATTTTTTGCGAATATTAGCACCTAATAGAATCGTATAGATGCACCTCACCAACCAAATGATACAATTTGCATCTTCACAGAATTTGATTTAGTTGCAAATAAGCTGCCAATCTGACAAATTGCAGAAATCGATCTCCTAAATCTAATTTGCAAGTATTCTGTGCCTGTTGCGATATTTCTTGAGCATTTGTACTGGGAACGTCAGCTACTCCTTCAATTTCTATTTACTTGGAAATATTCATGATTTTTCTTAGTAAAAGCTTCTCAAATATAGCAAGCACTAGCATTGATCACCACGCTTGCTCAAGGCAGTTTGGCGATTTTAGTTTTTTTTTTCAGTGATTCCCAAGAAAACTTAAGAAAGTACATAATGAATTGAAAATGTCACATTGGCATTTGCCCAGATTCAAATCCACAACCTCTTCAACCTTAGCCATTTTTAAAGCTCGAAGAAATTGTCGGAACCATTGTCAAGAGCTCGCTTTAAGCTAGCTATTCAGATTCTCCTGTGATTACTTAAGCTGTATCGCCGTCTGAGATTTCCCAAGCCGCAGTTTGTTTGTGTAAACAGCTGGAACTCAAATAAATGCATCACTGAAGAGAATACTAACACCCGTAAACTCCAAACTTACTTCGAAATGTTCACTAACGACCTTGGTTCCATTTCTAATATTATTGAACCCTTGTTGAATTACGCACACACACACTGTCACTTTAAATATATGGCCGTGTATAGTAATTTGTTTGTATTGATCGAAGGCGACTGCTCGATTACGATACTATCAGATGATTTCATAGCAGGCTATACACAAGCTTAGATAATAATGTTTGCGTTGCTATTGGTTCCCCAATATTATGAGTTCAAATCAGAAAGTAACTCCGTGTGAAAATCAATTTCTACTGCATCTGGTTTCAAAACTTTGGACTTAGGCTGGATTATATTTCCATAAGCAGTGTTTTTGCGCACAAAAATTCTATTATTTTCAGCAGAATTTTAACAATAGTGTATTTTGTTAATCTTTCTTTAATGGAAGTGTTCTTTTAGAACTTTTATTTAGCTTTTGTTATTGTAATTCAGTTTTAAAAACTCCACATTGTTTTTCTGGCTTCTGTGACATTGTTGAAAGTCTGTTGTTCTGACCTATGTTGTACCATTTGAACTGGAGACCTTTATCGTTGCCTGGCATTTCCATAACCTTGTTATTGCAGCAAATGTTTTTGTATATGGTATTTGTCGACTATCAATATCATCCACGGCCTTCCTAGAAATAGAAGAGTATGATTTGAAGCCATCTGTAACTCATCGTTTACCGATGACGTGCTAAATCCCATGAGCCGATAAAATATAAGGACGATCCTTTGCCATCCAATCCCCAAATAAAACGTGATTTCTTTCGTCCGAAAAACACAATCATACTTTTTGGCCGTCGGGAAATACAAAGCTAAACTTTAAGATACTCTCAACCTTTTACAAAACCAATAAGGTGTCGCCTTTCTCGTTGCTACCCTCTTAGACAAAGGCCTTATAAGGGTCAAATGGTAAAAAGGAAATTTTAAAATACAGGTGAAATAATCCGTGAAAGCGGTTTACTTATGCTCATTGTTCTCATTTCACTTCAATGGTAATCTAGGACTTTGTCTTAAAAAACTAAAATAGTATCCTCCCGGCTCCCACCGCTGTGTGGCATAAAATCGATTGATCGAAAAAGTTACAAACCTTTGTCACAATTAAAAGTCAAATTAAATAAACCAACCAATTATGGAGATGAAACTTTCATTATCAGTCGAGCTTATAACGTTCAGATTTAATAAAACCGCAAGAGGATTCAAAAAGCGGTCCCATCAAATTATATTTGACGTGTAAAACGCGAAAACTTTTGTGAAATATGACATAATATGAAGGGAAGCGAGGCCTACACGGCGCTGGTTAAGCTGGTGAGATGAAGTCGCTCGTACGAGCGTTTTGCGGGATTCTCCTCGTCGCATTAGCGTGTGCTCCAGTGTGTTTCAATTACGTCGACTTACTAACTGGCGTGTGTCGTGTTTAATGTCGCACAATTTACACTTGTGTCCCGGATTGTGATGGATTTCGAAATGAATTCGGTTTTAGAAGATGGCAATTTTAATTTGGAATGTCTTTTTTGGAGATTTCTTGTGTTGTTTTTGCCTTAGGCTTCAACAAAGCTTGAGGTCTATAGAAATGTATTTTAATTGCCTGTTGTCTCTTATTCACAACCGCAGAGACATTATTTTCTCGTATTTTATTAAACCTCTGTCAAGTCAAACCTTCAACAAATTACACCTTTTATTATCTGGATCTCCCAAAAACGGGTTTCGTACAAAATCTTCCACCTATAAAAGGAAGCGTTGATGTCTGTAATGTTTTAATTGGAGCAAGTGACCCGCGACGGCCTGCACGGCCGGCTGGCTCCCACCACCACTCCTTTTTGCAATAACCGCTGATCAATATCGCCATGAGTTATTACTAGACTTTTGTACTATTCGCCGATCAATGGCTTGCCGTATTCTGAGTACGTACTAGGCTCGTTCAAGTGCTCCGCACCGTTAATGGTCGCAAACTTTTCCCACTAAAAAAAGCCTACATTTTAATGATGCGGGTTTTATCTCCGAGCTGGAATATTTTAAAACCAAATACTGGTTATAAATTTGCGAGAAAAATACGACAGTAAATATCCAAGTACAAGATTCAGGTCATAGTTAAGTGGTAATGACTTCCGACTTCCCCAAATACATCGAGTTACGAACTCGGCTTTTATTTGTTTCTGATTTGACTTATGCGTGTTCGTTAATGGTAATTTTGTCTTCGTTAAGCCCACCGCAAGTAATGTTAAAATGTTTCGCAAGTACGAATGCTAGGCCTCTTTTACTTAAAATTATAATTAAAATGCTTTTAACAAACTTTCTTCCTTCAAGCCTTCGTTGATTATAATTAATATTCATACTTTAAGTCTTGTTTTACTAAGGTTTTTTCGCTAATTCCTTCTTTTACATCTATCGTGTAAATTTAAGAACAAATTTCCTACCAATACTTCTAAATAAGTACTCAGAAATATACATGGTTGGTTTTTATTTACAGATGAAAATGTAGTGATACTACTTTTACTATATCTCTGAATAAGTACTTATGTTTCATTGTCCATGCTTCTTTATACGAAAAACCCTTCAATTCTAGTTCAGTGCTCTTAAGGTCGATCTATTTAAAGACGAGAATGACTCCCGCGCATGTCTTTTTGCACTCACATCATTATAGCAGAGTAAGTGCTAAATGACACATCGTTGTCACTTCGTAAATGGGCCGATCTTCGTTCACTGACATTGGTACGTCACAGCTTTTTACACGGTTTATCTAAACTTGTGAAATTGTTTATTTAGATGTCGAAATCATGTTAGAAATTTGTTATTGCTTCAACATAATTAACATTAGTACAGATATTTTGGTATTTCTTTGTTCAATCAGTTATGATCTGTCTTTCATTTCGCGTAGGTACTTAAGATTTTGCGTCAAGACTATATGAATACGTAATCAATGGGGAAAACATTAAGAATGGAACTTATCTTTGTCTGTATTCATGTTGATCGTTTCTTTTTCCTTATAGACCTATTTAATTTTCATGTTAACTGAACTCTTAAAATGTCCTGACATGCGTTTATCAGCAGTTAAGCTGCTATTATGGTTGCTTATGTAATTAAATGTTCTCTCTTATCGACAATAACATTGTCGTTTCGTTTCCGTTGTCTTTATTCTCGGTATTTCCACGATAACTCATCGTTTGTCTACGTCTAGATTGCGTTAGCACTTGGATTGTGGGGAGCGGGAAAATGGTTTTTTTTTGCTTAAACCATGCCAATCTCAAAAACTACTTTAATTTAAAAATAGCTTCCTATCTGTTTTTTTCACGTTGACAATACGACCTACGTAACCTAACCAACATCCAGACTTACACTTTTGAAACCGCGAAGTATAGTGTGTCTTCGCTACTTTTCAGAACTGACTACCCTGAGCTATTTGATAGTTTGACGCACATAATTATCATCATCGTCGTCTCTCACTTAGCATCCTCATATTTTCTTGTGTCAAGTGGAAAGCAGCTTTAATCATAAAGCTCATCCACTTCTTGCACAAATGTATACATTATAATTATGTTGTTTACAATTTCCATGGACACATATACCATCCCCGTCCGATAATGGCAGGCAATTTCTCGTACAATCGTGTCTAACGAATCACTTGCTTCTTTGCGGGTAGCTTCATATAATTCTCTGGTTACAAAGCTGCCTAATCACCTCATTGAATATCTTTATGCTTCAGTTCAACGACACGTAATACAGCTTTATTCATGTTATTTTCTTCTCTATCGATATCGCCAAGTTCTCGCTTGGAGAAACAATGCGATCGTTCACTCCATCGACTATCGATACTATTCGAATTTAGCTTCCATAAAATGGTACAAGTGAATATATTGAGAGCAGGTTTGGGTATAATGCGACTGTCGCTTACATTCGAAGTTTTCTTTCGAGAAGTTTCTGTTACAAGCACGTAACATTGCTTAGTGTTTGTATTTTTAAAGTGAAGTAATTCTACTAATGGTACTTCCAAGTTGTACAGTGACGCGAGTTCGCTGTCTCAAGTGATTACTTAGCCCAAGATACTTATAACATCTGACTCGTGCCACTCCAAACATAAATTACATTCATATAATATTACTTGGCAAAATACAAAGAAACTTCAGCGAACATACACAATCTGCCTTCTTTGATTCACTTCCACAGATTGTAGTAATTTGTCCCTTTTAGGGTTCCCCAAGTCAAATGGATCGTTCCAACTTCCCCGTGACAGCCGTGTCATTCCACCGATGGTTCCGTATTAATCTTTCAGTACACTTGGGGCCAATGAAAATGGCCCGCTCGATACACGTATACAATTTTCATCTTTGTGTACGTTTTATTTATGGTCTTTATTTTGTTATATAATTCTGCTTTCCGAATGAATGATGGCAAATAACGTTTGCTCAAAGATGAAAATGTAATTGAAACGCGATACTGAAGATTTACAACCAAAATTACGCCGTAGCGAATGATTGCTTTTATCATCGTACCGTCTTTTGCCTCTCTATAATAGATTATTTGAATGGCTTGTGTAAGGAATCTCGGGTTTGGTTTCGATTGAACTATTTACACATTATAATAGATTGCTATTCTGATAAAAACGATGAATGAAATTGCTTTAATTGAAATGCTTTTACTTGAACCTATTTCCATCTGAAAATATGAAGAAAAATAAACAGAAATCTTGCCAGAGTTGTGTACATTTTTTTTCATTTGGGGTTATAAAAGCAAAATTATTATCGATAAAAGGAAGGATATACTGGGTGCCAAATAAAATATACACTTATTCGGATTCAGATCCTAGAGCTGAGATATGTGATAGTTTTTTGTTATATTTATTTGTAGTTCGTGAAAATCTGGGTTCTGGGGCGTTGCGTGTCGAGGCAGCCTCAGCCGCGGCTCCGCGAATGACAGCGGTCCCTTAAGGTGATCATTATGTACTCAACTTGATAGCGGATAACAAGCGCTACTTGTACTGAAGGCTAGTTATCTTTAAGTAGTAGTTTCTGGTGTAGGCAGGGGATAGTCATACCTACACTTTTTTAACTCAACCTAGATTATAACACTGCTGAGCGTGGTGGATTTTAAGGAAGGAATTTTGAGTTATATATTACAATTCTTTTGAAATTTTAGGGTGGACTTTGGGAATAAGCCTCCACTAAGCCTTCTACTCTTCCATTACTTTCAAGTGCTTTGAGTAAGCCATATTCTGTCACTGTCACACATCTGTCAAACTACGTTGGCAAGATAGAGGAAAGGAATAGCTAAGCTAAAGCACGTGCTAAATAAAGTTTATTAAGGTTATTTAGTCATCGTAGTTTTATAGACTTCCCTTGAAGGCAACGTCGATCATATTAGAGTTCACTTTTGTTCTGTTAAGAATTCCATTATAAGGAATCTTACAATTTGTGTAGTTTCTGTCTTTCCTCTGAATTTTTTAAACTCGGACTTTTCTCGAAGCTCTTTCAAACATTGTCTGTGTTTCGGCTGCCATTCAATTTTAGTTCTATTGTTTGAAGAGATATTCAACATTTAACTAGCGCAGACGGTTTTGTTTCATCAGGTCACATACACATACAAGTCTTTTCAGAAAAGAAAACTTCTGTAGATCAGAGGTTCCCAAAATGTGTGTTGTTGCTGCTTGGTGTATTGTAAGTAAAGACAAAAATGAGGCGCAGTACTAACATTATTTCCTAACATTACATATAATCGGGGTTCTAATTTAAAACTGTTTTATTTTTTATGTCTACCTTGTTATTATCATATATCATTGTGCCTAACCCTATTTATACTAATTAGGTCGTCACTACCTTTGGTATAGATAATTTGAGTGGCATTCAAGTTTCTACCTTCAAAAGCTTTAGTTGTATAGCTACTAGGTACAAGAGTATCAGATCTATGCCAGGTCACCAGCAGACATTAGCTGCACGCAACGCCTTCACGCCTAACCTTTCCTTGTTGAGGCTATTTTTATTTCACTACCACTTTCACCAAGTTCTGCCTCTAACCTCAATTTAGTTATACAACTCACAAATTGTCATCTGTACTTATTGTTGGTATTTTTGAATTCATGTTTATGTAACGTCTATCAGTTTTCTGTTGGTTCATCTTTTGTAATTTCATATTTTGGGGGCATAAATATACGAAAATACAAAATGTTAAATAAGTGGCAAATCGAAGAATAAATGGAGACAAATGATTCCTTTCGCTTTTATGCCATTAGTTCAATGCCTGTTTGTGTTTGTTCAAGTTTTTTGTGCGATGGCGTAGTATTAAGTAACATAATATACACCGTTGTGAAACCGCTCGTTTTTTTCATGACACTAGATTGAACCGGTCACGAACGTATTTACGTATTTTCCAACGATTAGTTTAATTGAGGTACGGACTACGGTATAGTAAAATTGTGAGTTCTTTATTATCTACTTGAGGTTATAAGGCTTTACTCTTACTACTTGCATATTTATGTTAAGTCATTTCACTTGTTTTGTTTTTTCTTTTATTCCCTTTGTGAATGAATTCACTGGGACAATAACATGTCTAATATTTTTTTTTATTTGCTTTATCCTTTATTATTCGTTGGTAGTTTCAACAAGTTCCTACGTCACAAATCAAATTACTGAAATCCGTCGCTATCTTTGTCCGCGCCTTATTCACTTATGAATCTTATTAGTACAGTCAGGGACACTTTCATTTCATTAAGTTGATGACTGACAGAACTCTGCTAGACATGTCCGTGCCTGACGTCATCATGTTACGCCGGTCCTATAGATTTTATCAACCTATGAATACCGGTTGTATTTACAATCATGAGGTACACAGCAAATAAAAAACCATGTCGCACAAATAGTCATGCCAAGCAGTGAAATGTGGTCATTTTGTTAGCTCAAAAAAAACGATAAATGTCAGGAAGACATTTTTCCGCATATATACTGGGTCTATTAACGTCGCCTTATTTGCTCGTCAAGGCAGGCTTGCCCAAACAGTCCTCAGCAGTGACGCGCGCTGGCCGCTGACGTCACAAGTTGCGTGCCAAATGTGACGAGAACCTAGCACACCGGTCACAAACCACACTCAGTTACATTCCGTCACTCACGACGTACGCACGTCCTAGTAAACAATTTTTCTATAACAACTTTATCGTTGACAACACAGGCTAAAAATAAATAATAATCTAACTTTATTTTGTGATGAGTTATTAAAATGTGTGGTGTGGAATTTTGTCCTCAAGTGTAATGTTTAATATGAGGTGATAGTGGATTTTCTGATGTGTGTGCGGACTAGTGGCATGGTGGCGATGGGTATTATCATAGGAACATGTGTGCCTGATGCTGAGCAGGACTCCGCATATGGGGCGCAGATACGCCGCCCGCCAAGGAGGATTTTGTATGGTATGCATTTCATTGTGTTCTAGTAGAAAATCACTTAGTTATAAAACGACATTGTTAGAGAGAAAAAGGTAATGACTGCAATTACAATACGATTTAACTATTTTCCTTGTCTCCAAGTTATGTAAGTAGTTAAGTAAATAACTGCAGAAAATTCCTGTACAACGGTACTACCAAATCCTTTTGCCAGAATTAATTATAGAATTCGGAACTCGGGCTTTTAAGGCTTCTGCACTAAGATCCTTGTCGTTGTTTTAACGTTTATTGGAAGTTTACGAGCCAACTGGGCTATTTCGGTATAGTAGTTAAATAAATGTTTGATAGATTCACGGGCGTGAGAGCCCCTAGACCAAGAGCCAGTCGGGCCATCAAAATTAACAAAACCTTTATATGTATCAACACAAGGGGATATCATCGCTTCGATAATTTCATGGCATGATGTTGATGGCCCTATAGCATTTATGATAGGTATTTTAATCATCACGAGTTCCTAAAAAATGCAATTTTCCGTCAGTCATCATTTTGTCATGTCAATCTTAGCGGGAGTAAAACTTTGTTGGACTGTCATAATTTTCGGGCGTGCTCTTATTTTTAAAGGCTAATTTGATAACCCAGCCTGATAAATCGGTGGCTCTGTACACTCATATCGATCCAAATAAAACAATAATAGAGAAAGTAATAAAAACTTTCTACGTTATGTACTAGACGTAGGTATGTCGTTTGTGTAAACATAGAAATATATCAATAGTAAGGCCATTGTGGATTGATGTTCTTTTTATATCCACCTTTTCTGTTTATTTTAATTTGAATAATTGAGTTCATTTATTAATTGGTGATTAATTGGCTTCCACAACGTTCGGTTTGATTTGTATTCAATCATTTTATTGTGGGCCGGTTTTTTATTTATTTTTATGTTATGCTGACTAGTAGAGGTGCGCTCGGGTTAATTTGCAGAGCTATTAGCCAGATCCAATCACCCAGCGTCCGCACTTATCGGCGTCCTAAGTCCTGATCCACTCCTAGATTGGAATTTTCGATTACCTGTTAAATTGAAACGTCTAACCATCCTATGTCAATACTTTAGACTACATTTTACTAAAATTAAAAACTACTGTATCTTAGTCATAATATACCAAACTTATTGATAGAATAGATGAAACACACAAACAGACAAATCAAGAAGACGAAATACAAGTGTGGTGACTTATGCCGCAGGGTAGTGTACTGGGCCCCATAGTGCCTGGCGCCTTACTACCGTCCATCACGAACCACGGCAAAGCATTACTTTTTATTGATGACTATTGTTTGCCTTTAAAGTTATCGTTTATAGCCGTGTCCTCATTGGCTGGATCACGGGACTGTGGTTTGTACTAGTATTATTATAGATCTAATATTTTGGTTGGATTCAATTAAATGCTTCATTGCTACAGGAAATAGTGGTAAAGGGAAAATTACATGTGTGTTATTTTAGTTGTGGGTAACAGGTCTAATAATAATAACAACTCGTAATCATGTATAGGTCCCATGGTAAACATGACTGGGAAAAACTAATTGTAATTAGTGCCTTTTGATAATACTTTTATAACTATTACAACTGTTTATACATAAACATTTTAATGTTCCTAACATTTGCGCTATCCTGAAGTTTGTGTAGATAGTATAGATCTCGACTGCTCTCTAGAGAAACTACACTACTACCAGGCGTCCGTCACTCGCTCAAGGCCACGCGTTTTATGCCTACCGCTTCGCGTATCGTCGACGATACAACGAACACCGGGCTGTCGCGCGCCCGGCTGAGTGCTCGCGCGTCACGGGTACAGCGCTGACTATCAAAATGCCGAAACCACGTAGGTAGTTATTGCGTGATTATTGTGCAATTCCCCTGTTACCCAATTCTCTTGTTTCCCTTTTGATTATTTATTAAAATTATTTACGCGGTTTTGGATATTTTCGACACTAAAATATATTAGTCTGGAATTCAAGGAACGAAAAATATGCATCAGTCAATTTATCAAACTAAAAAATATTTGATCCACAAATAAAATATTAATTGTTTTTCTAAAACATTCGTTTTATTACCATTGTCATCATACGTATAACCCTAGCTGATTTGCTGGACGACACGCACACACGTTAGTCGCGCGGCGGGCAAAAGAATCTCAACTCTCTTTGTGCGCACTTATGGTACATTTCTCCTTGCTGCAAACAACTGGTATTATTATTATGATTTTGTAGGCTAATATAGCGTAGGTATTTGCGTTTTTGTATTGGAGTGAAGTATCTGTTACGTAGTAACTATTTATTAATCTGTGCTACTACTTAGTTTTTGAAACCCCTTACGATGTGTGTTTAAAACAAACGGTTTTAGCAAACCTTGAAACCAAACGGTTATCGTATAAAGGTAGCTCTTATCCTTTAACCTTCTAAACCCTTTCAAAAGGAAAAGTTTTAAAGGATTTTTAAACTTGAGTGCGCAAATCTAATGGCTAACACATTCACTGTTATCATTATTATTAGGCTCTCCTTCAAAGAGTTTGAAAGAGTAAGCCGAAAAGGTCTCTGATTGGACTAAGACGTTGAACGGCCTTACTTTTAGCGGGTTGTAGGTCAAAACCTAAGCCAAATTTATCTTAGTTCGCCTAGCTGCGCAGATTTTTATTGTAATGCTTGTAAACTGTTTGGGAACTGTAAACTATTTGGGATGAAAAACTAAATCTAAGTGAGCTTAGTTTTCGGTCTACAACTCGCTTAAAGGTGGGTTCTACAGTCTCTGCTCCAAACTGTACTACGATATCATTCGTTCCCGGTCGAGTCCCGTGACGTCAAAACGCAAAGAGCTTGATGCACCGCCGATGACCTACATTTCAAAGCCGACACCTCGTCCGATCACTTCCAACACATGAAGAAGTCGCTGACACCGATCGATAACCACTCGACAAAGTGATTAGACCTCTAGAGAGACCAGTGGACCTGTGCGCGGTTAGGCGACACCTGCATCCTGAACGTATCAGTATTAAAAGAGATGTAAGAGCGCTAAAAGGGATTTCTCACTTGAAATAATGTAGTTGTTGCGAACAAGGAGACTAAATATAATAAAAATATTGGAGTTGTAATTGTTGTGGTTCGATTTCTTGGATGATGCATCTAATTTGTATCCTAAATTCGATAGACTGACAGATTTAAGATGATTTGGGACTAGCACAGTACACATATACAGAGTTATTCATATATCTGTAGTGTCTGCTAAAAGCTTTATCTACTAAAGCTTTACCAACATTTGACTTAGAATATTTAGCAATGTTTAACGATTTTCTTGATATAATTATGCCAATTGCTAATTGCTCACAAGTTATACAATATCTCAGTTACGAAAAATATCGATATTTAATGTTTAATTAAATAAAACAAAATAAATAAAAACTTTTGCCTAAGTATCCTCATAAGAAATTATTATTTAATACAAAAACACAACCCAAACAGCACATGATTTATCCAACACGCGGTATTCAGCTCCTGATTTTATAATGCAAAAAGTATTTCTTTCATGCTGTCCTTCGGTAATCCAATATACACGTATTGATAATCTTGGGTCGTGGTACTCTGCTGTGGTTGCGTCTGTGAGAACATGGGTTGCGTTACCGATATTATTTGAGGGGTCGATTGTGCCAAAAGTGGTTGCACGCTCTGCATCGGAGCGTGCATGTGGCACGCACACATAGGCATCAACATTGGCATCGGCATGGGCATGGGCATCGGCATCAGCATGGGTGCAGACACCATACACGGAGTCATGCATGTCTGCTGTGTGGCCTGTGTTTTGTGCTTTTTCGTGCATACCGGCACTGGCGGGCACGTCATCTTAGTCGTTGTAGTAGTGGTTGTGGTAGTGGTTTCCGGAGTATACACCAGCTGTCGAGGTTCCATGTCTTCCTCACTGTCTGAGCATAGTGGCGGCGGCGGACAATCAGGCGGATACTCGAATCCTAATCATCAGATAGTATTAGAAAATGGGTGTTTAGACTCACTTGCACCACAAGCCACTAAACAGTTTAGGATTAAACTTATGTATAACATTATTCGGTCTCTCTCGGCTTTGAAATTTTGACCGGGACACAGTGATGTTCTAAACCTGTTTAGTGATTAGAGGTACAAGTGAGCCTTACCAAAGGACAAAAGTAAATGTTAAATAGTATTAAAATTATTTTATTGGAGCAGGTTCGAACGTAACCTTTTGTACTGTGAACGGGGTGATGACTGGTATGTTACGCCTCATCACGTATTTAATAAACGGAGACATTTCTCCTAGCATGCTCTTAACATGTTCTTGGTAGACTCCGTTCTTACAGACTCCACTTTGACAGTTTCTATACGAACCTCGAAGTGTTTTTGGCGTCGTGATTGGCAGCCCAGGGTTCTGGGGGTCAGACAATTCCTGGGCTTGCATAGGGGGTTGCAGTCGCTGTTGCTGGAGCTGTTGCATCTGCTCCAATTGCTCTTGTTGCTGCATCTGCTCCTGTAGCTGATAATTCTCCAGTTGCTGCAAAGACTCCGGTTGTTGAAACCCCTGTTGTTGCTCCAAGAACTCTGACTGCATATCTTGGTCCCCTTCTTGTTGTAACGCCTCCTGTGGTCTTATCATCAGCACTTCGTTGTCAGTAGTGGCTTCTACGCCATCCCTCATTATGACAGCTGGCATTTTTATCTTTTGCTTCACTTTGGTATTGCGACCCAAAATCCTTGAAATCGAGAATCGATAATTGTTATTTTTTTGTAAGGATACAAATAGTAGTATAATAAGATGCAATTAATATTATATAAAGATAATAAAAAGAAATACTCCTAATATAAGAGATACTTGTTACACAATTATTTTGAGTAAGTTGTTAAAACACAGTAAACAAGTAATAGATTTAAAAATAGCTTCTGTGGAAATCTGCACGTGTAGAAATACTAAGATTTTGAATATAGGTGATTGGATGAGACAGAAAATAAGTAGTATTAGGTGAGACTATTTAGTTTTGCGGACAGTCACTATTATTGCGTATTATTAAAAGCTCCAGAAATAGGCATGGGCTAAACTGTTATTGCTTTAAATTTACGCTTCTTTGAAGTCTTACTCCTCTCAGTCCTTTTCAGAAATAAAGAACTAAGTTAAGGTTATAGATTCACCTTTCCCGTCGCCTTTGCTTGCACTCCTTACACATGGCACAGTAGACCTCCAGCACTGCTGGATGCTCCGTGTTCTTCTGGCAGCGCCTGCAAGAGATCCTGCAGTCTATGTACCCTGAGCTCGAAGGTATGATGAGCAGGAATGCCAGGGTTATGAGAGCTGGTGACCTGGAGTGCAGGGCAAAGAAATTTCTTTTAGACAATCGGTTTGGCTAATACCTATTGGCTGGGTTTCGACGCTCTTTCTTTCTTTATTTGTTTAATTTGTTGAAGTACTAGTCGGATTGGAAAATTTCTTCTCGATTGTCGACGAGTATTAACGATCTAAAGTACTTAACTGAAGTTTATATAAAATCACGCTACCACCCAAAGGACCTGAACAGTAACTGCTGGGGAGCAGCTAGTTAGCTTATATTGAGGGTAATTCAGGGTAAATAATACCACAACAGGATTTTTTGCAGGTTTTAGAAAAATAGCATTACTTAAAGTAAAAAAGGTAAATTTTAAGGATTTCAGATACCAAGGTGTTTAAACACCTTTGACATTGAAATGAAACTTTGGAATTTTGTTGTTTTTCAACGGTATTGTTAGTATTTAATTTCACGCGAGGTCGGCGTACAAAGAAAAACAAAGCATGTGTGGACGGCGTAGAGTGAGTTATTTGTTGATTCAGGCCCGTTTGGTTCATTCACTCATCCCATTAATTATGACTATGAGTCAATATAGGAAACTTCAACAAATAGGTATATCAAGAATTATATTAAGACTCTGTAGATGTTTTTATTGCATTTGCGTCAAGACTGTTTATTGATGATCTAGACTTTTCCTTGTTTTTAGAAGAAGAATTAAAATATTATTTTGATTTCAAGATAAAACAGATTCCTATAAAATATTGTCACAGTATTCTCAGACTTACAAAATCAGTGTTATAAAAAATAACGTAAGTGCAAATATATGAGGGGCTGTATACTTTGTTTTTAACTGATCAATCACTAGTAGCCTTGGCTTAAGTCATTTAGATATTGCAGCTATAATTTAATTACCCAATTTCAATGAAACCTTGTTTTTATCTGACACTAGATTTTGCCAGCGACTTTGTCCACACGTGATTTGTATCCATACTAATATCACAGTTTTACGATCCATACAGTTGGAAAACGCCTTTGATGTCGGACGACACCGCCGCCCGTGTAGGTATTTACGCTACCGCGTGCAAATGTGCAAGGGTTGTCAAAAAAGACAAACTTTATTTTTTTCATAATTGAATATTACCTACATGTGAGAATTACGCGGCTGACGGTTTTATAAAGGGGGGCAAATTTTTCATTATTTTTGCGATAGGACACACCGTTTTCGAGATACAAGCTTTAGAAGAAAAAAAGACAGGTCACAGCGGCATGCGACTACGGTCATAACCTGGAAACAGACTGTTAGGTACCTTTGCTTATTGTTTTATCCGGGTTTTTTCGTAGTCAGGTTTTAGTTTTTTTTTACTTTTGTATAAATAAATAACCTAACTGTCCAAGTGCCTGAGATAGCCCGTTCGCAAAGCGTATATACCTACAATACGAAATATAAATGATGCCGATTGAAATGTTTTTCCGATTGTAATAATATAACGTATACGAATACGTGTATAACTTAACTTTACTCGTACATACTATAATTATATACGTAACTATAAACACGACGGGTATTATTAGTTTATACAAAATAAATATTAGTAGGTACCCACTTGTTTAATACGAATTTATAAGAATAAACTTACCTCGCGTCACGGGGAAATCTATGAAATCTTAAATCCTTATTGTGTCTCGTTGTCGAGGTACATCCGTACACAGAACAAGAAGTGTGCACCATTATAATTAGTTTATTCAATGATTCTTGAAAACTCGCTCGCGATTTACACGGATGCGTTAGCCCCACAGAGTTTGGCCCGCCAACTACGCGCTCTCGCGGGCAGCGATCCGCGCCGCCCACTTCCCCTCGAGATCCCCGCCGTTGCTCTATGCAAGTACATTCGTTTTACAACTGTATGGATCGTTAAACTGTGCTAATATTATAAATGGGAAAGTGTGTCTGTCTGTCTGTCTGTATGTTTGTCTTTCTTTCACGGTAAAACGGAGCGACGAATTGACGTGATTTTTTAAGTGGAGATAGTTGAAACGATGGTGAGTAACATAGGCTACTTTTTAACCGACTTCTAAAAAAAGGAGGAGGTTCTCAATTCGGATGTTTGTATGTTTTTTTTTTTTTTTTTTTATGTTTGTTCGCGCGTATCTTCGTCGTTTGCCAACCGATTTGAACAATTCTTTTTTTGTTTGAAAGGGTACACTTCCCAAATGGTCCCATTGCCATCAGGTCCAGGATCTGATGATGGTATCATGCCGAAATCGAGGGAACTCCTCAATTTTTATAGAAAAACGTACATTTTTTTTTAAAGTTACTCTAAAACGTAGTCAGGCATTAAGACTCCAACTAAAAAGTAAAAAATAAAAAGCTTTTTTGTCTCTTACTAACGCGAGCGAAGCCGCGGGCAAAAGCTAGTAGTTTATAAATACATAGTCACATAATAGATAAATTAAGTACACCCAGACACAAAACAAACAATCATGCCATCACACAAAGTTTGTCTTGTGTGGGAATCAAACCGTCAACCTCTGGTTTAGCAGTCAGGACCACTAACCAAAAGACCAATAGGCCCGTCAAAAAAGAAGATAATATATACCTTCACCGGATTCCTCGTCAAAATATAGATAAAATAAATCCGTACCCGAATTTCACATCATGTTTCCCTATATCCATTCGTGAAACTTGTATTTTTCACTGTATTCAAAAATGTAACACTATTTGCTCAGCCTCGCTACCGAGTACCGTTGTACTGTTGTAATACATATATATTTATTTATATACTTAGGTATATTTCGCCGCTGTTTCGCAAACATTGCGAAAACAATTTATGTGCCGACAAGTTATTTATTTTAGTTGCCGTTATCGGAGGTGTTTAGTGTTTAGGAGTTAGCGGCTGGGGATACACGGGTGTTGCGGATAGTGAAGTTAGTTGTTGTTACTACGAAATGCTACGGTTTTAAGTGTTTTTAGGTTATCCATTATTTCTTCTTGTTTAGACCAACATTTTAGGAAAGATTTTGATTTTTATTTTTGTTTGTAACCAATTCAACTTAATAAGGTACCAGACCAATTAAAAAAATATTTTACCGTTAGAAAACTTATTTATCGAGAAACGCTATAAGCTTAATTTATTCAATACCAAAAATTCCTGTAATAATCGCAAACATAGCCGTTGTTCTACCTACAAACTTTTGTGATTTATTATGTATCCTGAATTATTTAATTCCTCTTTATCCTAGGTACTATAAATATTCAACATTTTCCTGTATCGCTCTCGGCGTCGAACCAATATATTTATTGTTGTCAAAGTTATTCTTTATACAATACAGTTTATACAAAATCAATAACTTAGGTAATACTTCTTGAACTAATATTTGGCTACAATATCGCCAAGAATCGTTTAACATAAAGTATTGAACTACATTTTGGGCTATTGTTAAATGTTGCCGACTTTATTTCGACCCAAACGGACGATAAACTCATTTTAATACAAGTTTTTTTAGCCGAAACTTTATTGAAAATAAATCTTTCTATCAGCTCCTTTCTCCCTAGATTAGGCAAATGTCTCGCTAGGATTTGTTTTAAATAATAAATGTCTATAACTCAGACAGAGCCACCTGATTACAATAACATTCTACATTTTATTAATAAATTAGACCCAGAGACATAACAAACATTTGTCCAGAGTGAGAACTGACCCACGACTGTTGAGCCCCGTCAAGGTGTTAGAAATAATTACAGGATCCAAGCCCGCCTTTGTCACGCAAAGTTAGTCAACACATTAAACGGTACAAGTAGCTGATCAGTTCACAAACAGTAGAACAATGATCAATTGAAGAGCCCAGCGCTTGCAGCCGGTCGTTAGCCGGGCCGGGCCGTAACCGGCACAATGAGCCGGCCGTCACTCTCGGCCGAACGTGTGCGGACTACGGATGAGCCGGGCTTAGACCACCGCGCGTGAACCCACAGAGGGATAACTTGGACAAACAATGATACGAGTACATATCGGTACAAGGTGCCTTTGAGAATAACGCTTTGATCAAAAGTGTCTAATACTTACTATATCGAGATTACGCTAAGGCGCTGTTCACACCAAACGTCTTATCGCCGACCGACTGTGAACGTAAAGTTCAAAATTAATCAACAGTCAGCTCCCGCCTGACTTTTGATTGTGCAAGCCTAGCCGAAGCCCCAAACAACAATCGATTGTGGCTTCATAATTAGTGTACGTAGATCATTTTAACTAATACAATAAAATATACATTTAAAGAAAACCAAGGACTGCTTTCAAATGAAGAAAATAAAACTCCTGGGAGTGGATAATGTGTCTGGTTCTATGAACTTCAAATAATTGCGCCCTTATACTTCAAACTCAAATTATTGTTTCCATTAGTCCTTCAACAAGTCTTATTGATTGGGAACGTCATTTAAAAAAAAATCTAGTTGCCCACTTCAAAGTTGCTTCATCACTGTTTACATTCGAGACGGGCCTGTTGGTCTAGTGTTCAGTGACCCTGATTGCTAAGCCAGAGGTCGTGGGTTCGATTCCCACCCAGGACAAACTTTGAATAAAGAGCATAAATGTTTGTTCTGTGTCTGGGTGTTGTTTATCTATAATATGTATGTATTTAAAATTTATATAAGTATGTATATCAGTTTTCTGATTACCATAACACAAGCTCTGCTTAGCTTGGAATCAGATGGCCGTGTGTAAGATGTCCCAGGATATTTATTTTATTTGTATTTTATTCTACTTCTGTATCAATCTACTCAGTGGTTCAGCTGACGTGTGTAGTGCACGGGTCACTTAGTTTGTTTTTATTCGGCAGATATAGGATTAGGGGTTTACTACCAACTGTTTGCTGGCGGGGAAAGGAACGAGCTACTTATTATTTCACTCTTTTCACGAACCGGATAAAGTTTGTGAAACGGAAATGGAGTTTCACAAATTGTTGTTAGTTTTGACGTAGATAAGTCTTTCACGTCTCTCCCAAGCTTTTCCTCTTTTAAGTATGCTTCTAGTCCAACTGGATTCAGCTGGATACCGTTGTTTTACATGAAGCGACTGCCTATCAGACTTCCACAGCCCAGTTTCTGGGTAACACAGTACCACTAGTTCATGACTTCTATATTTTCTTATTTCTTATTTCTTCTATATTCTCTTCTATATTTAACATCTATATTTTTGTATACCTACTTTCTATGCAAATAAATATTCTATTCTATTCTATTCTATTCTATTCTATTCTATTCTATTCTGACTACCGGTAACGAATGTCAAAAATTTACAAATGACAACCGGGACCAACGGCCTAGGTTTACGAATGACAACCAGGACCAACGGCTTGTATGTCGGTGATGTCTGATGTCTCGGGCGGATTTGAATCCACAAATCCACATGAGAGGCGAGCGCCTTGACCTCTTGACTATCACGATAATTTTGACATACAAAATTTATTACAAAAACCGAAGACTAATTTTATCTAGAATCTAGAAGTAAATAGAGAAGATTGCAGTCTGCTAAAGGATGTACGACATCCACAAGCAATTTAATCTAGCAATGTCACACCAGGTAAAAGGGTATTCTCTTAGCTAAAAGTAATAGATGGAACAAATTAAATGTTAGGTCTGTGAGTAACGGAGCTACTACATCTATGTAGTCTGTAAGTTGCTGGTACATAATGTGGTTGAAGGGACATATGCCTTATTGGACTCTGACAAGGATTTATCGTACACAGGTACACTAGCTGGCCCTGGCCCCCGCGGTTTTACTATTGCTATGTTAGGACTTTGCTACTCCTCTCCCGTGGATCATTGCGTGATGTTTTATAGTTACTAGTTACGAAAAAATCCGTTTAGTAGTTTTCCGTTCAGAGTAAGAAACATCCATCCACCTACATTTGTAATATTAGTAGGACTGCATCAATTCTTTTGCAATCAGCTTCTGGCCAGATGATCAGTGTAATACCTAAATATCATAACTTAGCGTAGATAGAAGCACGGTTCTCTAAAATTTTAATATTGTGTTTGAATTTGACAAAAAACATAACCAAAGTCACTGCTTTAGCCAAGTTTTTACGTATTCTAGTAGTTTATACAGTTCAAAGATTAAAGGTAGAGACGGCACCAAAATAGAACAACTTGGACAATCAGCACAAATGACTGAAAACAATTTTAACGATGTCAAAAACACCAATTGACTGTAAACAAAAAACCACATGTTTTCCATAGTAATCGCAAGTTATAGCTCATAGTTATGTGCCGATGGGTGCGGTGGCGCGCGTGACCGGACTTCTAACGCAATGTGCGGGGTTCAACCGCGTCCGTGCTTTTGTTGTGACGACCGTCGCTTGGGGAATGCTGTAGTAGTGTTGTTTTCTTTGTTTGTGAAGCTGTTATTTCAGAATATATTAATAATATTTGTTTCTCTTGACGGTATTTTTAGAAGAATGCTGATAATTTCGGTTAACGTTTTGGCTCTCTGAATTGTACATCAAAGAAGCAAGCAATTATAAATTCTGTAATGTGGATAAAAAAATGCTGATTGATACATAATGTTAGCTTACCTTAACAAAACGTTTGAACAGCTGTTGTTTTCATGATGATGAGTATAATGACCTGAATGAGTGATGTATGCAACATTTTTTATTAATTTACTAGTCTTGTATTTACACAAATGTGTTTGTGTTAAAAAATCTCTTTGTCGGGACTTGAAAACGATTGAACCTATTTAATTTAATACTTTTTGTGGTTTCGAGTACCTAGTAAAAGGTTCTTTCGGAATGGAAAATTAAGAGAATTGCGCAGGAATTTAAGAACCTTAACGCCTATTTAGCGCGGATTAAACCACGGTGGTCAGCTTGTAATTAAGCCGTCGTAACCATATAAAACAAAACAGTATCGTAACATAACACAAAACAACACTTGTGCCCTCTCGTCCGTTGCCGAGTAACGCCATACTATTAACTACAGTCTAGTGCTCCCGCAGACAAACCCCAGCATCACAAAAAGATTTGCAGAAGGTGCATTTATTTTACTCGTAGAATAAAACGGTCAAAACTAGAAAGTAATGAGTGTTGTGTCAATATTACCTGTATGAGAATAATATTTGTAGTCTACACGCTATGGAGAACACTCGCCACATTATTCCCAACAGCAACTCTTGACAGCCAGAATCAACAGTAGAGTCAACCAGAAAAGCGCAGAGCAATGAAGCTCGACGAGTTCCAAAACGATTCAACTGTCTTGGATCCCGCAACGAAATTATCAGAAAAGATCAGCGGAGGAGTAATAAAAACAAGTTTTTCACTTATATGAAGTTTTTCTGCTTAATGGAGAACAGAAAAAGATAAGGTTTAAATAAATAGACAACTGTCTAAGCCAAAGTCTGGGCTAAGAACCTTCTGTACGAATATTCATAGTCAGTTCAGAGTGAGTCTTCTGTTTTATTTGTTTATGTGACAATGCTGCGGCGTGGTAATTGTCTTGTTATGGTGGTTGAAGAACGTAGTATTCAGATGTGGGGTATTGATGGA